>CM060171.1:34082557-34786797 GCA_030549775.1 Tamarix chinensis
AGTTGACTTAGATGGTATGGGGAAGTGGGCATCAACCCACACACTTAGGAGTTAGGTATTCGTGGTAACTAACGAGAAGAGGGAAATGATATTTGGACGTGTTAGGAGGCACATAAGTGCTAAGATATGGGACAGACCCCTCTTAGGAGAGTAGAAGTAGAGAGCTTGTGTGAGCGGGTAGTCTAAAGAACATGCATGTCTAAAGTAAAAACATATATTGAATAAGAAATAGATAAAACACTAATCATTTAAAGCGAAAGATTATTGATTTGGGCCCAAACCGATCCACCTGCATAATAGTAGTCACATGTCGAGGTTCCCTGGAGACCGATACACTAGTGAATAATAGTGTTGAGTAGCGTTTTGCCCTGTATGTTTCCAATCTATCGGCTATAATAGTGGGGGATCCCGAGCTTAATAAACCAAGCCATAAGTTATGATAAGACATTGAAAAGACACTAAGTACTTATAGTGGAACGCCATAAGAGTTGGGGCCAGACTGATCCACCAACATAATAGTGGCCAGGAGAACTTTGCCTTGAAGACCAATCCACCGGTAAATAATAGTGGTCAGGAGCACTCTGCCTTGTATTTTCTAATCCACCGGCTATAATAGTGGGGTTCCCGTACTTGCATAGACTTATAAGGAACATGGTGTGAAATGAGTATGTTGACTAGAGATCTAATGATTAAGTTTAACTAGACTATAACTCGACCTTTGCTATCTGCATTGCTTGCATGGTTTATCAGTATGATCAAACATGTATTATATGCTTTTTGTGTATGGCTTTAGCTGCATGGTTACCTTGCTCAATATGTAGCGTATTAACCACCTATTTCACAGGTACTACTTATTCCCACTAACAAAGGATCCTACTGGGTTTGTGTAGGTAGGAGACGCCATCTTCGATGCCTATTATACTTATGAGGTGTCGGGCAAGGCTAAGAGGTGACCATTGGATTTGCTATGGGGCCCGAGAGCTAGACCAAACTCTCTTTTTATCCCTATTTACACATGTTTTTGTTTAAATTCGGTTTCATTTTATTGTATTGTACCTTTTATCCCTTTTGGGAACGTTAACTATGTACTCTATTTGGGTTGTAATAACTTTTTATCGTGCACTCTGACTTTCTTGTTATGAACATTTTATTTTTCTATGAATATTTGTTTTAAGTGTGTCTAATGTCTTGTGAAAATTTTTCCTTAGCCCTACGGTTGGTACGAGATTGGCTGGGGGCCAAGCTTGTACTGATCATGGCGGTAGCACCCCCGTGCTTGTATTTATTTGATTAAACAAAAATTTTCAATTGTGATTTTTGGGGGTGTTACATTTGATGCCAATATTGGATGATATGTTAGATGAGCCGCATGGAGCAAAGTTTTTTCAAAGCTTGACCTTAGAAGTGGAGACCATCAAATGAGGATAAGGGAAAGGGATGAATGGAAGAAAGCTTTGAAGACTAAGTATGGGTTGTATGAGAGGTTGGTGATGCCATTTGAGCTATGCAATGCTCCAAGTTCATTCATGATGTTGATGACCAAAGTTCTTAGAGTTTTCCTTGGAGTCTTTGTTATTGTCTACCTTGATGATATTTTGATATATAGCAAGAGTGAGTTAATATACATGTAGCATTTTAAGATATTATTTGATAAACTTAGGGAGGTGAAGCTCTATGGTAAAATGGAGAAGTGTGATTTTATGATGAAAAGTGTGTTTTTTCTTTGTTACATTGTGAGTGGAGACGATATTAGAGTTAATCCTTCAAAGGTGGAAGCTATCCAAACATGGTATATTCCTACTAATGTTCATTAGGTTCAGAGTTTTCACAGATTGGCTTCATTTTATAGGAGGTTTATCAAAGATTTCTCCACAGTTGTAGAATCTATTACCCAATTGATAAAGAAGGGAGAGTTCTAATGGAATGAACATGCAACAAAATATTTTGAAGACTTGAAGACAAAGCTTTCAAATGCATCGATATTATCTTTACCTTGTTTTGATAAATTATTTGAAGCAACTTGTGATGCCAGTGGTGTAGGTATTGGAGGGGTACTTTCACAAGAGAAGAGACCAATTGCACTTTTTAGTGAAAAGTTGAATGGTGCAATACTCATTAATTTACCTTATGATAAGTAGATCTATGCTATTGTTTGTTGTTTGGAAACATGGAGTCATTATTTGTGACCCAAGCCTTTTGTACTTCACTCATATTATAAGAGTTTGAAGTATCTACATGGTCAAAGTAAAGTGAGTCCAATACATGCTAAGTGGATTAGTTTTTTGTAAACATTTGTGCTCTCTACAAGACATATAGATGGCAAAGAGAATGTGGTTGTAGATGCATTATCTAGAAGGGCTATGATATTTACAATGATGTATGCAAATATTTTAGGTGTTGAGATGTTGAAAAGTAAATATGCCATTGATGATGATTTTTCTTTGATTTTCAAAGAGTGTAAGAAACAATGAATTTATGAAGCTTATGTTATTCAAGATGAATTTTTATTCAAGTAAAACAAACTATGCATGCCAAAGACCTCAATTCGAGATTTACTAATCAAAGAAGTGCATGAAGGAGGTATTGTAGGATGCTTCAGAGTTCACAGACTTTGTAGCTAATGTAAGAACATTATTATTAGCCAAGAATGCAAAAAAGATTGCAAGCTATGGTTGCTAGGTGTGCTATATGTCAAGGAAACAAGATTTTCTTTCACAAAGGGTTATACGTGCCTTTACCCATGCCTACTCAACCATGAGAAAGATTTAGTATGGATTTTATCTTGGGATTGCCTAGAACACAAAGGGGAAAAATTCTATCATGGTGGTGGTGGATAAATTTTTCAAGATGACTCATTTTATTCCATGTAATAAGACTAATGATAGTGAGATTGCATGGAATTCCAAAGAGTATAGTTTTGAATAGAGATGTGAAGTTTCTAAGTTATTTTTAGAAGGCATTATGGCATTTGCTAGGAACGAATCTTCTATTTAGTACATCACAACATCCTCAAATGGATGGTCAAAGGTGATTGGTGAGTAAGAGTGCTAAAGATTGAGATTTCAATTTAGCACATGCAGAGTTTGCTTACAATCAGAGTCCTTCAACTACAACAAGCTATAGTCCATTTGAGATAGTGTATGGTTTAATCCATACATACCAAATGATATGGTACCATTAAAGAAGAGGGAAGTGAAGAATTATGATGCATAAGAGAAATTGGAGTTCTTTCAAAAAATTCATCAACAAATCAAGCACAACATTGAGAAGGTAAATGAAGTATTCAAGACAAGATCAAACAAACATAGGAGTCAACATGTATTTCAGTAGGGGGATCTGGTATGGTTGCACTTAAGGAAAGAGAGGTTTCCTAATCTAAGAAAAATAATCTTATGCCAAGGGCATATGGTCCTTTCAAAAAACTTAGAAAATTCCGCGAGAGTGCTTATAAGCTAGATTTACCCAATTCATATGGTGATGTGTCTAGAACATTCAATGTTGGAGATATCAGTCCCTACTATAGAGATGCAAATTTGAGGGAAAATTCAAGTATATAAAGGGAGAATTATGTAAGCATAAAATGGTCAAGACTTACCACTTATTATTATGGAACCTATTATCCTCTATTTAGATAGGATCCCCTATAAATTTTAAGGTAAACAGATGATGTCAGTGCTAGTTATGGATGAAACTTGCAAAATAAGTCACTAGCAATAGAGGCATGTGCATGCCATGTATGGAGGGAAAACACGTGTTGCATGGAATGGATGAATGTGGTATCTACATGAGGATACTTTAATAAACAATTTTGATGTGAAATATGGAGTATTAACATGTTGATAATTGTTAAAATGATAAGAAAGTTGAATTCGTAAAAAAAAGTTACTTAATTATATCTTTTAAGGTTATTTTATTATATTTTTAGGAGAATTATTTTTTAATATTAAGGAATCCCAATGGTTATAAAAATCATAAGAGTACACAACACAAAAGGGAGATAAAAAATTAACGAAATTGCACGCTTTGACTAATTAAATTTTGTGTGAGTTTTCTCAATATTAATTAATTCTATGTGAGTGATTATTATTGAAATCCTTAATTTCTTTGTTTTTTTGAATCAAATATTAAGATATATCCTTCAAACCCTCCTAAAACCTAATACATTCTAAACTGTAAACGCAATGTACAATCGCCATCATCATCTTCTTCTTCAACATTCATCTTAAACCTATTTTCCTTAATTTTATCTATTTTAAAACCTAAGATAGTAATATTATTATTATCAAATGATCATCCTAAAAATATTAAATTCATAATCTAATCATTAATTCATCATATTTCCAACCGTTCATCATCATAATATTCATATCAATACTAAACCCTAATCGTAAAACCTAACACTAACCCACAAACCAAACCATTCTAAACCCTTTATCATTCAAGCATTATTACCATTATCTCTTCTTTAAATAATCATCATTATCATATTTTCATCACTTTTGAATCACCATATTCCTTTTAAAACCCTAACCGACCTATAATACCACCCAAACCATACATAAATATTCCTACACACATCACATTGTGTACCGCCAATGGTTTTGGTAGATACTACCATGTACTACCTAAGTGATTAGATAAAATTAATTGTATGGTAAATGTGAGGGAAGTACAGTAATAGGTTATTTTCTAAATGTGAATTATTATATTAGTCATATTTATCATAATATGTATTCTCATTATCGTATATATCACATTGTCGCATATTGTACTTATAGTATATGTAATTATAGTATTATTTCATATAAAAAGCGATTGTAAGCTATCATATTTTATTTTTTTCTTAATCGTATGTACCATGTTCTTGTTTATCATCGTATATGAATCCATGTTGTACTTGTTGTACATTATGATGATATGCAATGTGTGAGCATACTGTCAATACATTAATGATGCTACACTTTTAAGGTGTTTATGCATAGTTGCTTGTTTTGATCAATGAGTAGCCTTGCTTAGGGAATACCTAGGTTAGAGGATAAGGCTATCTGCTATAGTATTCTATATATTAAAATCATCATATCTCAATTATAATACCCCCAAATTTAAAATCTTTATAAGTATGTTAATTACATGTTAAATTATTTTTAAACGCAAATTAAATAATTCAAATTTAAAAAGATAAAAAAATTGAAAAATTTAAGAAAATAAGACTTTTATGATACCAACCAATTGGTTGATCCACTAGCTCAAGCTAACACTTATTATCCAAAAATAATAGTTGACTAGTAAGGGTAAACTAGTCCACTACTTTTTACCTCACTAGTCAACTAGTTTGATTAGGATTTTTTTAATTCCTTATCTATTTTGATTTGAAATTTAAACTAATGCTAACGAAACTCTATAATTATGAAATTTTCATATTAATAAACATGTTTAGCGATGTTATTATTCTCATAATTCTTGGAGTATTATTTCAATATATTTAGCTCAAAATTAACCAAAAAAAACACTTTTTTCACTTTTTCTCACCTAAACTCTCTTTTTTTTTTCTTTTTTCCCATGTCACTAATAGCTCTTGACACATGATGAGATGTTGTTGTTGTTGCAATCCTATGGTTAATATTATCCATCTTTCACTCCTTAAATCCCTTAATCATAGGATTTTGGCCAAAAATCTCATCCTACATAACTAGCTCACCCCTCTATACTATACCTTTATCCCTTTCCTTTTCCTCCCAGTTCTATCAATCAAAGGGTGAATAAGGGGATAGGTTTTTCTATTCTCATCCTAAAAAACCCCCACAAGCTATTGGCTCTTTTTTCCATAAGTAATTTTTTATGTGTTGATAACTCTTTCTTCCATTCTATTAGGTAAACTCTCCTTCATTTAATGAAGCATTCCCCCCTTTTGTTCTTTATTTATAAATATCATTTTACTTCTCTCATCTTCTTCTTAATCCTAACTTTAGTTCACTTTTTTTTAAAGCTCAAGTGAGTTAAAGTTTGGAAAGAGTTAAGGATTTAGCTTGGTTTTCTCCTCTTGGATCGTTTTTTGAAATTTACGAAGAGGATACAATTTGCTTTATTAAATTCTCTTAATTTTTATAAAATTTAATGGTGTCAAATATGTTCATTACTAATTTGTTTTCTTTCTTTTTGAAAAGAATTCAAGACCTCAAGTTTTAGATCTTTGAGGCTTAGGGTGTTCTTTCTCTTATTTTCTTTGTGGTTAACTTTGCTAGAGGTAAATTAAACCTTACCTTATAATGAAGTTGTGTTTGCATTTTCATGAATGTCATAGTTTTATATTTGTTTGGTTTAAGAGATGACATGTATATGTGAAAGATGATTTAAAGTATTTTAGATGTACTTGCTTGATGCTTGGCCACTTGTTGTTGTACATGAATGAAATTGATTTGGAGCATGATGAATTAGCCATGATGTTTAGTGATAATTTTACAAGAATATTGACATGAAGCATGTGAGACATTTGTTAGGTCACTTTTGAACCCTTGAATATATTTTTGAGTTTAAGGCATGGTTTGTGGTTGATCTGGTTTCCAAGGCATATGTTATGTAATGAGTACATTATTACATGATTAGAAGCATTTAGATTAAATGAATAATATATGCTTAGAAGATGGTTTAATACCATATATGCATGCTTAAAAGTGTTTAGATCAAATTAAAAATGCATATGGTGTTTTCGTCGCTTTTCTAGCAAAACTAATCCACTAATGGTGCTAATCCATTGGTTTATAACTTCCAGGCCATTGTTTAATAGGCTTCTAAAGTGTTTGGTCTTACCTTGCCAGCAAGGTGTTGTGGAGGAGGATGTATGATCTTAAAATATTTGTTTTTCTTTGTTAGGAGCTTGAGCTTTTGGTAAATAGCTAGACCTTATAGAATTAGAACTATTCCATACATTATATATTGTATTTAATATTTTCAATAATGATATATGTGTGATTACATTTATAGACGTATGATTATGTTTTATAGCATGATAAATATGATTTTGACTAAAAAAAGATGCATCAACCTCCTTATATGTTTTTCAGATTTGAGTTGGTTTTATTGTTATTTAGTATGCCATGATGATACTCTAAGGATATTTTTTGATATTCATGTTTTATGAGTGTGCAGTTTGAGTGAAATATGTGAAATTAACCTTAGGAGGATGCTAGGCCCCCTAATGGTTTTTAATCAAAATGTTTAGCATTGGTTGAAGCATGGTTTGGGTTTTAAATTGTTGTTTGGGGCTTGGAGTATGTTGTGTGCATGTGTATGTGACTCCTGTAATGTTTTATGGGGTTTAGTAAAGTGTGGAGGAGATGAAAAAGTAATTGATAATAAGTTACAACTCATCGATTAATGATATTATAGTGACATTTGGTATATTATATTAAAAAAATTGATCAAAATAATATATTATTCCTAAATTTTTAATATTTATATACAAAAAAAAAATCATTTAGGTACTTTAACATTTGACTTAATATTTTATAGGTATTTAAAATTTTTAATAATATCATTCAACTTTTATATTTCAAACTATTATCACTTTTATACCGATTACATTGATATAGCTAGATTATGTTGAATTTAGAGTAATAAGTTAATTTTTAATAATAAATACTAAAAAATATTTTTGTAAAAATAATTAATCTAGAAGAATTATTAAAAAACTAATATATATTTAATTTTTTTAAAAATATATATTCAATATTGTTTTAGATTTTTGATAATTTGTTTATTTTTTTCACTATTTTTCTTTTTTTTTCTTATGAAAAAAAGTGGACTAAAACACCACTTTTTTTTTATAAAAAAGAGATTATTTTTATAAAAAAATGAGTTTTTTATAAATAATTTGTGGTTTAAAAAATCATATATATTTTTAATTGACCATGTAAAATAAAATTTAACTTATATATAGAAAGCTTCTTTTTTAAAAGAATTTATATTTCATCAAAAAAAATATTTTTTAATATGTTTTATTTTTTTCAAAAATTATATTTTCAAAAAATTTCACTAATTTCAATATGATGTTTTTTTATAGTAGATTTTAAAAAATTCAAGTTTTTTTATTCCTTTTATATATCATTTCCTAGTTTTTGGATTTTTATATCTATTTGTTTTTCTCTACTTCATAAGTTTTTATTTATTTATAGATTTTTATATTTTTTATAAAATTTACCTTAATTTTCCTTAACATAATATAATATATAATTTTTTAATGTAAATAATATCTAATCTATACTAATTTAAAACATGAGGATAATGAAAAATAATATAAAAAAAACCTATAAAATATTAGAATAAATGTAGAGATATTTAATAGAAATTTAATATGTTATGTATTTGATAGATTGTAGGGGCATTTTGGAAGAAAATATGCCAAGTTGAGATGTATTAAAAGACAGTCGATCTTGCATGGCAAGTACAACACTTCACCAAATAAAGTTTTTTTTCAACACTTTTGTCATCAATAGTCTATGATTGGGGTTAAAAATGAGCCGAACCGAATAATACTTTGGAATACCTTAAAAATCCTAATTTAAGAAATTATAGCTAATTAAGGATTTATTAGGAAAATTAATTAAATAAATTTATTTGTTAAAAATAAGAGGAAGTAATTAGGACAAAATTAAGAGGAAATTAATAAATGATTTAATTGGAAAAAATTAGAGTGTTTTGCTAATTAAAATGGAATTTAGGAAAAATCTTCCAAAAATCCTAAATTAACCTAAAAATAGAATTTAATTATTATTTATAAATATCCCAAAATACCAAAATATTTTAAATACCCTCAACTCACCTATTTTTCTTTTCTTTCTTTTTTTCCCTTTTTCTTTTTCCTCTCTTTTCTTTCCTTTTCTTTCCTTCCTCTCCTTTGTCTTCTTCTTTCTTCCCCTCCCCTTCAACGACCTGAGCCAGACCAGCTTGCGGCCCAATCCCCCTCCCTTCTCCCTTCCTCCTGCGCGGCCCAAGCCTGCGCCGCACCTCTCCCCCTAGCTGGTTCGGTTCCCCTCCCTTTCTTCTTTTCCTGGACCGCTGGTCCAACACCGCATGCCCACCCCCTTCTTTCTTCCCTAACTCTCTCTCTCCTCGTGCCCAACTACTCCACTTCCCATCACAGGAACATAGCCCCTACACCACCGCACACTAGGCCACCACCCCTACCCTCTTCCCTGACACCCCCTCTCTCGTCCACCCAATCCCAACCCCTCTCTCTCCTCACTCGTGACTCTCTCTCCTCTCCTTTTTCCCTTCTCGAGTGGCCAACCTATAAGTTTTCGTAGGCTTTTCTTGGCTATTGGGCCACCAGTCAACAACCGCATGCTTGGCACCGACCTTTCCTCTTCCTCTTCCTTCTCTCTCCTTCCCCCTTAATCTTAGCCTATAAATACCCCTCAACCACCCCTCATTCAAGCTTTTTCTCCCAACCTAGAAACCCTCCTTTTCTGTCACCACCGCTTATTTCGTCGCCCATTTCTCCGCAGCCGTCCAATGTTGCCACCCGAGCGACCTATCAAACTGCTCCCTACATCACCCCCACCAAACAACACCCTCCACCACCCTCGATTTGCCCTGCACGAGCCACCCCAGTCGTGCAAAGTTCACTCCCAAACCAACCTCAACCCAGCCACCGCCGCCCTTACGCCGTTGTCCGCCGCCACTTCCACCGCAACCACCCCCTCATACCTCCCAAAATCACCTGTAGACCTTCCCCTACCTTTCCTTACCCGCCTTTTCCCTTTCCTCTATCTCCACCACAACATCACCGTCTGAGCTGCCGCCTTTGGCTGCACCACCACCACCACTCCAACCCTCTCCACCTGGGTATCCACAACCACCCCAACTTCCATTCTCATTCCCCCTCTCCTAATCCCAACACTCAACTATTCCCCTTATCTCCCTCTTTCCTTGACACCACCGCCACCGCCGCAGCCGTGCACCACCACTGGTGCTGCCGGTCACCACCAACCCTAGGTGGTACCCTAACCCCTCTCAACCCTTAAACCCTAATTATACAAGCCTTATCCATTTTAACTGTATTTATATTTTTGTTATCGTTATTATTATTATTATTATTATTATTATTCATATTTATTATTATTTATCATGTTTGTTATTATTTATAGCCCCGAACTATTATTATTATTATTATTAAAGGGTCAAAACTCTATTTCACTATTATTTCAATTATTATTATTATTATTATTGATACTAGATTGGGCATGCTATCATTTTGTTGCTATAAAAGAAGAATACTCAAACCTTAATATTATTATTATTTATTATTTGAATATTGCTAATATTATTCCTAATGCCTTTATTATTAACATTGTTACTATAGCATTATTACTATTACTACTACTACTATTATTATTATTACTATCATTATTATGGTAAAAATATTCGAACCCTTATATTATCATTATTTCAAATATTATTATTAATATCATTACCCTTAGCAATATTAGTATTTTGTTAGTATTACTATTATTATATTATTATTTTATTCTTAACCCTATTATTAGCCTTAGCCCTAAAAATACTAGGGTTTCTATTACTATGAGTATTAGTATTACTATTATTATAAATATCACTATTTTTGCTATAATTAATGTCAGTACTATTATTAGAAGAAATAAAGCTATTAGATTTAATAATATAAATATGGCTATAAATATTAACATAAACCTATTTTGACTAGTAATAATCTAGTAGGCTAACTTGAGGATAAAAATCCTACTCTTCACTTGTAAATTTTCCTTTAATAATAGTAACCCTAATCTCAAAATAAAATAGGAAATAATAGTATTTTAGCAAGAGGGAAACTAATCCTTTGTTTTTCCCTCTTATAGGTAAAACTAGTCAAAACCCTAAGAATGCGTAGGAGTGTGCTCCAAGACCGGTGACGTTTTAGGTAAGGATGTAGCTAAAGCCCTATGTGTGCTATGTGCCTTATATGCCTTGTATGTCATGTATCATGATATGTATCTTATATTTATTATTATGACTATTGTATATGTAGCATAGCTTGGAGTTGAGGTATGCTCATGCGCTTTATTATGGCATGTGTTTAATATGTATATACTGTGAATTGTGATATGATGTGATGTGGCCCTTTAGGACATGCATGCTAGGATATTTAATGTGATAATATGGGGTGGAAAGATTAAAAGAAAGATGGGAAAGTAAGTTGACCAAAGGAAAATAAGTTGACCAAAGAGTGTGGGATTGAACTAAATATCCCATGATCCATGAGTGGAAGAATAAAAGGGGGCTCTAAATAAAATAAAAGAGTGGGTGAACAGTGTAGGGGAGGATCTAGGGTTTGCATGGGAATTCTAGGGTTTTGCATGAAAACTTCGAGGGTTTGCATGGGGTGCATGGAGTCCGCATGGGGACAATTTTTACGTGTGAAAAGTTATATTGGGATGTAAGTAAGGTATAGGAAGAGTTGTTTGGGTGATTGGAGGCTTTGGGTGAAAAATAGTACGTGGGTTAGTATAAGGGTGCACAGGAGACCTGGCTAGGGTTTGGGAGGAAAACCTTAATTTGAGATGGTGGTAAAAGTAAAAATAACTAGAGGGTGAATGGAGTATGAGATGAGGATGGAGGATTACCATGTGTGAGGCGAGCATGGGTATCATTGGAAAGCAAGAGTAGAAGGTGAGAAATGGAGGGGTGACATGTGGAAAGGAGGATGCTAGGGTTTGGCGTGGCCACCTAGGGTTTGGTGTGGCCACCTAGGGTTTCGTGGTCACACATGTATTTGGGGGAGTAAAGTGAAATGATGATGGTTGAATCTAAGGGATGTGATGTGTGGGTTGTTAAACGACCTCAACTGTCGGAGGCAAAGAAGGGTAGGTCACATAGGCCCACATTAGGGTTTGTGGAAAAAACCTTAGGGTAAGGTAATAAGTGAAATTGAAGGTGTAAGGTGGTGGGCCTTGACCCACACACTTAGGAGTTGGGCCTCCAGTGTGAGTAAGTGGAGGAAGGAAAGGATGTTGAGGTGATTTAGGAGGGGTAGAGTCTTAAGATATAGGACGAGCCCTTTTGGGAGGATAAGTGTAGATGGAGTGTGACATGCATGTCTAGGGTGAAACCTGTTGAATAAGACACAGTAAGATATTAATCATTTAAAGAAAAAGACTGTTGAGCTGGGCCCAGATTGGTCTACTGGCGAATACTAGTGGCTAGGAGCCAGGGTGCCCTAGAGACCAATCCACCGGCGAATAATAGTGGTCAGGAGCATTATGCCCTGTACGTTTCCGATCCACCAGCCATAATAGTGGGGGATTCCGTGCTCAACAAATCAAACATAATTGTGCTAAGACATGGGAAAAATACTAAGTATTTACTGTGAAACACCATGAGAGTCGGGGCCAAAATGGTCCACCGGCAAATAATAGTGGCCAAGAGCATATTACCCTAGATACCGATCTGCCGGCAATAAGAGTGATCAGGAGCTTTATGCCCTGTATGTTTCTAGTCCATCGGCTATAATAATGGGGCTCTCGCACTTTCATGGAATGATAATAAGCATAGTGTAAAATGAGTATTGATCAAAGGTTTAAAGAATCATTTGATTCGGACTAGAACTTGACCTTTATTCATTTGTAATGATTGTACATCATTTATGTGATCATATTTGTGTTACATGTTTTCGTATGCTTAGTCTTATCTACATGGTTACCTTACTCAGTACGTAGTATACTGACCATCCTTTTTTATGGGTGCTGCTCATTCCCACAAGCAGAAGGCCCCTCTGAGTTTGTGCAGGTTGGTGATGCTATCTATGATGCCTTAGATGCTTGCAAAGCATCAGACATGGCTAAGTGTTGAGCATGGACTTGGCTTAGGGATTCGAGAGCATCGTGGCCGGATTTACTTTTTATGTTCTTTTACATTGTACTAGTTTTCTCATACTCAATTTTTATTGTATTATAATCTTTATTCCTTTCAAGGAATTTTAATTATGTACTATGTTTGTAAACTCTTTTTCGCATACTCTGATTTATAGATTATGAACTTTCTAGTTCTGTCATGAATTCTTATTTTAAGTATTGACTCGTATTTGATGATAATCCTCTTCAGCCTTAGCACTTGGTACTGGAAAGGTAGGAATGAACCGGTTCGGTACTAAGTGTGGTGGTAATATCCCTTGAATTCACAGTTTTATCATTTTACTTCCACTAATTTTTTAATAAAATAAATTTTTTTAGTAGTGAATTTTGGGGGTGTTACATATTTGGACGGGGTTAGCTCATGTAAAAATATGGTATCTTGAGCTCTAATCAAGCCTTACAACAAATTTTTGGATTCGGCTTAGATATGGCTCATGAGCTGCTCGGCTTGACTCACTTATTATAAGCATGCCAAACTCAAATGGTCATGCTCAATTTGTTCTTTAAAGGTTCATTTATGGCTCGTTCAACTTATTTGGTTCATCTAGCAGGTTCAGCTCATTTAGAGCTCATTTGGATCTCACTTTGTAATTGTTAATACCTGCTATAATATAAAAATTAACAAATAAAAGACCGACATATCCATCTAGATGTACTTAAGACTTGTAGTCATTTAGCAATCAAACTTCCACATTATCATCATCCATTGGCTGCTAAAGAAAATAATCAAGCCAATAAGTTTTCTTGCAACATGTTTGTCCTCCTAGTTTTCTAGTAATATAACTTAAAGCATCATAAACATACTCCAAAAATAATATAGGAAAATCCATCAAAATAACATAATAAGTTATTAAAAAATTTTGAAAATACCAATATAATGACATAAAGAGCCAAAAAAAAAGGATCCACCATGCTCATAAATAAGATTCAACATGCTCCTTATGACCCCAAAAAAATGAGATAGACATAAAATACATCCCTCTTAGTTGCACATATAGGATCCACCATGCTCATAGGATCATAAGAGTTTAGATGCAAAACATTCCAATATATCTAAAAGGACCAAGCACAACATAATCAAGATAGTAATAAAATCTTTCTACACAAGTAATAATCAAGGAACCATATTCTTGTCCTTTCAATATAGATGGAAAGATAAAGAGGTTGGTTAACAGATCACCACCATACTATAACCTTAGACTCTAATTAGAGTTGTAAAATCACTCCATCATCTATCAAGTGTAAATAAGAAATGGAAAGAAGCTTCCTTAAGTCACCTTTTATAGATGCATACATGCATATATTCAATGTCGCATGTATGCTTTCAAAACATAGATAAATTTCTTTTCACAAACCCTTTTATAGCATCAAAAGTGCATAATACATTTAGGAAGGAAGTAAGAAAATCAAAAAGTCCCAGAAACATACCAATAAATCCATAATTGGACTCCAAATCCGGTGAAAATAAATACAAAACTGAGACATACAGCAAAAGCTTGTATCAAACCTAATATATGTAGATATTATTAGTTAGTATAGATAAAAACTAACAGGGAGAGCTGTGTAAAAATAAGTAGCAAAATATATTGCAATGCTTATATGATGTATAAAGTTGGAGTCACTAGAGAGTCAAGTACCTCATATGAGAACCATCACAAACCAAACTATGAAAAATCATATTATTGCATACCTTCATATTCTTTATCAAAAACATAGCAAGCCATTAAAAAATATTAGTAATTGGGTTGAAACAAGGTTAAGTTATTAGATAAATTAAACTCAAACACAAAATAGAAAAAATTCACCTTTTTTCTTAAGCTTTCGTAACACCCCAAAATTTATAACTGAAAATTTTCGTTTATAGAGTTAAGTGCAGAAGCTAAAACAATAAAAACAAAGAGTGTTACTGCCACACTTGGTACAAGTCTAGTTTCCTTTACCATTCTCATACCAAGTGCTAAGGCTAAATTCATTAATCCGCTTAAATTAATATTATGATTACAGAAATCAGGATAGAAAGAATGTTAGATAAATACTGTTAATTAAAAACGACATTAATAGTTTAGGAAACTCGAGAGTGAAATTTCAGGAGGACACGAGGGTCCAAATACAACAAAAAATAAGACAACAAAAGAAACACCAGATAGTCCTACGCTCCCAAATTTGAACTATCATCATTTGACTGAGTTCAGAGGCTAACCTACAAAGTCCACTGCCCATTGAATAGGCAGGAGCCCACGAAAATGAACCCTTCACTACTATAGTACTGAGCAACCCTTTATACCAAACTAATACGATAAATCGGCATGGAACACATGCAAGGCATACAATTAACATAGTATAAGATATATACATATAAATACCATGATTGAGATACAATAATCACTCAGATGATCAATTTCCATCAAGGTCACATACTATTCATTTTCATTCAATTAAAACAGCCGAACTTATTATTGAACATCCCATAAATACTGTCTGAGTAATAATTAAAACCCAACTTCAGCATAATTCATGTCTCAGCATAAATCCCAAACAATCACATACATCATAGGCATGTTCATAGGTATAATTTACTAAGATTCATATCATCCCAGGCATACTTACAAGTACAGCATAATAAATCTATAACATCACAGGTAAACTTACAGATACAGCATAATAAGATCCATAATATCACAGGTATGCTCACAGACATAAAACCAACCTAGGTAGGTACGAAGGCCACTAATAAATCCACGGGTAGGCACAAAGACTGCTACCAAAACCACAGAAAACCTCAGGTAGGCACGAAGGCTACTACCAAAACCACAGAAAACCTCAGGTAGGCACGAAGGCTACTGCCGAAACCACTGAAAACCTCAAGTAGGCACGAAGGCTACTACCAAACCACAGGTAGGTACAAAGGCTGCTACTAAATAATTCAATAATCCGATAATCATTATTTCCATCAAATCATATCATTTCCATTTTATTTACTTTCTCGAGGGGAGATCAATCAACTTGGAGACACAAAGGTACTCTAGTCATTCCGGCGCAACAAGGCAACACAGTATCCTACCGACCATCAACCCAAGGACACAAAGGTACCTTGGTCGCACTGATACACGAAGGTAACACAGTACCCTACCGACAAGGACACCTAATCCATAAGTATGCATACCCCCTATTAGTCCGCGGTACAAAATATAGTAAGATGTAGGGCCTAACTAGGGCACTAAGGCACACCAGCAAAAATCCATATCAACTGTGGGCTAAATCACGTCCTTAGGGTAGCGACCCCTAGGAGCCACCATTCCCAATCTCAAGGTCGTTCTCTTTAAATATTAGCATTTTATTAAGGTGACCACAGAATCACATATAATACAGATAAATTCAATTCTCATACTTAACCATTCTTACTTATTTCCAAACATCTAAGATAACAATAATCAAGGTCAAGTTCGAAGCCAACATTAAAATATACTAAGGCCATCCTAGGCTTAATTATTCACATATGGATACTTTAGGCTGAAAAAGACCAAAATACCCTCAAGACCAACATTTTCAGATTATCATCTATTTAAATACAAATTCTATTTTAATTTATTCATTTGCTATGAAAAGGCTAAAACACAGTAATTAAATTATTCGTTACACAATTTAAATCATCAGATATGTCAAATGACCATTTTGCCCTTATACATAATTTTACATAGAAAATCTGTTTCCACCCCTTTAATCCATCCAAAACACATACTCACATACTCAACAATAGTTAATACATATTATACATGATTTTCAAGATAAATACCATGGTACACAAAAATGACTAAATTACCCCTAGGGCACATGTCCATAATAATTAATCCATAATTATATGTAAGCATGCTCAACCTATTATTATATACATGATTATCATACAAATTATTTTTTCGTCATTAGAATCATTTTAATCATACCTTCATACCCGACATAATTTATATAAGATAACATGCTCATTTTATCTGTTTTTATGGTAATAATAATTAACATATAATTATATCAAAATAAATCATGCTCAACATATTTCATCATCCAAAAACCCTAATATGCTATCATGCAATATTTATAATTTTAGCGAGGTATAATGGTTACCTGAATTCCAGCAAAAACGTAAAAATAGCAATATCCTACTAAATTTATCGGATCCCACTAATCAACCTTTCATACCTAAAAATAATACCAAAATTATTAAATTAATATATATCAGATAAAATAATAGTTATAATATAAAAATATTTATTATTCCAAAATTACTAAAATATCCTTACACTTAAAATAGGTACCAATATATATATATATATTTAAAATACACAAAACTCACGCTACATGCGCAGCGTGAGCCATGCACGCATGAAAGAAAAAATGAAGGGCAGCGGGGGTTGGCCGGCAGGGTAGGGAAAGAAAAAGGGGGGCAGAGGTGGTGGTTGGCCGGTGGTGCAAGGAGGCTGGAGGCTGGCGCGGCTAGGTGGGAGCTAGTGGTTGGTGGCTGTTGTGGCTGGGCGACGGGTCTACTGGGTCGAGGGTGATGAGCTTGCACAGGAGAAGGGTGGCTGGATTTTGGGTGGCGCAGAGGGCTGGGGTTGCACGAAATGGTGGTGGCTGGGTTGGGAAAATTTTGAAACAACTAAAGAGAGAGGAAAGGGATTGGGAGGTGATGGAGAGGAGAAGGTGGTGCTGCGGGGGAGTCAGGGTGGCAGTTGATCGAGTTGGTGTTAGCTGCGTGAAATGGTCAGGGAGCTGGGTGTAGAAGAAGGAAGCATACAGAGGGCTGGGAGGAATAGGAGTTAGGGGCTGTTTGGTTGGGCAGAGGGATGAGTGTTATTTGGTGCTACGGATGGTGGTGGAAGGAGAGAGTAGGGTGTGCGTGAGTGGTTGCTGGTTTGGGGGCTGTTTGGTGATGGTGGATGGTTGTTGCTCGGGACGGGGAGTGTTGCTAAGGCAGACGAAAATGGATGGGAGCAGAGAGTAGGGGTTGCTAGGTGTAGAAGGGGTGTTAGCTGCGGGATGGAAGCATGCAGAGGGTGGCAGCTGGGTTGGTTGCGGTCGGGCGATGGTGGGCGGTTGCTGATCGGGTTGCTGTGCGGTGAGGGAGCTAGGAGTAGGGTTGCGACGCGATGGAAGTGGCTGGGAGAAGGTGCATGCAGGGGGTTGTTTGGCGATGGTTGGTGGCTGGGGTGTAGCGTTGGTGCTGCTCGGGAGAAAAATAGGGGATGCGATGGGGAGGCAGGAAGAAGGTGGAGGGCTATAGAGAGGGAGTGTTGCTGGGGAAGGTTGCACTGAAATATGTATACAGGGCTTTGTTTGGTTGGGGCTCGGGGAAGGATGTCGTGTGCGTGTGTATATGTGTATAATGTGCAGAGTGTGTAAGTACGTAGCGTGTATATATATGTATAAAAGCAAAGATGAGGCGTGCATATGTATATAAGGCGCAGACGATGGATTTGTCAGAAAATAAGGAAGAGAGATAAATATTTGGGGAAGATATTTAAGGTACGATATAAGGTAGAGTAGGGGATAAATAAATAGCATCGGATAAGAGTTTATTCATTTATTTTTAAATTTAATTTAGGTAGATTAAAATATAGAATATAAAAATAGTTCGGGAAAAATTATCCGAATCAGGATAGATTTTAAAAATAATCGGAAAGAGTAAAATAATCAAAAATAATTCTTAGAAAATTATTTTTAGGTTACAGATCAAAAGATTATTAATAAAATAATTTAAAATAAGATTTATGGGTAAAAATTAGGATTAATTTAAATAACCTAATCTCTATCAAAATTTTAACCTAATTAAATTTATACTTAAACCGTTGAAATAATACGAAAAATAATAACACTGTTAAGATTAAGCCCTCTAAAATAATAATTATAATTAATTATATGATTATTAATTTATAATTATGGTTTTGAAAAACGGGGTATTACAGATTCTCACTATAATGAACCCAATCACCAGCGTATAATAACACTTCAATTGTTTAGGGATCTAAAGATGCTCGATATGGGTCAATTCCTCTCCTACCAGCACTAGAAGCAACCACCGAAGCAGTTGATGTGATAGGAGTTCATAAAATGTCTCGTGCTACTTAAGATAAGATAAGAAACTTCAATATATTCCCCTTCCACCAATCGAGTGCTAAAAAAGAAGATCCTAAACATCCTTACATATATATACACCCTCATCCAAGTACATATCTAACTCTGATTTGTTGGGTTATTTGGTACTAGGACTCTTAATAAAATTTTCAAACCTTGATTTACTAGAAAATATTCATTTCTTAATGATAGTACTAAACTTAACCTCACCACCACTATCCTTCTCCAATGTATTTTGAACACTACTTACATAATGTTGGGCATAATTATCAAACACCTCTCTCAATGTTATCTTGACATTTTCAACATTTTTTTATTGCATCATCTTTGTAAATGGAAGGAAATTTATAATCAACTAACATCATTTTATAGTGAGGATCTAATATGGAAGTAAGAGACACCGGCATACTGTATTCACTCCAAATGGCCAATGCTTGCATGAAAAGGTCATCACAAACTACCTTCTCATCTAGTACTTTTTTATCACCAAAATCTTTGATAAATACAAATTTGATGTAGAATACTCATTTCCTTGAATAATATTTGTAATCTCATTAAAAATTGAAAGAAACCCACATACACTCTCTACCTCCTTCCATTCCTTTAGACTTAGTAACTATTGGTTTCACAAATCCTATTAACCATATCAACAAAATAGATCTTTATATTCTAAAGCAATGGATAAAATGGTATAAGTTGAGTTCCATATTGTGATCACATCCAAAACAAATTTTCTCTTATATAACCCTACTTGCTTGACAATATCGCTAAATAGCTTTAAACGTGCTTCAAAGTCTAATAAATATTTCACACTTTCTCACACATTTGTAGTAATATCCTTAATACAATCAAATCCATCATGCACAATCAAAATTATGATGTGGGCATAAGATGGCACGTGAAATATTTTTTCAACAAAAGATAGCTTATTATCAAAAGAAAATTTATCTCCTGCTATCTTGACAACTCTATCATTAGTTGTTACATTGCCAATAATAAGATTATAGACCTTGTTCTCAATTTCCTATTTCTCAAAGCATTTGTATAGGGCATTAGAGATAATCAAACTAGTACAAGGAGGAGGCAAGTGGAAAACACTCAAAACATACTTGTTCAACACACAAGCATCACCAATGTAATGTAAAATCACAATCATATAGCGGATATTTTGAGCATTTGACTTCCATAAATTAGTAGTAATACTAATCTTATGCATCTTACTTAACACATGCTTTATTTTCTTCTTGTAATGATCATAAACAACAATGCAATCTTTTTTTACCAATTACTAATATATAGAACTATAAATCAATTCATTTGAATTACATATGGAAATAATAATTGGCCTGATGATATAAATACTAATTGTCATCCTCGAGCCTAACCTTGACCTTAACCTTAACTTGGAGATGACCTACCCCAAATTTATGTTGATCATGGACAACTTGAATATTTTTATTCTATGTTCTCCCAACTACATGGTTCCCTTCTAGTAGAGTTCCTTGGGTGACCCCTATGTTGTTGTACCGGTGGCTCCTAGAGAGGTGCTTTCTAGGGAACAATAGTATTAAATATCTCTCTTGCCAACTAATTCTATATTGTTGGTGATTGGCTCATAACAGCTTCCGTGGAAAGAAGGAGTAAATGAGATGCAACCTCTATTCTTCCATGAAAATATGAAGGAAATGAGGTGCGAACTTTGTTGGTTCTTGTAGTGCCTGTGGATTAATTAGCCCATCTGTGTCAAGTTTATTCTATAACAAATAAATAGCTGATAGAGGGATTGACATGTAGCTATGAATGTAGTATTAATATCATGAGTACATGATATCTTGTGCATACACTGCATATAACATCCTCAATAATTCATCATCTATACCTACATTATTACTTTTTTACACTCTTTATTAACCAACTCAATTGCATATAAAGTGACATGACCTCACAAATAGGCCTAAAGGGAACTGGTAGCAAAATGAGGTATATTGAAATGAGACCTCTTCGGTGATTCTTTGATCTTTTCATGTTACAATTCCATGAACATGTGCATTTATTTTAATATGGTGTTGAAACTGACTTATGACATGTCTAGAAACCTCTTCAAAGATCCATGAGAACCTTCAACCCTGTTGATAAAAATCAATATATTGTTTTATTAGACAAAAAAAATAAAAGAAATTATACTAGGAGATAAACTGTAAATCATACCTTTTCATTATAATCTGAAGAATATGAAACACGTCACCAAAGAAAGTAGAAATGATTTTGTGTTTATATGGTTGTAGTCAATTTGTCTTTAGATATGAAATTAGGCTACACATGTTTCTATAATCTTCGTCTAATGAAAACAGTCATTCCTTGTATGTTTCTTCATCCACGGTATCTCACATTTTTCCATCGCAACATAAAAACACATGCTAATGAAGAACAATCATAGACCTTATTATACCTTTCCTCTACATTCTTATTTACATGAACCCTACATAATATGTAACACCCTGATTTTTATCAATCAAAAATTTTCATTTACAAATTTATGCATAGAAGCTATACAATAAAAAGGAAGGGTGTTACTGTAACACCTCCAAAAATCACAGTTGAAAATTTTCATGTAATTAAATCATACACAGCATGGGGTGCTACCGCGGTGATCAGCACAAGCCTGACCCCCGACCAGTCTCGTACCAACCACAAGTCTAAGAATAATTTCTCAAAACATTAAGCACACTTAAGACAAGGATCCATAGAAAACCAAAATATTCATAACTAGAGAATCAGAGTGCATGATTAAAAGTCATTACAACCGAAGAAATTTACATAGTCAAAGGCCCTGAGGGGATAAAATGATACAACACAATAAAAAAAAGTAGAAACAAGAAGAGTCCAGTTTACATTGCTTTTGACCCCCATGCCAAGTCCCAAAAAGGTCAACATTAAGCCCTGCCCGACACCTTATATGTGTCATAGGCATCGAATGCAGCGTCTCCTACCTGCACAAACTCAGAGGGGACCTCTACTTGTGGGAATGAGCAACAACCATGAAATGGGTGATCAGTATGTTACATACTGAGTAAGGAAATCATGTATCTAAGGCCACACATAGAATACAGATAACACAAGTAGGTAACTATGCAGATAAACCATACATGAAAGACAGATAGTAAAATTCATGATTAAGTCCGGTTAACTTAATCAGTAGATCTATGGTCAATATTTCCATTTCTCACCATGCTCTTTATGAGTCCATGCGAGTACCAGAACTCCACTATTATAGTCGGTCGATCAGAAACATACAAGGCATAATGCTCCTGACCACTATTATTAGTCGGTGGATCGGTCTCTAGGGTAGAGTGCTCTTGGCCACTATTATGTCGATGGATCGATGTGGCCCAACTCTCATGGTGTTCCATTGTAAGTAATTAGTATCTTTTCCATGTTTTATCATAACTTAAGGTTTGGTTTATTGATCTTGGGATCCCCCCACTATTATAACCAGTAGATCGAAAACATACAAGATAGAATGCTCCTAACTACTATTATTCATTGGTGGATTAGTCTCTAGGGCACCCTACACCTGGCCACTATTATGCCAGTGAATCGGTGTGGGCCTGACTCAAGAATCTTCCACTTTAAATGATTAATATATTATCCATGTCTTATTCAATAGATGTTTTCACCCTAGACATGCATGTCCTTTGGACTACCCACTCACACAACCTGTCTACTCCTATTCTCTTGAGAGGGCTCGTCCTATATCTTGGGACTTCTATGCCTCCTAATATATCCAGACATCCTTTTCCCCTTCTCCTCACTTACCATGATAACCTAAATCCTAAGTGCATGGGTTAAGGCCCACTTTCCCATATCTCTAAGTTAACTCACTATCGCCTTCTAGGGTTTTCCCTTGGAAAACCCTAATTTGGCCTTTATGGCCCAACCTTCCTCTATCTCACACATCCCATGTTTTCTTTACTCCCAACTCATCACCTCACTCGCTCCATCACCAAGTGTCCCACTTTACTTCCCATTTTGCACATGTGTCCAAGAAACCCTAGTTGGCCATCCCCAAAACCCTAGCACATCTCTTTCCTCATATGATGTCCCTCCATCACTCTCACTTACCACTCCCTCTTTTATATGACACACATTCACCATCCATGTGATATTATTATACTCTCATCCTACACTTCAATCCTCCCTATTATTTCTCCCTTCCACAATCTCCTCCACTCAGGATTTTCCTTCCAAACCCTAGCCAAGTTCCCTATACACCCTTATACCAACCTACGCACTATTTTTCACCCATGGACTCCAATCACCTCAACAACTCTTCCCTTACCTTACTTGATTCTTAAGTCAAATTTTCCCACATAAGAATCATCCCCATGCATAGACCATCCATCCCATGTAAACCCTAGAATCCCCATGCAAGATTCATTCACTCTCTTGTTTTATTCGTATTATCATTTTATTTGTCCATCTATAAGTCATAAGATACTTAGGTCATTCTTAGTCCCCTTTAGTCAACTCACTTCCTTTACCACTTTCATCTTTTCATCCCCACACCATATCATTTAAAGCCTCCTAGCATGCATGTCCTAAAGGGCCATATTACATAAGCACCACAAAGCACAAAATATATTATCATTTTACACATACTATAAAGAGAACATATGTACTCACCTTAGCTCCATGTTGCGCTACAGGTAAATAGTCATAATTGCATAAGATACACAAATATATCATCAAACATAACATACAAAGCACATAATACAAATATTAGGCCTTAACCACATCCTTACCTAAAATGACATCAGGCTTAGAGCATGCTCCTATGCCTCCTTAGGGGTCAGACTTGGTTCACCTATAAGAGGGGAAATACTAGGGTTAACTTCCCTCTTATTAATCTCTTCATTATTTCCTACTTACCTGTATTATAACCTAGTATTAGGGATAATAATAATAATAATAATAATAATAATAATAATAATAATAATAGATTTAGTAGTAAAAATAAGGATATTGCCCTTAAAATGGTTAATTATGCCATTATTAGCCAAAATATGTTTAGGTAGTTGTATTAGTCAATGACAAGATATTATTAAAAATGTTAGAAATAATAATGATAATAACTTAATAATAATAATAATAATGATGATGATGATGATGATAATAATAATAATAACAATAATAATAAAGATAAGGATAACAATAATAATAATAATAATAATAATAATAATAATGATAACAATAATAATGATAATAGTAATGATGATGATGATGATGATGATCATAATAAGTTTAGACTAATAATTACACTAAATAAATTATACTTAAAGGCTAGGAAGGGTTAGGGCACAACCTAGTGAGGGTGGCGGCGGTGGAAGTGGTGGTTTAGAGAACATGGTCTTTTAGGGCTGGAATAGATAGAGAGTGAGATAGTGGTTGTGGTGGTGGTGGAATCTTTAGGCTGAGAGGGTTGGAGTGGTAGTGGTGGTGCAACAAGGGTGGCAGCTTAGGTGGTGGTGGTTGTGGTGGTTGAGGGTGTTAGAGAAGGAGGGAGGAGGAAGGAGAGGGAGAGAGGAAGAAAGAAAGGTAGGAGAAGGTAGAGGAGGTTCTTCTAGGTTGATTGTGTGGCAGGGGAGGTGGCGATTGCGGTGGAGGAGGCGGTGCACAATGGTGAGAGGGGTGGCGATGGGTGCTAAGGGGTAGGTCGAGCAGCTAACTTTGAATAGTTGAGGTGGCTTGTGTAGGGGGAATCAGGGGCAGTGAGTGGCTTAGTTTGGTGGAGGGTAATGCATGGATGGGTTTGGATGGTGTTTCGGGTGGTGGCGTTGCACGACAGCAGTTGGGGCAGCGTATAAACTGGTGGTGGCACAAATACATAGGAAAATCTTGGCAAAATAAAAGAGGTCAAATAGGATTGGAATGGGTATTTATAGCAAATGGAGGGGAAATAAGACAAAGGGGGAAGAAGAAAAGGGGGAAAGCATGGCAGGGACTTGCCGGCTGACAATGGTAAGCTGGTACGAGTTTGAAAAGTTACAAGGTGTAGATCTGAAGGGGGCATGCAAGGGAGGTAGGTGAGGGGGTCTGGCTTAAAATGGGATGGAAAAGGGCGTGGGAGAGATAGGAGAGGTGTAGGTCGATAGTAGAGGGGAGGACGGTGGTAGATTTCTAGGCTAACCTACAATGTGAGGACAGGGAGAAGGGAGGAGGAAGAAGAAAGGGTCTGGCCGATCAGTTGGAGGAAAAGAAAAGGAAAGAAAATAAAGGGGGATAATTAGCGGGCAAGGGAGAAGAAAAAGAATGATGCGGTCTAGGCTGCACGGGGAGAGAAGAGAGGAGAGGAGAGTTGGGCCGCATGGGGGAGGCCCAAACCAGGGAAGAAAAAGGAGAAAAAGAAGGAGAAAGGAGAAAACGAAGAAAGAAAAAGGAAAAAGGAAGAAAAAAGGGAAATAGGTTGGTTGGGGTTTTTGGGATATTTTGGTATTTTTGAATATTTAAAAATAATAAAAATTAGTAAAATAATAATTAATTTTTTTATATTAATTTAGGGTAAATTTTCCTAAATTATATTTTAATTAGCAAAATACACTAATCTTCCGTAATTAAATTCTTTATTATTTTCCTCCCTTTTTGTCTTAATTACTCCCATCATTTTATTAAAATAATATATCTAATTAATTTCACTAATAAATCCTTATTTTATCATAATATCCTAAATTAGGATTTTCGGTTATTACAATTATCCCTACACTTGGTACAAGTCCAGTTACCCTTACCATTCTCATACTAAGTGCTAAGTCTAAAATCATTACTCTACTTAGATTTATAACGTGATTACAAAAATTATAATAGAGGAGACAAAAGATAAATATTATGCTAAGTAAAAGTAACCTCAATGGTTTACAAATCTCAGAGGGAGACATAAGAGGACCTTAGCGTCCAAAATATAATTGAAATCGAAATAGCCAAAAAACAGCAGATAACCCTATGCTCTCTCAACCAAACTACTAGCTCCGACTAAACTCATAAGATGACTTGAAAAGACCGCTGCCTATTGAATAGATAGGGACCACAAAAGGAACCCTTCAGTACAATGGTACTAAGCAACCATTTATACTAAACCAAAACAAAAAACTAACATAGAACACATGCAAGGAATCACAATAATACATGGTATAAAATATCAAATTGTACATGTGTTAATTAATGATTCATATAATCACATACCACTAATAGCTCATACCAACCATACTTATTTATCAAGATATAATTGAAACTCACTAGTGGAACATCCAAGTGATGCTCTTTATAGTATAACTAAAAACAACATTAACCCCAACAACAAGACAATAACCACATGTCACATACCTCATCATCAATTTCGTTAAATCTCATAACTCAGATCAATATCAAATCATCACATCACAAATAGGTATAAAGGCAGCTACTAAAACACAAGTAGGCACAAATGTTGTTATCAAATCATAGGCAAATACGAAGGCTACTATCGACCAATCTAATAATCCATCAATCATTACCATTTTATTTACTCGATGGAAGATTTCATCAAACCTAAAGATACTAAGGTACTCTAGTCATATAGGCACACCAAGGCACCACAACATCCTACTTAGTATCAACCTAAGGATGCAAAGGTACCCTGGTCGTACTGGTACATGAAGGTAACATAATACCTTACCAATAAGGACACCTAAACCATAAGTATGTACACCCTATCAGTTTGTAGAACAAAATAGAGTAAAATATAGGGCTTAGTTGTGGCACTAAGGCACACCAACATAAATCTAGAATCAACTGTGGGTCAAATCAAGTCTTTAGGGTAGTGAAACCTAAAAAGAAACTATTACTACTTTTAAGGTCTTTCACTTTAAGTATTAGTATTTTATTAAGGCGACCACAAAATTGCATACAAATCACATAAATCCAATTTCTATGATTAATCGTTTTACTCACTTCCAATTATTCTAAGACAACCAAAATCAAGATCTTCACCAAGGTTAATCATAAAAGTATACTAAGGCCATCTTGGATCAATTATTCACTTATGGGTGCATTAGACCGAAAATAACCAAAATACCCCTAAGGTTAAAATTACTAGGTTATCATCCATTTAAATACTAAATCCATTTTATTTATTAAGTTGTCATGAAAAGGCTAAAACATAATAATTTAATTAATTGTTATATAATTTAAATTATGAGATATGTCAAATGACCATTTTGCCCTTATTCATGATTTTGCATATAAACCCTAGCATGTATATCTAATACATCCATGATCACGTAATCTCGTGCTTACAACATATGAGACACATTAGAAATGTTATTCATGGTAAAAAAATCATAATACAAGCAAAATAACCAAATTGTCCCTAGGACCACATCCATAATTATTATTCCACAATTATATCTAAGCATGCTCAACTTGTTATTTTTCACATACACGTCATATATAATCATGAAAGATCATTTTTATTATACTTTGTCCTATAAATAGTTTGCATATGATAACATACTATTTTTGTGGATTTTCCAAGATATAACAGTGAGTTATACTTTAACAAATCATACTTAACAAGTTCCACACAAAAATCCTAATGTGCTATATTGCAATATTTATCATTTTAATGGAGTATAATGGTTACCTGAATTCCAGCAAAATGTAAATTAGTGGTATGCTACTATATACTATGGAATCTTGCTAATCAACTTTTGTGCCTAAAAATAATACCAAAATACCAAATTAATATTTTAACAAATAAAATAATAATTATAATAGTAAAACATATTTTTTTCTAAAATTACCAAAATACCCTTATATATAATACAACATACTTAAAATTTAGCATAAAATCATGCTACACATGCAATTTGATCCATGCACACACAAAAGGGGGGAATGAGTGGATCGGCTATTTAGGTGAGGTAGGGAAGATGTTGGAAGTGGTGGAGGATGGTGGAAATGGGGATGTATGGTTTATTGGCTAGACGTGGGAGCTAGCTACAAGTAGGGCTCTCCCAAAAGGGTGGCACACCAAAATGGAAGGCAGGGGAAGGATGAGAGAATAAGGCTAAACAAAGTAGAGAAGAGGAGCTAGGGAGTGTACTATGAGGGTTGGCGTAGGGTTGGTTCAATATAGGAAGAAGAGGGGGGAATAAGATAGGGATGGAAGCGGTGGAATGTGTAAAGGATGGAGGGGCTATAGATGCTGGGATGCCCAAAAAAGGAGGGGCATCAATGATAGGAACTACTGCTGCCCAAGGGTGATGATCGACGAAAACTATCAAAGGAGAAGAAAGAAGAAAAACTAGGAAGGAGGAGGAGAAGAAAGGGCAGGCAGAAATGAAGGGGATAACAATGAAAAAAATTATTGTTGCCTAAAGGAGGTGCTACGGGGGAAGTTGCTAAGGAGTTGGGGGAGACTTTGGCAACACTTGCCATAGGGGAAGGCGAAGAAAGAAAGAAAAGAGAAAGAGAGAGAGAGAGAGAGAGATGGGTAGTAGAGGGGAGGAGAAAAGGAAGAAGGAGGAGGAGGAGAAGGAGAAGAAGAAAGAAAGAAGAGGAAGGGTAAGTCAGGTGGTGCATGAATGAGAAAATAGGATGGATTGTAACATGAAGGAGAAGAGAGGAAATGAGATGTTTGTGTATATACGGGTAAGGTCAGGAGGTGTAGGTGTAATATGCGTTTGTATATATACATTTACATGTTGATGGATTAAGCGGAGTAAAGTAAAGACGGGGACAAGGAGAGTGATTGGGGGAGGAATATGGGGCACACAAGGGTATAAGAAAAAGGTGTGTAGAGGGTAATTTTAGGTGGGTAAAAAGGTAGGGTAAAATATAATAGGTTTGTTTTATTTTAATTTTAGGTTTAATTTTGCTAGGTTAGGATATCAGGTAAAATATATTGGGTAAGAATAAATAGTTTCATAATAGGTCTATCAAAAGGGAAATAGGTCAAAATAATCAGGAAAAATGTTTAGAAATTTAATTAGGTTATAGGGAAATATTTATTGATAAAATAATTAGCCCAAGGCTTAAGGATTAGTTTTAAATAAAAAGGACAAACACCCAAAAGTAAATGTTACAAAATTTTTAGGTGTTACATAATAAATATTTTTAAGGTGGAAAAATACGTTCCATAGCTGAAATAAGAGCAAGTTTTCAATCAGTAATAATGATTGTTGTAAGAATAGATGGATCCATTAAGATCTTCAGCCTCTTGAGTACTATAATATCCTAAATTTTTTTCTAATCCAAATCCCAAAAATCTAGGCTTTAACCTAAGTCCTCATCTCAAATAATTGTTAGTTTTATCTTACTCAAATTTATTGGCACTAAGTTGAATCCTAATTCTAATTTTTGGGTCATTATATTATATTCTTAACCCAATCCTAACCCCACATATTTTATAAATAATATTTTAGATTTAATTTCCAATAATTTAAACCTAAACCTAATTATAATCCTACACCTAAAAAATTTCCCTTTTTCTTTTTTTTTCTCTCTCATTTCTTATCCCTTTTTCTTTCCTCCCCCCACTTCTTTAACCCATGCCCAACCCACTCCCCTCTTTTTCCTTTTTTGTCTCCCTATCTTGCCAGCCCAACCTATATTTCCTTTCTTTTCTTTTCGCTTAACCTGACCTCTAGCCCATGCCATGTCCTTTCCTTTCTTTTCTTTTTCTTTTTATTTCCTTTCTATGTCGATGTCGACCATTCCTCCTCTCTCTTTCCCTTTTCCCCATTTGGCTCAATTAGAGCCTTATGCCCCCTTTGCATGCACCAAACACACCTCTCCCCATGTTTCACGTCCCTTGTCATTATTGTCCCAAATACCCCCTATTTTTTCCTACATTTTGCTTACTCTTCTTTCCTCTTCAAGCCAAAGCAGCCTCTGGCATCCCTTCTCATATGCCTTAGTCCTTCCCTTTCCCCATCCAACCTACTCTTCCTTCCTACACTAAGCCCCTAGAACCACCAACCATGCATGCCTCTACCCCATCCTGCCTCTAACCACCCTATGTATTACCTATGTCCTATATTCGCATATATATACAAACACACCCATACACCTCATTTCTTTTAACCCCAATCCCTACTCCTTCTTCTTTTTCCTTCCTCCTCTCTTGGCCATACATGTATTCACACACACATGCAAGCTTCTCATTTCCCTTCTCTTTTCTCATTTCCTTTCATTCTTTTTCGATTAATGAACCTAACTGAGCCTCCCCCAAACTCTCCTGTTATGTTTTTCCTCTCCTAACAACACCAACACCCATCACCTCTAGAACCACCACCTCTGCCACCGCCCATCACCTCTAATCGAGCCCTCTTTCCTTCCTTTTTATCCTTCCACTTCCAACTGGTCCCAACACCACCACCACCACCAATGCCGCATTTCCTCATCACTCATGCCCACACAACTCAATTATCTACCTCCCTAATACATAGTTTCCCATTGCCGCTAGCACCATCACCTAACCTTCCCTTTTCCTCCCTATTACCCTATCATTGTTGTCATACCTCGCCCAACCACCATCCACCTTGCTATAATTTCCCATCACTCATTACTTGATTCCTTCCTCACTCCTTTCCTTACCCTATTTTCATCACCACCTATTGTCATCTAGTACACCATCAGATTTTCCTCTTCTTCTCTTCTTGCCCTTGCCATGTCATAGACCACAACCTAAGCCCCATCTTTATTTGCTTTACTTTTCTCTTCTCTCCTTTCCCTCGACCACCTTACTGTGCCTACCACCGACCACCAAGCAATCACCACCACTCTTTACTGCTAAATCCCATTGATCCTAGCACCACCATCACCATCACCCATATTAGCAACCATCACTACCATCTTAGCTACCACACCATTGGCGTGCACCACCCTGACTAAGGTTCCCACTTTTTTTTATTTTCTTTATTTTTCTCCCTCTCCCTTCCCTTAGTTTCTCTTAGATTGAATTTTCCTTAAGTCTAATTTTGTATATTTTGGCTTCTAGGTGATATTCTAGTTGTTTTAGAGGAGGAAGCATAGGTCTTCCGGGCTTACAGATCAAAGTCACTTTGGTAAGGATACATGTCAAAGTTAAGGCTTTTATGTGCAATATATATACATTTGTCTTTATACCATCCTTGAAATTTTTATGTGAAAAATTCCATTATGATGTTATATGATGTGTGGTATTATATGTTGAAAGAAAAGGTAAGAAATTTTTATATATTGAGGGTTGAGATGAATCAGGATATGAAATAACTACATAATGGTGGTTATGCATTTTTATGATGATAGGATGTATAGGAGATTGATAAATCATTCATATTGGCAATTGTGAGATTTTGGTAGAAAAATGGGTATCTTTATTATCTTAGGGACATTTTAGTTAATATGGGTAAAAAATAGAATATTGGAAATTTTAATGTGGAAAATGGTTCAAAATAGATTGATTATATGATATGGAAATTTTGTAGTGAATATGAACGATCTAAGTTTAATAAATGAGAAAAGCGATTTTAAGTGGGAATAATAATCCTAGGGGTGGAATCATTATCACATGTGTAAAATATTGGAATTTAGAATTAAATTATGAATATTTTGTTGATGTTTTCATTTTAGGATTTCATATAAAGTTGGTGGTTCTATGAGTCTCATGTAAAAAAATTATGATTAATTTGTGAAATTAGAATTTTATGGAAAAAGTGAATAGTAACCCTAAACACAGGCTGTTATCGCATGTGTAAGATATTATAATTAGACCCTGATTTTATTTTACGATGTAAATAATAATATTTTGAAAATGTATATTAAATTTGGTGGTTACTGGGATATTATGGGAATAGATATGAAAAAATTATGAAATTAAGATTTTTGGGAAATGTAAATAGCAACCCTACATGTAGTCTATTATTACATGTGTAAGATGTGGTAATTGAACCTCTATTTTCTTCTATAATATCAATAATAATATTTTAAAATGTATATTAAATTTGGTGGTTATAGGGACATTATGGGAATAGTCATAAAAAAACTATGAAATTAGGGTTTTGTGGGAAATGTAAATAGTAACCCTAAAAGTATTCTATTATAGCATGTGTAAGACATGAGAAATTAACCTCAATTTTCTTATATGATATCAATAATAATATTTTGGGAATTTATATTAAATTTGGTTGTTGTATGGGTTTTGTGAAAAAAGTTATGATTGACTTGTGAAATTAAGGTTTTATAATAAATATGAATAGTAATCCTAAAGGTAGGCTATTATTGCATGGATAAGATGTAGGAGTTAGACCTTGATTTTTAATTATGATGTCAATAACAAAGTTTTGAGGATGGGTTTGGAATTTGGCAATAAAATGAGTATTAGAGGAGAAGGCATACCTGACTTATAGAATTAGGCTTTCTTAGGGGGAATAAGGCTTAAACTTGGGAAAATACTTTAGGGCATGTGCCTTACACAGTTACATGTGTTTTTGTATGATGATATTGAAATGATAATCATGAATAAGATGTTAATCATGTATAGTAAAAGATCATATACGTCAATACCATTGTACCTATCCATTATATTAGACGAGAATAGTGGCTGGGAGCATTTTGTCCTAGGTTGTATACTATTAATACCATTTCACCAGTTGATAATAGTGGCTACGATAATTTTTCTTTAGTTGTGTATTATTGATACCATTCTACTAGTTGATAAGAGTTGGATCCCTGAATTCAAATAAAATAAATCAATTGAATGATCAAAATCATTAATAAGATATCAATCACTTAAAGTGAAACACCATGTAAGTCAAAACTTTTTATACCTATCCATTCCATTAGATAAAAAAGTGGCAAGAAGCTTTAAGTCTCAGGGTTGTATATTTTGATACCATTCCACAGGTTAAGAATAGTGGTCAAAAGTGTTTTACCTTGAGTTATATATTGTTGATAACATTCCATTAGTAGAGAATAGTAGGGGTTCCTAAACTCAACATGAATAAGATTATGGATAATGATAGCACTATTATTATTGTAAGGCTTGGAAATCAATAAATAATTTGGTACATTTATGTTATTTTATATGCACATGTATTTAATACCTCATTTTCAGAAACCCTAATTATAACCGATAATTTTGTGTATTAGTTATAATAAATATTTTAGAATATTTGGTAATCAATATATTGTTAATATGTGTATTATTATTATAACTTAGTATATATAAAATTTAATTAGGTTAAAATTTACTAGAGGATATGTATTAAAATTTTAAAGTTAGGATGGATTGTAGAAGGTGTCACTTTGACGAGCAAACTCTAAATCTGATAACCTAATAAATTTTACCTGGATATTCATACCAATTACTCACTTAGATAAATTACCCTAGCCACTAGATTCCCTTGACTTTTCCTCCTTTCCCTTCCTGCAGGTTTTCCTTACTCTTACTCCTATGAGCCATCACCTTACACCATACCTACCACCATACCTCCCTCTACCCTATGTTTTCATCTTCTTGTTTTGCTCCACATATCCTTTTATGTCGTCCTCTTCTTAACCCCTACACCTCTTCATTTTTCTCTGTGCCTTAACGGTTGCATTTCTCCTCTTTCTCCTGAACACCCTCACATAAGAAGCCCACCATTTTCCATTATCATTGTTGCATTTATTCACCATTTTTATTCTGCAACACACCCCTCCACTACCCTCTTGCAACCGACCACTACCACCAGTCCCTCACCCCTACACCAATAGCTCCTACTGAAACCAACCCAATACCCACTCACAACATCACTGAAATTAACCCACCTCCCTTGTCTAACAACATAAAACTTCTCCCTTTCCTTGGGTTTGATAGTTTCTACCAAAACCACCACCATGCCACCAAACAATCCTACCATTCCACCCCTCCTTCTTTGACCAAGACCACCATTCCACCCCTTCCTTCTCCCTTTTTCCAAACCCACCAAAGCTCTGCCCCTTCAATTTTGGCCAAATTTGCTGAAGCTTCCCCTTTGTTGATATGCCATTACCCACTTAAGCTCCTCCCTTCATCTTTGGTTCTTTTGTGCTAACTTCCTCTTCCCCTTTGATTCACCTTTTGTATACATTATCCCTTCCCCTACACTAGTTATTTCTAATGTTCTTGGCCTCCTAACACTGACCAAGTCCACCGATATCCTCCTCTCCTTCTTGGCATCAACTATCGAAGCCTTCCTCTGTCGTTTCTAGATTTTTGTTCGGCTTTCTTTTCTTTTTTTTTCAACTTGTTAGTAATCCTTGAGTTGTTTTAGTAAATTTAGGTTATTTTTTGTAATATTAAATGCTAATAAATATGTGTTTAGATGTTAAATTATTAATTAATTCTTGAGGACCTTGGAGAAGACTTCTTTTTGTGTGAGTCTGAATTAGGTAAATCAATTCACTCATAGAGATGGTAGAATTTATGTGTGAGTGTTCTATGATTGTTTAGACCTAGAATCATGCTAGGGTTTTTTTCTAATGTTATAGCATGCATGATAAAATGATAATATGCTAAAGGGATGATAATTGTAATTGTTGAAAGTTAAGTTGTATATATGGTAATATGTCATATGATTTATGTTTGCATGTCTATGGTTTTGTTAGGATTTTTATTCCTGTTAATTTATGACTCATATTCCATGATAAAGGCCTCATGATTGCTAACATATGGTATTTATGGTTATGATGACTCGTATGGAATCATACATGGAGAACTAGGGTTAGTTTATGATAAATTATATTTGCATGACCTAAGGTTAGAAATATTACCCTATGATAATATTTCTATTTAAATGATGTATTCTGCTTTAAATGTGAATGTACATGCTTCATGGAAGATGTGATATGTGGAAGTTGCATGATTAGGGTTTTGTGGGCACAAATAACTAAATGCATGAAAAGTGGAAAACATAGTTAATCACTAAAACAAAAAGATTACCTATATGCTAAAATTATATGGAATATTGCCTTTTTTTCCTACTCACGAAAAACCTCTCATAATGATAATGTTTGTTACAGAAATGAATAAAATGTGAAACTAGGGTTTTAAAAGGAATTTTTGGTAATTTTGACCTAATATGTCTTTTACAAATAATTGGATGCTAGGATGGCCTTAAACTTTTTATAGGTTGACCTTAGTGTTAACTTAGATTGGTATAGATCAATGACCTTAGGGTTAACCTTAATAAATGGAAATAAAAGGGAAAATGGCTAAGTATGGAAAATAGAAACTTTTATTTCATATGTGGCATATGTGATTACCTCATAAAATATTAATACTTAAAGTGAAATACCTCAAGTTGGAAATGGTTTACTCTTTGGGATTAGCTACCCTAGAGATGAGGTGTTAGCCATTGTTTGTTTTGGTTTATTGGTGTGGCGATGTGTTCTAGTAAAGGCTCTACTCTACTCTATAGGTAATATACGAGTCCTATAGGGGATATCAATACCTAAAGACCAAGTGACCGATGTTGGAGGATAATATGTAACCTTTGTGTGTGAGTATGATCAGACATACCATTGTGTCCCTAGGTTCGAGGTAAGGGTATTGTGTCGCTTTTGAGTAGCAATATGACCAGGTGTACCTTAGCATCTCTAGGTTGATTGTATCCTCCTCGATTAAGTAAAAATAGAAAATTTTTTTGTGTAAGAAAATGAAAATAAATGCTTTGTTGGTTCAGTAGGTGCCTTAGTGCCCCACCTTGGTATTAATTGGATTTGTTAGTCTGGTAGATTCCTTAGTGCACTACCATTAATTGGATTGATTGGTTCAGTAGATTCCTTAGTGTGCTACCTTGGTATTGTTTTGGATTTGTTGGTTTGGTAGATGCCTCAGTACTCTGACTTGGTATTGTGTTGGATTTATTGGTTCGATAGACACCTCTATGCCCTAACTTTGTATTATTTTAGAATTTTTTTTGTTTGATAGATGCCTCGGTGCTATACCCTAGTAATGTTAATGTAACACCTCGAGTCAATACGACTATGCGGGGCTACCTTGTAGTGCTTTTGGATTGATCATATGGCCCCACAGATCAACACAAGTCCTTTTAGCCCACTTTGTCCTCACTTACAAGCTTCTCGAAAAAATTTCAGAAAATTTTTGAAACTTTTCAGAAGGAACACCCATCTTAAAATTGCTCCATGGCCAGCACGTTTAATTGTGGAGTTCTTAGGAAAGAATCACCAAAATGATGATATACCATGTTGATCTAAGTAGCCAGATCAATCCTTATAACACTCCACTCAATTTGATGTATTACATTCACCCCTACTTAAAGAATGCAACGTCCTCGTTGCACCTCAACCATTAAATGTCTCAATACAGTTTATCCCAAGAATCATCCCACTAGGTGACTGACTGGCTCATCCAAGTTTAGCTCACAGTCGTGGGCTTTGATACCATTTGTAACACCCTAAGTCGATACAACCATGTAGAGGCTACCTTGGAGTGCTTTAGGATTGATCTATTGGCCCCACAAATCAACACGTGTCCTTTTAGTACACTTTGTCCTCACTTAATCCTAGGAGAGTTACCCATCTTAAAATTGCTCCACGGCTAGCATGCTTAACTATGGAGTTATTAGGACGGAATCACCAAAATGATGATATACCATGTTGATATAAGTAACCAGATTAAACCTTATAACACTCCACTCAATTTGGGATATTATAGTTGTTCCGTAGTTGTCTCATTGTCCTACTGTTATGTTCAGAATCTATTTAACTAATTAGATATGCCTTTTATAACTTGAAATGATGATAAGTTAACTAGCATATGTTTACTGTTAATCTTGAGATTGGATGTTTTTATACGTTGTTCCATGAATATTTTTTGTGGTTATGGTACATGCTTTGTACTCAAGTATACTTCTTGGATTCTGTGTGACTATGTAAAATGTGGTTTTGTTATCTCTTGTGAGATATTGTGATTTGCTCTATATGAGGAAGTCGTATTAATACTACTTTTGTAGATGACTACATGAGGGCCATAAAGTGACATGAAGCATATAAGAACAAGAAGGATAAGGGAATTCCTTGGTAAGAAGTCACATTTTCAGAGTGGTCCTTTGGGTTTAAGAGTTAGAAAAAACTAGTGTTGTACTTACGAGTGCTATTTTATAATTAATTTTCCTTTGGACTCTTATGTCGCTTGCCGTATTTTGGTTACCTTGTTGTATTGAAAATATTTATTCATAACTTTTATCTATATATGGTATTTTATTTCTATTGATTTACTTTGGTTATGGTTTGTTTTAGCTTTAAGACTTGACATAAGAAAGATAATGGACTTATGCTGAGTGTGGAGGTAACACCCAATAATTTGGTAATTGACACTTCTACAAAATGAAATTTTTAAGTAGGTAAATTTAGGGGAGGTTATAGTTTATCTCTTTTTGTGACCTTATGTAACATTTCTTTGACTATATTGTTACCTTACTCGGTATTTAGCATATAAGTTATCTTTTTTATAGGTGATACTCATTCCCATGAGTAGAACCGCCATATTTTGCAAGTGATTATTGATCGCTACTTCTAATGCGTTCGCCTTTGGTGAGTGTTAATTGAATTGGTAAAGGGTATGGCTATCTCTATATCTCTATAGACTCTTATCCTGTATCATGGTGGAACTAGTGCTTCCCACACCTAATTCTTAAACATGAGGTTACTTTTGCCAGCACATGATATAGACTAAGTATAGGGAATGCCTCTTCTATGTTGGATACGATGTGACACCCCTAAGTTTTGTGTGTTGAATTCCGCATTTAACTCTTTTAAACAAGAATTTTTTATCCTAAAATTTGTGGGTGTTACACCCACAAATAATTCTCTTCCTTTTCAAATTAAATGTACACATATGCAACGTTGAAATTTAACTGTGTTGGTGTTAGTCCAACAATTTTAGGCAAGGGCATTCCATATCTATTAATTGTATATGTACAATACATTTGTAAAAAAAATGGAAGAAGAAGAAGAAGAAGAAGAAGAAATGCACCTAAAATATTAATAAATATAAGATGTGCAAGTAGGTACTTACTTATTAAATTTGATTTTAGCTCGCTTAGATGCTACTGAAAATAATTATTTTCAACCAATATATTCATAACATACTGTAACATTATTTGACCATCCATTTTTTGGATATAAGTTTATGCCGAGTATTATAAATATGTATTATTACACTTATATTCCCTTCAACTTGTTTATGAAGAAGGGTATGATTTATCATAGCTTCACGTTAGCGGGGATCAGTTTATCAACAAATTTGACTTCATTTTCTGTCAACTTACGTAGAATATCATGTCCATGTTCATAATTTTGTAAATTTGTGATTGTGTATCTCGTTCCTAACTACCACTTACCATCTTTCATTATTGTTTTCAACTTTAACAATAAAAAAGGGACAAACAATCTTCTTAGAACTTGTATTATGTGCACCTTCACTACCCATAAGTCTAGTACATACATATGTTTCACATCTTTTCACATCTTATAGAAACTCTCTATGCTCCTATACTATTTACTTTTCTAAAACCTTTTATGATCAAAATCATCCTATGACTTCACTCATGTTACAAGTTCTTCATGATTAGAGAACATTTGATCCGTCATAATTTTTTTTTTGATAATTTTGGGTTCTAAAACATATATTCATACGCTACATATCTTGTAAAAAGAGTTGGGCATATACGATAAGGAAATGTATTTATTTCATTTAACCAAATTTATTGACAAAATTTACAATAATAAAAAAACTTATTTTACCTCTTCATTCAAGTTGTAATTAATGTTTGAAGAATCCATTTGTATTTCCTCAGTATATCCATTTTTTATCATGATTCTGAGCCCATCATCATATGTATGGGTTCTGACCTCATTATCGTAGTTTATCAGATTTTGAATTCGTCACAACTTACTAAGTTTTAAACTCATCGTAGCTTGACGGGCTTTCGAATTTATTGTTCATTATGAGTTTAAAAAAAAATAAAATTAGAAGCTATTATGTTGTTGGAAACTAAGGAGTGAAGTTGTTTTTTGAAAAATTTAAACTGAAACCTATTTGTTAATGTCTGTACGATTAGGATTAAGAATATAAGAAGTTTAAATAGAATTGTACAAATAATGAAGTAGTGTATTTGTTTCCAATAAAATATTATCTAATGCCCATACTTTCATACTACCTATAATTCACAATTATATATACTTATACTTTGTATTTATTGTTTGGACAACTCGAATACTTGTTCCATAGAAAATAATTCTCATTAAAGTGTGTGTCGGCAACAGAGCACTGCTTGATAGATTTGGACAATAAAGCATGTGGAGGGCAATGTAAAGAATAACCCGTGGGGGTGGAGGTTATTAATAGGTTTTGACGGTGGGAGGAGTTGGGGAATGGGGAATGATGGATTTTGTCGTTGGGGTGTTAGTAAACGGTATAATATATCCGTAGTGGTGTTGAGAAACAACATAATATGTAGGTGGGGAATGATAATATTTGATGTTGTGCGGTTTAAAGAAAGACAAAAATTACCGGTGAAAGAATTAATTTAGAATTTTTTTGTTGAATATTTTTTAAATAATAAAATTATTAACTAAAAAACTAACCAAACTAAGGCAAGGTGACTCAACCATTTATGACTTATTTATTTTGGGGTGACAGAAGGTGAATCAATTGATTCACTTCATTTGGAGACTAATTTTATTAACATCAATGAGGTGAATCAGAGTTAAAGTTTAATATCCGTTCACCTCAATTAACCTCTTTTTGTTAACTATCGGTTTCAAAAATAATAGAGACAAATATTAACATATAATTAATATTTTTACTTAACCGGATAAAAATACATTTTAAGTTATATTAATAGGATCACTCTTCTCTTTTCGTCCACTCTCTTCCATTATGTGCATTTTTCTTCATTTGTTTTATTTTTTTAACCTTGTTCATCTTGATCTAAATAATATTTTTTAAAATACCCCAATTTATTCATATTATATTAATATTATTTAAATAATATTTTAAAATATCTATTTTAATTTATTCTCGTTTTCTACACCGATATTAATTTTTATTATCTATCCTCAAGCTAATTCAACTTACAGGTCGTTTGTTTTGAGGGACTAGAATTGTAGAAATGGGAATTTGGGGAAAGATTTAAGTATTCCATTGTTTGTTTTAAGAGAGTGGAAATTAAAATGGAATTTGGAATGGAATTTGAGAGTGCAAATTCCCAGCAATTTGTTCCAGCTGGTATTAAAGGGGTGGAAATTGGAGTAGAAGACAAAAATACTAAAATAACCATGTATTATTGTGTATATAATAGTATTAATAATATTAATTATTATAATAATGATGATGATGATGATGATGATTATCTTTATAATAATTATAATTATCATTATAATTCTTATCTTTATTATAATTATAATTATTATAATAATTAATTATAATTAAAAATATAATAATAATAATAATTATTATAGTAACAATTATAATTACAATAAAGATAATAATAATTATTGTAAATATTATTTGATATAATAATAATAATAATAATAATAATAATAATTACTATTATTTGATTTGATTGGATCAAATCTAACCTGACCGGATCTGATCCGATGTATTATGATCTATTATGAAGAAAATAGGGTCGAATAATTGAAAAACATAATAATAATTGGTTATATATATAGATATAAAACTATAAATATTATATATATATATATATATATATATATATATATATATATAAGAAGGATATGTTTGTAAATTTATGATTATATTTCCAATCCTATTCCCAGGAAATTTATATTCCCAAGTTGTTTCAAGTTAATCCCATCAAATACTAAATATAGGAATAGTTCGCTCCCTCATTGATGATGTTTTACAGGAATCTCCTAGGGACTGCTGCTACTTCTCTGCAGGGGATTGATGATGAAGTGTGTAATGAAGGCCCTCTACTTCCTCCCGAGTCTACTGCAACCCTTATTACTGCTCCTTCCAGGGATGAAATTCAGAAGGATGTTTATTCCATGGGGGATTGTAAGTCTCCATGTCCTGATGGGTTTAATGCTTATTTCTATAAGAAAACATGGAATGTAATTGGAGGGGATGTTGTGGATGCTGTCCAAGAACTTTGGCAGACTAGACACCTTTTGAAACAGATTAATAACACTGCTATTACTCTCATTCCTAAGATCTCTGGTGCAAATTAAGGTGAAGGACTTTAGGCCTATAGCCTGCTGCAATATCATTTATAATTTTTTTTAAAGTGCCGGCTAAAAGGTTGCAAGGGGTGTTGGCTACCATTATTGATTCTTCTTAGGCTGCATTTGTAAAGGGTTGCATGCTCTATGAAGATGTACTTATGGTAGTTGAGATTGTAAAGCATTATACAAGGAAAAATATCAGTCCCAAGATCCTTCTTCAAGTGGATTTGCAAAAGGCTTATGATTCTGTGGAGTGGAACTTCATCAAGCAGGTGTTAAAAGCTAAGCATTTTTCCTTGAATTTTTATTGACATAATTATTCAATGCATTTCTATTGTCAATATTTCTATAAATGTTAATGGTGTTCTTACCAAGCCTTTTTTGAGTAGAAGAGGGCTAAGATAAGGTGATCCTATTTCCCCCTATCTCTTTGTTATCTGCATGGAATATTTAGACAGGAAATTGAGGGGATTGTGGAAGCATCCTGAATTCCATGGACACCCATTGTAAAAAGTTGAAGCTTATTGATTTAAGCTTTACTGATGATTTACTTCTTTTTTGTAAGGGTGATGTAGGATCTTTAAAGCGGCTCAAAGGGGCTCTTACTCACTTCTCCAAATGTTCTAGTTTAACTGTCAACCATAATAAAAGCTCTTTGCTCTATGCTAGGATTTATGGTAGGGTGAAGGAGGATATCCTTGGCTGCCCTGAAGGGTCCTTCCCCTTCAAATATTTAGGGCTTCCCCTAGACATAGCTCATATGGGGATCCATCACTATTAAGCTATCATAGATAATCTGCTAGCTAAGGTAAGGAATTGGACATGTAGATACCTTAGCTATGTAGGAAGAGTTCAACTGATTTCTTCTGTTCTTCAAGGGATTACTAGGTTATACGCTCAGATTCTTCCTCTCCCTGCTGTAGTCCTCTCTCATATAAAGTAGATATGTAGGAATTTTATTTGGTCTGGGTCTGTTGAAGGTCATAAAACACCCGTGGCATGGAAGACAGTATGCCTTCTTAAGAATGAGGGTGGTCTCGGCTTGATAGATCTTAAGATCTGGAACCAGACAGCCTTGGAAAAATGGATTTGGCATATTGTGCACGACAAAGAGAGCCTTTGGATTAAATGGGTCCATGGAGTCTATAGCAAGAACTATGACATCTCCACTGTTATCATTCGCCCTTATCATTCTTGGCTCTTTAAAATTATCATGAAGATTATACCTACTTTGTTACATCACATAATTAATGGCTATTGTGGTACCGATAAATATATGATTCATAAAGCCTATGATGTGTTGAGATATAGGGAGGGTAAGAAGGATTGGTCTTCCCTTGTTTGGAATCACTTTGATATGCCTCACTGTTCTTTCATTACTTGACTTGCCTACCAAAAGATTCTTCCAACCAGAGACAAATTGAGCAAATGGATTCCACAGATCCCCACTGAGTATGGCATTTGTGCTAGGACTGTTGAAACAATGGATCACTTGTTTGTACATTGTGAATTTGCCTCAAGGATTTGGAAGATCATCTCTACTTGAATGCGAATGGAATTTCAGGATATAAGTTGGGATACCTGGGTCCAACACATTATACAGGCCACAAAGAGAAAGGATGACAGGATTGAGAGTATGAAGGTAATTTTTGGAGTTATGATTTATGGTATTTGACATTGTAGGAATTCTACTGTTTTCAAGGGTCTCTCCCACCACCCAACATACATGATGAAGAACATTAAGAAATTTTATATTAGATTGCTTATGTGTAACAAAAGGAATGGATGTAGGAGTATTATGCTTAACTAGGATAGATTCCTCTGAGTTGTAGGTTCTAATTGCTTTGGATGTACTGATTCTCTTTTATTTTTAATAATATTTTATTATTAATTAAAAGTATATATAATAATAGGACTAAATAAACTAATTTTTAATTTTTATTTCCATTCCTATTCTTTAATTCTTAAACTCTTATTCTTATTTACCAAATGGGCGTTAATCCGAACAACCATCAGCGGGCTATCTACGTATGTGCAAGGAGGGTTTGGCGTAAAACCCTCTTACTCAGAGCCTGCGAGGTGCGAAAGAAAAAATGGTGTTGTCGAACAAGAAGCTGAAGCTGAAGCTAAGAACGGAATTAGCTGAAGTAAAAGTTGCTTCCTCCTCAATATCAACATCAAATCCGGAACAGGCGCACCAGTCGTTCAAAGTGCTCCTGAACTCAGCAACACATAAACCCATATTGTCGAAGAGGGAGAAACGACGGGTAAACCTGCCCTCCGACCACTTTCATGCGGGTAATGATGAAATTAATGATGCTCATGTTCCCAGAAAAGAAAAGCACGTGAAGGAAGTTGGTGCAAATGACTTAATTGACGGTGGGAGCGGGACGAAGGGAACCATAAGGAAGAGGAAGATTAAGAACGAGGGAGGCCGAATTGAGGGCCTGGTTAATGGTCTTGAGCGAGATGGAGATGGCTGTAAGAAGAGGAAAATTAAGGAAAAGCAGCCAAATAGGGAAGAAAATGGAGGTGACATGAAGAGTGAATCTCAAAATTCAAAGAAGAAGAAGAAGAAGAACCATAAACAAAAGCACCAGAAAAAGAGAGATAAGAAGCTGCTGGAGAAGGAGGAACGGGAGAAAGTAGCAGAAGGAGCGCATGGAGCTAGTGGAGAGCTTGGTGTGTCTGAGGGTATCAATTTTAGTCTGAGGTAAACATCAACTTATCTGGCCTATATACTGTAGCAGCATATATATTTGGTCCAATCGATCTAATGCTTTTGTCTTCAAATACAATGCTATATTGCTAGTGATGAGAAGATTCGGCTGACTTCTTGGTAGTAATTTGCATGTTGTTGTATTTTGTGACTTTATCATATTATATGTTGTTTAAAATTATCTTTGCTTGATTTTGACATAAGCGTTGTTTATGTTCTTGGTGTTACAGTCAATGGAATCCTGAAGATTCGAACAAGGTTTATGTTGGAGGAATTCCATTTTATTCAACAGAAGACGATATTCGAAGCTTCTTTTATCATTGTGGTACAATCACTGATGTCGATTGCATGAAATTTCCTGAGAGTGGAAAATTTAGAGGCATTGCTATTATAAGTTTCAAGGTAAACTTGTATTTGTAGTGATGTTATGCCTTTTCCACACGCTTTTTGAGCGTTTGCGTATGTAAAACTTTTTATGCCCTCTGCCTTGGATCATTTAGTTGCTTCTTTTTGATTTGTTCATTTTATTTTCATATCTTGTCTCATTATATCTATATATGGTTATATTTTTGCACCTCAACTTCACCTCTTCAATATGGAATTTTAGTGCATTATTAAAATGATAGAAGAGAATAAGATTATAAATTCTCCTTTTGTTTTCTTCCAATGAATAAGTTTTTTCCTTCCTAATGGTTGTCTTAAAATCCCAATTCAATCCTATGATTCTATTATCCTACGATCCAAACCTTTCAAAGCGATCATCAATCATAGTAGAATTTTAAAGTGATAAAATTGTGATAGGATTTTATGATTCTATGTAAGATTAATAGAATCTTACATACCTAGGTAGAATCTTACGTATCTAGGTAGAATCATACAATTCTACATAATAACAATAGTTTTTATCTATTTTGTCTTAAAAATCTATTTTCCATCATATTTCCACTATATTCCTCACCTAACCCTCTGATCATTGACACTATTATTTTGCTACATATCTTGAATAGAGTTGATGTGGACAAAGTATGATTGAGATATCACTGAGACAATGAATCCCATTGTTGAAGTAGAATCATGATAAAATATTTCAAACTCTATCTAAATGTTTAGATGAACATACTAAATTTTATGATATTATTAATTTTGACTTCTAATTAATTCATAATTAATATTTTTTTTCTTATTTTCCTTCATTTCTTGATTGACTTTTTGATGCAAACGAACTTTAATTTCATAGTGTACGTATAGTTCATATGCCGACTTAATGTGTGCATGTAGCACAATCTCTTTTTTTTTTGTCATTGCTCACCTAAATATTAAAAGCCAACATACTACTTTTTGGATCTTGACTCACTAAAATGGTAAAAAACACTATCCACTAGACTTGATTTCACCTTCTTAATTATTTTCCTTCTGCACTTGTGTGTTTTTATTAAGGATAATAACTTATATTTAGAATGTAATAAGTTATATGATTCGTTTACCCATAGTCATAAATCTTGCTCTATGAATGAATCATTGATGTTGTAATTTTCATCATCTCTTGCAATTTACACTTTTATCCTAATAAGTAAAACTAATACGGCAAAATGTATCGCTTGGAATTTGCTAGCACTTGATTAATGGCTACATGAGAGTCCAAGAGTGTGATTTTAGTTTTATTTTAACTTCAAGTATGCTACCTTATAGCATATAAGTATACAAGATTTGTAATTTTAAGATTTTTGTAGGATCTTACAATCTGATTCTACAATTCAATTCTGAACATTCAGCTGATACTAAGTGGAATCCTAATTCTGACTGCACTGACGGCTGTGTTTTGTCAATGTTTCACACATCTTTGCATTATTTCCCTGATGCCAACTTAAGCTTAATGGCCAAATATATCTCCGATGCTCTGCTGCTTCATTGATGACTGTAAAGCTAAATTACATTATGACATGAAGTTGCCATTTCCTTCTGTTAGTGTGGTTATCTTTCCTAGGCAACTGGCATCTCATAACCTGAAAATCTGTGTGCGGTTGTCCCTGCCAATAATGCCTTGATGAAACATCTCAACTCCCTTTTTCAGACCTGGCTTAAGATGTTTTACTATGCAATTACTGTGTGAAGAAAGGGCTTGAGGATATGTAAGCTATTATACATTAGAAATTATCCAGAGAGCGTTTCCTCTTCATAAAAGCTCTTTTCTCTCAAATTATAGTCTTCTTGCTTAGCAGTGGGGGATCACTGTACTATGGAATAAAGTTGGTTGATGCACTAATATATAGCTGATATGTACCGATGCGTGATATTGAAATGAAATCACATGTGCGTCGGCTCATACAATAAGTTTTGGATGATATTTCCCAAAATTTACTGTGGAAAAAACCAAAAATTCTTTGTAATAACTCGGTATAAATTATCCTTTGCAATACTTTGATACCGATGCACCACAATCGTGGCTACAATCACAACCGCGAACAAGGTTTTATTGCATGAATTGTACTGGTGTATGTAGTATTTGATGGAGAATCTGGCTTGTAATGCTAGCTTTGTCTACAAGGCGCCTTCCTTACTTTCTAATGTGATATTCTTCCTTCTGCATTAGGTTCCTTAGCCTTCGAAGTACTCTCCTACACTTCTACATATTAAGAATTGGATAATTCTAGGCTTAACAGAATACGTGTACATAATAAATAGTAATGAATCTTGGGTTCACTAGGATACATGTATGGATTGAACTTAACCATAGATGAACGTAAGTAATGTATTGGATTTATTTAACGACTGATGCATGTGTCTCATCTTTACTGACTAATGCATGTATGAATGATTTAAATCACCCCGTCGAGCTGGTGAATGGATATCTATCATTCCCAATGAGGAAATTAAATCTTGGGTTGTAATATTATATAACCCTTTTGGATGAACATATGGTGGGCAAATTAATCTACTTTCAAACTTCTTGATGTCTATCTCAATGTGCTTAGTTCGGTCATATTGTACTTGATGGCATATATGTTTTGTCTCATTGATCCCTCAAATCAATTTATAAGTCATCCAGTAAGATCTTCAACCACAATATTCACTGTGTGCTATTGCTCTATATTCTGCTTCCGCACTAGATTGTCCTATGATATTTTGCTTTTTGGTACCAGATTTCTTCCAAGGAATGTATACTAATCCATTGTTATACCTACTTTAATTCAGTATAGAATTCAAGGACTAGCTCAGGGTTTCCATTGAAACATTTTCCCTTTCCAGTATTAATTTTCAAGTAATGAGGTACATGACCAGTAGCATTAAGTTGAATCACTGTAGGATTGTGTTGGTGAATGACTCTCATAGAATACGTAATATCCAGTTAAGTGTGAGAAATATTACTAATGTCATTTTCTGAAGCTGGATTAGAGACTTAGACTTTTATTGAAATAGGCTCTGCACCTTGCTTCTTGGAGTACACCTTCCTAAACAATAAAATCAAGTGTCCTATTGTCTTGTGCATCATATACAATAGGGACATAGGTTCACTTTGGTTGGACTCAGATTGGATATTATAGTTCAAGATAAGAGTGAAAAATAGCGGATGAGACACATGAGACAAAAATGAAGGTAGATTGTTATTTTCCATGGTAGATGACTCTCCCTAAAAATAAAGTGTGGTGAATTATGTTTTTTTTCTTCTACAAAAGCGATGTCAATAGAGATATATGTTCGAGATGAGAGTGATGCAATCATATGACATCCTTATGGGAAGAAGATAGAAACAAAGAGGATGATCTTTTGTGGTCATACTTTTGGTAGTTGATGTCTCAAGATAGTTAAGTCTCCTTTTCCCTAACATGCCCAATCCTCCTCCCTAATTCCTTGTCTTGAAAGTCATATTAATGAGGATAAAATGTAGTATGACAATTTAAATCTCCAGTGAGGTTTTTTGAATATACATAAGGTTAGTGGATCATTTGGGAACATTTATGACATTTGTAAGGATCAGATGGAGTTATATGTGCATCTACACAAGCTACCCTCATTGTAGTTTCATCAACAACCATTATCTTTCTAGTGCTTCTACATGTGGTGTAAGTATGTAAAACATTTGATGCATGTGTCATGTGGTATGCGACTCGTGAGTGTATGATTCATCTTCAAACAATTCCCTGAAAATATTTTGTCCTCAAGAAAATAATGGCTCTCTCGAGAGTGATAATGAACGAGCACTATAATAAGGTGTTTTCCCGAGAGTCCCAATGGATCCTTTTGCCTCTCAATCTCATTGCTATTGAAATATTTATTCTATTATGCCTGCTGTGGTCCTTTCTGTGAAGATAAGTGTGCTTGGCTTTGCTGCAGTTGTTGTAGCTTGCCTTTGTTTCCCTATTATCAGCTTGGCATCTTTCTGTTTAGGTTCCAGCAGTTATCCTTAGTATGTTGAATCTGTTTACAATAGGTACACTAAAAATTGTCTTGGCTTGTTCCCATTGGAAAATCTCTTTCCATGTTCAACACGTGGTGGTTGTTCCATGGTGAAGGCTGTGAGACTCCTCTTGTTAACTCCAAGGATGCAAGTACTGAACTATCATTTGTTAATGAATCAACTGTAATTCCTTTGTGACCTCTGCTTGAGTTAGTGAAATCACCTCATGTCATCACGTTTGACCATTAATATTTGTTAAATTATAGTATATTATAATATATGAATATAACTTTTATATTTGTATTGAAAAATACTTTTATAATATTATTTTTTAATAATTTTTATTAATATGTATTAATAGATATTTATTGTCAAAGTTTGAGAAATACGTGGTGATGTATATTTTGAATTGAAGGAAGTATAATATTCAGATGTTAGATGAGAAAGAATATATAGTGAATCACCTCATGTCTCATGACCATGAATGCTATAGTTTTCAATGTGGTTGTCGATAATTACAGTGAGTCACTTGATACTTTTCCAAACCTTGTCACTGATTTTGCTAGAAACTAGAATATCAGTCACAGAATTGTTTCCTTGTTTTCTGTTTTGTTGACACTGTTTTTGTCTTGATCTCATAAACTTGTACTGCATCTAGAACTTTTGTAGGCGTCTGGTTGAGAGCATCCCAAATGGCATCCATAGTTGGGAAGAATATGCATTTATAAATGATCTCAGGTGTTATGGAACTCCATGGTCATGGCATCACCATAGAATCCTACTTGTCTCATGTATCAAATCCCCCACATCACCCTCTGTTTGTCCTTTCCCTTATACAGGGCCCAGTTTGTCTTTTTGGATCAATTGATACCATTTCAAGTAGTTTTTTTTCCATTAAGCTGATAGTCTGGCTCAATATTCTTTATTTCACCTATGCATGGGTTTTGGAATATGTGGACAAAGTCCCGCATTCGTTAAGCATGGGTTTTGTCTTTTGGTTTATGAAGGATTGGACTACTCCCATCTTTAACCTTCATAGATGAAACCCAAGCCCTAAGAATTGGTATCAGATCCAAGCCCCAAATGTTGTCATATATGGATGCCTGTATAATTCTCCAGGACTAGGAGTAGAGAAAGTATGCAGTCCCTTGATAATGATGGATGCTCTATCATCGTGAGCCTTGAAAGGGCTCATAGGCCACCTGTTGATCTGGACTTTGTGCAGGGGAGGGGTGGTTGGGAAGTGCAAACTAAGTCTTACATTAGCTTATCATAGGGTTGATCTTGGATTCATAAGATATTAGGCTACTCCTTGCATTCAGTTATCCTTTTCAATGGAACATCAAGCCCTGACACATTTTAATTTGTGATAGCTGCTTTCCAAAAATTCGGCACTCAGAAGAACTTAAACCAAGTGGTGGTTGCTGTACTATATGATGAGTCATGTGCATGTACTGCACATGCATGATGCTATGAGAAATGGGAAATGATGTGTAGGCTTGTATTTTATTATTATTATTTTGATAAAAAGAAATATTCTCCCAGCTCCCTTTATATTGTTTTCCATGTTAGAAACTCAATACCTTTGCCAATTAATTATGAAGACAGGAAATTTTCTATGGTATGGATAGGAAAGTCAGTACGAAGGCTCCTGTCGGGGCAAATTTGTGTAACGTCAGGACCCCTGCTTGATACCCTTTTGAATGTTACTGTAGTTCACGATGAAACCTATATCTTTGTATGTATGTCTAACAAGGGCCTGTAATGACTGGATTGACAAGATTGTGGCTTTGTATCATGCAGACAGACGAGGCAGCTAAAAGAGCCTTGGCCCTAGATGGTGCTGATATGTAAGTATATATGAAGGATGAAAACAAAGGACCCATCGCTTTATTGCTTTTCAATTTTCAAATCAAATGGTTTCCGTTAACATGGTTATGAATCTGTTTCAGGGGTGGATTATTCCTCAAAATCCAGCCATACAAGAATAATCGAGGAGCAAAAACGCCCGACTTTTGCCCCCCTGTAATAGAAGGTTATAATAGGATATATGTTGGAAATTTATCATGGGAAATTACCGAGGACGATTTGAAAAATCTCTTCTCTGATTGTAGCATATCATCTATTCGGTTTGGTGAGGACAAAGAAACTGGCGAATTTAAAGGTTACGGACATGTGGACTTCTCTGACAGTGCTTCCGTAACAAAGGCATTGAAGCTGGATCAGAAAATTGTATGTGGAAGACCTGTGAGAATAAGTCGTGCTGTTCCAAAGAAAGGAGGATCCTCTGCGTCACATCCCTCTAAGAACGGAGCAGAGGTTCAACTGGTAGCTGCCCCAGTCACTACTACTATTGGAGTAAGCTCTGGGAAGCTGAGGAGGAGGACATGCTATGAATGTGGACAGAAAGGTCACCTTTTTTCAGATTGTCCAAAGAAAAAAGACGCTGACGAGTCAAAGTAAAACATGAGCTATTTTTTTTTATAATTTTTTTATGCTGACTGAGCAGTTTACATTGTGCAACAAGCTATATTGTTTGTCTGAATCATTGATATTTTTCACGGTGCTCGCTCTTTTTTAAATCTGCATTTTAATTGAAATTGAATAGGAAAAAAAGTATAGGAAAAGTCTGTCCAGCACATAAACTCAATGCAGTTAAAAATGCTTGAACCTCTCAAAAACTTTCCGTCTCAAACATCCGAACTAATATCAAATTTAATCGGTAAAACATCCTCGTGAATTGGGATGTAGAGTAGTAGAAAGATAATATGACCGACTCTAAGACAACTGTCCCTTTAAAATCAGTAAAAAATTATATACGTTAGATTATTGTCTCTCAAAAAATATTGTCCTTGACATAACCTACAGATCTTGAGCAAAATCTAATAATTAATTGTAATACAAACAATAGGAAATAAAAGAAGAAGATATTTGCACAAGATGTTATCTAAAAATATTGGACAAATCCATATTAAATATGTAATAAAAAAATATATATATATTTTTTAATTTTTAGGACATACTGTTATGGTAAGAAATTCTATAAAATTCCTCCCGAATTTTCTTTGAGAAACCAAATATGAAAACCTTCTAGAAAACTACTTGACTCATGTTAGTTAAATTACTTCCATAAGAATCATATTGCCTTACGCATAGATACACAACTTAAAAAAAAGGCTTCAGGATTTTCGTGCATTCCACAGTTTTTTCTTCTATTCCTCCACATGTTCTTCTCAATGTCGTTCTTCATACATTTTAGACTTGTAACAAGTTAACTTATGGAGCATGAAGGATACCATCTTTGTTTGCTATGATCAATACTAGGAACATAACAATTTTTTCCTTTTTTACGATGACAAACAATGATGTAGTTAGCTTTAAAACACAAGTGAAAAAATTGTATTTTTTCTCCCAACACATTATTAAAGTTAGCAATAAAACTAGTAGTAAAAGTTACTTCAATAGGTCCATGAAGAAATCAATAATAGAAACACACTAGAAGACATTAAAGTAGAGTTAGTGTGAAAAAGTTCCCACACAATTGTTGCATTTAGTACTAGTTCATCAATAAGGCATGTGTAAAAATTCCAATATTTAAGACATCTCTTGGTCTTATAAGAACATACAAATACAATGAAAGTTCTCAAAGTATTGAGAGAAGTTTAAGTTATGAGGTTATTGTAATATCCTGTCCTAAAATCCTTCAATATGTGATTAAAATTATGTTGATATAAAATATATTAGTTTTGGTTTTGAAAAGGGTTTGAAATTCCAATATCAATGTAAATTTTAGGTGTACCGATCAACCGGTTTATCTAACCAATTGATTGGTATGCTCAGAGATTGATAATTTTATTCTCAATGAACTAGTCAGCTGGTTTTCTCAAATCAATTGATTAGTTATCCTAAAATTTTAGATCCTTTTTTGATTTTGATTCGAATATCTTTCTAATTTTTATAATATTTTCTAATTAGAATTGATTTGTGCTAGTGAGCATATTTTGGTATTATTTTTATATTAGTTAGATCATTTTATGTATTTATTTAGTTAAATTTTCTCAAAAAATTCTTTTTGAGGCATACCTCACCTTCTCTCTTCTCCCTTACCTTCCTCTCTCTCTTCTGGCAGTTGGACTACGTGTTTGACTTTTTGCACCCCTTCCCTAACTCAACTTCTACCATATCTCTTTTTGACTACACTCAACCTCCCTCACTCCATCATATCTTCTCTTACACCTTGGTTGCCTACACTCAACCATACTAGTGTTGTCTCTCTCCTTCTTATAGATTTTGACCAAATCTATCTACACACACTCTATTCTTAATTAATTTTCATTTCTTAACTATTGTTCTTGCTTCCTTCTTCCTCATCTTGGTGAAATTTGCTAAGTGTTGAGTATTCTCTATTTTATTCCTTTTTTTACTCTTTGCTGAGAAAACAGAGGCTTACACTTATTTTCTTCCTTCCTTGGTTGAGCATTATATCTCTTTTCTTTTTCTAACCTTGGTTTTTGTTATCACTTATTTCTCTTAAGCAAAGAAGGATTAAGGTTTGAGAAAGGTTGAGGGTTATAGCTTCATTTTTGTTTATGAGAAAAGGTTGAGTTTTGATTTTATTTTATTTTAATGGAGTTTTAAAAAAAGGATCTTTAATGGTTTTGTCTTTTGATTCTCTTAGAAATCAAGGCCCTACTAGATAGCCATCAAGTAAGAGTTTTGTGATAACAAGATTTACTTTAAGATAAGACATTCTTATCTTTAATATGAATAAGGTATTGTGTTGTTTGTTGTGGTTTTGAGTGCTTGGTATGTTTTGTGACGTTTATGTCGAGTTCTTATTTTGAGCATGTTGCAATATTTTGATTTATGAAGTTTTGGAACATGTTTGAGTATTTTTAATATTATGCTTGAGTTGGTTAACCTCAATCATGATCTTGTTGAGTAATGAACAGTTCCCTATTTTTTGTGAATTTATATGAGGAGTATGTATTTTATGACATAAAAGTATGTTAGGATTAATATGGTAAAACTTGGTGAATTAAGTGGATCGTAGGTCTAGGTGTTGTTTTACCCAAATTAGTTGATCGGTTTGTTGAATCGATCAACTGGTTGTATGAACAGTTGCTTGGTTTGTAAATTTTGATCTCCTGGTCACAAGAACAATCGATTGGTTTGATGAACCAGCCAGCTGGTTCTTATGAGAAGTTGATCAGTTTGTCAAATCCATCTATTAGTTACCTTATGACTAAAGTCGCCAGGTCTCTACATATACCCATTGACCAGTTTGGTCGAACTAATTGACTGAACTCGCATTATTAGTCGACCGGTAGAACCAACTAATTAATTGTTTCATTGGTTTTACTTTACTATTAAGGTCTAGGACTGATAGCCTAGTCCACCTGATTTATTCCATGTTTGCTTGCTATCTAATGTTCTTCCTGTGGGCCTTTTATATTGATGGTTCTATATAATTACAATATTTTGATCATGATTTCAACCATATTTAACCTAAATTTAATATGGATCAACATGATAATATTGTTGTGCCTTGTTTAGCTGAGTTTGGTGTTCACTTGAAACACCTAATTTAGTGGCTTGTATGCATTGGTTAGTGTTTGGTGTCAACACTTAAAACACCCAATTGGTTTGATATTTAGAATTTGATAATGGAATCTTATAGGACTTCATAGTACGCATAGTTAGGGTTTGTTAGTCTTTTGTACCCGTAGTATTGGAGACCAAATGTGGTGGATGTTGAAGATCCCTGAGAAAACTAAAAACACCAAACATATCATTCTTATGCTTTAAAAAATAAACCCATACCTTTCTAGAGAAGTCATCAATAAATGTGAGCGAGTACTGCAGACCACCTTTAGAGACCACTCTTACTAGACCTCACAACTCTAAATGGATGTACTCAATAGGTGCTCTCGTATTATGCTTAGATGTTGAAAAGCTAACCCACTTCTACTTGCCAAACACATAGTGCTCATAAAAGTTCATAGTACCTATACTCTACCCATCTAGTAACTATCTCTTAGAGAGCTCAGTAAGACTATCGACACTCATGTGTCCCTGTATCATGTGCTAAAGTCTCATAAAATATGATTCTCATAACCTAGATGATGTCACGGTAACTGTCTCTACAATAGTGGAACCACAAAATTGTACAGTGTCCTGATCCGCTACTCCTTCATCACCACTAGAGACCCTTTTGTAACTCTTAGAGTACCATTTTCAATAACACATTGGTACCCATTATAATCTAAGGAACTTAAAGAGATGAGATTCTTGTTCATATTAGGGAAATGCCTTAAGTTGGACACTGTCTTAACCACACCATCATACATCCCCACCTTTACTGTCCTAATCCCAGCAACTTGTCATGCAACATCGTTTCCTATCAAGACACCTCCACCCTCAATTGCATCAAACATTTGAAAACAACTCTAGTTGAGACATATATGGTAAGAAAACCTATAATCCAAGATCCATCTATCACTAATCAAGGTCTATCTATTAGTGGGTGAAAACATATGTCCATCACTATCATCATGAGCTACAACAACATAATCCTTCATACCAGTTGACTCACCAGACTTATCATTAGGCTTCCTATTAGGACAAACCTTCATAACATACCCCTTATTGTGACACCCATAGCATGCCACATTCATCTACCAATGCTTCGACTTCAATATAGACTTTTTATGGTCACCAAACCCTCGCTCAAGTGTCCTCCCCTAGGTACCAATCCTTCACGATATAAGTGTAGCATCACCATTTTTTACTATTAAAAAGATTATTTAAAATATTGCGAAAGTTAAAAATACTCCTAAGAAAAACAGAGTGTTACCGCTGTGTCTAATACATGATAGACATTTGTCGCCCCATATATCATATATAAGGGAAAAACCAACTAATATAATTAAAAACAATAGAGTGCGTGAATATAAATTACATAAACACTTTGAAAGATTTTTTACATCGAAGGACCTAAACAACCCCTAACAAAATTGATACAAAGTACAAGTAGATAAAAGTATGGGGCTACATTAAAATAAGATTAGAGCGTGACCCCAAAACTAAAACCATGGTCCTCCACAGACCTCGCAAAACCTCAAAATGATTATGCTTTCAAGCCTTGAACCTAAGCTGATATAGGCGCTTTATTAGCCATCCCCAAGAACCTACATATGTCCCTCTATTCATGGGAATGATTAGGTGATTGAGAAAATGGGCACATTAGTATGCTACGTACTAATTAAGATAAGTTTCTCCCTCAATGGAAACACAAGTATGCAAATTCAATCATACATAAATATAAAATTTAACATGCATCATGCTAATGCCACATATGTAAAGGTAAGAATACATCAGGACATGCTATCATGCATAAATCAGATAATATAGAATATATCATGCTTGGTTTCACATTATAATCATGTAGGTACTCACACATGTACTAGAAGATTTAATACAAGAAACCACTAGTGTTTATTTCCAATTACTCAATCCCTTAGATTATACCATATCCTTATTCATATATGACACAAGTCAATCATCCAACTAACATTTCAAATAATATCCAATTATTCATTTAAGCCATAAACCAAGTGTACAAACCAGCCTTATCCTTTTTCTCATCCATCCATTTCCCATTCTTATCCAATTATTAATCATTCACTTGGTTATTATTCATATTTTATCATCTAATTACTTATCATCTATAATTTATTATCATCAAGTGATGGATTGTACACTTGTAACACCCTCAAAAATCACATTTTAAAAATTTTATTTAATTAAAACAAACACAAGCACTAGGGGGTGCTACCATTGTGATCAGTACAAGCCCAACCCTAGGCCAGTCTTGTACCAACCATAGCTAAGGATAATTTCAAAAGAACATTAAACACACTTAAAATAGAGATCCATAGAAAACTGAAATATTCATAATGTGAGAATCAGAGTGCATGATTAAAAGTTATTAGAACCAAAATGGAGTACATAGTCAAAGTCCCCAAGGGTAAAAAAGATATAATATAATAAAATGAAAACAAAGGTAAACGGTGTCCAGTTTGCATTGCTCTTGGGCCCCTATGCCAAGTCTAAGAAGATCAACTCTTAGCCCTATCTGATGCCTCATAAGTATCATAGGCATCGAAAATGGCATCTCCTACCTAAACAAACTCAGTAGGGCCCTCTGCTTGTGGGAATGAACATTACCCATGAAATAAGTGGTTAGTACGTTGCATACTGATTAAGGTAACCATGCAGCTAAGGCCATACACAAAAGATATATAACACAAGTAGATAACCATACAGATAAACCATACATGAGATACAGATAGTATAGGCCCTATTATAGTTTGGTTAAACTTAATTGTTAGATCTTTGGTCAATTTTCCCATTTCACACTATTCTTATTATCAATCCATGTGAGTACGGGAGCCCCACTATTATAGCCGGTGGACCAAAAAAACACCTAGGGCATAATGCACCTGGACACTATTTTTCACCGGTGTAATAGTCTCTAGGGCACAAGGCACTTGGCCACTATTATTCGCCAGTAGGCCGGTCTAGCCCCGACCCTTATGGCGTTTCACTATAAGTAGACATGATATTTCCATGGTTTATCATCATTAGGTTTGGTTTGTTGAGCTCGGGATACCCCACTATTATAGCCATTGGACTGAAAACATACAGGACATAACGCTCCTAACCACTATTATTCGCCGGTGGATTGGTCTCCAGGGCACCTTGGCACCTGGCCACTATTATTGGTCGGTGGACCGGTCTGGGTCTGACTCAAAAATATTTCTCTTTAAATGGTTAGTATCTTATTCATGTCTTATTCGATAAATATTACCACCCTAGACATGCATGTCCTTTGGAATACCCGCTCACACAACCCATTTATTCCTATCCTTTTGAAAGGGACTCGTCCTATATCTTGGGACCTCTATGCCCCGTACTACATCCAAACATCCTCTCCCCCCTTTCCTTACTTACCAAGAATACCCAACTCGTAAGTGCGTCGGTCGAGGCCCACTTTCCCACACCTTTGATTCCATTCACTATCGCCCTCTAGGGTTTTCCTCTAGGAAACCCTAATTTGGCCTATATGGCCTAACCTTATTCTATCTCACACAACCCATATTTTCCTTGCCCCAACTCATTACCTCATTCGATTCATCCCCAAGCATACCACTTTACTTTCCATTTTGCATATGTGACCACAAAACCCTAGTTGGTCACCCCAAACCCTAGTACCTCTCTTTTCTTATATGTTATTCTCTCCATTACTCTCACTTACCATCCCCTCTTCCATATGACACACACACTCACCCTCCATGTGACATCCTTCCACTCTTACCCTATATTCCAATCCTCTCTATTATTTCTTCCTTCCGCAATATGCTCCACTTAGGGTTTTCCTCCCAAACCTTAGCCAAGTTCCCAATGCACCCTTATATCAACCTAAGTACTATTTTCCTCCCATGGACTCCAATCGCCCCAACAACTCCTCCCTCACCTTAATTAAACGTCGAGTTAAATTTTTCCATGTAAGGATCATCCCTATGCAAAGACCATCCATCCCATGCAAACCCTAGACTCCCATGCAAGATTCACTTCACTCTCTCATTTTGTCCATATTATCCTTTTATTTGTTCACCCATAAGTCCTGAGGTAATTAGGTCATTCTCATTTCTCTCTAGTAAAATCATTTCCTTTTTCCCCATTCATATTTTCATCCCACACCATATATTTAAAGCATCCTAGTATGCATGTCCTAAAATCCACATCACATAAGCACCACAAGCATAACATACATATCATTTTACACATGTCGTGAAGAGAACACATAAATGTACCTTAGTTCTGCATTGCGCTACAAGTAAGTAGTCATAATCATATAAGGTACACAAACATATCATAACACATAGCACACAAAGCATATAATACGCATATTAGGCCTTAACTACATCCTTACCTAAAACGACACCGGGCTTGGAGTATGCTCCTATGCCTCCTTAGGGTTTGGACTTGATTCACTAATAAGAGGAAAATACTAGGGTTAACTTCCCTCCTACCAACATTATCATTATTTCCTACTTTATCTTTATCATAACCTAGTATTAGGGATATCAATAATAATAGTAGCTTTATTAGTAAAATAAGCATATTATTCTTAAAATGGCTAATAATGCTATTATTAGTCAAAATAGGTTTAGGTAGTTATATTGGTCCATAATAAGGTATTATTAACATTAATAAAGATAATAATAATAATAATAATAATAGTAACGTCAATGTTAACAACAACAACAACAACAACAATAATAATAATAGTAATAATAATAAGAATTCTAATGATAATAATAATAATAAAATGACAATTACACTAATTATATTTAAGGGCCAAGAAGGTTAGGGCACAACCTAGTGGTGGTGACAGCTAGGCGGCAATGGCGGCAGTGTACGACGGTGGTGGTAGAGGATGTGGGGGGTTGGAGAGGCGGCATTTTTGGGCTAGAAGAGAGAGAGAGGGAGGTGGTGGATTCTTTGGGTTGAGAGGGTTAGAGTGGTGGTGGCAGCGCAACAAGGGTGGTGGTGTAGGTGGTGGTTGTTGTGGTGGTTGAGGGTGGTGGAGGAGGAGGAAGGATGAAGGAAAGGGAGAAAGGAAGAAAGGAGGGTAGGGGAGGTAGGGGAGGCTCTGCTAAGTGGATTGGGTGGTAGGAGAGATGGTAGTTGCGATGGAGAAGGTGGTGCCCGACGACGAGAAGGGTAATGATGGGTGTAAAGTGGCAGGTCGAGCAGCCAAATTTGCACGATTGGGGTGGCTCGTTTAGGGGAAACTAGGGTTGGTGAGTGGAATGGTTCAGTGGAGGGTAATGCAGGGAAGATTTTGGGTGGTGTTTTAGGTGGCTGTGTTGCATGACAACGATGGGGATGTTGTTTGAAGTGGTAGTGGTGCAAGTGGGTTGAATTTTTTAGGCAAAGGAAAAGGGACTAAATGGGATAGATTAGGGGATATTTATAGGCCCTTGGAGGGAGGATGAGACAAAGGGTGAAGAGGATAAGGGGGCAGGTGAGGCAGGGACCGTTGACCGACGGTGGTAGGCCTGTACAAGCCTATAATTTGCAGGTGCAAGTTTGACAGATGGGGAAAAGGAAAGGGAAGAGGGCACGCAAGGGGGTAGGTGCAAGGGGTTGGGCTCTATTTGGAAAGGAAAGAGATGGGGGGAGAGAAGGGAGGTGGCAGGCTGGTGATACGGTGGCTGAGCAAGTCAGGCGTCATAAAGTTGCAGGCTTGACCTGCAACGCATGGAAGGGAGAGGGAGGAAGAAGAAGAGGGGGTTGATCGGTCGGTCTGGGGGAAAAGAAAAGAAAGAAAAAGGGAGAGGGTAAACCGACGGGTGAGGGGGAGAAGAAAAAGGAATGGCAGGTTGGGCCACGCGGGGAAGAGAAGAGAGGGAGGGAAGTTCGGTTGCGAGGGGGGCTGGCCCAATCTGGGGAAGAATGGGGAAAAAGAAGAAAAGGAGAAAGGAGAAAAAGAGGAAAGGAAAAAGGAAAAAAGGAAGGGAAAAAGGGAAAAAGGAAAAATATATTGGTTGGGGTATTTAGAATATTTTAGTATTTTTAAATATTTTAAAATAATAAAAATTATTAAAGTAATAATTAAATTCCTTTTTATATTAATTTAGGATATTTTGGGTAATTTTTCCAAAATTCTATTTTAATTATAAAAATACCCTAATCTTCCCTAATTAATTTTTTTTATTATTTTCTTCTTGTTTTTGTCTCAAATTCTCCCCTTATTTTAATAAAATAATATATTTATTTAATTTTCTTAATAAATTCCTATTTTACAATAATTTCCTATATTAGGATTTTTGGAGTGTTTTAACACTACTCCATGGTCTCAAATACCATAAAGCCTATCAAAATAAGTGACATTAAGTTCGGGCTGAAGCTAATCACTAAAGTGGACATAAGTCTAGGTTGAAGCCAATCACTAGAATGGTCATAAGTCTAAGTCGAAGCCAACCACATAGGTAACTGGATCCTTTATTATCAATACCCCCTAGTATATCATCAATGTCTAGAGTAGGTAAGGTACTATGATCTCTCAAGATCCCACCCAAAGGCAAAGCCCAAAGATACCCATAAACGACTGAAGGCAGACTAACCCTCAATAGCTAATAGAGGATCTTATAACCTAAGACCATACACAACTCAATTTTTTTTTGCTTCACATAATTGGTATATAATTCATAAGGATAAGTGATCACATAAGACCCACACAAAAGCAAGCAAATAATTTTTCATGCGTATTCCATATTAGTCTTGTCCATTTTTCCAACCATATGTGTTTCTCTTTATCCTTGTTCAATATTATTCATATCCATGATATTATTTTATTCAATCCCAAGCAATGTTTCATTAATATTTTCTCAATACCATTGCATGCCGTAAGTGGAATACCCCTTTAGCCATTACAATAATCATAAAGTAGGTATTAAATTATGATACATTTAATCCTTTCATTAGGTCATTAATCCATGATAAAATCTATATTTTATCCCATTAATAATCATAAGACAACCCCAAACATAGCCTCAAAGCATAAGCAAATTGAAAAGAAACAAATCACACATACTAATCAAATTAGTCTATTGGTCTGGCCTAACTAGTCGATTAGTTGCACCAACTAGTCATTTGATTTAGGTCCATCAATCGATCTGTTTGACTTAAATAGACCCTACTTTTTCTCAAATCAATTGATCAATTTTGGTAAACCAGTCCACTGTTCATTGGCTAATCGGTAAGTTCTGCTAAACTAGTTGATTGGTTTAAGTAGAGAGCAAGAACAAGGTCTTTATAGGCTTACTTGTCTATGGGTTGGTTCAACCAATCAACTATTCTATGAACTAGTTGATCGGTTTGACCTAACCTATTAATCGGTTTGCCTTATAATAGCATCAAACAATTAATTTCATGTATATTACTTATAAATCATCCTTAACCATATTAAAACATGTATCAACATAGTGTAACACATTTTCAAACGAATTAACTTGTATATGTCACATTGAATCATTATATCCTGTTTTTATGATTTTTCATGCTTTTTACTCAAAGTACACAATATGTCCATCCAAATCAATTACTCAGGCTATATACATTCATTTCAACATACATAATCAACTTAAAGGAACTCATATCATGCAAGAATACCCATAAATTATTTTAGTAGCAAGAATCACTTACTTGATGCAGGAAAAGTTTCCCTTAAATAAGAAATTCCAATGAGTGAAACTGTCAACTTTTAAAACCATAAAATAACAATCTTTAACTCAGAATATCACACAAAAACTTATTAATTTTTGAACTTAAAACCAAAGGGAAATAAAGACATACCACACTTAGGATAAAAATAGGGACATGCTTAGCTGAACCACTCAATATTTTTTCCAAATCTAACACTTCCTTACTTAAAAAAAAAAGGGAGTAGAGAAAGGATTAGAAGAGTGTAAGATGTTTGACCATAAGGTTCGAAGTGTAGAAAAGAAAAAAGGTTAATACAGAGACTTAGGGATTTCAGTGGTTGAAAGAAAGGTGCACAAAAAGGATGAGTGGGGCCATTTATAGCTAAAAAAATCAAGAGGAATAACATAGATTTTGGGAATAATTCAAAAACCCTAGAAATTATCATTTGAATTTGAGCTAAATAGATGGATTTCGTCCAAGATATGATGACCTATTCTCTAGAGATCAAATGGTGTTTCTAGATAATGCAGGTCAATTAGACCAGAATTGGAATACATGAGACAGTTAATGGAAGGTCACCATGGATTAGCTGCTCAAAATCATGCATGAGATTAAAGCATTAATCTCAAAATTGTGTAAAGGAGAGAGGTAGAAGAAAACAATTCTAAGGTCATCTCTCCACCTCAATTGTCCTAATTGGCCTTCAAATCAATCTAAGGCAATATGTTGGGCTACATGCATCATGAAAATGATTAAGAATCTCTTAGGAAAAATTCAACATGGGTTGATAAGGTTCCATTTCGGTATAAGAAAATTTTCAAAAAAATCAAGGCTAAAAATATGCCAAGCTCGACAAAATAGTCGATCGACTTGGGCCTACCGGTCGACTGTTCTACAAATCAATCAATTAGGTCCCCCAACCAGTCTATCAGTTTAGTTGAGAAAAAAGATCGATTGGTTTTCTTGAAAAACTCAATAAACTCCATTTTTCAACCTTATTTAAAAAAAAAAACGTTGTCTCAAACCAAATCATAACATTAAATCAAAGTCAAATGCCCAAAAACTGGTAAAATCCTCATTCAACATTTTTCAAAAATATGGGGTATTGCAACATTACCACCTTAAAGAGGCTGCATCCTCGAATCATATAAAAATCCAATAACATCATTACAAATTAGGCAAAACATACATTATATTCACATTCAAGGAAAAGGGTTACTACCCCCTTAAAGAAAAATGTTTACACTGAGGTAACAAACTATGAAAATGAATTTAGGTACTTGGCTCAAATTTTCTCCCCGGCCTCCCAAGTAGCATCCTCTGTATCGTGTCATGACCAAAGAACTTTTAACAATGACTTGGTCTTTGTACACTTCTCTCTCATCTTTGTATTGAGATTTCTCACCATTCACTCCTCATAAGTTTGAGATTCATCAATCTTTAGCGACTATGATTAGATAATGTGCAAAGGATCTACTATGTACCTCCTTAACTGAGATATATGAAAGACATTTTGCATACGAGACAATTCCATTGGTATAGCTAAGCTATAAATGACTTCACCAACATGGTCCAAAATCTTGTATGATCCAATGAACCTCTGACTGAACTTACCCTTCCTTCCAAAACTCATGATTCCTTTTGTAGGAGAGACCCTCATAAGGACTCTATCACCCACCTCGTAATTATCAATTCATCTTTTCATATCTATGTAGCTCTTTTACTAGTCTCAGGCCATTTTCATCCAGTCCTGAATCTAATGAATATGCCTAATTGTCTCTTTGATCATTTTAGATCCCAACATGAGCATCTCAGTGATGTCGTTCCAACACAAGGACTACGACGCTTCCTTCTGTACTAGGTTTCAAAAGGCACCATCTTGATACTGGCGTGGTAACTGTTATTATAGGAGAACTCAATCAAGTACAAACCATCTTCCCAACTTCCCTTGAAGTCTATGATATATGCCTAAAGCATGCCTTTGAGAGTTTAAATGATTCTCTTTATTTGGCCATCTGTAGCTGGGTGAAAAGCTGTACTCATCTTCAGTTGAGTACTAAAGGCATCTTGCAACTTCTACTAGAGGTATGATAAGAACCTGGAGTCGCAATAGGATGCAATGTCCTTAGGAACTCCATGCAGTCTCATCACATGCTTTTTGTAGATGTTAGCTAGTCGCTCCATATTCCGTGTCGCCTTCATTAGTATGAACACGACTGACTTAGTCAAACAATCAACAATAACCCAGATGGAATAAAAACCACTACAAGTTCTCGAAAGCCTAACTAAGAAGTCCATTGATATGTTGTCCCACTTTCACTAGGCAATTGGGAAGATTGTTTTCATTTGGTTGAGTTCTTATATGGCAACAATTATCATGCTAGTAAAAGGATGACACCCTTTTAGGCATTATATGGACATAAATGTCAAACACCTTTTGTTGGAGTGACATCGGCGAGAATATTATACTTAGAATGGAGTTGATTGAGGAGACGACTCAATAGGTTTGGATGATCCAGGATAGGATGAGAGTAGCACAGAGTCATTAGAAGAGCTACGCAAATTAGAGTCATTGTAGTGATGGTTCACCTACTAAGGGAATGCATTGATTTGGTCAGAAGGGTAAGCTAAGCCCGAGATATATTGGTCCATATGAGATTCTTGATAGGGTTGATGAGGTTTTATACCACTTAGTGCTCCCACTAGAGTTGGCCTGAGTTCACAACATCTTCCACATCTTCCACATCTCCTAGCTGAGGAAGTACATCATAGATCTATCGCATATAATCAGATCAGATGAGATCAAGCTCAATGATTCTTTGTCCTATGAGAAGAGGCCTTTGAGGATTCTTGACACTGAGTTTTGATAGAATAGAATGAGCTCAGTTATGCTCATAAAGATTATTTAGAGCTATTATAGAGCAGAAGAAGCTACTTGGGAGACTGAGAAGGATATGTGTGAGACACATCTCTAGCTTTTTAGCTCAGGTATGTTAGGTTTTGGATGATATGGTTTATCAAAGTAGCTAGAAGGTGGGATCAGAGATTGATGGTAGAAGATTTCACCCACGAATTAATGCAAAAGAAATGAAGGATTAAGAAGGATTATAGGTGAAGAAATCAAGTAACAAAGAAGAAGGTTCTCGGCAGATTTGAAGTGGTCTTCAAATGTGTCGAGTTTGAATGTTAATTGAGAAAGGTAATGTCCTAGACTTGCCTTGCCCAATGTTGACCCAAATGAGAGGGATAGAATTCAGCTAATGTTACTCAAAGTTTGATAAAAAATCATGTTCATGAACACTTAATCCAAAGCATAATATCATTGGTTAAATGATACTAAGGATTAATATTATAAAGCTATACAATTAACTGAGATACATACATGAAATTATATCAAACCCTAACTTACATAAAATACACTTAGTGTTAGGGTTTAAAAAAAGTTAATACAACTAATGAATATCATTACTATATCTTCTTGTTGTAAAGTATCATCCCATGTATGCCATAGTCTTGCATGCTTTGAATACTTGTACACATTAAAGTGTATTAATACCTTCTTCTTGCAAATATGTGACATACCTACAAGAACAACTTGAATGTTTTTCAATATCAAGCATATAAGAATTATCAAGAATATTTAACATGATAGGCTCCAACATTAAGAAAGCTAAATATTCCTTATCTTGAGGATTAATATGAACATGACCATCATTAGGTTCATTAGATGCTCTTGCATCAGTTTTGGGGTTTTCTCTCTTTTTAGGGGGGTAGTCCTCATTAGTGTAGCATTAAATCTAATAGGATTGAACACCGAGATTGTTTTCTTTACATCCTTTTTCCTCTTCTTCCCTAACCTAGATTTGTTGACTTATGGGACGAAGTCTCTTTTAAGGGGGTAGAGATGTAATATCCAAAAAATTTTCTTAACCTAGTCCTGTATCATTAATACTATAATTTGATTTTTATTGTGGAAAAATCTTATTTTAGCCTTAATTAAATCTCTTAATCATAAAATCTTAACCGAATCTAAACCTTTAACCAGGATACACCATATTTTTTAATCCAATCTAAATTTTGCCAAAATTCATCACCAATCCTATCTATTTTGGCTAATATGAAATTATATACCAATAATCCCTAACCTTTTCTCTTTTCCCTTTTCTTTTCTTTCTTCTCCTTTATCCCATCACCTTGTGCTATAAAGCTTGACATTACTCCCGACAACTTGCACCTATCTCAACCATTACTCTCACCACTATAACCACCATCATCACCATCCTCCATCATCATCTCCCCTACCATCTTCATTTTCACGCAACATACCCACACACTATCACCTCCCATGCTACCATTTCTCATTATCATGCAACATACACACACAATTGTCACCATCCCTTACTGCACCCTCACCACAACACACAAACGTCACCTCCATACCACCCCTTGTGACATATGTACCATCACCCTGCACAATCGTCACATGCATCCTCTAATTTCCTTTCACCCGCTCACACACCCATGTCCTTATATATACACACACTTCACTCTCCTTCTTTCTTCTTTTGTTTTACATTACTTTCTACCCATTTGGTGTCCAAAGCACACTGCCTGAGTTCCCTTTTCCTTTCTTCTTCTTCTCTTCTTTTCTTCCTCTTCCCTAACCTGTTTTGCTTACTAAACCCCCTCCATCACCACCATGTGCCACCACATACTTCCCAACTCTGATGGACTGATCGTCACCCCATCCTTCTCCATCATTGTCACTAGTCATTGCCTCTTACCACCACCCATTTTTACCTCTTCTTCCTCATGAACATTGTGTATTATAAAACTCACAGCCTAGCATGACTGTACAACACTATAATTCCTTGTCATACATCCGTGCAACTTAGAATAGCTTGCCCCTGCACCCTTGCACTGCCTGTCATATGCTCATGTGCATTTGTTTGAAATAAATTCTATTATATCTAGTGATCAAGCACAATCATCCCACTTTGCACAGCTTGGTCATGCACAATTCTAACTCTCGACTAGGGTTTGTACTGCTTGTAGCACGGCCATGTAGCTACCCATTTCAGCCATACATCCCTATTTTCACCCCAAACCTTATCCATAAACCCTAAAATTTTCACCACAACTCTACCATACATTCCTCCACATATCCATAAAACTCAAGCTTCCATCTAACTCTGATTCTTTCTATTTTTACCCTCTTTACCATAATTTCTCCCTCGGTTATAGTTTTGGAACCTAATTTTATATTATTTAATTTTTCACTAGTGATATTCTAGTGATCTTGGAGAAAGAGGTATAGGATTTACATGCTTAGATCCCTGTGTTTTAGTCGGTAAGGATACTAATTGATGTTTTAGGGTTTTGTGTTAATTACTTGTATGGATATGTGTATTTTTCATGATATTATTGCTATATGATTTTATGTATGTTGTGATAATATGGATTATATATTTGAAAGAAAGTGAGAATGGGTAATAAGTATGGATATGATTTTGTTATGCTAATAACGTTTTTGTGGAAAATATATTCTATGGCATGAAATATAAGCTAAATTGGCCATGATAAGTGGAGTATGCATATTTAAGAAGTATGATGATAAATGGTGGATTTGGGAAAAATAATGATTGTGGAAGGTGCAAGATTTTATAAAATAAAGGCTATTGGTTATCCTTAAGGGTATTTTAGTCATTATAAGTTAATACAAAAATTTTAGTATTGTAATGTGTTAGGTGGATTAAAATATGGTAATGATATCCTGAGAAGTATTTTGAATTATTACTTTTTGTCATGGGTTCTTCAAAATGGTCTAATTATGGCATAATAACTTAAAATGGTAATATTATTATTCCATGTGTAAAACCCTAGTGGTTATCTAAATTCTAGATATGTTGCTAATTTTGGCCTTATGAGGATGTATATTAAAATTAGTAATCATATGAGTCTTATGGAAAGAATTATGACTGCTTATGAAATTAGGATTTTAGTAATTATATGAATAGTACTTTAGGATAAAATTATTAATGAACGTGGATGATGTGGAAGTTAGACTGTGAATTATGGGTATGATAATAATAATGATATTTGAGAATGATATATTATAATTGGTGGTTGAATGATCAATATGAGAGAATGATGCTAAGAGTGTGAAATTAGGGTTTGAGGAAATTAAGGATCTTGACTTGCGTGATGTCTTTATCTGCCTCAATGTGTTCAATGCTTGTGAATCAACCATGAATAAGATAATAATAATTTAAAGTGAAAGAGCACATGACTAGTGCCAAATGGTGTTGTTTTATTTATGTTCCATCGAAAAAAATAGTGGCTCAGGAGAATTTTTCCCTAAGAAGATGATGTTTTTATATATCTATTTTATTGGAGAAAATAGTGGTTCGAGATCATTTTGTCCTGAGAAGGTGTTTCAGTTCGTTCCACAAGATTAAGAATAGTGGGGGGCCTACTCATCAAGAATGAAAATATAACAATATAACCTACGAATAAGACACTAATGATTTAAAGTGGAAGAGTACGTGAGTTAGGACAAAGGTGTTATTTTATATCCATTCTGCCGAAGATAATATTGGCTCAGGAGAGTTATGCCCTGAGAAGGTAATGTTTTCATATTCGTTCTACCAGATAATAATAGTGGCTTAGGTTTATTATCCTTAAGAAGATACTTTAGACCGTTCCACCGGTTTAAGAATAGTGGAGTTTCTAAACTCAACGTATATAAAAGAATGAACATAGTTATATCGAATAAAGAGGCTTGGATTAGTCATCTTATGAGTTGCTTCATTAGTTTGATTGTGTATTTATCATCTGTTGTAAATGCCTATGTTATTTGTATCCCTGATTCGATAGTATTATTACCTTGCTCAGCATGTAACATACTAACTACCCTTTTATGGGTGTTACTTATTCCCACGAATAGGAGACCATGATTCTTGTATGCAAGTCTCAGAAGATCCTTTAGATGACTATGCTGCCTATAATGCACTATGTGGGATGAGTGATCTTATCTGTATTAGGTATTTGGGTGATGAGTAATGATATCAGGTAGTTGTATTCACTTGGGTACCTTTTTGGACTCTTGATCAATGGTATCCCTACCTAGTATTTTGTTATTGTAACTCAAAGTTAAACTCCAAACTCATATTACATTATAATTGTTTTCTTTCATTTATAATTTCCTTGTATTATTATAAATGAACTTAGCCTTATAATTGATGTAAGGATTACTAAACAAACCAGACTTATGTCAATTATAATAGTAACTCCTAATATTTTACTTATATGCTTTCGTAGTAAAACGAAACTTTTCAGTAGTAAAAATTTGGGTATTACACATACCCTCTACCGATCGCAACTTGGTAGAGAAGAAAATAGGTATTGAGTGAAAAAATAAATGCACATGGTGACCCATCCACTAACTCCTAGCTATCTACCTCGAGAGTTGGTGAAAAAGGCTCGAGCGAAATTTTAATCCATTATCATTAATTACTAAGTGATTTCATAAATCACAAATTAATTCTATTAATAACCAATTAGTGTTTTTAAATGATAACACCAAACACATCACAAGGGAAATAATCTACCAATTGGGTGTTTAGAGGTGACACCAAACTTAAGTACATCAAGCCCATAATATTATTATTTTGATCTATATTAAATTCAAGTTTATCACGGTTGAAATCTTGATTAAATTGTTATTATTACATGGAAATATTATTATAGAAGTACCAAAGAAAGAACATTAAGTATCAAATAATTTTGGCAAAAATTAAGTGCACCAGTCGATCGATCCTTGGGACCAATCGACTTGTTTGTTCATACCAGGCATAAATTAAAAATAAAACTAACAAACTAGTTCACTGGTTGATCATACCGATGGATTATTCATAAAAACTAGTCGATAGATTTGGCCAAACTAGACGATAGGTCTAAGTGGGGAATAAACCCCTCTGATCATAAGGCATCTAGTCGATGGATTAAGATTGGTTGCTCGTGAGAACCAATAGACCGATTCATCAAAAGAATCAACTATTCTCACAACCAACTAATCAAAAACTCTAAACTGAGCGATTATTCGTGCAACCAGTCGATTGGTCCAAGATACCAATCAAATGGTCTAGGAAAAGCATTACCCATACCTATAATCCACACATCAAAATTTTACCCAGTTTTACCATATTAATCCTAGCATGTTTCTATATCATAAAACATATATGAAAAAAAATACATACTACACAAACGGAATAACATGCATACATGGTGTAAATCAACGCTTAACAAAATCATGGTTAAAACTACCAAAATCATGCATAATAAAATGGAACTCGAAACATGCTTAAAAATTTAAAGAATACAATTAACTAACACACAACACACAAATATACCAAGAATATAAAATCACAACAAACAACAAAATACCTTATTCATATTAAAGATAAAAATACCTTACTTCAACGTAATTCTTTTAGCCTAAAATACTCCTAACTTGATGGTTGTTTACCAAGACCTTAAGAGAATCAAGAATTAAAACAGTTAAAACTCTTTTTTTTCAAGCTTAATAAAATGAAATCAGAAGAAGAGGAAAAATATCATAACTCAACATTTTCTCAAAACAGATATTTCAAGGATAATGAATCTAAGATTTTCAAGCTTTCTCAAAACATTAATCATTCCGAAACGATGCGGTATTGATTTTGAGAAGAACTGTCAGAAGGGTGTGGATGCTCGGCGGTTTAGCGAGTTGCTCATGTCATCAGGAGTGGTTACGTTTCACAGTGCGTATGATTTTGGTTACTTATTGAAGGTGTTTAGCTGGAAGAGTCTACCTGAACTCAGGCTGGTTACTTTGAACTCCTCAGGATCTACTTCCCTGTTTATTATGACATCAAGTACATGTTGACGTTCTGCAACGGCCTTCACGGTGGTTTGAGCAAAGTTGCCGAGATGCTGAATATGGAGCGAATTGGTATGCGTCACCAAGCTGGTTCTGATAGCTTGCTCACCTCCGCCTTATTCATGAAGTTGAAGCGAGATTACTTCATGGAATCACTTGAGAAGTTTGTTGGACTTAAAGATGGAAACGGGGCGGGTTTTATCCTAAATTCGATGAATTTTATCCGACGGATACTTAAACGGATATGGATACGAATATGGAGGATAGAAAAAATATCCGTCGGGTTCGGGTACGGATACGGGATATCCATACCTGTATCTATATTCGTACCCATTTACTCGATATATAGGTACCCTTTTACCCTTAATTTTAAAATAAATATAGTATTTATTAAGGTTAAAATTGTTATTTGGCTTAACTATAAATAGGTTTATCTGTCGGGTAATGGATTTATCCGTTGGATAATATCCATTAACGGGTAAACGGATAATCCGTCAGATAATGGATATCCAACGGATACGGATATGGATGTGTTAGCGGATATCCGTTCGGATTTGTCTATGAATTTCTTATCTAATAAAGATACGGATATGGATATACCTATCCCGAACCCGTCCCGTTTACATCCTTAGTTGGACTGTTGTATGACATTGTTATTGAGAACAAAGTCACAAACATAGTAATTGAAAGAAGGTAATGGAAAAAAAAGGGACAAAGAGAATAAAATAAAAAAGCCTTTTGGTTTTAAAAAAAAGTAAGGGAGAGCTAAAGCTAAGATTAGGAAAATAAAAAAGATATAATAATTCAAGAAGAGACAATAATTTGTTATTTATTTTATATATTTAGGTTCTTTATATTATTCCACATTTTTATATTTTTTCATTATTTTTGAAATTTATTTGTTATTTTTTCTAATAAACTCCTATTAAACTGAATTTCTATTCAAATAAAATATTTAAAATTTATGTATGGTTAACCATTGATTTTTTGACCAAAATATATATCTCACGCATGATATCTCATACAATTCATCTTTATCACACATACGTTGAGTTTCATATGCTTGATCTCTAAGGAGTTACTGTTTAGCGTTATACCCATCTTATAATATTTATAAAGAGTATCTTCTATATATTATATGTGGTGTAACACCCAATATTTATTATTATTATTATTTTCACAAAAATTTAAAATAATAATAATAATAATAATAATAATAATAATAATTTTTAAGTGTTACATCAATAGGCACAAAATTTAGTACCCAATAAATTAAATTTGATACCCTTTTTTTAGTTGATGCATATGCTTTTATGCTATTACAAAGTCTCACTCAACACTACTCAATGCTATATACAAAGATAATCTTTAAGATACCCTTATTTTATTGGCGAGGTTATTTTTTAGTAGTTGGATTGGAATTATAATTATTGGTGTCATTCTTGATATTGTATGTTTTCATGGTGCTTTTGACACATGCATTCGATGAGTAAGTCTATATCTATGTAAATATAGTGGTAGTTCTGTATCCCTTTTTATTTGACCACCATGATGCTAGTTTGACAAAATATCTTTTTATTAATGAATATCAATTATCCAAAAAATAAAAAGCTAAAACATATGTAGTGTAGTAATAAAATGTACAAAGTATTTAACCCAAGTGTTCAGAATTATGAACCTGAACATTTTAGTCCAGTTTTTAAATTCACCGAACGAAGTATTTGAATTCAGTTTCCCCTATGCATAATATAAATTCTTGCTCGGGGAAAAGTGGTTTTATCGTATCAGTGAGATGAAAAGTCAGAAAATGGAACAGTCATACTACCACTGTGGAGAGCAGAGTGACGCAAGGCAAGTGCAACGTGGGAAGAAATTCAGATTGTAGCACCCACCGTCAACAATCGTGCACGTAAAAGCCTGAAATCAACTGTTCAAGAAATGGAGCCCCGGAAAGGAATGGGCACCACCAATCTACCTGGTAAAAAGTGAATCAGACACTGTGGTCTTCACTCACTGCAGTGTCTGCCCTACCCTTCTCGTATTGCACCTCCAGAAAACTCCCCTCTGATTTATGGGGATACTACAATCTTTGACCCTCTTTTTTCTCCAACCGTACTTTTATCCCTAGCAAAAAGGGTAACCCATTAATGACTGAGCTCCAAAGGTGTCCTACTCCTTCTCGTATCCTTTGTTTCTTATTTTTCCTCAGTCTTCGGTAGTGACTACTACTTAAATATGCATGCATTTATTTGTCTATTCTCAACTTGCAACAAGCAACGTTGTAGTACAAGCAGTGGCAGTAATTAATTAATTAGAGAGGAGGAAAGATGTCGAAGAGATTCGAAGACGGAGGAGAAAAGCCCAGCAGCAGCAGTTACTCCGCTAGTACTACCACCACTACTAGTGTTTTCCCTGAAACAAGATTGATTAGAAAGTCGAGAAATGAGATTGGGAGTGGGAAGGTGAACAACACCAGCAGGAACAACACCACCATGAACAACTGCAAGACGATTATTATGAACAAAGTACCGGTAATATATTATATCTGTCGGAATGGCCAGCTTGAGCAACCTCACTTCCTTGAAGTTCCTATCTCTTCTTCGTCCTCTAACACAGCTCTCTTTCTCAGAGGTAACCAGAATTATCGTCTCCGTTGTCATCAATTATTCGGAACAAATGTCATTACCAACACTCAATGATGCGTTAGTTATGCCGAGTTTCCTATTTTGCTAATTCATTTTTTCTCCCCTACTCTTGGTTGCAGATGTAATAACGAGACTCAACTATCTCCGCGGCCCTGGAATGGCTAATTCCTACTCGTGGTCTTCCAAACGGTATTCAGTTTCGTCTCTGCCGTTCCAATTTCATTGTTACATTATTCGATCAATGAGAGGAGAAATAATCAATCATTGAAAATCTAATGGCAGTCGCATGAAATCATTACTTAACTAAGCTATTAAGTACTTTGCTTTTTGTCGACGAATTCAAATCTGTACGTAGATCTACCTTGATCTCAATACTCAATTTGAAAAATTACTGCAGAAGCTACAGAAATGGATACGTATGGCAAGACTTAACGGACGACGATCTCATACTTCCGTCGAGCGGTCAGGACTACGTCCTCAAAGGCTCTCCTCTATTCCATCAGGATCATCACCGCCGCCACAACCACCATACCTCCTCCTCCGGCCATCTCTCCTACGAAACATCGTCCTCTTCGCCCGAAACGTCACCGGACGATCCAATATGCTCCTCCGCCGACATCATTCCACCTTATCCGCCGTTCACACTGCGGCCGCGCCGAAATCATCATCAGTCTCGGCCGCGGGCTCTGGTAGACCGAGACGAACGTTTCAATACGAAGGTCAATAAACAACCAGCTGCCGTCTCCGATGAGATCATCGACGAGACTGCTCCTAAGCTATCGGACGCCGCTACGCAAACCGACGATGAACGTCGGAGAGAGAATGGTGGCGGAGGCAGAGGAGAGGCCATGGTTTATCCGACGCCGATTTCGAGCTGCGGTTACGAGGACAAGGGTCCGCCGGCCGGCGGTGGTAATGGAGGGGAAGGCAGTAAGTGTCTGAGTGGGAGGATAAAGGCGCCGGCGGTTCTGATGCAGTTTATCAAGTGTGGTTCCGTGTCCTCTGAGAGTATCGAGGAAGATAGACGTTCTGGATGTGACATCGCCGGGTGGAAGGTCCAAGTTGGGAGGCTGTCTTGCGGTGCAGAGGATCGTGACAGGAGGAGAAGATTGCCCGGAGTCGGAAGAGAGAGAGAGAAGAATAATCAGGTCACCGGTAGCGGGGTTAGGTTTATACTGAACGAGGGTGTTGCCCAAACAGCGGCTCATATTAGATCTTCATGTAATCGTAGGTCTAAATCCTACGATGCTAATGACGATGGCGATTGACTGACTGTATATCTCCATCAATGGTGCCCAAGTCAAATGGCTAGGTAGGTAGGTAATGTTGGTAGTACTCTATATCTAGTTTCCTCTTCCTCCCCCCGTCGAGAGCGGCGGGCGCAGCTTGCTATCTTGATTTCTGGCGGCGTATAATATGCTCTGCTGCTGCGCACCGAGTTGAGTCAAGACAAAACAAGAAACTTGGGACAAAATTAGTAGTATCATAAGAAAACATAGGCAGTAGTCGTTTACCAGTCGAACTTTCCTCCAAGGAATTGGCATTATTGTACCGCTTTATTTATATTTATATTTATAAATCTGATTCGATAGTTTTATAGTGGACATCATAGTTTAGGCTTTAAATTTATATAGTATATTACTACTAGTAAGTATGTGGTGGGTGTTTAACTTATTTTTAGACCGTGAAAAGCGTAGTAAGATTAGGCGTGTTAGAACTGAAAACCGCAGCGAACTACACAGTCTTCGTATGGTTCAGTCTGAATTTGATCGGATCCTCGTACTACATCACAAAGGATAAAGGGGTAGAAAATATGCTTTAAAATTGAGTATTACATGTAAAAGTGAAATATTTTTTTAAGTCTGAAAAAAGGCCTAAATTGAGTATTTCTTGGAAAATAGTATATATATTTATAATTTTAATTGAACTTTGCATGGGACACTTGAAAAAATTGAAATACAGATTGCCTTATTTTTTTTTATATTTTTCATTTCTATTACCCCACCTACCCCCCAACCAAAAAAAAAAATCTAACTAAACTGGCTATAATATAACCTTTTGCAAAATTCATGTTACGGACATTGATATTGGCAAACAAATAAAGTAGGCCGCTGAATTAGGAACTGGTTTCGATTATTGACGACTGGACTCCAGCTACGGCAAGTAAATTCCAACTCCCAATTTCTCAATAGTTCGAATTATTGACAATGAGCTTTCTGCAGAGGGAAAACACGCAGAAATATAATTGATCGACCAATGATTCAGACAAATGCAATATAAGCACACAATACCCTCCTTTATCCCTCATCCACCAAATCACCCAAAAGCAAGGAAAGCGGCGCCTGCATCATTCTTCTTCTACGTCCAGAGCCTTTTATAGCCAGTCGTAAGAGTCCGTTTTCGGTCTCCTCTTCTCGGGCACAAAACAGATACGATTTTGGCAACACTGACTGACCGCCTTACTCCTTTTCAGTCCGAGACGGTCGATGCAGCTGCAAGGAAGAAGGGGGCGGGGGGCGGCGGTGTGGCCGAAACAGGTTTCTTGTTTGCCAAAAGAAGTCTGCTCAAGAACTTCGTTCTTCATCGGCTGAAAGTGGAAAACACATCCCCGACACATCACCTAAAAGGCTAAAAACACCTCACCTAGGATTCTATCCCAAACACTGTTATTTAATCCATCTCTATCCGGCGTTGAAGACAGCCTCCACGGTGGGGTCTCGAGTCTTTACGCAATTAATCTCATCTTTTGTCGTTATCTCTTCACCTTTCTTTTCGTTTACGGTTCAGCCTAAACTCCTCGTTGTTCCGTTTGCAGACAACTTCTGCTCCTTAATAAAATAAATTCATTGTATAATTGAAAATTTTGTTTTAAAAAATATTTTGAAATTGGTGAGTAAGTAAATTTTGCATTTATCTTTAATATTTCTAGTTCATTGTCTATTTATTAAATGTTTCACTGTTTTTTAATTAAAATTATGGGTATAATCTTAAAAGGTTAGCTTAAAAAGTTTCTTTAAAAGTGAGTGTGTGTGTGTGTATTGAGAATAAAGAAAATACATACCTTCCTAGCCAAGAAGAAAAGTTCATATAAAGTGAAATACCATCTTAAAACTAATTAACAATAATCGGAGTAACTACTCTTTTTGTTTGACATAGTAAACAAGGGAAAGAAAAGAGGTACTAAACACAGGGTCGCAAATAAAATTAGGCAAGTTGGATTTTTTGGATTAGACTGGTTTGATAATTAAATTGAAAATATGGTTTAAATTTTACTTATTTAATTTAATAAAAGAATTAAAGTAAACTTTTAACTATCTAAATTTATAATATTAAGTTATAAATAAGGGAAACCAAACTTTTTAAAAATTAAAATTGATTCGTATAATAAATGAATATAACATTAAATTTCGAACTTAATTAAACGAGTGAAAACTTTTATTGAACCCAATAAAGTGTCTTACAAGTAACTTAACCTCATTTAAGACAGATAAGAATCGGTCTCAATTCTCTGACATGCAGCGATTGGTGTTTGATGTCTATTTGCTAAAGTTATAGAATAAGAAGAACATCACATGTGGCTTCTCAATACCCAGGACATACGCCTTTTACCCTAAGTCAAGGACATGTCGACATCCTTGTCGGGGCATCCGGTTGAATCGTCTCTAAAAGAGTTAATACGGACACGCAAAAAATTTAAGATTGATTTTTTTTTCTTAGTTTTTATATATAAAGGCGGAACATTATTCGAATCATGTTTTAATGCACTGTTAAGTTTTGATGTTTTTTTTTTTATATTCAATTCAGCATAGACCCTTTCATAAAAAATAGACTTATTAATATAATTTTAATACAGTATTTATATTTTTATAAGTGTGGGTTTATAATAATTCAAACTCATTTAAAAAGTTTTTATTTTAATTGGTCTAGATAAAGATATAAATAAGTCTAGTCACCTCGCAGACTATTAGCCTCGACTCTTTTAATTTAACTAGGCAAATTCCAACTTCTTTCTTAGGATTATTTATTAAATGAGTCGAATCCATTTAAATTCGACTCTACTTAATTATATCTTAAGCTTGTAAGTTTATTTTGGTTTATTAAAAGTTCAGCGCAATTTATTTATTTAATTAAATAAACTGAAGCCAAATTTTATTTTATATTCGTTTATTAAATAAACTGAGTCCAACTTAAAGATATTTAGCTCGATTTTGCTCATTTATAACCTTATATCCAAATTAAGCTCATAAATGACTTAAGCCTAGATTATATATCAGTCAAGTTGATCTTCAACTAAAATATTGTCAACGTCCATTTATTTGATGGGTCCTCAACAATAATTACCTTGTGCCCTTGTTATGCCAGTAAATGATTTATTTAATGCATAGCCATGAATAGGTTTCTGGAAATACTTTTGTTTTTCTTTGAGTAACAGATGACTTCACTAGCCATGACAGCAAACCCACGGGGGTTCGCCAATTTCATTCGTTGCTGATATGCGGCAACTATGTGCCTGGTCGCGGATATTGTAATATGATGCTATTCTATACACGAACCTGAAAGAAATTTTTATAAGCCCAAGACTAGCTTCTCTGTAGCTAGTATTAGTTAAAATACATTTATGTGAGTTTTTATAATACTCCTAAAATTTACGGTTAAAATTTTCGTTTGTTAAGGAAACTCATTACAAGATTGACCCTCAGCTAATCTCATACTAACCCTAAGGATACAAGGTACAATAATCAATAATAAAAGATGATTAAAAACATAAATAGTTTAACATTAAATACAGAAATCAGAGTATGTAAATGTTAAGGTTAATATATGAGTAAAATGAAATAGAAGACAATGCTCTGCTACGGGGAAATAAAAACAGTAGAAACATAAAGAGATAATTAGTCCGGATAACACCCTCTTTGGCCCCATCCTTGGGACATCAAACCGTCACTCTACCTCAACTAACTCATCATAGGCATCAAAATTCGCAAAGACCTCATCACCTATCTGCACAGAATCACAAGGAGCCACTGCTCGTGGGAATGAGCAACTCCTATGATAGTAGTAATCAGTATGCTATGTAATGAGTAAGGTAACCATATAACTAAGACAAGGCATATCACATGAAATATAGAGAATGCAAGTAGTAAGTTTATTAGATTAATCACCACTACCAAAATTTAAGCTATTAGTACCATCTTTACACACCTTTTGAATTATATCTACATGAGTATGAAGATTCCACTATTATGGCCCGTGGAACGGAAATAACTACTCTAGTGTAGAACACGCCTGGCTGCTTTTATAATTGGTGGAAAGGTAATCGTGAACATCTCCAAGACAAAATGCTCATAGCCACTATTATAACCGATGGAACGATAAACATATTAAGTCTAGTCCAGAACCACATGGTGTTCCACTATAAGTAATTAGTGTCTTTTCCATGATTTATTATCATCCAAGGTTTAACTTATTGAGCTCGGAATACCCACTATTATAACCGGTGGCATGGGAATACTACTCTAGGGCAAAATACGTCTAGTCACTATTATAACCGTTATAACGATATCTAGGACAAAACACTCCTAGCCACTATTATAACTGGTGGAATGGCAGTAAACATCTTAAGTCCACGACTGACTCAATGATCTTTCACCTTAAGTGATTAGTATTATTCATGTCTTATTCAACAAGTAAGCCCCATCTAGACATGCACACCCTAATGAGCTTCCCCGACTCATTACCCTTCTTCCAACCCAGACTTCATGAATAACCTATCCCTTAACCTAGGACCTCTACATTCCCCAAGATTTTAGGACCCCTTTAACCTTCTAGCATACTCACGATGAATTCAAAACCTCCGCATATGTGGGTCAAGGATCACTTCCCCTTTTCTCCATCTAGGCTCACCATCACCCACTAGGATTTTTTCTTAAAACCCTAATCCGGCCTATGTGGCCTTAGCGTCTTCTCTTCTTACTTAGCTAACATTCTTCTTTGATTCCAACACCTTCACCATACTCAACCTACTCCAAGCCCCATAACCCAACTTCACAACTCTCGCATGTAATAATGACACTATAGTCAGTCACTCCTCAAAAACCCTAATGCTTCCTTTTTTCCTTCACACCCTTTTGTCCTACACAACTCTACCCTCTATTTGACCTAACTCATACCCTCCATGTGACACACCCCTCATCACAACACCAATGTCTAATCAACCTCCTCAACCTTTCTCACAATAACCTTATCCTCGGGGGTTTCCCCCCCAAAAACCCTAGTTATGATCCCATGCATATTTCCATCAACCCATGTACTAACTCTTTCTCAAGTACACCAATCACCCAAAATACATCTTCCTCCACATGGTCAACCCTCAAGCTAAATTTCCCTACGTATGATTTTTCTCCATGCAATGCTCACATTCCCCATGCAAGATTAGGGATGGCAATTTTCCCCGAAGGTTCGAGGCCCCGTCGGGGATTCCCTGTTCGAGTTCGAGTTTGAAGAGAGAATTTGGGGATCGGGTTCGGGTTCGAGAATTTTTAATGGAGATTTTTTCGAGGATAGAGCGGGGAAGGGTTTGGGGTCCCCATCCCTGAACCCGCTCAGAATATTTTTTTTTATATTTTTATATTTTTTTTATAGAATATGAATTAAAAGTATAATATAAAAAAAAGATTTGAGGATTAGGGATCGGGTATAAAGTTGAGTTTCAGGCATTGGGTCGGGTTTCAAAGTCGGGGAATAACTCGAGGATGGAAAATAGATCGGGGATCGGGTTGGGTATGGGGATTTGATCCTCGTAGGGATCGGGTCGGGGAATCCCCGATAAAAAAAATTGGGGATTTGGTTGGGTTCGAGGATTATTTTTCTTATCGGGTTAGGGGATGGGGATAGGGTCCCTGTCCCCGACCAGCCCCGTTGCCATCCCTATGCAAGATTTTACCCTAACCCTTCATATTATTATTTTCTCCATTTGTTTTCTCAACTATGCTTTTTAATATCCTTAGGGAATTTCCCCTAATTCTCCTTACTCACCTTAGCATATTTATTTCTTCTAGTTCCCCATAACCACTCAAACCCACCTAAGGCCTCTAAGCATGCAACTCATAACATCTTAAACATACATAAGAGCATGCCATCCATTACAAGTTATATCACACATAACACAAATCATACTCACCATACCATAGCTCCTTGCAAGCCAAGCTACACCACTCATATATATAGTTCACATTCACATATATTCACATAAGGTATACTAATGCATCCATACATACAATATTTATAACATAACCAAAGCCTTAACAATATCCTTACTTAATTAGATTCTGGGCTTGAAGCACACTCCTACCCCTCCTTATGAGGAAAGGTTTGATCAAAACCTATAAAGAGAGTATAACTTGTCTTTTCACCATCTTCTTACTCCTTTTCCTTTTTCTCTATCTCTTTAATCAAATAATAATAATAATAGTGTGAATAATAACAAATAATTAAAATAAAATATACCAAGTAGTTAAGAGGGAGAAGGGCATAATCAGAAGGGATAATAGGTAAGGGGACGATAGTGGCAAGGTGGTGGCAATTTTGGCTGCCCACGGTGATGGTGGAGAATGTTGTACAAGAGAGATTTTGGGGTTGGAAAGAGGAGGGGAGTTAGGGTTTCCTAAGTGGTAGGGTTCCCTAGGTCAGGGGGTTATGGTTATAGGCTTATGGTGGCGGCGGTAGCGACTGAGAGGGAAAGAAGAGAAAAAAGGAGGGAAGAGGTGAAAAAAAGAGGGAAGTGGTGGTGTGGTAAGGTAGAGGAGGGTTTTTTGGACCAGAAGGGAGGCAAAGAGGGTGGTAGTAGCCGTAGTGGTGGTGGAGGAAGGTGCAAAAGGGTAGTTCGAGCTGCCCACTTTGCACAAGTAGGGAGAGAAGAGGAGAAGGAGGGGAAAGGGAGTGGTCCATTGGATGTAGGGTGATGCAAGGAAGAGGAAGGGAGGGTATGGCGACATGACCCGATGGGGGAGGCTATCACTACAAAAAAATCAATTTTTAGCAACGATGATTTTTGTTGATAAAGAAAGAAAGTTGTTACAAAAAATATATATCACAACAACATTTTTTTATTGCTGGGTCATTGCACATCATGTTATTGCAAAAAAAAAGTAACAGCAGTGGTTATTGCAAAAAAGTAATTAAATGCAACAAAAATTGTCGTTGTCAAATAAATATCACTACAATACATCACTTCACCTAACTATATGTGTTTATATATTGCAACAACTTTTGTCTTACAAAATATTGATCCTACTTTGGCAACAATTTACGTCATTACAAAAACCTATAATTAGCAATGACTTTTGTCATTGAAAAAAAAAAATAGTTGTAGTTTCACAACAAATTATATCGTTACTAAAGCTTGTTATTTGCAACAACAAAAGTTGTTGAAAAAAAACATATTACACCAACAATATTTGTCATTGTAAAAATAAATTAATTGTAATGGCTTATGTCATTGCAAAAAATAATATAGTTTAGGGACAAAAAATTAAAAAACACCCCGAGTCGATATGACTACATAGGGGCCACCTAATAGTACCTGGGACCAACAAAATATTAACAACTTGAGTTGAAATGACCAAGTGGGGTCACTTGGTAGTAGCCTAGGCCCAAAAGAGCTATGAGGGCTATCATGGAGCACCTTTAGATTGATCGGCTAGACCCACAGATCAACATGAGTCCTTTTTGAAACTTCCTAGGAGGGTGACTTATCCTAACAATTATTCCACGGTAAGCACACTTAACTATAGGGTTCTTAGGACTAATTCACCAAAAGGATAGTATACTATGTATGTAATACCACGTATTAATTAACCCTTATTTTAGACATGCAAGACTTAAAACGTGATTAGTAGGCAAAGTGAACCATAAGATTATTATTATTGTTATTATTATTATTTTTATTAATATCATTTTTATCGATCGCCTTGTTTTCTCAAGTGGTTCCATAAATAATTTGAGTTATAAAAATAACCCGGGCTAAGTGCAAGAAAGAGTAGAGGAGGAAAAAAAATTTGATGTCGTAATAATACCGATCATAAGAGGTGAGTAATTAAAGTAGAAGGGGATGGTAAGAATAATAACAATGTTGGCAATAATGGAAAACATAATAAAATGGGGGAAGTGATAGAATAATGATAATAATAATAATAATATTGGTCATAATAATAATAGTATCATTATTTCTTTTTGGAGGAGATTAAGTCTTGTTTAGGTGGTAATTCTTTTTCCTAATAACCTTCTTGTTAGCTACTACCTTACGACATCAATTTTTTTTTCTTCCTAATCTTTTCTCTAATCAACCTGCACCTTTTTCCCACCTTCTTCCCCACCTAAACCCAGCCCAAACCACCCCCAGCAGGTCGCACGACCTGCAGCCCCCAAACCATGCACCCGTCACCTTCCTCCCTTCCCATGCATAATTCTTTTCCACCCAGCCCTATCCCCCTCCTTTGCAGCCTTTCCTCTTCCCCAAACGCAGCCCCCTCCTCCCTAAAACCTCACCCTCTCTCATGCCACCCAAGCGTGCAAATTTTGGAAGCCATCACTCAACCATCATCCCTCACATCACCCACAACCTGCAGCCTACCTTCAACACTCAACCTTCCACCTTCTAAACTTGCAGCCTCATCATCCCTTCTCAACCTGCAGCCCTACCCTATCATTCCTCCATCTACCCACCTATTTTTCCTCTTTTCCCATGCCCTCCTTCCCTGCAAAAAAATCCTAGCAAATCAGGCCACCCCTAGCCTTCACGTCACCTAGCCTTGTGCAACCCCAAAACCCCATGTCACCCAGCTCTTCTTGCGAGATACAACTTGTATCTCCCTCCCCTCTCAACCTGCACCCCTATCCCTTTATTCCAGCCACCTATCCCTTCTTTTTCCTCTTTTCCCATGCTTGAAACCAGCCCTTCCCCGCCTCCCTAGTTCGAAACTCTCCCCCTCTAAAAAAACCAACCTGCAGCACCTTTCCCCACTCACCCTTGTAGCAGCCCCTTTTCTCCCCCTTTTATTTTTGTCCCAACCTACAGATATCACCCCTTTCCCCCTCCATTTAAGCCCTCTAAGTTGCTCCTTGCAGCCCCTCTTCCCTTCCCTTAATTCTAGTAAGAAAACAAAGGTAAGTGTAGCCCCAAAACTCCCCTCTCCCCTCCACCGAATTTAGTTTCAAAATTCTTCCAGCTTTTACCTTGTGTTCTACCTTCTCCAAGCATCCATTTTCCTTCCCCAAGTAAGCACTCTATCCTTGGTAAGTTCGGTGCTTAAATTCATACACCGACTGCCTCGTTTATTCTTCCTAATAATTTTCAAGTATTAGTTTGCGTAGGTTGCATTTCGATTATTTTATTTTGCATAAATATTAATGCTTGTAGTTTGGATGGTGTTTTCACTTCTAGGTAACCTCGACCTTGCTTAGAGTATTTTTTTGGAGGAAGCTCAAGGTAAACCCAACTAACCCGAAGACGGTAGAATTTTTATGTGAAAATGATAAGCTAGTTGCTAGGACTAAATCATGATAGAATGTATATATCAAATTATCATATGTTTGTGGGAAATGGGAGCATGATGTATTTCTTTTCTACATGAATACCATGATGTGTAAATTAACATGTGTTATCATGCAATCTTTTCATGTGCCTAAGTGACATTCTAAATATTTGACGAAGTATATGATAATGATAACGAACTTGAATTATGCTAGTAAAATGAGATGAATATGTCTAAGGTAAAATGTAGTTTATATGGGAGCATGTTGTAGTTTATTCATACATGAATATAATGAAGTGTAAATTAACATGTGTTATCATATAATCTTTTATATGCTGGAGTGATATTCTTAAATGTGAAAAAGTGTACGCTAATGGTAACGAACTTGGTTTTATGCTAGTATAATGAGACGGATATGTTTAAGGTAAAATGTAATTTTATATACCATGATTGTGTTGAGATTTGTTTGTGAAAAGTGTATGAGCCTATGAAATATTAGAAATGCATGCTAATAGTGTTTACATGTACTGTGTATGATAAATGGTTAGGGATAATATGGTCCTTTGTAGTACCGAAGAGATTGTCGGATGTAAAATATCAATAATTATTTTATGCTAGCGTTTCATGACAAATGGCTTATGTAAGTAAACTCAATAAGGCAAAAAGTTGTTTCAAAGTGGATAAATGGATTAATTAAATTAAGTGTTGGCCTTAAAATAAATGTTGGGAATAATTGGATAATTGGTTTGAACTTTGAATCGAATAATTAATCGGGCTATGGCATAATGCCTAACCCTAGGCCGTGTTGGCTTGGAATGGTTGTGACCTTGTGGCCTTGGATGTGATGTTGTTTGTTGGTGGTTGACTAAGTTGAATGATGTGAATCTCGACATTCTAAAAAGAAATAATAACCCGAAATTTCATAAGACAATAATTACTTAAAGAGAAAGACTCGAGTTGGAAAGGAATCTCGTGCCTCGGACTTGGCCGCCGAGTGCATAGTTTTGGGCCTTCGGGTCAAGGGGCTCACTTATGCTCTATAGGTATTCCATACACCCTATAGGGAGTACGCGTACTTAAGGTCTTGAGTTCTGAGGTTTAGTATGGGCGACTGTTATGTCGTGTGGCTTCCTTGGCGAGCTTTGCCCTGGAATCGAGTGATTTATTTTGGTACCACCCTCCTTGACGATCTTTGTCATGGATATGGGATTGTATTCCACTTGAGAATTGCTATGAATTTTATAACCGGATTAGACACCCACCATAATACTTCTATAATAATCGGAATAGGAATGACTTGACCTTGGTGAGATTGCTTGGAATATCACTAACTCTTCTTCTTAGGTCATAATGTATGGTCGTTGGTTAGTTAATTTGATTATGAAATGATAATCATGCCTTAAATGCCTTTGATGGAGATTTTCATCTAGCTCGTACTATTAAATGTGATGTGGTTGTGTGTTTCAAAATCGTGGCCTTGCATGTGAGCATATATTCTCTTTGAATTCCGTACTTTCATGATGTTTGCTACGTGGGTATGCTACCTCTCCGGAGGCGTTATGGTTTACTCAGTACGAGGAAGTCGTACTGATACTATCACTTTTCAGAGGAGTACGTCCAGGGCATGCGTTGGCTAAAAGACTACGAGGAGCGTCACCCTGACGAGTAGGTAGATTTAGGGAGCGAGTGGACCCCGCCCCTTTCCCCCCTTTTTCCTTGTAATTTGTTGGACCGTAAGAGTGTAAGGCAGACCATATATGACTTTTGCGTACTCTGTTGTTATTTTCTAAATGGTTAGTTATTTAATTCCTAAACAATCATTTATCTTGGATAATATGTCTTTTGCAAAACTCTTAATTTCGTATTATATTTCTCTTAACTTTGGATGGTTTGATTTGTTTAAGCCTTAGCACTTGATGTAAGGATGGTGAGGAGACCAGACTTATGTCAAGTGTGGCGGTAACACCCACCATTCTTTAATTTTTGCTTCCGCAAAGCATAATTTAAACGAAATTTTCAAGTCATGATTTTGGGGTGTTACAATGTAGGTATAAGTAGTCATACCAATTCTTATAAACTCTGCTCAATTTGGGGGTATCACACTTAATCATTGCAAAAAATACATAATTGTAACAATAAAGTCATTGCTAAAATTTGAACATAAAACTTCAATAACCATCTTTATCATTGTGAAAACATACAATTGCAACGACAAGATAACTTGTTTTAATACTATTATAATGAATGACCTATGAAACCTCTAATCAATGTCCATAAATTATGCCCTATACATATGTACCGCTTAAATCTATATAAACAAAATATATAAAAATGATTCTTAACTTATATATCAAGAAAAAATTATCAAATTGAATGAAAACTTACTAGAATTCTGCTTGGAAATTAGGGCTTTGATTTTACTTATGGGTGCTGAGATAAATTAGCATGTCCAATTGATATAATTAGACGAGGCTAACACAATGGAGGCAAGATTGGGAGTTGGAGAAGGTAGCAAAGTATAGATGTTGCAATAAAATTGTTGATAATTTTTTTTTGCAACAACTTGTCGTTGCGTTAAAACAATCTAAATATTTACAACAATTATAGTCATTGCAATAAATTAAATAAATATTTTACAATAAAAAAATCATTACAATTTTTTTTATATATTTCCACATATAAATGTCATTGCAAATAAACCATCGCATATATTGCAACAACAAATTTCGTTGCAAAACATTTACAAAACATATAAATGTCAATATATTAAAATAATCTAAATATTTACAACAAGTATTATCATTACAATAAATTCAATCAACATTTTGCAACAAAAAAAAGTCGTCGCAAAATCATTTTGTATATTGCAACATATAAATGTCGTTGCAAAAAAACCATCGCATACATTACAATGATAAGTGTCATTACAACATATATAAATTTCATTGCGTTAAAATAATCTAAATATTTACAATAAGTATATTCGTTGCAATAAATTCAATCAACATTTTGCAACAGAAAAAAAAGTCGTTGCAAAAATATTTTGTATATTGCAACATATAAATGTCATTGCAAATAAACCATTGCATATATTGTAACGATAAATATCGTTGCAAAATATTTTCTAATAATCACAATATAAATGAAATATTTTTAGCAACAACTTTTTGTAACACCATAAAATTGGTGTTTCCAAAATAATTTTTTTGTAATAATAAAGTGTTTTCATTGAAAAAGTGATGTTGCTATAAAAGAGTTTTCTTGTAGTGTATTTGGGCGATGTGCGTAAGGACTGGGAGGATGGTCGGTAGAGAAAAGAGAGGAAATAAGGGAGGGGAGGGTATTTATAGGTGTAGGGGCTGGGGAAAGTGGACAAGAGAGGGAAGAAGATAAAGGAAGGGGTTGGTGGCTGTCGGCCAGTGTACAGGCAGCACAGCTATGTAGGAGGGGGGACAGGGGCGTGATTTTGTAGGGGGTATAGGGGTAGGTGAGGAGTGAGGGCTTGTAGGAGTGAGGGGGAACATGCAGGGTCATGCCTGCTCTACAACCTATAGGGCCAAATAGGGAAAGAAGGAATGGGGAGAGAGAAGGGAGGGCTATGAAACAACCATGCATAGCAGCATCGATATGGGGAGAAAAAAAGAGGTAAAGGTAAAAGGAGAAAGAAGAGAAAAAGAGAGGCAGAGAAAAGGAAAAGAAGGGGGAAAAGGTTATGTGCAGGCTTGGGCCGCTAAAGGGGAGGGAGAACAAAAAAAGGGAAACTAGGATAGGGAAGGGGAAATGAAAGAAAGGAGGGGGAACAAGGCTGCCACTAGGCGCAGTCCAGCCGACCAAAGAAGGGGGAAGGAAGGAAAAAAAAGGAAAGGAATAAAAGAAGAAAGAAAAGGAAGAAAAAAAGGGGAAGAAAAAGGGAAAATGGGGTGGTATTGTGGTTTGAAATTTTTTGGAATTTTAGAAATAGTAAAAATTAGTAGTAATAATAATAAAATAAATTTTTATTAATTTAGAAATTATTGTGATTCATTTATAATTGATCTTAGGTTAGTAAATAAATTTAGCCTCTATTAATTAGGTCCCTACATCATTTTTTTTCTTTTATTCCCATTATTATTATTATTATATTATTATTATTATTATTTTATTATAAATGGCATATATAATTAAATCTTATCCAATAATTTCTTATTTTTATTCTTAAATCCTAAAATAAAGTTTTTGGGTATTACATTACTACCCCCTTAAAGAAAGACTTCATCCCCAAAATTGCTAGCTTAATTCTTGGAGTAGGGAGGAAGGAATAAGGGCAAAACAGTTTCCAAGGTGATTCGACAAACAAAAGCATAAAACATAATAAACTACTACCCCTTAAAGGAAAAGGGGTTTACTAAGAACTACCATGCCCGAGGAGAAAAGTTCCGGATATGCCTCGTGTATGGCTTTCTAACTTCCCAAGTATCTTCTTATGTCCCATGGTGGCTCTAAATAATCTTCACGAATGAGACTACACTCTTACGAGTCTTTCGAAGCTTGGTGTAGAGGATCTACAAAGGTCTCTATTTGTAAGCCAGGGAATCGTCAAACTCGACCTAATTAGGCTGGATCACATGAGAAGGATCAGTAATGTACTTTCATAACAGTGAGATATGGAACACATTATGGACACATGCTAACTCTAGTGGGAGTGCCAACTGGTAAGTAGCCTCTTCAACCCGCTCTAGGTTCTCATAGGGTCTCATGTACCTCAGGCTCAGCTTTCCCTTCCTATCGAACCTGTACACACCTTTGGTGGGGGAGACCCTTAATAGTACCTTCTCTCCAAGCTCAAAGTTGCCACCCTGGTGCTTCTAATCAGCGTAACTCTTTTGTCGACTGTGAGTAGCTCTCATTCGGTCCTGAATTTGATGGATTTGTCTGGCCATCTCCCCAATCATCTTGGGTACCAACACTATCATCTCATTGATGTCACTCCAGCATAAGGGGGTCCTACACTTTTGCCTATACAATGCTTTGAAGGTAGCCATCCCTATGCTAGCATGGTAGTTGTTATTGTAAGAGAACTCTATCAGGTGCAGACAATCTTCCCAATAACCCTAGAAGTCCAAAATAGAGGCCCTCAACATTTTCTCTAGGGTTTATTTAGTTCTCTCAGTTTTCTCATATGTGGTAGGATGGAAAGCTATACTCATCTTAAACTCTTGCATCTTTCCTTAAAAGTGATAGAGGAAATTTGATTCTCTATCTGAGATAATATCCTTAGGCACCCCATGCAGACAGACCACAAACTTTTTGTTGGCACTAGCCAACTAATCCATGCTCTAGGTTGAATTTATAGGAACAAATATGGCTGACTGGTCAATCTATCCATGATTACTAATGACCTATACCATGTATCATCCACCATTAGAGGTATATAGCACCAAATTGACTTTTTACCTAGTATTATATACCCTAATAAGGCAGCCTATAGGCATAAACCCTAAGGAAGCCTTAAAGTTACAAAGTTAAGTAGACAAATTATTATATAAGGGTTTAATAAGGGAGTCCCTTAGCCTTTGTGTCATGCGTACCTTGCTTGTGCCAAATAAAATATGGAACCATAAGAATGTGTGTTGATATAGGGTTATCAACAACATTACTATCAAGTATAGGTATCCTATACCTAAACTTGACAATATGCTTGATTGTTTAAATGGTACATGTTTGCTTTCCAAGATTATCCTAAGGAGTGGATACTACTAAATAATAATGAAAGATAGTGATGAATAGAAGACTGCATTTAAAACCAAGGGAAGGTTGTATGAGTGGATGGTTATGCCCTTTGGTTTATCAAATGCCCCTAATACCTTTATGAGACTTATGAATGAGGTACTTATGTTGTTGATTAGCAAGTTTATGGTAGTTTACTTTAATGGAATTCTTGTATATATCTGTTGTGAGAAAGATCATGTAAAGTATCTCAAACTTGTATTTCTAGCACTTAGAGGTCACAAGTTGTATGCTAAGCTAGAAAAGTGTGAGTTTTTTTTACCTAGGGTTACATTTTTATGTTTTGTGCTGCTCAAATACGACATAGCCATGGATGAATTCAAGGTGGAAAGGTGAGATCTTTTCATGGCTTAGCTTCCTTTTATAGGAGGTTTATTAGGGATTTCAACACCCTACTAGTCCCTATAATCGAATATATGAGGAAGGTGAATTTAAGTAGACTAAGGTAGCCTAAGACGCCTTTGAGGTGATCAAAGGAAAGCTAAGTGAAGAACCTATCCTAAAATTATCTAACTTTAAAAAATTGTTTGAGGGTAAGTGTGAAGCTAGTGAAGTGGGCATTGGAGTTATTTTACTACAAAAAGGGAAGCCAATCACCTTATTTAGTGAAAAGGTAAATGGTTCTAAGGTTAATTATAGCACACATGACAAAGATTTATGTGCTTTAGTAAGAGCTATTGATATTTGGTCACACTACTTGTGACCCTAATAGTATGTGCTACACATAGATCATGAGTCATTGAAGTACATCAAAAACCAACACAGGCTTAATCTGAGATATGCTAGATGGGTAGAATTTTACATTCTTTTTCCTTTGTAAATAAGCATAAGAGTAGAAAAATGAAGGTAGTAGAAAATGCTTTTTAGTAAATATTAAATGCTTTCTTTGTTGGAAGTGAGAGTATTAAGGTTTTGGTGCATTAGAGAGCTCTACAAGAAAGACGAAGACTTTAGCTGCTACTTCAAGGATTAAGATGAGAATAAAGGCTCGTTTGTCATCTAAAAAGGGTTCCTCTTCAAGAATAACAAACTTTTCATCCCTTAATATTCCACCAAACAATTACTTGTGAGGGAAGTGCATGGAGAAGGGCTAGCTGGATACTTCAACATCAACAAAACCATGGATGTGCATAACGAGCATTTTTATTGGCCTAAGCTTGTAGGAGATGTAGAAAGTGTAATATCTTAGTGTGTCACTTGTCAAAAGTCAAAGAGTCACATCCACTAAGGGCTCTACACTCCTTTTCCTATTCCACATCAATAATGGGATTATGTGAGTATAGAATTCATTGTAGCATTTTTGAAGATATAAAGGCAAAATGATGCTATAATGGTGGTATTGTATCGATTCTATAAGATGGCTCATTTCATTGCTTTTTTTTAAGATGGATGGAACCTCTTACATAGCCAATATATTCTTCAAATAGATATTTAGGCTACATGGTATTTTTATGTCCATTGCCTCAGATAGGGATACCAAATTCCTTAGCTATTTGTGGAAGACCTTGTGGAGGCTCGTCGATACCAAACTCCTATTCAGTACCACTTACCATCTACAAACCGATGGGAAAACTGAGGTGTCTAATAGGAATCTCACAATTCTCATCAGAAGTTTGATTCACAAATCCTTATAGGATTAGGACACCAAAATATCACATGCCGAGTTGGCTTATAACTAATCACCAACATTTTATATAGGGAGCTCACCCTTTGAAGTAGTATATGGGGTGAACCCTATTACTCCCATCGATATCTTACCTATTCTCATTGAGTCCCATACCACTGTCGAGGCACTAAAAAGGGATATGAAAATGAATATGCATCATGAGTAGATGAGGCCAAAAATCAAGAGGGAAAATGAAGTGAAATGAAGTAAAGCTAACAAACACCGAATACAACACTTATATGAACTAGGAGATCTAGTTTAGCTTCATCTTATGAAGGAATGATTTCCTTCTAAAATGAATAACATAATCATTTCTAGAAGTGATAGCCCACACAATTTTTATTGAAAATATTGGTGATAAAGCATATAATCTAGAGCTACCAGAGGAAATGGGAGTATATCAAACAAATTTAATGTGGGAAATCTACTTCCTTACATTTATGATGAGCCATTCAGAGATAAAAGGGCTACTTTTCAAGAGATAGAGGATGATGTGGGAGCATCCTAATTTTATGATTACAATCTCACCATTAATTTTATCAAGATTTAGAGCCACAAAACTATTCTTACTTGAAAAAATTAATCATCCCATAAAACCGAGCATTGCAACCCTTTTTTTTATCATCCACAAAACACCCCAAAAATAGGCCACCTTTAGCCACTTCTTTCCTCTAATTTTCCTACCCTTTTTAACTCATTTTCCTTTTATATTTTATCCCTAAAAATGGAACAAAAATGAAACCCATTATGCACTTATAAGAGCCACACAAAACAACTATAAGTCCCTCTCAAGCTATATGTCAAATCCTTTTTAGCACTTAGGAAGAACAATGTAGAGATGAACAAGGAATGTTAGAAGGCATTCTTTACTCCTTTTTGTGACTCATAGGATTAAAATGATATTTGTCTCTTTCCTTTTGAGTCATGTGGCTGCTATATGAGTTAGACAAGTTCTAGGAGACCTATCATGTTCAAACTCTGGTCAACACCCTACCCATGATCAAAACTTATGGCTAGGATATTAGGTAGATTTCTTCATTTGTTTTAGCTCAAATCACATGTATTAGTTGGTTAAGTTGTAACCTTTAATCCTTCACTTCATCTATAATTGTCAAGGATAGAATGAAAGAGAAACACACAACTTATTAGCCGTGCCTTTTCTCTTTAGTATATTGAGAGTCCTTCCCCAAAAAAAAATGCAAGTGTAAGAGTTTGAAGTTTGCAAAAATATTTCAAGATTTATCTTAAGAGTTTACACCTTATTTGGTTATTCTAATTATTGATTCAAGGGGTTATCAACAATCAATTTTATTTTCTCAAATCTCTCCCTATTCTTCTTTTATTTTTGGCTATTCTAAGTTAATTTTGAATAAAACCTCCTAGCATGACCCAAGTTGGATTCTATGTGCATAAATGTTGTTGTTGATGTAGATAGTACATATTATTTCAGTGAGGAGGAATCTAGGCAACTAGTGGAGTAAGTGGGTGTTGCTTTAAGTAGAGCTAGTTATGTTTTGTATACTACGGTTAGTAGTATTGGTTTGATGAAGCGAGTGTTAAAATTAGAGGTTATTTTGGATGTTGTTTCTACCTTTGTGGTATTCTATTGTTGTTGATGAAGAGATGTGGTATGTTTGGTCCACTCAGACATTAGTATGTGATACTTCACTAGTTATTATTTTATTGCGTGTCTATGTTTTACTTATCACATCAAAAGAAATGTATGAGGAGAAGAGGTTGAATACTTTGGAGGTACCCAAATCCAAAGAAATTGTGGTGGCTTGCTTAATCACTGGTTCATATTTGTAGCTGTGAGATACTTGATGTATATTGTGATTAGTGCTGCCCATTGTATTACTTGTGTTGTGAGAATATGTGTGGTGAGTCCCTTAAGGACATCTTCATTGGGTGTGGTGTAGATTCTAAGGTACTTGGTACAGTATTGATTTGTATTGAGTATGTGTTGTCGACTATTTTTTTGACAGGTTACTCTGATCTTGTTTTTGGCCTTGATGATTAGAGGTACGCTAGTTTGTTAGTGTACGATCTTAGAGGTTTTAAGCGTGTGTTTTTTATATACTCACTTCAGATCACCTACTTTGGATTATCCCAAATCAAAATAGGAATAAGAGTTCATGGCTGTTGTTTTATATTCAAATGTTGTTGGTTGCATCATGTATGTCATGGTGTGTACTTGGCCTAATATCACTCAAGCTGGTAGTGTGGTAAGTCGATATATGGTAAATTCGAGGAAGGCTCACTAGCAAGTAGTGGAGTGGATTCTAAGGTACTTGAAAGGTATGTCATTATCATGTATAGAGTGTGGGAGATAAGTTGATTCGTCGGTTGGGTCCATTGACTTTAATTTTAGTGGAGACCTTGATAAAAAGGAGATCCACTAATGGATATGTTGTTTTCTTTTTATCTTAGTTATTTAGATATTAGCTAGAGGTCTTCTTTGCAGGAGATAACAACCTTGTCCACTATTGAAAGTATATGGCTATGATAAAGGCTTTTTAGGAAGCCGTGTGGCTTGGTGGTTTAGTACGTGAGTTGGGATTTTGCAGTACCCCTAATTTGAGGGGAATGTTATAAGGATTGATATGGCTAGTTATATAAACATGGTATACCATCCTTTTAGTGATTTCATCTTAAAAACTCTATAGTTAAGTGTGTTGGTCATAGATCAATTTTAGGATGGGTGACCCTCCTAAGAAGTTTTGAAAATTTTCTAGAAATTTATCAGGAAGCACGTGAGTGAGGAGAAAGCATGCTACAATGACTCGTGTTAATCCGTGGGGCTAACCAATCAATCCAAAAAGCACTACAGGGGTAGCACTTGCATTGTTGTATCGACTTAAGGTGTTACAAATAGTATCAGAGTGAAATCGTGACTGTGAGATAAACTTGGAAGACCAATTAGTCCCCTAGTAGGATGATTCATGGGATAAAACCGTATTGAGACAGTTAGTGGTTGAGTCTCAGCAAGGATGTTGTATTCTTTGAGTGGGGATGAATGTAATACCCCCAATTTGAGGGGAGTGTTACCAAGATTGATATAGCTACTTATCTAAACATAGTGTATCATCCTTTTGGTGATTCCATACTATGAAATCCACCGTTAAACTTCCTGATCATATTGTAATATTTAGGAAAGGTGACCCTTTTGGGAATTTTAAAAATTTTTCTAAAAATTTCTCAGGAAGTACGTTAGTGGAGAAAAAGCATGCTACAAGGACTTGTATTGATATATAGGGTCAATTGATCAATAAAAAAAATACTCCAAGGTAGTCCTTACATGGTCGTATCGACTCGGGGTATTACAGGTTTGGTCATGATGCTCCAGTCATTCGAGGTGATAGCCAAAATGCTATCTGTTTAGCAAGAAATTCGAATTATTTCCATAATTGAACAAATCACATTGGCATTATGTATCAATTTTTTTGAGGTACTGTTACTATAGGGAAAGTTTTGTTTGAAAAAGTGGTTACTTTGGATAATTCAATTGATATGCTATTGAAGCCACTGAGCATGGATAAGTTTGAGTATTTATCATACTTGATTGGTGTTCATAGGCTATGAGGCCTTTGTTGGGATATTTTTTTTTATATAGGTCTTTACATGTCATGCATCACAAATATTGTGTTAGTTCGTACAGGAATTTAATAAGTTAAGTGTAGATTTGTGGGTTCTAGAATAAACACGAAGGACTCGTATTTTTTAACACGAGCCATATTTATTCAAAAAAAATTCTGATGTGGTTTTAGGTAAAAAATCGAAAGTAAGAAAATTAACATGGGGTATCTGTGTTTTCTAAACATGGGCCATGCTTTTCCTTTATTTTCATAGTACATTGTTTTGTCTTGTAGGTTTTTTTCTATTATAAAAGAGATATGAGAGAATTCTAATTGTCAAGTCTTTTGACCCAACTTCTTCTTCTCCATTAAAAGAGAATTGTAGATTTATATAATTGATTGATTGATTTATTTAATCATCATGTAATTACATAAGAGCACAACTAATGATATCCTTTTTTCACTCAATTGCTTTATTTTATGATTGAATCATCAATTGTTCATTATCTTATTGATTATGATTATGATTTGGATCCATTGAATCCATGTAATTCCATAACAATTTATCATTATTCGGTAAACCTTATGATTAATTCATTATCTAATAATATAACCCATTCAATATAAAATAAAAATTATTTTAAAATGTTATTTTAATTTTAATATAAAATTGTTCTACAACTCTAAGATAAAATCTTATATACTTTTTTTTTTCTGATTTATCCTTATATATATTAACCCCATTCAAGAGAAGACTAAAAAATAAGTTCGGTCTTAATTAAAATAAATAATATTAATTAGATGTATACTTTATACTTTTCCTAATCTTTTAATTTGTGTAAATAATTTTAAAATATATTTTATTTTGAATCAAAATGGGTATAATTCGAATCGTTTGTTTTACTTTATTATTTTTAGACAATATAATTTATTATCAACAACTTATTTATAACTTATTATTATTTTATAAATAAGTCCCTCAAATTTCAACTAATTATCCAAAAAACATTATAGTATTTACTTTTATTAAAAAGAATCTTTAATAATTAACTCCACCAACCTTACTTACATATCTAAAAGTGTTATTATATGCCAATTTATTTTAATTCAAGCTGATTATTAAATATTACTATTACGTCAAATATATTTAAATACAAATAATTTATGCCCATTAAAATTTCTGCCATATTATTATTATATATGAGATTCGATAATGTATTAAATTAATGCCCTTCATTTTTTGAATTTGTAGTCATTAAGATACTATTTGATTCTAAGAAAGTTTAAGGAAAAGAAAATTAAAATGAAAATACTTTCCTTCAAATTTTTCTCAAAGAAAGGTATATAATTAATTTTTAATAATTTTATACTATATTCTTTTTCTATTTTATTATATTATGTAAATCAAACACAAAAAAATATTTTTCTCATTTTTTTTTTTTAAAATTTTTCATGAATCAAATGGAGCATAAAAGGTGAGGTAATCTGCACAAAAAAAAGGAAAAAAAAAAACTCACCTAATGATCAACTAATCACTGTCCAAACGTTCTGTGAGAAAGATGAGCTCAAACCTCAACATTCAACACACGTCATGGGACTCAAAGTCCGAAAAAATTGATTATTCAACAAGAAAAACTAAGACTCCGTTTGGTTGTCGTCAAATTTAAAAGAAAAATACAATGTTTTTTTTTACATAAAAAATTAAGACAAAAAAATTATTAAAACTATTTATTTATTTTTAAATTTTTTTATGTTTTTTTTTTAAATTATGACCAAATGGAGTATAAATGATTGCATGGAAGGCTCGATCTGAAATGTACATTCGTTGGGCATGTACTACTATTGGCCACTTACTGCTATCTAAACGTTCTATCCGGGTACCGGGTTCACCCTACCCCATTTCCAGTTTTCCACCATTCCCCCGCCCCTTCCCCCCGGTGCACCAAAATAAATAAATAAATAAATAATAGGCGAACGTTGTCCGTAGAATAGAAGCAGTGATGCTGATGCACCGCGTGATCTCCCTCTTCTCTCCATAGAACTGTACGTAACTTGGCTGATTCGCTCAGTGCATCATCTGAGTTTTTTACTCGCACGGGCTTGCCTCAACGATTGAGGGGCAGGTAGTTGGGACAGGTGATCCAAGTTCGATATTCGTGGCCGCAGTGTGAAAATTTCAACCTTTTAATATGGAGTAATTTTTTATGGACACCACGGGACGGACACTGCATCTTTAACCATTAAGTTACTGTAATTTACTTCTTCCAGGAGGTGTCGGGCCGACGGTTGGAGGCCCCGGAAGCAAGGGTATTATCGTATTTTGGGACAGGCTCAGTGCATCATCTGAGAAGTGTTTCTCTCACGGAAAAGGAAAAGAAAATAAATATTTTCCCTAAAGCCAGATGCGTCTTTTTAGCCTTTTCTGTTAAAATAAATAAATAAATAATGAAAAAGTGATTTTCCGTCCGTTGATATCAGAAAGGACAAAGGTCCTTGGTTCTATCACTACTCAGTAGATTGACTGTCACTGCGACATATCTGTCAAGTGCAGTAGCTACCAAAGAAGTAAGAGTTTCGACGCGGAGGCAATCTGAACGTTAGCAAATTAACCTTTGACGCAGTCAACAGGGATCTAAAGCAGGGGGCCGTAAAAAGGAGACAAGGATGTATTACGGCACTAGATCAGAGGAAAAGAAGCAACAATGATGACAGCGTGTCCAAGAAAAAAAAAAAAAGGAAAACGGGGAAGAGAAAGCAGAGGTCACACTCACACATGGCCTTTGTAGTCTAAACAGCATACCAAATTCTTACCTCCTATTCCATATCCGTTGGCCTAATGTCCTTTGAACACCAAGCCATCTTTCCTGTCGCACACATGCCACATAATGATCAAAAGCAAAACAGTAATCAGGAAAAGGTATGATTAGAAAGAAAAATATTTTCACTTCTCCAAGTTCTTTAACTTGAGTTCAGTGGGAAAAGTATAATTGCTGCTTGATCGATCGTCTACACCTCTCCTTTCATGAGCCACATATTGAGGCTAGCATCAGTGTTTAATTCCATCTACGACGCAATGAAACCCTTCGAACAGAAAGAACCTACGATAGAAATTCTCACATTTGAATTCCGCCGCCTAGGAAACACTACCACTTCTTCATTGAAATTTAATTCATTTACATGATCTATGATGTAATGAATCCAACTAGCACGGCTTACCGTACTAGGTCTTGAAAAATAGGGTTGTGGAACGTACATGTTCCCATCAAATTTGCTTCAACATCAAACCGCGATACTTTAAAGATTGAGGGAAAAATAATTTAACCTTAGTGTCTTATATCATCAAATTTTTAATCTATACTTATTCCCCATTAAAAGTATATATTGTTGTGGTAATGCTCCTTTTTTTATAAAATAATATATGAAAACTAAATAAAAAATATGAAAAGTTACTGTTATATTTAATATACAAGAGATACAACTAATATTCAATCTAAGTCGAATACAAAGCTAAAAAATAAATTCATATCCATAGAAACAAGTATGGTTGTCACTTGACCCGATTTCAATAGAAGACTTATCAAATTAAAAAAAATGAATACAAGATCAAAAGATCTAACATAACTCAAAAATTCTAAAATAAAATAGAATGTGTGATCCCTAGGATCCAAACCAAAGTGCCTATTGAACCAATTAATGACTCAATCCTCTTAAACCTCATATAAACAAAGCACAAGATACTTAAACAAAAATTAAAATAACATCAAGTTGGTACAACAAGAACCACCACGGGAAGGGGTTTTAATAACGGTTATTTTATGATTTTAATAACGGTTTTGAATCGTTATTGAATCGCCTGTTATTAAATTTTCAATAATGGTTCATAACTATCATAAAAAATATACAAAAAACTGCAAATATGTGCATAAACTTCATATTTAATTATAGTTTTCAAGTAAAAATTGTTGTTAAAAACCAAGTTTTTAATATGATTTTCAAGTAAAACCGTTGTTAAAAGTAAGGTTTCAATAATGGCTTTAAAGTCAAAACCGTTGTGAAAAAGGAGGTTTTAATAACGGTTATTACAAAAACCATTGTTAAAATATGATCCAATTAGGATTTCAATTAATGATTATATATTTATTAAATCCTAATATGTATTAAATGAGCATAAATTTGAGATTAAATACATAGTTATAATAACAGTTCTTAATAAGAACAGTTTAAAACTATATGTTTTTTTTAATGTTTTTGCTGTTTTGTTCCTACCCACATACACAATTGTATGTTCAAATATTTACCAAATCTTGATGCAGGAGCATACATTGAACATAATGATTATCATATTCATTCTAATTCTCAAGGTAAGGAAGATGATTTGACTTTCTTAATATTGGAGCCTATCATATTAAATATTCTTGATAATTCTTATATGTTTGACATTAAAAACCATTCAAGTATTCTTGTAGGTATGTTACATATTTGCAAGAAGATGATGTTCATACACATTGATGTGTACAAGTATTCCAAGGCATGCAAGGCTATGACATACATGGGATGATACCTTACAACAAGAGATAAAGTGATGATATTCATTATTTGTATAAACTTGTTGTAAAACCCTAACCCTAAGTATATTTTATGTAAGTTAGGGTATGGCTATAATTTCATATATGTATCTTAGTCTATTGTATAGCTTTGTAATATTAATCCTTAGTATCATTTAACCAATGATATTATGCTTTGGATTAAGGTTAATATGGGATTAATTCAACCATGATTAATTGGCTGAATTAAGGGACTAAACTTGGCTGGTTTAAGCTAGTCATCACTGAGCTTATTCCTTCTCCTATATATACCCTTTGTGCGCATGTTTTGTATGCAGATTATTGAATGAAAATTTAGATCAAACTTTGAGCAAGATAGCTAAAGTCTAATCCTCCCTTTTGGGTCTACATTGAGCAAGGAAGATCCGGGATAATCCTTCCTCAAAAACTATCTTAAATCTCGACATATATGAAGGTTATACAAATCTATCGAGTACCTTCAACGTGTATCTTCAATTTCTTTGTCCATAATCTACCAAATCACTTCATTTCTTTTGCATTAGATCGTGGGTGACAACTTCTACTACAAATTTCGATCCAACCTTCCGTTACTTTGATAAAACCCACATCATTTTTGGTATCAAAGCTTCATTTGTTTGAAGCTGATACAACTAGTGATTTCTGCCGACCTGAAATCGTGTTGTGTTCTTTCACAAAGAACTCCACAGATACTCCACCATTTCTTGTAATTCTTGATTCTAGATGAACTTCTTTAATTGTTTTTGAAGTTCTTTCTCGAAGTTCTTGCAATCTTGCAAGGATCTTTTTTCATTTTCCCTCAACTTTCCACATAAAATACCAACAAAGTTCGAGTTTCAGTAGCACCAGTTTGGTTCGTCTGTTTGCAACGATCGTGTGTGCCTCTCCAGCACTTGATTTCTATTGTATTCTACTCTCTGTTAGTGTGTGATCAAGTGTACAACAAACCCCTTCAATTTCTCTTCGTGCAAGCAAGCAAAGAAGCCTCAAAGTGTTCGACATTCTTAGACAGTTCTCAATCGCCCGAAACAGATCTAAAACTTGCAGGCCGTGTATTAGATTCATTTCTCATAAATTTATCTCAAGAAATTAGTCCATCATCTACCTTTGGATATATTATACATTTCCTATGAAGACTTAAACACGAATCTCCCACTGGAACACAAGTTTTTGTTGAAAATACAGAAACATGTTCTATGATTTTATGTGAAGAACGAGATTGATCTGGAACTTGCAGGCCCAATATTCAATTCATTTATCATCAATTTCTCTCAAGAAATTAGTCCATAATCTACTCCTGGATCTCCTCTACATTTTCTATGAAGACATCAACACAAAAATCACACTGGAAGACAAGCTTTTATTGACAACACAGAAACATGTTCTATGATTTTATGTGAATCATTTTCACACCTATTATTACTAATCTTTCATTGTTTGTGTGCACCTGTGTGCAGTACCTATTCTTGGGGCTAAAAGATCTCCTTTGTGCCTAGGTAAAGATTGCAGGTAGTGTTTGATATTTCCTTTGGAATTAGAAATTGGTTTGTGCTTTGTTTGGTTATAGGCAAAACAAATCCAGCACCTACATTTGTGGAAGATATATTGTGTGCATCAAGAAAGGTTGTGTGTCAACCTTCACCATGGATAGTGAAGAGGTGCGTGCCCTGGTTGAGTCCATCAAAAGCCTCACCACATGCATGGATGCCCAACTACAGACTCAAAACAGACTACAACATCAACTCCAAAGTGTAGAAGCAAAGTTGGTCGACCAAGAGAAGTGTAAACCATGGCAACCTCGAATGGAAACCACACATGATAGTGTGGAAGGGAGAATGAAGCCGACTTACCATGACAAGAATGGGCGTGGAAATTTCAATATTTCTCATCATGAAGATGGAGAAGAGGAGATAAATTCTTTTGGCTCAAGCAACCAAAGAAGAGAACCTACATTCCATGTAAGAAATCCACACCATGAAGATCAAGGTATTAAACTTGAACATCCTGAATTTTATGGTGATTTGAATGTGGAGTCATTTTTTGAATGGTTGCATGAGATTGATACTATTTTTGAGTTTAGAGAATATGATGATGATAGAAAGTGCAAATTATCTACTCTAAAGTTTAAAAAGTTTACTCGAATTTGGTATGATAACTTAAAACGAACTAGAGAAAGATAAGAGAAGTCTAAAATCAAATCTTGGGAAAAACTTAAAAAGCACTTAAGAAAGAAATTTGTGCCTAGAGAGTATGAACAAGATATGTATGTTAAGATGACTACTCTAAGACAAGGCTTATTTAGTGTAGAAGAGTACACTAGAGAGTTTGAAATACTAGCCCTTATTTGTGATGTTCATGAAATAAAGGAACAAAAATGTGCTAGATACTTAGGTGGCTTGAATAATTTAATAAGAGACAAGGTTGATATGTACTCTTATGACTCTCTTGATGACTTGATAAAATTGGCTATGAAAATTGAAAGACAAACCAAAACAACTAAAGCCTATATTAAGTCTAATGCTACAACTTCAACTAAACCCTATTCTAACACCTTTACACCTAAATCAAAATTTTCATATGATAAAAAGAATAACAAAGATAATAAAGGTAAAAATAAGGTGGTTAAAATGGCTAATAAACAATGTTTTAAATGTAAAGGATATGGACATTTTGCTAGAGATTGTCCTAACGAAAGAGCCTTAACCTTACATGAAATAGAAAACATGGAACCATGCAGTGATGATGAATTAGAAGTTAAATCTCCTAATGAAATATTAACTATGGAATAAGAAGAAGGATACCCTTGCTTTGTAATTCAAAGAGTTTTACAAATATAACCTAGTATTACACCTACTCAAAGAGAAAATATTTTTAAAACTAAGTAGGTGAAATGGTTTGTATACTTATAATTAATAGTGGTTCATGTACTAATGTTGCTAGTGAGGCTATGGTTAAGAAACTTGGTTTGGAAACTACTAATCATCCTAAACCCTATTCTTTACAATGGTTAAACAAGGATAAAGGAGCTAAAGTAAACAAAAGAGCTTTAATCATATTTTCTATTAGAGACTATCATGATGAAGTTCTATGTGATGTTTTACCTATGGATATTTGTGGCTTAATTTTGGGTAGACCATGGAAATTTGATAGAAAAGCAACTCATGATGGGGTAACTAATGAATATTTGGTGAAAAAGGAAAAACAATTGTATAGGCTCAAACCTTCTTTATATGATCATATGCCCTCGAGTGATGATAAAAAGAGATTATTTTTACATGAAAAGGCTATGGAAAAGAGTATAAAAGAAGAAGGAAGTTATTATGCTTTAGTTTCTAAAGATTCTAAACTTGAAAAATAACAACTTGAAAATCCTAATCTAATTAAGTTGCTTGATGAGCATAATGATTTATTTCCTGATGACTTACCTCCTTGATTACCACCTAAAAGAGGTATAGAACATGCTAATGATCTTGTTCCTAGTATGCCTATCCCTAATAAACCAGCTTATAAATGTAACCCAGAAGAAGCTAAGGAATTACAAAAACAAATACAAGAACTTATGGATAAAGGATTTGTGAAATAAAATATGAGTTTTTGTATAATCCTTTCAAATACTGCTTATGTCAAGTTTATGACTTATTTTTGGAAAACTTTATGGCATATGCTTAGTGTGTATGGTGTGAATCCTAAGATGCCTATTAACATGATTCTGTTGAAAAAAGGTGAATTGCAAAACTATGAGGCTAAAGAAAGAATAAATCATATTGAAAAATCTAATGCCAAGTATAAAGCTCAAGCAAGTAAGCATAGAAACTCTTATGTGTTTTCTCCTAGTGACTTAGTTTGGTTACATTTACATAAAGAGAGATTTCCTAATATACGTAAAAACAAACTAATGACAAGAGCCGATTGTCCATTTAAAATAATTAAGAAGTTTGGAGATAATGCTTATGAACTTAAACTTCCAGATTCTTATGGAGGAATTTCAAGAAATTTTAATGTTGGTGATTTGTCTCCTTATTATTCTGATGAAAATTAGAGGGAAAATTCTTCTCAACTTGGGGAGTATGATGCAGGAGCATACATTGAACATAATGATTATCATATTCATTCTAATCCTCAAGGTAAGGAAGATGATTTAGCTTTCTTAATGTTGGAGCCTATCATGTTGAATATTCTTGATAATTCTTATATGCTTGACATTAAAAACCATTCAAGTTATTCTTGTAGGTATGTTACATATTTGCAAGAAGATGGTGTTCATACACATTGATGTGTACAAGTATTCCAAGGCATGCAAGGCTATGACATACATGGGATGATACCTTACAGTAAGAGATAAAGTGATGATATTCATTATTTGTATAAACTTGTTGTAAAACCCTAACCCTAAGTATATTTTATGTAAGTTAGGGTATGGCTATAATTTCATGTATGTATCTTAGTCTATTGTATAGCTTTGTAATATTAGTCCTTAGTATCATTTAACCAATGATATTATGCTTTGGATTAAGGTTAATATGGGCTTAATTCAACCATGATTAATGGGCTGAATTAAGGGACTAAACTCGGCTGGTTTAAGCTAGTCACCACTGAGCTTATTCCTTCTCCTATATATACCCTTTGTGCGCATGGTTTGTATGCAGATTATTGAATGAAAATTTAGATCAAACTTTGAGAAAGATAGCTAAATTCTAATCCTCCCTTTTGGGTCTACATTGATCAAGGAAGATCCGGGATAATCCTTCCTCAAAAACTATCTTAAATCTCGACATATTTGAAGGTTATAGAAATCTATCAAGTACCTTCAACGTGTATCTTCAATTTCATTGTCCATAATCCACCAAATCACTTCATTTCTTTTGCATTAGATCATGGGTGACAGTTTCTACTACAAATTTTGATCCAACCTTCTGTTACTTTGATAAAAACCACATCAAATCTATAATGTAAAACAACATCAATTCATATATACATGCATGTCTTCCTCTAAAATGATACTCCATATTTTCAATGAAACTCTAATTCATATGTTTGAATACACTGTGCATACCGAGGAGTGAAAATTAGTAGGTGTACCACAATTAGGTAGCTCTACACTTTAAAGTCAAAAGTTCATACATCATAGCCTAGAATACCAAATGGCGTAGACAAAATCAAACCTCGACATGCATGTAGAATATAGATCCCTAGCTAATACAGAATGCATGAGTGCATGTGCTTGGCCCATTGACCTCTAACTTCATCCATTTTTTCAACATTATATTTCTGGGCTCGTGCATAGTCATTGGTGAAAAAACTACAACGCCCAAGTTTCGATTAATATACAGTTAGCACTTAGGTCAAGTACCAAATATATATGTCATGATTCATTAATGGAAAAATATGGAAAATCAAACATACATGGCTTAAATCTATGTTGACTGATCTGTTCTGGATTATCAGATCCATTGCTCTACATACATAGTATCCATAATCATCGTTATTTTGCTATTGGTGACACTATCAAATGAACTCAGTTAGCTCTAACTATTAAATATTAATTTGGATTAAAACAAAATATAAAACGGTTGTCTTCCTACTTACCATTACATGCTTATATTGAAGATTATTTGGGTATGGGACATCATTCCCACCTCTCCTTTGATATGCCGTCCATAGTGCCCTAATAAATGGAGTTGGATACACAATATTGTAAGTATATGTACCTAAAATAATGAAAGCTGAATATATACATAAATAAGCTAATGAAGTAAGAAGTGAAAAGTATACCAACATATCGATAAATTCCTTCCCACCACGACGAGCGACTTCAAAAGGCACATCATAGGTTCAAAGGGAATCAAATACATAGACTTTATTAAGATCAGGTCGGACGGCGTATAAAACCCAATGTTCAGTTGTGAGGTGAGGAATGAGATAAATCTTGTCGTGTCCCTAAATCAAAATGTGATCCGCTAAATAGTTTATGTGCCTACCCTCTCTTTATGTAGTATATTTATCTTTGTAGTATGGGCATACAAACACAATAGAGGACAACATTCCCTCCATCACAACATGACTAACTACCAAATTATGGACGACAATAACAATACATATTTGTTAATAATTAATAACTCATATAATATGTTAAAAAAATTCTAATAGTACAAGAAGTATTAAAATTTCAAATATGAAATAATACTTACGTGACATAGATGACAACATTCGTGGTTGACATCCATTCCTGATTATAAATGTCACTTATGTTAACCATCGATACTATGTGTAATTCCCCTAATTTTTAAAAGCCTATATTTTAATAAATAAATTTTATTTTGGATAAATTAGCCTTTAAATCTTTTAATTTAATTATTTTGTGTATTTTTGAGTATATAAATTTAGATATAAATATTTAATAAATTAAAATAAATATTTTATTATTTTATCATGCCCTTTTTATTAAATAATCTCCCAAACCATTATTTTACTAAAATTATCCTTTTTAACCCTTATATTTTAATTATCCTTAATTAAATTATTAAATCAATTTATTACCCAAAATTATTCTATTTTATTATTTTAATTATTCCATTTTCCCTTTTCCTTTTCCTTTTTCCCCCTTTCCTTCTTCTTTTCTTCTTTTTCTCTTTTCTTTCTTTTTCTTCTTTAGGCCGCCGGCCTGCTTTGGCCTGCCGTGCCCTCCCCTCCTACGCTGGGCCGTTGGCTCATTCTCTCCCCCTCCTCCCTCCTTTCCTTTTTCCTTTCCCGGCCCGGCTCCCCCTCCTTCTCCAGCGTGAGCCGGCCGACTCCCTTTCCTTTCTCTTCTTTCTTCCTCGACCGAGCCGGCTTGCTGTTTTCTTTTCTCAGGCGCCCGTTGTACGCCCAACACCCTCCCCTGACTCTTTCTTCTTCCACTTTCCTCGGCGATAATCCCGACCACCCTCCACCATTTTCGCCGCCCAACCTACAGCTCCCTCTCCCCTGTCGACCTCCCCTATCTCTCTCTCTCTCTCTCTCTATCTCTCTCTCTCTCTCTCTCTCTCTCTCTCTCTCTCTCTCTCCTCGCGTCATTTTCTCTACCCATCCCGATCCCATCATCCCGGTCTCCCTCTCCCTCTCCCTACCATTGCCATACCCCTTCTCCCCCTCCCTGCAACACCCATTTCCCTACCATCTACAACCACCCCTCGAGCCCCCTATCCCTTCCCTTCTATTCCTCTTCTATTTCTTCCTCCTTTCCTACCCCGTTCTACATTCTTTTCCCAAAATCCCCTGCTCCCTGACTCTCTCTTTTATTTCCTTTCTTCTCCTCCCCTCTCTCCCCCTGTTTTTGTTTCGCCGCCCATCTCCGCCGCTGCCGCCGCCTTAAACGCCACCTGCACCACCTCCTGCCATCCTCTACCGCACCCTCGAATCATCCCAGTCCCCATCGAGCCACCCCACAACCCTACTCTTCCTCCTCTCTTCTTTTCTCTCCCTTCCATCCCTTCTCGGCAACCACCCTGTGCAGCCCCGATCCACCGCCGTTCCACTGCATATGCCGCCGCTTGAGCCACCACAATAATCCTTGCAAGCCCCTCTACCACCCCAATCCTCATTTGGACGAAACCACCACCCACAGGCCCTCGTTTTCCCTCCCCATTTTCCTTCCTCACCAGCCTCCATCTCGACCCCCCTCGGCAACCCCTCTTCGCGGCCTCTCTGCCGCCACCGCCGCCACCTTTAGCCGCCTTCAACCCATCCCCGACCACCACTTACACCCCCTCTCCACCTCTACACCATTCCCTTGCCTTAAATCCTCCCCCATATGCCTCTTTTCCTAGCCTAAAAACCCTAACCCAAAAATAGCCCATTCCTCCTCTTTTCACCACCTTTGAGCCCCCTTCTCCTGATTTCCTTGCATGCATCTCATGCTACATGAGTAGGATGAGCTGTTACTTTTCTTGGTTAATTTGGGTAAAATTTTTAAGGTATAATAATATTTTAATTTAAGTATTTGACTAATTAAGTGTTATAAAGCCTTATGTCTTGATTTTTATGATTTCTAACATAATAAACCTTGATATTATTTTTAGGTGTTTGTTTTGATAATCAACATTTGAACCTTAAACCGGAATATCGGTAAGGTTTGTTTTTGGCAGGAATCGAGGTAATCATTAAATCCCACTTAAACACATGAATTAACGTATGTTAGCATATTAGGCATTTTTATTGGGTATTATGCTTGATATATGTTGTTTAATATATTATATATGGTTTCTTGCGTTGATTGATGAAAAAGAAGTATGATAGATTATGTGCTATGTTTGGAGATATCGTTTAATGTAGGAGTTGGTTATTAATGGAAATGTTAAGCATTATCCATGTTGTAGTATGCTATTGTGATCTTAAGCATGATTAATGTTTTGTGGGCCTTAGGGGTATTTTAGTAATGTATCTTGTATAAGAATATGGCCTAATATATATATATATGAGTGCTAATCATTCTAAGAGTTGTGAATTAGGTATTAAAGTTAATATTTTATGTAGTAATAATAATAATTTAATATAAGTGGAGTAATAAGGGGTGAGATGGTAAATTTGTAAATAAAAGGGCAAATTGGTAATTTTTTAATAAAAGGGCAATTTGGTAATTTCGTAATAAAAGGGTAAATTGGTAATTTTGTAATAAAAGGGCAATTTGGTAAATTTGTAATAAAAAGGGTAATTTGGTAACAAAAGGGCAAATTAGTAATTTTGTAATAAAAGGGAAATTTGGTAATTTTGTAATAAAAGGGCAATTTGGTAACTTTGTAATTAAAGGGGCAAAATGGTAATTTTGTAATACAAGGGCAAAATGGTAATTTTATAATAAAATGCAAGATGGTAATTATATAATAAAATGGCAAAATGGTAATTCTCTAATAAAAAGGGCAAAATGGTGATTTTATAATAAAAGGGTAAAATGGTAATCTAATAATAAAGGGGTGAAATAATAATTTCGTAATTAGAGGGAAAATGAAAATTTTGGAATTAAAAGAGGTCAAATGGTAATCCTGTAATCCAGGATAAAATGATAATTTTATAAGTGAAATGGGTGTTATGGTAATTTTTGAAAGTTAAGGGGGTAAAATGGTAAATTTGGAAGTAAAGGGAAAAAATAGTAATTTTGTAAATAAGAGGGATAAAAGTGGAAAATGGAAAGGAGTAACTTAGTAGTTATAATAATTGAGAAGGGTAAAATAATAATTGAAATAACTAAAGGGTAATTTGATAATTTAATAATGGAAACGGTAAACATGATAAATGTGAGGGACAATTTGGTAATTTAACCAACTAGAGGGGTAATTTGGTAATTAGGATATTGAACAAGGGTAATTTGGTAATTTGACCAACTAAAGAGTAATTTGTTAATTATAATAAAGGAAATGGATAAATTGGTAATCTAACTAACCAAATGGGAAATACATTAAGTGTAACAATTACAAAGTGTGATTAGTGGCTTAATAAGGGTAGGAGATAGCTCGGTAACCTAAAACGAGTAAGGGTGTAGCTAAGGTCGCCTATGTATTACACGTTTTACTTGCCTTGGATGCCTTGTACAATTTTATGTCATGCTTTACATGCTATAATCTTATAGCTGGAGTTAGCCATGCATGTCTAGGGCGGAATCTGTTGAATAAGATATGATAAAATACTAATCATGTAAAGTGGAAGATTATTGAGCCGGGTCTAGCCGATCCACTGGTTAGTAATAGTAGTTAGGTGCGTTCTGCCCTATAAGTGACCGATCCACCGGCGAATAATAGTGGTGTGGACTTTGTCTCGCAAATGACCGGCCCACCGGCTAAAATAGTGGGGTGTTCCTGTACTTACATGGATTCGATAAAAAGCATGGTGTGCATCGACTTCCGATAAAAAGATTAATTAAATAATTAATTTGGAATAAGTATATACTTTATGTGTGGCCTTGATCATTTATACGCGGTAAAATTTCTTCATGACCTTATGTCCTATATGTGCGGGTTTGAATATTATGTTTACAATCTGTCGTTATGTACGGACATAGTAGTATAACATGTGTTATATTGCGGACCTATTTTTAAGCGTGTATTTAAAGGGTTACTCAGTACCGTAGTACTAAAGAGTTCCCTTCGTGGGACCCCTACCTATTCAATGGGCAGTGCCCCTTGCAGGTTGTGTCCGGTGCTATTCAAGTAAGCCTCGGGAAAGAGCGTAAGGAACTATCCAGAACTACTAGGGTTTTAATTTATCTCTTTTAAATTCAATGTATTTGTTATTTTATAACCACCGTTGTTGGGTTTTACTCTGGTAAATTGTTTACCGCGCTACTCTGATTTATATATGCTTGAGTTTCTCGTAAATTGTGTTTTACTCTTTTAGCCTTAGCACTTGATACTGGAATGGTAGGAGTGAACCGGTCTGGTACTAAGTGTGGCGATAATGTCCCCAAACTTCACGATTTATTAATTTGCTTCCGCTAATTTCTTTTTAATTAATGAAATTTTTCAGTAGTGAATTTTGGGGGTGTTACACTATGTAAGTAGCATCGTCCCTCCCAACATACTCAGGATGACAATAAATGAAAATATAATTGTCCCTGAGATAGTTTTGGGCATAGAAATACAATAAAACTAGTGCTGGTGAAGGTTGGCTCTTCTATGAAGAAATAATCTTTTGTGGGGAAACTGATTTTATAGATTTAGCTCTTTTTCCTTTAGCAGCGCCCTCTCTTGTATTCCTCATTCTACTAGTACCTCTCTTGGTTTTACTAGTAGGAGCAGTCTTCTTTTTTTATTCCTTAATTATAATAATAAACAAAATATATATTGAGCATATATATATGGAAAATGTATAAATAGTGTAACTAATAAATAAGGTCTAATGAAGATGTCGAATTCCATTACCTCTTCAATAGTATAACCTAATACTAGAAAAATACAACTTATTACAAGTGATAACATGCCCACATAATACATGTACTGCATACTGAGACGGAGGAGTAAATCATGAATCAAACCAAGATAGAGGAATACTCCTAACTCATGCTGATGTGAAAGCATATATGGTACACGCTAACAATCAACCATATAGGGAAGTTTCAAGCTAGTGGTCTAGGACAGAAAATAAGATACAATATGTTATACCATGAGGATATAAGACGCCGAATAATAAATCACAAAGATTCAAATGGCATAGAGGAATTAGGCATAACCTATATGCGTCTCTATCATGTAGTTTTAGCATAGCATGGAATCTGATTTAGGATTTCACAAGTATTTTAAGATGTTAATACTAAACACATATCGTTAAATCACATAAAGATACACTAACATAATACAAGGAATATCACATGAGCCAATAGAGCATATGAACACAAAATTTGAGGCACAAGCCTAATCATCCGTTTCCACCACCAATGAACATAATTCTTGGGCACAAACATAACAAGAGGGTATAAAAGCCAAGAGCATATAGGGACACATGTCCTATCACAATAACATATTCAAGGGTACAAATAATAAGCATATTGGCATGCCACTCAAATTTAAATGAGCATACTAATGTTGGGGAGTTTGTACTAGGAATTTAATTTCTGCCTAGCCCAAAGTTGTAAATGTCACTGTAGATTAGACATTCTGTCCATTACCAATGGAATTTGGTCAAGGTAGTCTTAACAACGATATCTTAATCCTTAAGTATACATACCTCACTATATAGTTCAAAAGATCATATAGAGTAGAAAAGGCACCAAGTACCTATATAACTAATAACCCCTATTATTTTATGAAAATACTAAATGAAGGTCCAAAAGACTGTATTTTTATAATGCTAACACAAAGTGTATTCCACAAAGGGAATCTTAGAAATCACATCAGTAACATATCCCATAAGTGTTTATGACTAACAATAAAACTCCAAGAGTGAACAAAGATCAAACATTATAAAGAAAAATGATGATTCAAAATATCATCAAGGACATTAGACCCTCAAAAGCCTTTAGGAAAACATAAAAATTGAAAGCCATAAGTGTAACGCTCCAATTTCTATAAAGAGATGTTTTTTTACAAGACATTTTGTGAAAGCTACATAAGAAATGCTGGGTGTTACTGTTGCATCCAACATAGGAGAAATATGACCAATATCTAACTCATGTGGGGTGTAAGGATAAAAAATGAACTTATATATGTTTTAATTCATTTTTAATCTTAAATTTATTGATTATGGCTTTCTTTTAGGGTTATATTTATTAACAAATATAAATTATTTTTAAATTATAAAATCCTTGATGAGGTAGTAAAATCATTTAAATGGTTTTATTTATAGCAAATATTTTTGTCATTGAATTTATTTACTTTTACAAGGTCGATAAAATCTTCACAATTTTTAAATTAAATAGATTTGTAACTTAATTATATAATTTTTTCCAAAATTTATTTTCTTCTATTGTGGTTAATGGAGGAATTTTTCAAAAATATTTTAAATTCATTAGAGTCACATAAAGATTTATAAAAATATGTCTTCAATGTATTTTAAGTATTATTTTGAAATTATATTTCTATTTTAATAAGTCTTTTGATTTATTTAAATTTATATTGTTAACCAGATGAATATTTTGTTTTTCTCTAAAAAGTATTTATGCTTTTTACAAATTATTTTTGTTAAATTTTATCCTGATTGAAAATATCTTTTAACTCTCTTATTTTTAGATGTTTATTTTGTTTAAGTTCTTATAGGTCTATATGTATATATTGTTAAGAAAAAAAGAATAGCACCCACCAACTAACTCACCCTATTTCCTTATTTTCTTTTTTCCACTTTATCATTTTTCTGTTGCATGTAAAACCCAACTCCCTTTTTTTCTCTCTCTTCTTCAACCTAGGACACCATTCTGCACAACCATATTGGCATTATTCTTCAAGCCAATGTAAAATTAGAGCACTAGGTTTCTAGTGGACTTATGAACGAGAACTGACAACCATTGTGTGGTGGCGCCATGCCAAAACAATACCTAGTAATACAACCCATCATAACACCACGTGGTATACCAACACCAATGACGTCCAAACACTATTCCTTGACCTCAATTGAGGTTCTAGCAATCCACAACTACTCCAATTCATAACATTTCGTTTGGTGTAAACAGCCGGTCGTAATAGATCGAATTTCATGCTAGTTGTTGCTCCAACATGAAAGTTCATTTCAGGGAAGGACGACGTACCATGAATGATTTGGATGGGTTAAGTATTATGTGTATGGTAGATTTGTGGAATTTATATTTTTAACCCAATTATGTTTGGATTATTGAAATTTATCCAATTAAGCCATTTTGGATAAATTGATTATATAATATACTTTGAAATGTATTTAATTCAATGTTAGAAGTGTCAATTTAATTTTTTTTGAGAAATGAATCAAAATTAGATTTATAGATCAAATCTTAGAATTGATTTGAAATGATAAGTTAAAAACACAATTTAATTAACCTTAAATAAAAAATAATTGATAAATATTTGAAAAAAATCCAGTACAACTAAGTTTTTAAAAATAATTCCTAAAAATTAATGTTTTAAAGCCTGAATTATAAATTTGGTCAATTCAAATCAATTAACTCAAATTGAAGGTGTTAGAATGCAATTAAGGTCATTTCAAACTATTCTACAAAATCAATTTTAGAAGAAATAACTATACAAATGACCAATTTCATAACTTTCACTTTGTAAGCTAGGTGTCACGCCCTGCTCATTTTTTTCACATTTTTTTTTCTAGAAGATTCTAGAATATTCTAGATTTGTATAGATTATAGTATAATTGTGGATAAATGTATAGATCCTTATGTAAATATCTAGAGACCTTCTAAAATGGAGTGTAACTTTCTAGAATCTTAAAAGCTAGATGGATCATGAAGAGATCTAGAAGAGTCCATTAAAATTTCTTATAATCTAGAAGGGTCTTTAGAAACATCTAAAGGTTGTGGAAGATCGAGAAACTTCAACCAAAGGGGGAGAGGGGAGGGGGGACCTCAACTATAAATATAGGATCACCTCATTTTTTGCCACCATCTCCCAAGTTGTAAGCTCTCTCATCTCTTATCAATAAAGTGTTCTCTTCTTACATACAAACACTTTCTCACTCATCCTTAAGGGCTTGGTAATAGCCTTAGTGTGGGAAAGGTTAACTTAGTGAGCACTAAATGAGTTGTGCTTCTAAGTGCCACACGGGAAAGACTTAGGTGAAAGAAGCCACCCCGTGACATATGGTATCAGAGTGTGGCTTAGAGAAAGCTTTAGTTATAAGGGATCGTAGCCATAGCAAATTATGAGTTGGAAATGAACCCAAGTGAGAAAACCGTCTCTATGGTGACCCAAGGTAGGAGATGTGACAAGAAGAATAAGGGAATTGCCAAAGATAAGTCGGTATCTAAGGATCGACTCTCTTCACTTGAAGAAAGGGTTGTTTGGGTGGAGAGAAGGATGGATGAGTCGGTGGAGAAACTTGATGTGTTAGATGAATATATTGGTGAAGATATTCATGGAAAATTCCTTGGTGACATTAATCGCTTATTGGAGGGATTTCGTAGGAATATTCACAACCTAAGGGAGGAATTCGGCACCCTTAGGGTGGACCATGTTGCGTTGAATTGGGATGTCAACTAAGGAAGTATTGGTGGTCATGTTGGAGGATTAAGGGTCCAAGGCCCCAAGCCACCCAAGTATGGAGGTAAGTGTGGCACTAAAGAACTTGATAATATTATCTGGATGGTAGAAAGATATATGCATCGTGTAGGTATGGATGATGATGTTGAAAAAAATTAATATTGCCACACTTTACTTGGAGCATAATGCTATGCTATAGTGGAGACACCATAGCAATGAAATTGAAACGAGTGTGTTGCCTATCAATACATGGGAGGACTTTAAGAAATATATTAAGGCCCGATTCTATCCCATGAACATGGAGGAGGCTGCGGTTAGGGCTGTGCAAGAAGTTCAGGAGCTTAAAGCAAATTGGTACTATCAAGGACTATGTTAAAGAGTATAGCTCCTTGATGCTTGAGATATCAAAAATGTCAGAGAAGAACCAACTCTTCTACTTTATGGATGGGATACAATCTTGGGCAAATCAAGAGTTGAGGTGTCGTAATGTCTAAGAACTTACTTCGTCCATAAGGGAGGCGGAGTCTCTAATTGAGTTCAGGAAGGAGAAGAAGGATAAGCCAAGGAAGGCTGGCCCATACAAAGGTAGGGGAGAAAAATCACACAAAGAAGCAGACCCATCCAAGTGGAAGGGAAAGCATGAAGGGGGCAAGGACTACCCTAAGAAAAGAACATGTTTCATTTGTCAAGTTGATCACATGTCCTTCAATTGTCCCAAGAAAAAAAAGTTAAATTCCCTTATTAGTTCCCTTAGAGAAGAAGAGACTTCCAGTAAGAAGGAAGTTAAGATGGGATTAATGTGCTTCTTAAGCTCACTCAATTCTAGGGATAAGGAGGAGCCCAAAGTGATGGCCAAGGATATGAAGGTGCCAAATACCTCGAAGGGCTTGCCTTATGTTGAAGGAAAAGTAAATGGTGGAGATATGAAGGCATTGGTGGACATAGAAGCCACTCACAACTTTATCATTGAAGGGGAAGCCACAAGGCGTAAGATTCGGTATGCCAAGGAAGTAGAATGGATGAAGGCCATTAATTCAGCTTTAATTCTAATCCTTGTTATCACTCGAGGGGTATCCATTCGGTTATCCAAATGGGAATACATGGTGGATTTGTCGGTGGTACCCATGGAAGACTTTAAAATGGTGCTTGGCATGGAGTTCATCAATAAGGTACGCCCATTCTCCTTCTCGGATGCTAACACCATACACATATCTAAGGGGCATGAGTCTTACGTTGTGCCCCTAGTTCGAGAAAAGGTAGAGTCTAAGATATTGTCAGCCATGCAATTATCTAAGGGACTCAAGAAGGGTGAGGTCACATTCTTGGCCGCATTGAAGGAGAGCTTCTCACCTAATAGAAAAAAGTGCCCGAATATATTAAGAAAGTCCTCAAGGAGTACGACGATGTGATTCCGCCATAACTTCTAAAGAAGCTCCCACCTCGAAGGGAGGTGAACATGTGATTGAGCTGGAACTAGGTTTTAAGCCTCCAACCATGGGTCCTTACAGAATGGCCCTACCAAAATTAGAAGAGTTAAGGAAGCAACTTAAGCAACCTTTGGATGCGGGATTTATCAGGCCATCCAAAGTCCTGTTTGGTGCCTTGGTATTGTTTCAGAGGAAGCACAATGGAAGCCTCCGAATATGCATCAATTATAGGGAACTATACAAGTTGACCATAGAGAATAAGTACCCGATCCCATTAGTGGTAGATCTGTTTGATAGACTTGGGAAATACTGATGGTTTTCTAAGTTAGACTTGACATTGGAGTACTAGAAAGTATACATAACCAAGGGAGATGAGCCCAAGACTACTTATGTATTACAAGTTCTTGGTTATGACCTTTAGTTTAACGAATGCACCTTCTATTTTTCACTTTGATGAATAAGATGTTCTATCCCATCTTGGATAAGTTCATAGTGGTGTACTTGGATGATATTGTGATATATAGTGAGACCTCAAGTAAACAAGTTGAGTAGCTAAGGAAGGTGTTCCAAGTACTGAGGGAAAAATATCTCTTTGTGAAGGTGGATAAGTACTCATTTGCCCAAGAGGAGGTGACATTCTTGGGTAACAAGGTTGTGAAGGGGAAGATCTTGATGGATGAGGCCAAGGTGCACGCTATTGTAGAGTGAGAACCGCCTAAGAGTGTGTTGGAGCTAAGGTCTTTTCTAGTCCTTGTTAACTATTATTGACGGCTCATCATAAGGTATTCAACAAGGGCCATGCCCTTGACCAACTTGCTTAAGAAGAAGTTTTCTTGGGAGTGGATGGAAGAATGTCAAAGGGCCTTTGAGGATCTTATGCAAGCAGTGATGGAAGAGCCATTCCTAGCTCTTCCTAACTATTTGGAGCATTCAAAGTACACATCGATGTATCGAACATTGCTATAGGGGTTATGTTGATGCAAGAGAACCATCCTATAGCCTATGAGAGCCGAAAGCTCAATGCCACAAAAAGAGATATCCGATGTATGACAAAGAGATGATGACTATCATCCATTGCCTTTAGGTGTGGAGGCACTACTTGCTTGGGAGTTGGTTTATAATCAAGACTGACAATGTTACCACTAGCTACTTCCAGAGGTAAAAGAATTTAAGCCCCAAGTAAGTACGGTGGTAGGACTTCTTGGTAGAGTTCAACTATACCATGGAGTATAAGCCGGGCCAAGCGAACGTTGTCTCAAATACATTGAGTGGGAAGGTAGATTTAGTACCTTTGAGCCAACCGCATTATGTTATCATTGATCAAGTTTGAGAAGGATTATCCCAGGATCACTTAGCTAAGAACTTAATGGAGATGGTCAAGGAAGGAAGGAATCAAAGATTTTGGGTAGAAGATGACATGTTCTACACCATTGGCCATTGACTCTATGTACCGAATTTGGGCAACCTAAGGAGGGAACTACTAAAGGAGTGCCATGACTCGAAGTGGGCTAGTTATCCTAGTATGAGACAGACCCTTTCACTTCTTGAAAAATCTGATTATTAGCGAAACATGCAGGATGATGTGGAGGCATATATAAAGACTTGTCTTGTGTGCCAACAAGACAAGGTGGAACAAAGCAAGCCTACAGGTCTACTAGAGCCTTTTCTTATTCTAGAGAAGCCATGGGAGAGCATGCCCATGGACATCATCTCAGCACTCCCTACTTCTAAAGGACGTGGTTCCATCATAGTGGTGGTGGATTGATTTTCTAAGTATGGAACCTTCATCCTTGCCCCTCGAGATTGCATAGCCGAGGAAGCCAGGCACTTATTCTTCAAATATGTGGTGAAGTATTGGGGAGTTCCTTAGAGTTTCATCAGGGATCAAGACCCACGATTCACAGGAAAATTTTGGAGGGAGTTTTTTAAGATCATAGGCTTGGATCTCCACTTCTCCGCAAGTTTTCACCCACAAACTGATGGGCAAACATAACGGGTGAATCACTTGTTAGAGATCTATTTGATATACTTTGTGAGTGCCAACCATATAGATTAGGCAAAGCTGTTGGACCTAGCCTAATTCTCATAAAATCTCTAGGGGAGTGAGACAACATAGAAGAGTCCATTTGAGTTGGTAATAGGCTAACAACCTACATCTTCACAAGAGCTTTCCAAAGGATACACATGACTTAGCCTTGCAGCCTTCAGATATGCTAAAGAATGGGATAAGCAACTAGACTTGGTAAAGGCAAACTTGTCCAAGGCAGCAAAGATGATGAAGAAGTAGGCAGATGATAAGAGGAAGCCTAGGGAATTCTAGGTTGGAGGCGAAGTAATGGTGAAGCTTCCAACCCAGTAATTCAAGGCCTATAGAAAGGTGCACGAGGGCTTAACACAAAGATATGAGGGGCCATACCCCATTGCGAAGAAGGTTGGAAAGACTTTGTATAAGTTGGAGTTGCCCGCGAAGTTGAAGGTTCACCCTGTGTTTCACATGTGTCTTATAAAGCCTTATCATAGGGACAAAGATGATCCAAATAGGGGTGAACCCTCTCGATCTCCACCTAAAAATGTAGTCTCCTATGAAAAGGAGGTTGCAAAGATGATGGCTAATAGAGAGAAGTCGGCAAGAGGAGTATCCAAGCACATTGAGTACCTCTTGGGCTGGAAGGGCTTACCAGATAGTGAGGTGAGCTGGGAACATGAGGAGGACTTGTGGTAGTTCTGTGACCAGATCGAGGCTTTCAAGACCACCAAGGACTTGATGAGGATGTCTAGGGCCTAGGTGGGGGAGGATGTCACAGTCTACTCACTTTTTCACATTTTTTTAGAAGGTTCTAGAATATTCTAGAGCTGTGTAGTATCTAGTCGAATTGTGTAGAAATGTATGGATCCTTATGTAAATATCAAGTGACTCCTAAAATGGTGTGGAACTCTCTAGAATCCCAAAATCTAGATGGATTATGAAGGGATCTAGAAGAGTCTCCTAAAATATCTTGTAATCTAGAAGGGTCTCTAGAAATGTCTAATGGTTGTGGAAGATCTAGAACCTTCCACCAAAGGAGGAAAGGGGAGGGGACCTCAACTATAAATAGAGGATCACCCCATTTTCTCCCACCATCTACTTAGTTGTAAGCTCTCTCCTCCCTCATCAATAAAGTTTTCTCTTCTTACACACAAATACTTTCTCACTCTCTCTAAGTCTCCTAAAGATTTCTAAGTGTTCTTATTCATCCTTAAAGGCTTAGTAATAGCCTTAATGTCGGGAAGGCTGACTTAGTGATCACTAAAGGAATTGTGCTTCTAAGTGCTGCACATGAAAGACTTAGATGAAAGAAGTCACCCCATGACATAGGGCTTTAGGCCAAAAAATTCATTTTGGTCCAATTTTATTACTTCATTTAAATTTACAGTTTATAAATGTAATTATAACTATTTAAAAAATATTATATAATTAATTGATTAAAAATAATAAAGAAAATACCCAATTTAACATAATTAGAGTTTTGAAGATGAGAATGTAAATTTTGTCAAACCTTACTATACTATTTAAATTGGTGTTTTGGAAATAAAATTAAACATATAATGTAAATTGTATAATCAATTTAATATAAAAACTAATGGATCATTTCAATTTAAATCGTCAAGAGTTTTGACCTATAAATCTAATTACGATTGATTTCGCACAAATTTCTAAAATTGATACTTCCAACCTGAAATTAAATGCATTTCAAGGAATGTTGTATAATTAATACAATAAAATACATTTAAAAGTATGTTTTATAATCAGTTTATAAAAAATAGCTTAATTTGATGAATGTAAAAAATCTTATCATAATTGGGTTAAAAATCCAAATTCCAAATATCCTTAATATATATAATAATTACTGATACTATCGCTCATACATCATATATATAGGTAATCCATCAATAAATTTAGCATAATTAGAACTAATTCAATGTAAAATTAATCAAAATAGAATTTAGGCTTTGGGGTAATTTACACCAAATGAAAATTGTGAATTGAAGTTGTTGAGGATTGCTAGAACATCACTTGAGGTTAAGGAACACTCACCGATGGCTAGATGTCAATAGTGCTAGTGTGCCACTTGTATTATTCTAGGATGTGTTGAAACTTTTCATTGGGCATTGTTACATCTTAGTAGCACCAAATGTTGATTGTTGGTTCTTGTCTTTGCATACTGTTGCTTCAATGTTGGTGTTAGCCTAGGGAATGATGACAACGTGGTGTTGTGACATGGTGTCTTAACTCGAAGAAGAGAGGGAGTAGGAAGGGATTTAGATTTACCTGCAATAGAAAAATAAGAAAGAGAAAGGAAGAAAATAAGGAAAAGGGGTGGCTTGTTGATTGATGATGCTTTTTTTTAATAATATACATACATACACACACACACACACACACACACACACATATATGCATAACAACCTAAACAAAAAAACACTAAAAATTAGGGCACAATGTTATTCTTGGTGATTAGTAGATTAATTTTGATATATAACATGTTATGATTTGACGATCCTAACCATAATTTATTTTTGGTTAAAAATCTTAATGATTGAGTTGCTTTTGATTCTATAAGTGAGTTATGAAATTTCAATATTATATTATAGGATGAAATTTATAGATGATTTTCATATATAACATCATTGGAGTATGGTTGGATGATTTATTTTTGGTCAAAATTCTATAAGTTTTATAAATGATTTTCATGTTTTTTGTAATATTTAAGTGTTTTTGGCTAATAATGTCCTAATTATCCTAAATAGGCTTTATTTTTTATTAATTATAATTATGGAGATAATTAATACAAATATGAATAAAATATCCTTAAAAGGCTTTAATGTACCTTTAGAGTCCAAAGATGACCTCAGCCTTTGACATCTGACAATTTTAGCCTTTTAAATGATAAATCTCAATGAATAGTAAATCTTGGTCAGTATTAAATCCGAATGAATAATAATTCCTAGTAATAATAAAATAGTTTTTATTTCTAAGATTCTTAGTAAAAAATGAAATTTTTGCTAGGTTATGAATAGTGATTTAAAAAATTTACGTGACACCTCATTTTGACTTGGTTAAGCTAATTTTATCTGTGGTTTTTACTAATTTTTCTCTTAATGTCAAAAAAGTGGTTTTTAGCATTTTTTCCCCTCGTTTAAGGTTATCTAAACATGCGGTTTGGATTTTAGATCTTTAAAGTATATTTTGGTCATTAAGTGACTAAACAAATGAATAATGAGTTAGGTTGAAATTTAGGGCCTTGTTGACTTAAGTTTGATTTTATTTGGTTTTAAGAATTCTTACTTAGTCAAGGTACACTATTTTTGTTTTTAGAAAATCATTTTTTGTGGCTTTAGGCTTATGATTTCGAACTTTGAATTGTGGCATTTGGCCTTTGAGTTTTGGGTTTACTAAAGCTTTGAGGGATCTTTGATTTGTGATGATCTTATGGATCATCAATTTTCATTGTGATGGGTGATCTCTAATCATTCTTATAGGTTTGTAAATATTCTTAAACACCTATGTGTATTATGTAATATATGTGCTCTCTAGGATTTCCTTTCGTGGAATATATTTGGTGTTATTTATAAGCCCTAAAATTTATAACTGTAAATTCTCATTTAAGAAAAGCGTAAAACAACATAATTGGGTATTACTATCGTACTTAACATAAGTCCGACATATCATGTCATCCTTAGATCGAATACAAGGTAAAATAGTTAAATACTAGAAATGTGATGAAATAGAGAATAAGAGGAAGTTATAAACATATATATATATATATATATATATATATATATATATATATATATGAGTTTTGAGGTTAAATTTGAATACAATATTCAAAATACATAAAACGATACCATGGATGAAAAGTCTTAAAAGGTATCTAGGTTAAACTAAGATCCCAATAACATGAATTTATGTCCTGAGTCCTGAAGATAAAATAATCATTCATTCCTATGTAGAGAATTACATACATCAAAGTCATATAATAGATCCTCAATGACCTACATAAACTCAACTGGGCCCTCTTCTTGTGGGAATGAGTAGTACTCATGAAAAGGATGATCGATATGCTATATACTGAGTATAATACGGTCATATCTATGTTACATAAAATACAAAAAATTATATAGAAGAATAATCAAGCATAATAATATTACGTATGATAACATTGATTCTAGAAGCCCATCTTTATATACAATCATAATCCAAATTCTTATTTACAATTAGTTCAGGGACTCCACTATTCTTAATCCGGTGGATTGGCTGAAGCACTTATTAAAGCAAAAAAATCCTAAGCCACTATTTTATTCTAGTAGAATAAACCCAACATATATTAGGCAAAAATGATCCTAACCATTATTATTAAACTTGTGGAATGGTTTGAAGTACTTATGAAGCCAAAATGCTCCTAAGCCACTATTATTGTTCGGTTGAACAGACACAATATCTCGATCCTAACTCTCGTAGTATTTCACTTTAAGTGATTAAAATTTTATCTATTATGGTTTAATTTTAGTTTAGGAACCCCATTATTCTTAATCCGATGGAATGGAATGAAGCATCTCTTAAGGTAAAACGCTTTATGGAGTAGAAACACAACACCTCGGCCCGACTTATATAATCTTTCACTTTAAGTAGTTTGTATCTTATTTGTGGTAGATTAACTAAATACCATCACAATTACACACATGTAGATATTAAAGAGACATAAATAATCTCAATATAATCATTTGAACACATAAAACAAACCTACATGAATATCAATGTATTTTCATAAGGATAATGGCTATATTTCCCATGAAAACCCCTAATTACACAAGTTAAGCATAAATTTTTTCCCTAGTGCTCATTTTATCACAAAATTTAACAATATTACTTAAAATATTATTATTGACAATGTGTATAAAAAACATGGTCTAACTCCATCATCTTACCCATGTGATAATAACCTACCCTGAGAGTTACTATTCATAATCTCCTACAAAATCTTAATTTGACAAAGAAATCACAACTTTTCCCATAAGACTCGTATAGAAACAAAATTTAATTTACATACCTAATTTTTCAATACTGATAACATATACAAAAGTTAAGGTTAAACTCCAATATTTTATGCCTGCAATAATGATCCCGCATCTAGGGTTACTATATTCCTACTCAAAGTCACTTTTCTCATTTATTGGAATTCAACCATTCATATTCACTCCAAACATTCCACAAAATATACATAACATATTTTTAACTAATTATCACATTAAAATACCTATGATTCCATTTTCCCCCTATATTGAGCAAAGTTCCGCTAAGATAGCAAAATAATTATATTTTCACAAAACCTTATGAGTCCCAATATAAATTGCTTTTCAATATCCAATATATATACATATCATAATCATCATCATCATGAAAATATAGAAACAAAATTATATATAGATACCATATATCCTGATTCATGCCAATCGATAATATACACAAACACAAACTTTCACATCTTTCTCACTTTTTTAACAAACAACCCCATATATCATATAAAATTATTATCATAATAAAATTATCCATATCACCGTCTCAATCATGATATCACACACAAATGTACATATTACACATAAAAATCCCTAACTATAAGATATATGCTTACCAAAGTGTCTCCTGTATCTAAATACGCAAGATCTACGACTCCTCCTCCAATATTTTTATAATATCACCGAGAATCTAGAAATACAATAAGATTAGATTTAAAAAAAAAAATAAGGGAAAAAATGGCAATTGAGAGGGAGGAAAAATAGAGATAAGAAACAAAAGGAAGGTTGTGTAAAGGTGGCAACAAGGAGTCGAACCGACAAGGAATGGTATATAATCAATAATTCTGTAATTGATGTTAAAACTCCGGTCATATAATATCATTATTTGTACCACTAATTCTTATGCTATAGATAAATAATAAAACACTGTACTCACTAATTAATGAATAAGGCTATGAAGGTATTGATTATGGAATTAGATGACAAATAATCATGGAGAAAAGAATTATTCTAAATTTTTTAACGTTGACCTGTAGAAACTCATAATAATTCATCTCTTTGCTTTTTCTTAATTCTAATAAATTGAATAAGCTCTCAATTTATCACTTAACCAATTAATAACCTAGGTTAAGAACGGTAGATTCAATTAATGGTAGCATTACGAATGGAAAGCAATCAACTACGGCCATAATCACATAAGCTCGGATCATATAATTGTATAAAGTAATGGACAAGATTAATAATTAATCTTTTTCTACTCTAAAAACATTAATTAAAAATTATGTATTAATTCCGTTATCCTAACGTAGATTAAGATCTAAACTAGATAGGTGATAAGTCTAATTAGTTTAAATTCTTAATCTATGACGTGAGATCATTCAATTCCGTCCATCAATTGAATTAAATTTCATCTAGAATCATGAATTCAAATTACGTTGTTATATCTGAAACCCTAATTCCATCATCAAATCCTCTTACCTTATACTGTCTACATAATTGCAATAACACACAATTAAATGCAATAATATACATTTAACATCAATGATTACAAATAAATTAACAATGAAACACTAAGTATAAGAGAAATAATAATGCAATAAAGAGAATTTATTTGCATTCAATCAAAAATCAATACTTGCAATTAAGATAGCAATGGAGAAGAACTTATCTACTTGAATTGCAGAGTGTTGATTGTTCAATTTAATAGAATGGAGAGAAAGAGAATTGAAATTACAAATCACATGCGGTATCTAGAAAATATAAAGAAATAGAGAGAATCCAATTCTCGAACTTCCCATAATCAACCCTCCGAAATTTTAGAACTTTAGAAATATATCAAGGATAAGTTCGCACAAACGGTTAAAAAATTTTAAAAAATACGTCTGTGTTGGAAAACATGGGACCTCAATGTTTTTCCTTGAATTCTCTGCCAAATGATGAATTTTAAAAGCTGAAATTTTGTATGCTGACAGAAAAACACGGGTCGTGTTTATGAAATATGGGGTGTCGTGTTTCTTGTTCCTTCATTATTTCTTTATAAAATTTCACCACAAGCTTCCCTTTAATATATATTATTCATTTATGATATTTTCTTCCATTGATTCTATATCTCTTGATGTGTTATTTGCTCCATTTGCTCTTTCCATCGATTTCTCCTTTGAATTTCTTCATTTTTACCTTTTCTTGCAAAATCTATCCAAAAGAGAAAAAATTGAGAAAAGATTAAATGTTATAAAAATAATGAGGAATAAATGACATTTTTACTTAGGAAAATAACATATAAATCCCATATATGAAAAGGTGGTGCATAGTGGAGAGCATGGTGGTGCTTCAAGAAGAAGGAAATGTGAAATAGGGGTAGGATGGTGGTGCATGACTTGGGTGTGTGGGTTACAGAAGGGACAACCCATGGCTTGAGTGGTGATGGTTGGTGGTTAAGATGGTGGTGTGGTGGAGATAAGACTAGTGATGGTTGGCATTAAAGGTGATGGTAGTGTGGTGCTAGAACCAGCAATCGAGCAGGCATAACAATAGAGAGGTTGAGTGGAGGGTAGATGGGTCAATGAGGTAACATAAGGAAAAAAATAATAAAAAAAAGAAAAAGGTTGGTGGCTGGGGTCAATAACAGAGGTAAAGGAAGAAGAAGACAGGGATGCTCAATGGTGGTGGCTCTAGGTGGTGATGGCAGCGTTGGGAAGGGTAGGGAGAAGGATGAAGGAAAGGAGGGGGAATAAACTAGGGTGAGATATGACAACAAAGAGGAGGGGTGGTGTTAGCAACAACAAAATAGAGTGGAGGAAATGATAGGAAATGAGGAGAAGGGAGAAGATAGAAAAGGGAGGTCCATGCATGTATATGTGTGTGTGAGTTTGTGTGCATAGATGACTAAGGGAAAAGAAAATTGATGGGAAGAGTTTGGGTTAGGCGTGGCTAGGAAGAGAGTTGGTGTGATAAGGGGTTGTGCATATGGCTATAAGGTGTTAGGGTAAGGGCTGTGTAGGGGGCATAAGGGGAGTTGGTCTAGGGTGCAAGGTTAACATGCATAGCTAGGAAAAGGGAGGTGAGGGTAATGGGGCTCCATAGGGGGGTAGGGGATGTTTGGCTTGAAAGGGTAAAGAGAGAGGGGCTGGGTAGAAAGTGTTGTGTCGAGGTTAGGAGTTGGTCAGGGTCAACGCACAAGGCAGGAATGAAGGAAAATAAAGAAAAGAAAGAAGAAGAAAAAAAAAGCGAAAAAGAGAAGAAAAAGAAACAAAGAGGAAAGAAATTTTTGGGTTAGGATTAGGAATAATTTTTAGTTGGAAATTAACTAATTGGCTAAAATTTAATCTATTAATTATCCATAGTTAGGGCTTATCTAAAAGAAATATAGGTGACTTAAAAATTATAAAGTTCCAAGATAGGTGAACATCGGAGTCTTTGTGCACATCCCTCGGCATAGATGTCCATTTTTAGTGGAAAGGGGTGCTCTTATGGATTATTATGTCCAATTAACTTTTTTTTTGTTTGTGGTAGAGTGATATTCTCATTTAATTTATGATGCTCAACTGATTTTTTCCATACATGGTAGGACGACATGTCCATATATATATATATATATATATATATATATATATTATACCCGATGTCTTAGTCCATTTGTGGTAGGACATTAAAGCCCAGAAGTGAATTTGGCTTTTATGCTTTATTATTTGTCCCCTTGACTTTGTTCATTATGGCAAGATAGATATGCATGCATGCCTTGGTTGTTATACCTTATAGCTAATGCTTTTGCCCTATGGATTCTATCCATTGGTCGAAGGATTGAATGTCTAGGCTTGTGGCATAGAGTTTAGATCTATGTGCTTATAGCTCATGTGATTTTCTTTTATTGTACTTTTATCTTTTATGTCTCCATGTGAAAATTTTTGAAATGCATACTAGAGATGCTTTAGGCTTTGTATGATTCCTCTAGGATTATGGAATCCTGTATGATTCCAAATTATACATTGTTTATGTCCCAGTTTTCTAGCTTTAAGATTCCCTATATGGTTAAGTGCAAGCATATATTATATATTTTTCATTCTCATCATGATTTAATATTTATATGAATTGAGAATTGTCTTAGAGCTTTGTTCTCTTTGCTTATGCATGATCAATTCTATTATCAACACTATGTTGTATAATGTGAAAATATGATTTTATGTGAAGCATGCTTATATGAGATAATTAGGTCCTACTCAGTATGCTAGTTGAACTAATACAACACCATTTCAGGTTGTGCAGGTATCTTGTTTCTTGTTATTTGGGGATGAGAGTGTTGGTTCACCAATCAACTCAATAGACAATTTGTTTTAAATCCTTATGATCCTACACTCTATTTTAGATTGTCTTGTGTTGAGCTTTACCGAATCTTGTTGATATTTTATTAAATTTAGTATTTTTTTTGTAAGTCTTGTATTAAACTTGGATTAGGTGATGACTACACCTCACTTCTAAGATATGAGTTTACTTTTTAGCCTTGAACCCAACATAGGTTGAGAATTGGTCATACCTCTCCTATGTTATATGTAGCGGAAGAACCCTGCATTTCCTATTTAGTTTCCAGTATAATGTCTTGCAAAACAAAAATATTTTGGTTGTAAAAAAAAATGAGGGTGTTTCAAAACCCTACTCAGGGTAATTAGAGTGTTATTATATAATAACATTTTGAATGCACTTAAAACCATGATGACCAAGTTCTAATGCATTCAAACTTTAAACCAAAATTAAAAGCCATTAATCATGCTTTTTAGTAAACATGATATATATCAAAGTTTGCAAATAATTACAAGAAGTATCATGGTATCAATGAAATTATCAAAATCCAAAAAATCATCATGATCCCTCAAGAACATTCAAATTCATCTACACTTACAAAATCTGTAAGCATAATTTAGACAATCAAAACATATTCAAATCAAATTATGTTTAGATTCAAAGTTAATCTGTAATTCAGTATCTACATTATGGTATCATCAATTTAATCAAAACAACAACATCCTCAAAAACCTAAAATTTAACCACAAGCTCAACTAACCAAACATGGAATGAATCCATCAATTTACAATATTAAACATGCTTATTTGTAGTAATAAGATGATGTAGGAGCATCTTAAGCATCCTAAATTAAAGATAATCTACTTATTAATTTTTGTAAAGTTGAAGACTTCAAAACTCTTATCATTTTGGTTAGTAACTAAATTAACTAGTAGCCATGCAAACACTAAACACTATACATCAACCTATGTAAATATGTCTCCTCTTGGCTACAGTATGGATCCACAAAATCTACCCTATAACTGACTCCAAATATGGCTTCATTTTGGCTTCATTTTCAATCAACCAATCCCTCACCTTATCCATTCCACCTATTTTTGGCCAAAAATGGCCCACATTGTCAACCCTTTTCTTTTTTAAGAATTAGGGACAATAGGAAGGAGTTTGTGGGAAGATCAAGACCCTAGAATATGGCTTAAACTTAGGAGAAGCAGCCTCGACAATCAGGTGGTAGCTCTCAAAGAGACTCCTCTCTTTTCTTATTTTCTTTATTAGCTAAACTTAGTTAAAGTATGTTTTATACTTTCCTAACATCTAATTTATTTTTCATAGGCCTTATCACATGGTTTAATGATAGCCATCAAGTGATGGGTGGTTAGTTATTGTCAAAACCAGTCAACATTAGTTGATTGTAGTCTTGTAATCTTAGTTAATCTATGTTGGTAAAAACCATGGGCTAGGGTTTTACCAATCTACCTTTCATGGGTTAGATTCTGTTTGTAACTCCTAAAGGTCAACCAACACTCTTAAATAGAGTCCAAGAAGCTGGAAGGGAGGGCATATTTGAATGTTAAAAACTCTTCCTGGATGTCAAACCAAAAGTCCTTCCTCAAGATTGAAGTGTTGCCTTGAGAATTACCCAACATCTTACACCATTTTGGCTAAGAGTTGAAACCTTAGTTGGTTTATGTAAGTAATTGGTTTTGAAGGTCTCATGATCAAGTTATCCTTTCATATTTCCTTCCTTCTTTTTCAACTTTTGTTGAAAACTCCCCATTTTCAACACCAATACTTATTGTGGTTCCATTTTTTTTAGCGATATACATCAAATTGGTATCAAAGCTTAAGGTTGGTAACTTTGGGGTATTACTTTTTTCCATCACCTTACTCCCTACACCATTATGCTTCCCAACCATCCACAAAATTTTCTTTCTTTAGCATTTTTTCCTATAAAATTGAGTCTTAATCTATCTTTATTCATCTTTGTATCATCTTAGGTTGTAGGAATTTTGTTGGTGTAGATTGGACATGAACATGGTAAATAAACCTATTTCAAGGGGGTTGAGTCTTAAAGAATCCCATAAACTAAGAAAGGATATAGCTATCAAAGAATTACAAATGGATATGAGGAGAGTGTGGGGAATGTTGGAGTTATTGGTGCTAAATTCCAACTTTCCTAGAGTAAGGAGTCCTCTACCATAAGGAGAGGAAAGGGAAAATGGTGTAGGGGATGAGACAACCAAATATATCTCATATTCTAGCAATTCCTCTAGGTTACTTTGAACAAGAAGAGTGTTTAGAAGAGAATCTTTTAGTTACATTAAATTAGAAGTATTGGATTTTGATGGATCCCATAATGTAAAGGAGTTTTGGGAGTGGGAAATGAGGTGTAACGGAATATTTGAGCTTAGGGTGTTGGGTGTTGAAAATTCTTATAAGGTTGTTGTCCTTAATTTAAAAGGACATAACTCCTTATGGTGGGAGAATTTAGTGCAAACTCGAGGAAGGGAGGGAAAGTCTAATGTTAGAACTTAAGTGAAAATGAAGAGGTTGATAAGGGAGAGGTCTTACTACCTTCCTATACTCAAGACATAGAAAATAAAATGTGTTTATTAAGACAAGGTTCTTTGAGTGTGGAGGATTATATTCAAGAGTTTGAGAGACTTATCATGAGACTTGGTTTGGATGATGTTGAAGAACACACCATGCTTTGATCCACAGGAGGGTTGAGGGGTGATATTGCTAGAAAGGCGGAGCTCTATAAATATGAAACCTTGGATGAGTTTTTCCATTTTTCCATCAAGGTGGAAAAGCATAAGAAAGAGAAGAGGAACTCTAAGGCTAGGCATTTGAGACCGAATGCTTACCCACCTATGGAAGCCCCAAAGTCAAACCCTAAATCTAAGACATTTGATGTCTAGTGTAATGGAAGGCTAGAATTGGGTGAGACTAGTAGAATTATGGGTGTGTGGTGCTTTAAGTGCCAAGGAATTAGACACTATCAAAGTGAGTGTCCAAATAAGAAGGTGATGACCTTGCTAGACTAAGAAGAAGAAATGGAATGAGGTGATACCGAAGACCAATAAACCATAAAGGGAGGGGCCGAGGTTGAGGAGGTACACCCAGATGTAAGAGAATCATTAATGATGAGGAGGGTGTTGCAAATAAGGGAGGTCGTGGTAGAGGAGTGCACCATAATTGGTAAAATATGCTCCCTCATTGTTGACGGTGATAGTTATGCAAATGTGGCTTCCATCACTTTGGTGGAGAAGCTTCATTTACCAACCATGACACATGTTAAGGGTTTATAAAACCTATCTCATTCTTTACTATTCCTAGAGTTTATAAACCCTATTTTCACAAGTGGTCCCTAAATTTTTCTGTAAAGATCAAACACCCAATAGATTCAATATATATTACCAAAACACTAATATTAAGAACATCTTCAAATTTCATGGTTTAACTCCACCATTTCACAAATATGATAAGAACCTTCTTATTTTAGGTTATTATAACAATTTTTTTAATTTGTTTTTTTTTCATACCAAGCTTAATTTTCCCCTTTTTTAAACAAAAATAAAATAATGTCACCAACAAAATTCAATGTACACTCAAAAAGAAAAAAATAAATACAAGGAACAATTAATAAGAAATAAAAGAAAATAACATAATAAAAGAAAATAAAATGATAAAAACTAACAAAATAAACAAAATGAAGATAATACCTACCCCAAGCTTAGAAGAGGCATTTTCCTTAATGACTGGACTATATAAATACAAAGTAGAGGAAAAGAAAGAAAATGCTCACGAGGAATGGGGATGAAAGGGTCACAAGAGTAAAAATCAATATCATATTTAAAAATCCTCTACTCTATGTTCTTCATAAATTGCTTTGAGTTAATGTCCGTTGATTTTCCATGTTTCACATGCCTTATCACTTTTGAGATAATAATTTAATGATATAGTATACTCTATTGTAATTCTAATAAGTTTCTCGTCTTATATTTGTATAAGATTACTAGCAATGATATCAGGAAGTGTCTGATTTTCTCCTAGAAATGCATACTTAAGATCAATTAGTAAGGGTTTCACTTACTTTTAGTGCTTTTTCTAGAGATGTTGAGGGTTTTATATAATAATAGGTAATTATAAATGATTCCTTATGTTAGTATGATACACTTATAAAGTAGAAACATATTCCTCTATTTCCTTATTCATTTTAAACATTCTATTTAACTCCCCATAAGAGTACATTTTTAATGTCTTTGTAGGAAAAACTTCTACTAGATCATCACTTGTTAATTAAATATATTTTTCATATAAAGTGTGAATTACATCAATAATGGAAATAGATTTACATTCAGTAGGATATCATGGAGTCATAATACTACAACGGATTGTTTCCCCATCAAATTCCATAGTAATAATCCTTTCACGCGCATTAATTTTAGTTTAAATGACTTTTAGAAATGGTATTCTTAATAATTTAGGATAGGGTTTAGGTGATCCATCATCTTGCATGCTCAAAGGATAAAAATTGGTAGGGAAAGTTAGATCATTCACTTGAAATAAAATGCCCTCTATCATCGCATCAAGATATGTGTTAGATCTATAAGCTACTTATATCACAAAATGTGTCTCTTTAAGGGGTCTCATTCTCTGGGCATTCTCTGGTAGCCTTGCACTTAGGTGGGCATTTCCTTTAAAGAATCACAAACACATTCTCCCTCTTGCTAACTTTTTCATCCCCTTTTAATTTTTTTGTGCATATATCTTTTAAAAACTTTGCATAACTAGGAAATTTATTTCATCCATTAAGGTAATATTTCCCTCCACCTTATAGATAATTTCTAGCATCTCCTTTTCATGTTCTTGTGTCATACCCTTAGCTAGCTAGCTAGGAAAATGAGCAATAAGTTTACAAGGGTTAGGAAAATTTATTTGAGTAACTATGGTAGGTTTTTCAAATTTATCCTCCTCTAAACTTACCGATTCCTATTATTTTTGTTCTATCTTATGATTATCCTTAATTTGCTTTGGTCCATCTAATTGTTTTCTAGTCCTAGTGGTGATCAAACTCACATTTACTTTAAGATTCCTCTATATTTGAATAGGGAGTTTTGAGTAACTCTAAGAGTACAATTTTCCTGCATAATCTACTAATTGACTTGATTTTCTATATTCATTATCCCATTTATTATTTCTTGTTGAGATTGTAGGGTGTTAGAAGTTAAGTTCTTAACTATATCCTCTAATGACATACCTTAGATTTTTGTGGTACCAATGGTTGAGGAGGTTGTACAAATGGCTATTTTGGTTGATTTTGACGAATATGATATAATATAGGGGTTGGCTATAACTTTGTTGATTTTGGTACAATGGTGGTCTTTGATTATTCCTATACCTTAGGTTGGGATGATCACTCCATTCTAGGTAATAATTTTGAGCATAATGATCATACTTTGGGCAATCCACTTATCACATAAAGTTGTTACTCCTATAAAAAACTAGGACATATGTCTGTAGCATGACCCACACATGAACAACTAGGACTCCCCCTTAACTACTTTCTCAGCTATAGAAGTCAAGTTGGTCATTTATTCCTTAAGATCCATTATACTGGTTTCCTTAACATGATGAGTTAGACAAGAAGATTTTATTTTTCTAAAATATTAAGAGTCAGAATCCATATTGGAGATTAATATTTCGGCATCAATCGGGGTTTTATCTACTAATGTTCCCTCACTTGCAACATCAATCATAATATATTCCAAGAGCATTAGTCTTTCATAAAAATATTTTATTAATAATTTCTCACTAATTTGGTGGTTTGGGAAGATACTATATAATTTATTAAATCTTTTCCAATACTCATTTAAGGACTCAGCCATCTTACCTAATATTACATATTTATTTCCTAATATTTGTGGCCCTACATGATGGGACTCAATTTTCTCGAATAATTTTTCCATACATCCTGAGTATTAATAGATCTAGTAGGCAAATCATATAACCACTCCTTAGCAACATTAGTTAAAGAAAGAGGTAAAGCTTTTTAGTTAATTAAGTTAGTCTACAATTACCGCTAGCGATATCATGCTAGAGCATGATATATGAAATTCCTTGAGAAACTTATTTAGAATAGCAATGTAACTTCATCCTAATGAGATAATGTCTTAAGAATATGTGAAAATAGGTAATACATGCATCAATCCATGTATTTATAATATCATACTCATCTTATTTACTAGGATAATCAATGTAAAGGATATTAGGGTTAAAAGTAGGAGTTGTGAGCTTCTTTAAAGTTTGGTTCACAAGTGGTTCTTCAATCAATTCCTCCAAATTTTCTTCACTACTCTATTTCGATGATGACGCACTATCACTTGGAAGCAAGAGAATAGTATGAATGTATTCCAGTTTCCTTTGTGTTCTATTCACCACTAGAGAGGAAGAAGTATGAAATTGGCTGAATGATTTGATGCCTATTTTTGCTAGCAAATGCTTTCAAATATGTATTCATATTGAACATGCATAAAAAAGGAAACCTGTGTCATAATTAGAAGAAGAGCTAAATAAAAAAATGATAGTAGAAATAAAAATTAAAATTATTAGTCCTAAAAAATGATACCAAATTTTGATGTACTATCATAGATGCACTAAATTATACCCTAAATACACAAACAAGTAGTAAGCAACAAGTAGGGCTCTATCCCATGGAGACTATAATTTAATTTATTAATTTGTATTAACAAATTAATTCCCTTGTTTCTGAATTATAAAAAAAATTAATAATAATATAAAGAAGAAGATGAAAATTAATAGAAAATACCAAATAATAAAAATGAGATAATAGGGGTAAAAGGATATATTCAATATACGGATATCAATTGATCATTGAATAATATGGCCATGTAGTATTTTTTTATAACGTATAAAATCTCGCATGCATTCACTTCTTAGTATCCCCTTATGTAAATAAACCTATTTTCACTTATGATTTATTGTCTAACCAATTAATAACTTAGAATATGATCTCTAGATTCAATTAATGGTAACATTAATGATTATGGAGCAACTAAGTAGAACTATAATTATGGTAATATTAAATTATATATTTCTAAATATTAATAAACTATATTAAATTAATATCTTTATTTATAAATTAAACAACCCATTTCCTACTTGTGGATGCATGCGTTAATAATTATGGATTAACTATACTATCGTATTACTTGATTAGCACTCCAATTGATCAGGTGACCAAGTTAGATAATAAAGTTTTAATTTTTGATTAGTGACCATTATTATTAGTTTGTTAATCTAACCAAAAATATACATAACAATGAAATTCAATTCACATTTATGATTAATTATCGTGTGCTTTTATATATCCTCTCAACCTATACTAATCTAGACTAACATATAATAAAATAAAATACCAAAACACATTAAACTCATAATTTCAATTAGAATAGATGAATGAAATAACAACAATTGAATTAAACTATACATACTCATAAAATTCAATTGAATAAATAAATAATGAGAACTGCATTAAACGAAATGAAAAGTGTGAAATAATTGAATGAAACAAAGAAAATAAAAACCATATGAGATTGCAACAATACAGACATTGAATGATATTCAATTAAAACATAATGAAATTATAAGATTTGAATATAAGGGCCCTAATTGCTTGAAAATAATGAAAATGAAGTTGGAAGGCTGGCGATAATGTCGTTGATCAAGCTAAGATATGGAGTATATATAAGTAAAAAGTTTTATAAAAAATATTCAAAACTTGCCAAAAAATATGGTCCATATTATTAATATGGAGCACCCACATTTTTAACCTAAATACTTACACATGAGATAAGTTAATGAAGCACATGAGAGAGTAAGCCAATAAATATGGTGCATATTTCCATAAATTTTGGATACCTGTATTTTTTGATCTTTTATTGCATTGCCTTGATTTTTTTACACGTGAAATCTTTGTTTGGATCTTTCATGATGATGCCTCTAAAATTTCATTACTCCAAGCTTTGATCTTTATAATATGCTCTTTTCTTTTGGCTATCTACCTAAATTACCTTGATTTTATTATTTCCTACAATACAAGGGTAACATATAAATCTTGAGGAAAAGGTTTGAATTATCATAAAAAATAGAGACATCTAGGTTAAAATATGTAAAATAATACCATAAAATATGCACCTAATAGATAGGGGAATTAAGGTTTTGAATTACTGATAACCTTAACCCTCATTTCCCCACACAAACAATAACTTACACTTATGAATTCACCCTCTCCTTAACTTGTTATTCTATACCTATGAAAATACAAAGGTTCTTCTTGCCTTTTGAATCTCAACATTTACATTCTTATGTTTTCTTCTAGTAATCCTCTACCTAATTTTCCTTTATTTTTCTTAAATGAAAGAGGATTATATTTATGAATGGTTAAAGCATTTGAGTTCTTATTCTCGAAATGTTTTAGGAGGTTAGGTGTAGGTTTTTTTTTTATGTTAAAATCTGGTTTGCTTTTATAAAACAATAAGATTTTATTTAACCTTTGATAAGAAAAAAAAATTCATGTTTGAAGACTGGCATGGGTGCATAATCATGCATTTTTGTATAAATTATTGTCATAGGGTATGATTGTTTATTTACGTTTTGTACTTTATACAGTGGCAGGCCTTGTGACTTAAATGATTGGATTTTTAAGTCTTCGAATGCCCTAAAACCTATTAATATTCAACATATGCACAAATTATTTTATGATTACAAGATTATCTTGTCGTGAACTTCTTCAAGTGTATTGATAGAAGGAATGAGCTAGCTAAGGAAACACTTGCCAATTATGATGATAGAACAAGTGTTCTTAAAGTTAATGGGTTGTAAGTTATGGACATCTCGCACGGTGGTTTGTGCTACGAGAATGAGTAATGATATCAGATATAACCCCCCTATAATAATGAGCCAACTCTCCTCTAAAGGTTGTATGGGCTCTTAATTATCCTTCTCTCCAATTTAACTCTTTCTCTTGTAGTGTGGTTGATAGGGTTATAGGACCTGACATAATATCTAGCCCTATGGAAGACCCTATTGGGAAATTTGTAAGATGATATAGTGACAAACCCTACATGATGGTCGTATAGATTTAAGGGTACATTTTATTATTAGTTAAAAACTAAAAATGTGTCACTACTAATAGTAAATTTAGAGATTTTCTTTACCCCCTAGCTTTCTCCAGTTGCATAACTAATTTTTTGATTAATTACCATGTAACCCTAACCACCCACTACCTTACCTCCTTTATAAAAAGTATGAGATGAGCATTTGAAAAAAAAAAGCTAACATAGAAAAATATCATAAAATTAGAATAGAACTAAAATGGAAAAAGTGAAAAGTAGCAATGGAGCTTGATGCTCAAGGTTAAAGACAAATTTCAAGAAGAAAGAAGGCTGTCCACTTTAATAACAATAAAAATGTCTCTATAGGATGTATTCTCCCCTATCTTTTTTATTTATATATATATATTCCTTTTCTCTCCTAAACATTATGCTAGATTTTATAATATGGAAATCAATATGAGTCAATTCCATTATGCTAGATTTTAAATATTATAGTATCATGTTATGTTATGGATTTAGATATTTCATTTTTAGTGCAATGAATGTTTTATGATGTTATTTTCTAATGAAAAGTAACTCTACATAGTTTAATGATGCTCTAAACTCGATAACACAATGGAAAATGCTATAATGGTGTTAAATTTAGTATAGATATATTGTTATGGTAATGCACTAATACTTTATACTTTCTACATGAAATTTTCTAGGGTCATGTATTGAGAGAGCAACATCCTAAGAGTATATTTTTCCCTAAGTGAAACCTAGTGAGTAATAGGGTGGAGTTAATGGCATACTAAATGTTGTAGGGAATTTCATCATAATGCTTGAATTGTTTATGTATGTTTAGTGCTAGTCATATTGGATACCTACCCAACCATGTGATGCCTAAAATGGATAAGTAGGGTAAACCTATCACTATTGTTTTAGAATCGAAACACTTCATTAACACTAGGAAGTTAATTATGTGATTTTACCAAGGCCAATGAACTAGATTGAAGAGGATTGAGAGTATGCTTCAACTTTAGTGAAGCTAAGTGGTGGACGAGTGTTGATACCCTATGGTGCATTGCATATTATAGTGTGAAGGTTGCTAAAGTATGTGGTGATATGAGATTTCCCCTCCCCACAATCATTGCCTTTGTATTCTCATCTTCGTTTGGCTTAGATTTTTTTCCTTGGTAGTTGTATTTTGTGTTCACTTGAGTTTAGTTGTTATGTGTTTTTTCCTCATAGAAAAGATCACCATATCACTAGATTTATTATTATTTTCATCCTATTGTATTTCCTACCCTATACTATGGTACACATATTCCTTGTGGGATGAACACTCTATTCATCACTTTTTTACTTGGATAATAGCATATGTTTGCCCCATGTGTTGTGGAATTATTTACCTTATAATGCATACATAGTCACTCCTCATTAAAATTTTTGTTTGTTATCAAGAGGCATTCAAAAGGATTGGATATTTTATAATAGCTTGCTTAATGTTCTTATCTTTTGTGATTTTTTCTATTTGAAACTAAACAAAACATTTCTTGCCTAAATATGAGGAAATGAGCATGTGTGTGTTATCCTTGTGTTCTGGATTTTTTTAATGTATGTTACAATGTGTGAAAATTTTGGAAAATAATTATGAATGAGGATTTATGCAAGCATGGGTAGCAATTATGTGGAAGATAATGTATGATTATTCTAGTACAATACAAGGCTTTTATCGTGTAATTTAGGTAGAAATTTTTTGTTCCAAGATGTTGGAAATTTAGATTATGATTGATGTGTTTTGGTGGCACTATAATATGTTGATGTTGATCTACTCCAATATAAACTCAATTCAATAAATAAATCACTTAGTTTCCTCTAAAGAACAATCTTTGACTTGTCAAGAAAACTCGATAAAGAAGAGAAAAGAGACTCAAAAGTTATCTCTTAATGTCAAGATTATTATTCACTTGTTGTTGCTATTAATGTCTAAGGCTATATATATATATATATATATATATATATATAGAGAGAGAGAGAGAGAGAGAGAGAGAGATGTAGGCCTAGCTTATTCTTTATTAACCAAGCCTACCTAACCAACCAAATAAAAAAATCTTAACTAGAGTGCATGCCTATATTACATATATAATGGTTACAATTACAAAATGCAAACATTACAAAGTATATATAAAAATAACAAAGCTACACAAAACCCTAAGTATGTAATTCATTGAATAACCATATGTAATCAAGCTTTGTATCTTGTAGCCTTTTCTTCCATTCAACTTTATAATCCTTGTTGTAAACTAGATATCTTTGATAGATTGATCTTGAAAACATATGTAATACCTTCAAGAGTTACTTAACAAAATATTAGGAGTACCTGGATCTTCAAGAACAATTGGTACCATCTCTAAGTATGCTAAATTTTATTCTTCAATATTAGAAAAGTGAGACTGAGATGCTCTTACATCATTCCCCCCTTATAAGGAAGAATTGATCCTCAAATTAGCATAATTATAGTAAGGAGACAAATCACGAATCTTAAAAGTCCTATAAACTCCCCTAAAGTGTTCAGATAATTCTAATTCTTAATCATTATTTCAAAATGTCCTCAAGGTTTTAAGGGGTCCATCATCCTTTGGCATAAGTTTTTTTTCTTAAGTGTAACAAAAAAAAAATCTCCTAAGAAAAACACATGTTGAAATCAATTTTTGTCTACTTGAGTTTGGTATTTGGCATTATATTCCTCAATGTTGTTTTTACTTTGCTCATGAAGTTTTGTAAATAATTTAGTTCTTTCTTTAGTATCATAAATCTTGATATCACTTTTGTTAGTGATAACATATCAATAGATAAATACGGATAAACCCATAGACAACTACAAATGGACTCGAATTAGGTAAACTAAAAGGACTCCTATTATATTTAATTTCATCTTGTGCAAGTTTTATATCCCAATCGTTAGTAATTTTATTAACTAATCCTTCTAGTAAAGTTCCTAAGGTTATATTAGTCACTTTGGTTTGACCATCCATTTGTGGATAATGAGATGTACTAAAAATAACTTAATACCTACCATATGCCAAAGTGTTTTCCAAAAATATCTCTAAAATTTCACATCTCTATCTGACACTATACTTTTGAAAGCACCATGTTACCTTACTATCTCTTTGAAGTATATATATATGCTAAATTAGTTGCATCATATATTTTATTATAAGGTATAAAATGTGCCATCTTAGAAAGCCTATGTACTATCACTAGAATAGAATCCTTTCCCTTTTTTATCCTTAGTAAACCTAAGATAAATTCCATACTAATAATCTCCCATAGTTGACTAGAAACCGATAAAGGAGTATAAAAATTGATGTGTATAGCATTATGGACTTACGAATTTAGTGGTAATATGGGTTGGTTCGGGTTTGAATGTAACGATAAATATTCGATGATGATAGATTAAGAAAGATGATGGTCAAATATTTAGGGTTTTGGGTTGATATGATTCTTAGGTGAGGGCTAGGATTAGGGTTAAGGTTTAATATTAGGGTTTTTGATGTGGGATGATGATGAACGATTGTGAAGATGATGATTTGATGAAGAGATTTCGAGTATGATATGGAGATGATGAACATATGATAATAATAGAATTATTATCTAGGGTTTGGATATAAAATTGGTCGAATTAAGTAAAAAGAATTGGTTGAAGATGATGCATGTTATGTTGAAAGTGGTGGCTAGGGTTGAAGATTGTCATGGGTTGTGAGTGGGTTCAACAATAGTACTTAACCTCTAATTTACATAGATAAAGAGGTTAAGGGTTTCAATAATAATCACTCACATAGAATTGATTATAATTGAGAAGAACTCACAATTAATTCAAATAAGGAATAACTTGTATTTTTATTCAATTACATCTACATGTGAATGTGTAACCCTAAAGCTTTTATAGACTATTTTAAAGTCCTCAATATTAAAAGATGATTATAATTAATTAGGAATAAAATTCAGATCTAATCAGCCCCCATGCAATGTATTGTTCCCTAATCCAAGCACATCTTATAAGATAAACCCTATAAGATAGAATTCCCTTAAAAATATACTTTATGCTCTAGCCAATCATAATGTAAATAATTAACAAAATAATAACTTTCTAAATAAAGCTAAAAACTTGCCATTAATTCAAAAAAAAAATATTAACATGCATCCCATGCATGTCATGCACAAGCCTCTCTTGCTAGTGACTTATTTTGCAAGTTTTACCCATAACTAGCAATGTATTCATCCATTTGTCTTCAAATTCGTAGGATATCCTCTCTAGGTAAAGGAAAATAGACTCCATAATAATAATTCTAAGTGTTTATCATTTGATACTAAATCATTATCCCCTTGGTCACTTGAATTTGCCCTCAAATTTGCATCTCCATAGTAAGGATTAACATCTCTAACATTAAATGTCCTAGAAACCCCACCATATGAATCAAGTAAATCTAGCTCATAAATACTTTCTCCAAATTTTCCAAGTATTTTTAAAGTATCATCCACCCTTGACATAAGCTTATTTTTCCTTATATTAGGAAACATCACCTTCCTTATGTGCAGCCATACCAAATCTCCTGGTTGAAATACATGTTGACTCCTATACTTGTTTGCTCTTACCTTGTATACTTTAATTTCCTTCTATCCGTTGTGCTTTATTTGTTGATGAAGTTTATGAAAGAACTCCACTCTCTCTTCAGCATCATAATTCTTCATTTCACCTTTCTTCAATGGTACCATATCAATTGGTATGTATGTATTAATACCATAAACTATCTCAAATGGACTAGAGCTTGTCATAGTTGAAGGAATCTGATTGTAAGCAAACTCCATATGTGCTAACTTAATATCCCAATCCTTAGAACTCTTACTCACCAATCTCCTTAGAAAAGGACCTAACATTCTATTAGTAACTTTGATTTGGCCACCCATTTGAGGATGATGTGACATACTAAATAGAAGCTTTGTTCCTAGCATATGCTATAATGTCTTCCAAAACTATAACTCTTAGAATCCCATGCAATCTCACAATCTCCTTGAAATACAAATCCTCAATATGAGTAGTATTATCGGTTTTGTGACATGGAATAAAATTAGCCATCTTGGAAAATCAATCCACCATAACCATAACAAACTAATTACCTATTTATGTCCTAGGCAATCCCAAAATAAAATCTATACTAAGACCTTCCTATGGTTGAGTAGGAACGGGTAAAGGTATATAATCCATTATGAAAGAAACTCTTGATCCTTTAACATGTAGCACACTTACAAACCATGACTTGCACTCCTTTTCGCATTATTTGCCAATAAAAATATTCTTAAAATAGCTCTAAACTCTTGTGAACTCTAAAGTGTCATGTGGTACCTCCCTCATGCACCTTTTTTATTAGCAAATCTCGAATTTATTTCTTAGACGCACATAATTTATTTTGCTTGAATAATAATACATCTTGAAGAACATAAGCCCCGTGACTTCCTTATAATTTGCAATATTTGAAAATCATAGCAAAATCATCATCAAAGTCATATTGACTCCTCAACATCCCGAAACCCAAAAGCTTTGCATCCATCATTGTAAATATCAGAACCCTCATAGACATTGTGTCCATAATAACATTCTCCTTACTATCCATATGTCATGTAAATAACACAATTTTTTTGCAAAAAACTAATCCACTTGGCATGTCTTGGACTCACTTTAATTTAACCATGTAAATACTTCAAACTCTCATGATATGAAGCACAAAAGGCTTGGGTCTCAAATAATAACTCCATGTATCCAAACAACAAGCTATAACTATAATTAACCAATTTTTACTACTAAAATATTTCATTTTACATTGGAAGTAATTAAGTAAAATATTGGGGGTTACCATAGTGATCGACATAATTTTGGCTTACGCAACCATTCTTAAATCAATTACAAGGCTAAAACATTTAAAGTAACACAAGAAAATTAGAAACAAAATATAAAAGATGGGATACCATGGATCAAGAGTCCCAAAAGGGTATCTAATTAAATACATCGACCGGATAACAATTATTCTTCACACAACCTCTAATATAGATGAAGTCACTCATCTCCATATAAGGCATTATAGGAAGCATAATCATCTAGCTGATCGTTTGAGACTTACACATAAGATTCAAGGCCTCCTCCTTGTGGGAATGAGTAGCACCCATAAAACGGGTGGTCAGTACGATGCTTACTGAGTAAGGAAACAATACTAAAGAAATAGGGATATAAATAGAACATGCTTTCACATTAAATAATAAGGGACTAACTAAATAAATGAAACATCTCATAAGACAGGATATGATCTTTATTCCTTCATTAAGGATAATCCATTTTCATTATTTTATATATGTTGAGTGTAGGAACTCCACTATTCTTAAACTTATGGAGCAGCGTGAAACATCATCTCAGGAACAACACACTTGAGCCACTATTCTCTTAAGTGTAATGGAGATTAAAAACATCTTATCACGGTAGAACACTCCCGAGCCACTATTCTCCCTGGTAGAATGAGAATACCCATCCACACACACACACACACACACACACAAAGAAAGATAGATCACCTTGGTCCTGACTCACGTATTCTTCCACTTTAAACTATTAGTATATTTTTCATAAGTTATAATAATATATTATCATTTCACGATGAGTATGAACCCCACTATTCTTAATCTAGTGGAATGGACTAAAGCACCTTCTCAGGACAAAATGCTCCGGAGCCACTATTATTCCGATAGATAACACCATAAAGTTAAACATTAATAGCATATTCATACATTCGTATAACCTCTAGATCTTATACATGGAATAATGGTATTATTATTATAAGATAAGTTACCCGAAATTATACATTAAATCATCTAGGGACCCTAAACAATGCTAATACTTCAAAGATTCCTCATGCTATTATTATCATATTTTAATCCATCTAACATATAAAATACCAAAATTTTTTTATTACCCTATAATGACCAAATAACCCTTAAGCACAATAAAAATCTTTATTTTATAAAATCTTGTACCTTCCACACATATTAGTATCTAAATCCATAATTTATCATCATACCTTATGAGAATTCTTAAGTCTATTTATCATAACTCATTGAACCCATATTTTATACCACAAGATATATTTTCATAAATATGACATTATCACAACAAAGTCATAACATAATCATACCTCCCACCCATTCTTACTTTCTTTCAATAACATAGTATCCTTAAGCCCATATTTCATACCAAAATATATATTCCCACAATATGACATTATCACAACAAAATCATAAGATAATGGAACCTCTCACCTATTCTTACTCCCTTTTAAAATAATATTCATATTATCACAAAATATCATGATCAACACTTGTTACATCATATATCAACAATATCATGAAAAACACATATAACCATACAAGCAAATAACACCAAAAATCCTAAACATCATATCCTTACCAACATGGAAATCGGGCTCTAAGCATAGATATCCTATACTTTCTCCTCATAAGATACTGGAATACTGCCTACAAAAAATTATAAAATTTATAGTTAGGCTCGAAGAGTTAAATTGAAGGATGAATCAAGGTAAAGAGGGTAAAAATAAAAATAATCATAGTCAAATAAGAGCTTGAAATGTGTGGATGTGTAGAGGAATGTATAGTGGAGCTATGGTAAACTTTTGGTGGTGTTTGGATAAGGTTTGGAGGTGAAAATAGGGGTGCATGAAAAAAAAATGGGAAGTTACATGACTATGCTGCAAGTGGTGTAACCCCGGTTGAGAGAAAAGATCATGCATAACCAGGTGGTGCAAAGGTTGCACGACTGTGCTACAGTGGTGCACACCAAGTTGAGAGAAAAGATTACACACAACCAATTAGTGCAAAAGTTACATAGTTATGCAATAGGTGATTTTAAGTGTTACACAGTTGTGCAGCAGGCGTTGCATAGGTTGTGCACTCTGCAAAAGTGAGACGAACGAGGAAAAAAAGAAGGAAGAAAATACAGTGGTTGGTGGCAACGGCTGGCGATGGTGTTGTGGAAGGTTGGAGTGTTGTTGGTGGTTGATCCACTGGCCAATGTGCGGTAAGTGGTGGCTGGGGTGGTGCATGGTGGTGGAATGGATGGTGCACAGGCTAAAAATATGGAAGAGGGAAGGATGAAAGGAGAAGGAAGAGGGAGCTTGGGCAATGGCTTTTTGACACAAAAAGGATAAAGTGGAGGCTAAAAAAAAGGGAGAAGGAGAATATGGGGTGTGTGTGTGTGTGTATATGGTCATATGAGCGTGTGTGGTGTGAATTGGGGAAGGAAAAAAGGAAGAAAGGCAGGGGAGGCATACGACGATGATGATGGTGAAGGTTTAGCTGTAAGGTGGTGGTGATGATGATGGTTGCAGAGGATGGTGAGGAGTAGGGTAGTAGCTACAGGGTGAGGGTGGTGATGTGTATATGTATATGTTATGTGAGAAGTAAAATGACAGAGGGAGTGTGTAGGGTGTGCAGGTTGGGCAGGGATAAGGGACTAGATAGAGAAGAAGAAAAAGAAGAAAGGAAGTAAGGTGATGGGTGATGGATGCAGAAAGATGATAGTGTAAGTGGGCAGATATAAGGTGCAACATCTTTCAAATGTTGCAACATGGGCTAATGGGAGAAGGGGGAAGAAAGTAAAGAAAAAGAAAAGTAGATGGAAAAGGAAAAGGAGAAGGGTTGGGGGATTAGTTTAGGGGTGATTTTGGATTAGCCTTAAGTAATTAGGATTGGTGATAATTTTAGCGACTTTTGATTTTGATCGATGAATTATGATTTATCTTAGTCTATGTTTCAGATTTGGTTAAAGTTTTGTGTAACGCCCCCAAAAATCACAGTTGAAAATTTTTGTTTAATTAAAATAAACACGAGCACGGGGGTGCTACCGCTGTGATCAGCACAAGCCTAGTCCCCGGCCAGTCTCGTTCCTACCACAAGGCTAATAAATAATTTTGACAATCATTAAACTAATTAAGATATGGAACTATAAAAATCCAAATTATTTGCAATAAAGAGAAGTCAGAGCATGAAATTAAAGCGTTAACACAAAATTAAAAACGAATACAAAGTCAAGCCTCCGAGGGGAAAAGTGATACAATGGTAAAATAAAACTAGAGAATATAGAGAGTCTAGTCGGCACTATCTCTCAACCTCATGTAAAGTCCAACAATTATCATATAGCCCCACCCAACGCATCTAGTGCATCATAGGCATCAAACACAGTACCTCATACCTGCACAAACTCAGAAGTAGCCTCTACTCATAAGAACAAGCAACACCTATGAAACGGGTGATTAGTATGATATGTACTAAGTAAGGTAATTATATGGGAAAAGTCATGCAAGATAATAAACAAGTAAGGCGTATAGTGCATAAATCGGGTTGATATCATCAATTTAGACTTAGACTAACATTTTTGTCTTACACATTCCTCATATTAATTCCACATGAGTACAAGGACCTAACTATTATAGCTGATGGACCAAAAATACTCCATAGGACAAAACACACATGACCACTATTATAGCTGGTGGACCGAAATTATTTCACAGGATAAAATGTACATGACCAATATTATAGCCGATGGACCAAAAAGTTATCCTCATTGGCCCCAACTCACTTTAAGTGTTTAGTGTTTTATTCGTATCTTATTCTACACACAACCCAGACTAAACATGCATGACCCACTAGACTTCCCATACTTACCCTTTTATTCTCAATTCTCTCAAAAGCCATATTCCATATCTTAGGACCTTTACACAACCTATGGCCCTGAGACTTCCTCCCCATCTTTTCCCACTCACCATGAGAACCCAAAACTCTTATACATGTGGTTCAAGGCTCATTTCCCATAACTTTGGCTCGACTCCTCTTTGCTCTCTAGGGTTTCCCTCTAAAACCCTAATTTGGCCTATGTGGCCTGACTTCCCTTGATCCTACACAACCCATACTCTTCTTTGCTACCAAAACCATCACTTCCCTCAAACCACACCCTAAATCACAACCTCACTACCCAACTCCCACACATGATCATACAAACCCTAGTTTGGTCCCCGAAACCCTAGTAGTTCTCCCTTCTTTTATGTCACCCCCTCAAAACCCGACCACCTTTTCTCACTTCGCTTACTTTTCCTCCATGTGACACCCCTTTCATTCTTTATTCCCCATTCTAACCATTTTCATTAGTGTTCCCTTTCTTGCACACTTTCACTTAGGGTTTCCTCCCAAAGAACTAGTCAAGTCCCCCATGCATCCTTGCATTAACCCACATACTATTTATCATATATAGACCCCAATCACCCTAGCAATTCTTCCCTTACCTTACTTAATCCTCAAGTCAACTTTTCCCACAAAAAGGTCATCCCCATGCAAAGGCTAACCATCCTATGCAGCGCTACACTCCCCATGCATGTTTTGGTTCATTCCCTTAGTTGTTTCCCATTATCCCTCCTTTTATATGCCTATCGGTCATAAGGTATTTAGGCCATCATTACCACCCTCTAGTCAACTCACTTATCTTACTCTTTTTAATTTCTATCACAACCACATCACACTATTTAAGGCTTCCTATCATGCATGTCATGAAGGGAAATATTGCATAAGTACATTCCAAGTACAAGTAACAATACCATATTACACATGTCATAAAACACATGCAACTTACCTTAACTCCATGCTTAGCAAGTTGCACTACAAGAGCATAATCCATAATATATAAGGCACACACATAAAATCAACACACATAACACATATTACACCACATTAGGCCATAACCATATCCTTATCTAAAATGACACTAGGCTCGGAGCACGCTCCTACACCTCCTTACGGTTCAGAATTGGTTCAACTATAAGAGGAAAAATACTGGGGTTAACTTCCCTCTTGTTAATATTTTCATTTATTTCTATTCACCTATATTATAGCCTAATATTATGGATAATAATAAAAATAGCAGGATTAGTAGTACAAATAAGGATATTACCCTTAAAAAGGTTAATCATACTATTATTAGCCAAAATCAATTTTAGGTAGTTATATTGGTCAATGATAAGATATTATTAACAATATTACATAATAAGGATAATAACTTTAATAATAATGATGATGATGATAATAATACTAGTAATAATAATAATAGTAACGATAATGATAATAATAATAATAAGGTTAGAATCATAATTACATTAAATAAATTATACTTAAGGGCTAGAAGGGTTATGGCACAATCTAGTGAAGGCGGCAACTATGTGGCGGCGGCGGCGGTAGTGGTGGTGGAAGTAGTTGTTTGGAGAAGGTGATCTTTTAGGTTGGAAGAGGGAGAGTGATATAGTGGTTATGGTGGCGGTGGACTCTGTAGGCTAAGAGGGTTGGAGTTTTGGTGGTGGTGCAGCAAGGGTGGCGGCATAAGTGGTGGTGGTTGTGGTGGCAGAGGGTGGTGGAGAAGGAAGGAGGAGGAAGGAGAGGGAGAAAAGGAGAAAGGAAGGTAAGGGAAGGTAGGGGAGCCTCTACTAGGTTGATTGGATGGTAGGGATCTGGTGATTAGGGTTGAGTAGGCTATGCAAGATGGCGAGAGGGGCGGTAATGGGTGCAAAGTGGTAGGACAAGCAACTAACTTTGCATTGTTGGGGTGGCTCGTGTAGGGAAAATCAAGGGTGGTGAGTGCTTTGGTTGGGTGGAGGGTAATGTAGGGAAGGGTTTGGGTGGTGTTTCGGGTAGCGGTGTTGTGCAATGACTGCTAGGGTGGCGTCTGAAGTGGTGGTAGCGAGAATTGGGCAGGGGAAAGTAGGCAAAATAGGATCAGTAGGGGTATTTATAGGCTAATGGAGGGAAGATAAGATAAAGGGGGAAGAGGAAAATGGGGAAGGTGAGGCAGGACTCGCCGTCAGCGGTGGCAGGCCTGTACGAGCTTATAAATTTTGGGGCGTAGGTCGGTAGGGGGAGAGAAGGGAAAGGGGAAGGGGCAAGCATGGAAGGAGGTATAGGCCAATCGGGGATAGAAAAGGAAAGGAAAAGGATTGGGGAGAGAGAGGGGAGGTGTAGGCCGGTAGGGGAAGGACAATAGAAAAGTTGCAGGATGGGGAGAAGGGAGGAGGAAGAAGAAAGGCCAAGCCGGTCGGTCTGTGGGAAAAGAAAAGAAGGAAAAAGAAGACGAGAACCGGCGGGTGAGGAGGAAGGAAAAAAAAAGAAGGTGTGTTGGGCTGTGTGGGGGAGAGAATATAGGGAGGGGGAGTTGTACATGGCATGGCCTAATCCGAGGAAGAAAAGGGGAAAAAGAAAAAGGAGAAAGGAGAAAAAGAAGAAATAAAAAGGGAAAAGGAAGGGAAAAGGGAAAAAGGAAAAAGGAAAAAAAGGAAAACTAGGTTGGTTGGGTTATTTAAGATATTTTGGTATTTTTAAATATTTAAAAATAATAAAATTAGTAAAATAATGATTGAATTCCTTTTTATATTAATTTAGGATATTTTTTGTAATTTTTCCTAAATTCTTTTTTTGACTAGCAAAATACTGTAATATTCCCCAATTAAATTTTTTATTATTTTCCCTTTTTGTCTTAAATACTCCCCTTCTTTTAATAAAATATTATATTTGATAAATTTTCCAAATAAATCCCTATTTTATCATAATTTTTTAAAGTAGGGTTTTGGGGTATTTCATTTAGGGATTATGGTGTCACGTTAACATTAACATAAGATTTATTGAGATTAGAATCAAATTAGGGTATTAATGATATGGGATTAGGCTAATAAAATTTTCAGAGTATTACAATAACATAGAACTACTTATCATAAGTTTAATAATTTAGTCTTACACCATTCAATGTTTTGCTAAAAAAATGCAATTGGCCTCTTCTCTTGTGAAAGAACACCTCTAATACCTACACCATTAGCACCACACATTACTTCAAATAATTTATAAAAACTAGGTAAAGATAATATTAGTGCATTTGAAAGCTTTATCATCAAGTCTTCGAAAGCCTTTGTTATGTGTTAATTCCTATGAAAACCCCCCTTCTTCATCAATTCTGTGATTGGAGCCACAATAGTAGAAAAAGTTCCTATAAACCTCCTATAAATGAAGCTAATCCATGGAAACTCTGAACCTCATTGATATTAGTAGGAACAAGCCATATTTGAATAGCTTCCACTTTTGAAGGATCAACTCTAAAACTATCTCCACTCATAATATAGCAAGGAACATGACACTCTCCATCATAAAATTATACTTCTCCATTTTATCATAAAGTATCACCTCCCTAAGCTTATAAAATAATGTCTTCAAATGTTACATGTGTTTGAAATTAATCTTGTTATATACTAAAATAACATCACGGTATACAACAATGAAAACTCCAAGGAAAGGTCTAAGTACGTCGGTCATCAATCTCATAATTGAACTCTGTGCATTACATAGCCCAAATGGCATATAAGCCATACATAGTCTTGAAAGTTGTCTTCTATTCATTGTCTTCCCTTATTCTCTTTTGATGATAGACACTCCTAAGGTCATGCTTCAAAAACACATTTTCTCTATGCAACTCATCTAGCATATCATCTAGTCTTGGCATAGGAAATCTATATTTGATTGTGATATTGTTGACCACTCTAGAATTAATGCACATCCTTCATATACCATCCTTCTTAGGCACGAATATAGCTAGAACACTACACAGAATCATACTCTCACGAACATAGCTTCTATTCAACAACTCTTGCACTTGTCTTAGCAACTCCTTGAACTCTTCTAGATTGTATCTATAAGTTGGCTTATTTTGAAACAAAACACTTGACATTATATCAATGGCATGCTCAATACCTCTCAAGGAAGGTAATTTGGGTAGCAAATCATTTGGAAAAATATGTACATACTCCCTCAATACTTGTGGTAATTTTAGATCCATACTAGAATTCTCTCCTCGTTGGACGCCATTTACGACCAATATATACCGTACTTCCTCATCCTTAATAGATTCATTCATCTCACACTCCTTAAGAATCAATAACTCCTCCGTCTTCTTTTCTCCTTTTTTTATTTACTTTTTTTTTCTTTTCTCCCCTACTCCATTTGAATTCAAATCCTTTTTTTCTCTTTCATTTTTTTTATACATTCGGCTCCCTCTCTCCCTCAACTCGCAAAAATTGAGCTCCCTACATCTATGTTAAGCTTGAGTCTAAACTTCTTTTTGCATTTTCACACCATATATTCATTAAGGACTCCATCATGTACAGACTTCCTATCAAATTGCCATGGTCTTCCCAACAAAATATGTCAAGCATCTATAAGTAGAATATTGCATAAAATATCATCAAAATAATTTCCAATTTTAAAAGAGATAAGAGCTTGTTTGGTTACCATAACACCTTTTTCATCATTGAGCCATTGAAGTGAATATGGCCTTTGATTATCTATGGTTTTTGATCCAAGCTTGCTCACCATTCTTTCACTAGAAATATTAGTATAAGAGCCACTATCAATGATAACTTCACACACTTTATCTCCAACTCTACACATAGCTTTAAAAATCTTCTCCTTTTGAGTAGGTTACGGTTGTTATTTCACTTGAAGCACCTTTTCCAACACATAACAATCTACTTTCCCATATTCTGAAGCATCTTCTAGACTATCACTTCCTTCTTCAAGGTCTTCATCAAAGTTTTCATTTTCCTCAACACAAATTTCCATGCTTGCTATCTCCTTCAAAGTTAATGCCTTTTGATTTGGACAATCCCTAGCATTGTGACCATAGCCTCTACACTTGCAACATTACTTGCTCACCTTATAAACCATCTTGTCTTTTCCCTTCTATTCATGATTGAACCTGCTTTTTTGTTATCTTGATTTATGGCTTGATAATTTGATGAATTCGACATACCTTGGAAAGTCGAACCATATAGTGCATTGATATACTTGCTTGGTGGCTTTTTTCTCTGCAATTGCTTCTCAAATTTGATTGCTAATTTTATCAATTCTTCAAATAACTCGTAAGGATACAACTCCACCTTCTATCTAATATTCATATTTAGAGCTCCAATAAACCTAGAACATATTTTCTATTCTCTTTCTTGGACATAAAAAATAAGAGATAATCTTTCAACCTTTCTAACATAATCCTCAACTCCAAGCAACCCTTGACTCAAAGTAGTTATTTTTATGAAAATTTTTTTGGTCATATTCTCTAGGTAAAAATTTTCTTTTTAAGTGATTTTTTTAATTTCTACAATGATCTTATTTTTGTTTTTCCTTCTATTTCCTCCTCTTATTTAAATTATCATACCATACTCTACCAAATTTCTTAAACTTTGATATGGCAATTTTGCACCTTTTCTCATCATCAAGCTCTTTATACTCAAAATAGATTCAACAAATTGTAACTATTCAAGGAAAGACTCCAAATCAAGATTACCTTCAAAATCAAATAGATCAAATCTAAACCCCTTTTCCGCATCATCATATGATCTCCTTGATGCATCATGTGGTCATCTATAATTCCTAATACTCTATTCTTCTCCTTCTTCTATTCAGTCATGTGCTCTCCTTACATGATCTTCTTCTACTTTATCTCTTTGATTGTGATTTTAGATATGTGAACCTTTTTCTTGTGAGGCTTCCATCCTTCCCATATGTAACTTTATTTCCTTGATATCCTCCACCAACACCTTTAGAGCATCTTTTAAATGTTCCACTTGTTTTGCCATGTTTTCCTTACACCAACCAAATGTTGTTCTTCAAAAAACTCATCTTGAAATCAACCAAAAGCTTGAATCTTAGCATCTTCTTCATTAGTTCCTGAAATAATCTTAAGGTAGGAATGCATACTTGAAAGAGTCTTGAGGAAAAATTTAGATCTTGATCTTTTATATCAAACTAGACAAAAACTTAAGCTCTGATGCCAAAATTGATGCGTATGGGATTATGGAATTATGAATTGGGTGGTAATATAGGTCGATTAGGGTTTGAATGTGATGATAAATATTCAGTTATAATATATTAAGAAAGATGATGGTTGAATATTTAGGGTTTTGTGGTAATATGGTTCGTAGTTTAAGGTTAAGGTTTAAGATTAGGATTTTGGATGTAGGATGACGATGATGATGATGAATGATTATGAAGATGATGATTTGATGAAGATATTTTGAGTATTATATGTTGATGATGAACGTATGCTAATAATAGAATTATTATCTAAGGTTTGGATATAGAATTGGTAGAATTAAGTAAGAAGAATAAGTTGAAGATGATGAATGTTATGTTGAAAGTGGTAGCTAGGGTTGAAGATTGGTGTGGGTTACGAATGGGTTTAGGGTTAATACTTAACCTCTAATTCACATAGATAAAGAGATTAAGGGTTTCAATAATAATTACTTACACAGAATTGATTATAATTGAGAAGAACTCACATTGAATTTAAATAAGGAATAACTTATATTTTCATTGAATTAGCTATGCATATGAACCTACAACCCTATAACTTTTGTAGCTCATTTTCACCTCCTTAATGTTTAAATATAATTATAATTAGCTAGGAATAAAAATATGATCTAATCATCCCCCACACAATGTTTTTTCTGCACTCTAAGCACATCTTATAAAATAAACCCTATAAGATAGAATTTCCTTAAAATGCTACTTTATGCTTTAGCCAATCATAATGCAAATAATCAGTAAAATAATAACATGATAAATAAATCTAAAAACACACCAATAATTCTAAAAAAAAATTCTCATGCATTCCATGCATGCCATGCACATTCCTCTCTCGCTAGTGAATTGTTTTGTATGTTTCATCCATAACTAGCAATTTATTCATCCGTTTGTTTTCAAATTCATAGGGTATCCTTTCTAGGTAGAGGGAAATATTATCCATAAAAATAAATGCTAATTCTTGATTATTTTTTTTCTTACATCACAAACCCTTAAGGAAGAAACTTTTACTCTTTTGACAAATGACACATCTCTTAATCATAACTTATATTAATTTTATCATTCGTGACCAGTAGAAATTTTCTTGTAATATTTCCTATGTTTTATGAACACCAAAATGACTAGCTATATCCCACTCATGTACTTCCTTAACATGAAAATCAAGTACACTAAAATGACGTATACACAACTTATTAAGTTTGAAAAGAAAGTTATCTTAAAGCATAATTACCACAACTATTTTCCTTTTTACATGCATTATAAATTTCAAAAATATCTTCATCCTTTGCATATAATTCCTTAAACATTTTAGAACTTAATAATTTAACATCCAACATGATAAGTATCATATATCTCCTAGATAAGGCATTTGCTATAACATTTTCCTTAACATTGAAATGTTTCATAGAAAATATGAAGGATTGTAAGAAACTAACCCATTTTGCATGTCTAGAACTAAGTTTCTTTTGCTCATGCAAATATTTCAAACTTTCATGGTCCAAAGGTAAAACGAATGTCTTAGGTCTCAAACAATGGCTCCATGTTTCTAAATATCTTATAATGGCATAAAATTCTTTATCATATGTGGAATAAATCAATTTAGCCTCATTTGATTTTTCACTAAATAATGTAATGGCCCATTTTTTTTTATGAGAGTACACCTCCTATCCCTACCCTAATAGCATCACATGTAACTTCAAATAATATATCAAAGTTAAGTAAAGATAATACTGGTGGATTACATAACTTGTCTTTTAAAATCTTGAAGGCTTTGGTAGTATCCTCACTCCATTTGAATTCCACTTTCTTCATGAGTTATATTATTAGCACGAAAATAGTTGAGAAGTCCTTGATGTATCTTTAATAAAAACTTGCTAAAGTATAAAAACTCCTTACTTCATGAATATCTTTCGGTATTGACTAATCTTGAATAGATTATATCTTTGTTGGATCTACTTTTATACATTCACTACTAATAGTATGTCTAAGGAAAACAATACTTAAAAAGTATAAAATCATACATTTTCATTTTTCCATAGAGTTTAGCTGCCCTTGGCTTATCAAATGAATACGATGATCATGCTCATTTTTACGATATACAAGTATATCATGAAAGTATACCCTAATGAAACTTCCAAGAAAAGGCCTAAGAACTTCATTCATTAGTCTCACAAATGAACTAGGTGCATTAAACAAATCGAAAGGCATCATAGTCCATTTATAAAGACCATATTTTGTTTTAATTGCAGTCTTCCAATCATCACCTTCTCTTGTTCTCATTTGATGATATCTACTCTTTATATCAACCTTCTCTTGCAAGAATAAACTCTTTTTATTTTCGACTATTTTCTCATTATCACTCTTAAAAGGCTTAAGCTTATGCTTTTTTTATCCTTTTCAACTAGATATTCATTAGTAATACCATTATAAATATCACTTCTATCATATTTTTATGGTCTACCTAATAAGATTTCATATGCATCCATAGGCAAAATATCAAATAACACATCATCATAATAGTTACCAATTCAAAATGAGATTAGCCTTTGTTTGGTTACCTTGACTCTTTTCTCCTTTTTTAACCATGGAATATAATAAGGATTTGGATATGGTGTTGTAACACCCCCAAAATTTACACATTTTTTTTTAAAACAATATACTTGTAAATTAAAATTGTAAACTTCTGGGGATGTTACCGCCACACTTAGTACCAGACCGGTTCACTCCTACCGTTCCAGTACCAAGTGCTAAGGCTAAGAAAAACATTACCAACAACATCATTAATAATCCAAATTTATAAAAACGAGAGTCAGAGTACGCATATGGCTTATATAATTCGAAATACTAACTATTGTTTTTCCAGATAATAACTAAACAACATTAGTAAAATTGTTTCTGCAATTCAAATATAATAAAAGTAACATGATTCATAATTTTAAAAAGGAAAACAGCCACACCGCACCAAGGACTGATCCAGCCCAAACATCACTCAGCCCCTCCCGATGTCCCATAGACATCGATCGCATCAAAGTAAGTACCTCCTACATGCAATAGATCAAACGGGCTTTCTATTCGTGGGAATGAGCAGCACCCATGAAAGGGGTGATCAGTACGTTATATACTGAGTAAGGTAACCGAGTACTAAGGCTAGCATATAACACATCAAATCATGCAGGATAATGATCAACATACAATTACAAACCCACACATATGATATATAGAAGCATATAGTGAAGTCCATAGCCTATAATCAACAAGCCCACACATAAGGCCCAAAAAGTCCAAATTAATTATTTGGTCATCCTTTTATTGAAAGGCGATTCACATTATGCCTTTTTATCAATTCCATGCGAGTATAGGAACACCCCACTATTTTAACTAGTGGGTCGGTCATACATAGAGCATCATGCTCTAACCACTATTATTACCGATGGATCAGCCACAAATAGGGTACAACCCTAACCACTATTCCTAACCAGTAGGTCGGTCACATATAGGACCTCATGTCATAACCATTATTATAACCGGTGGATCGGTCACATATAGGGTAAAACCCTAGCCACTATTCCTGACCAATGGATCGGCTGGTCCCGTCTCAATATATTCCACTTTAAGTAATTAATGTCTTAAATATTTTATTCATAAACATTTGTCCAAACATGCATGACTAACTCCATGCAACCCTAGATCCTATGCAAACCTTAACCCATGCAAACCCTGACTCCACGTAAACCACACTTCCTCCATGCAAACCCTAACTCCCATACAAACCCTAACTCCATGCAAACCTAACTCCAAGTAACCCACACTTCCATGCAAACCTTAGCTCCCATGCAACCCTAACTCCACGTAAACCACACTTCCATGCAAACCCTAGCTCCCATGCAACCCTAACTCCACGTAAAACACACTTCCATGCAAGCCCTAACTCCCATGCAATCCCATGCAAACCCTAACACCGTACAACTTCATGTAAACCCCCAACACCATACCATTTCATGCAAAACCCTGACACCATGCCATTTCATGCAAAACCCTAACGCCACATTGTTACACTAACCATCATTATTTTACCCCCCGAACATGCATGTCTTAAGGCCACATCATACACTAATATTAACATAAATATACACATGATTCTCATGCCATAATTTATTCACACCAATATATTTCAACTCCATAATCATGCTGTATTAATAACAATTATACAATATTCACAAAAAATACACTATAATTAATATCACATGACATGCATAGCATAAAATCACATAATACACGTATGGCCTTAGCACCCCTTACCTAAAATGTCACCGATCTTGGTGCACGCTCCTATTCCACTTGAGGGTTTTGATTAGATTCACCTATTATGGAAAAATACTAGAATTAGGTTCCCTCCTAAAAGATATTATTATTCACTAACTTATCCTAATACTTGGTTTTTAATTAAAATAATATTATATTATAATTAACTATACAAAATTCTACTAATATACTAATAAAATACTATTGTAATTTAAATGAATGGTGGTACAAGGGTTTCTACCCTTCACCCAAAATGATATTGGTAAAGATAATAATAATAATAATAATAATAATAATAATATTATTATTATTATTATTATTATTATTATTATTATTAAAATAAAATATTGTTAATAATACTAATATTAGTAGAATAATAATAATAATAATCTTAAAATTATAAAGTGGGATATCGAGCCTGCCCAAATAATAAAGTTACTGTTCAATGATAATAATAATAGTGTTAATAATATATATAGTTATAAGAATTTTATTTAGTAAAGATAATAACCATAATAATATTAATAATAGAAAATAATGCTAATAATGGTAATAAAATGCAAGGGTGCGAGACCTAATTAAAATTTAAGGTCTCGGCCTTCATTATATAATTTTAATATTAAATAAATAATTATAATAATACTAATAATAATAAAAATAATAACAATAATAATAATAATAAAGATAATAATAATAATAATAATAATAATAATAATAATAATAATAATAATAATAATAATAATAGTAAACATGTAATAATTCCATTAAATAACCAAAAGTCAAGAATAATAATTTATCTAACTCAAGAATATTCCCCAACCTACCAACAAAATTTATCAATTAAGTTACAGCTAATAATAATAATAATAATAATAATAATAATAATAATTAAAATCGAATTAACATTAAAAATTAGGACAAAAGTAGAATAATTCTCAATAAATCAAAAGGAAGGGTTAAGAAGGTCTAGGGTTTCACCTTGAGTTGGCGGGGATGGGTGGCACTGGCGGTGGTGCATGGCGGTGGCCGGAGAAGTGATCTAAAGGGGGCAAAAATGAAGAAAAAGAGGGAAGGGGAAGGAGAAAAAAGAAAGGAAGGTTATGGGTCGGTGGAGGAGAATTAGCAGGAGTTTTTGGATGGTTCAGAGGGTAGTAGAAGTGGCAGATGTGGTGGTTTAAGGTTTCGAGGAAAAATTCTGGCAAGAGGAATAGGAAACTTTGCACGGTTATGGTGGCCCGTGCGAGAAGAATCGAAGGTGGTGAATGGTTTAGTTAATTAGAGTGCGTTACAGGGAAGAGTTTGGGAGGAAGAAGAGGTGGCGAGGTTGGCTAATGGTGGAGAACGGTGCGTCTAAAGCTGCGGTGGCACATAGGTTGCACTTAGGGTTTTGGGGAAAAAAATCTCGAGATTAGGCCATACGAGGGGTATTTATAATGGCGGAGGGTAGGCTCGAGTTCTAGAGGTTACCAGGAGGTCAAAGCCGGTGAAAAAAAGGGGTGGTTATGGCGTTGATTGGTCAGCACGATTTCAAATCGTGCCCGACCTTCACGAGAGAAAATGGGGCAATCGTGGGGGAGAAAAGGGAAGTGAAGCAGTTCAAATTGGAGTGTGCGTCGAGGGGAAGAGAATGGGCGGGAGAAAGGCCGGTCACGACACGTGTGGCCAGTGGCGCCATTTTCAGGGGGTGGAGGTTGCAGGTTCGACAATGGAGGAGAAGGGAGGAAGAAGGAAGGAGGTGAGCCGGCGGTCGAGGGAAAAAGGAAGAGAGGAAAAAGGGGGAAATCGGGCCGGTTCAGCTGTGGTTGTAAGGCGTTTAATGAAACATGGTGTCCCAGGGAAATAAGGAATAAAACGCCACGTCGAAAGAAGCAGAAGGAAGGGAGCGGCGATGGGCCGCAGAAGAAGGGAGGAAAGGAGGCAGGTTGGGCCACACTCCAGGCCCAATCCGGTGGGAAAAAAGAAAGAGGAAAAGAAGAAAAGAAGGAAAAGACAGAAAAAGGAGGAAAGAAAAAGGAAAAAGAATTTTTAAGTGGTTTGGGGGTTAAATAATTTAATTAGAATATTTTGGGTAATAAGAATAAAATATTTAATTAAAATGATATTAAATTTCCTTTTGAGACTAATTTAGGGTTTTTAAAAATATTTCTCTTAATTCCCTTTTTAATTAGCAAAAAGCCCAATTTTTCCTTTATAAAAATATTTACAAATTATTATTAATTTTCCCTAAGAAATTCTTTTCTATTCCAAATAAAATAATTAAATTAATTAATTTCCTTATAAATCCTCATTTAATTATATTTCCTAAATAAATAATTTTGGGGCATTTCAAGACTACCCCCTTAAAAATAGACTTCGCCCCCGAAGTCTCCTATAGCTCTCTAGGGTTAGGGTTAGGGAATTCTAAGCAACTAGAATAACACACCACTAACTATACTTAAATCAACTACCCCCTTAGGGACAAACTAGGAAAAGGATTCTAACCTGCTACGAAAAGCTTCGAATATGCTTCTCGCATATCTTTCTCTGTCTCCCATGTAGCTTCCTCGGTTCTATGCCGGCTCCATAATACCTTAACAAGGGGCACCAAATTTGTATGAGTCTTCCTCATCTTAGTGTCGAGAATCCGCACTGGTCACTTCTTGTAAGTCAGTGAATCATCCAACTCGACTTCATCTGGTTGAATTACATGTGACGGGTAAGCAACATACTTCCACAGCTGAGAAATGTGGAATACATTATGAACTCTCACTAAATATGGAGGAAGAGACAATCTGTAAGTAACTTCGCCCACTCGCTATAATATCTCGTATGGACCAATATACTTGGGGCTCAGCTTTCCTTTCCTTTCGAACCTCTGCACTCCTTTAGTAGGCGAAACCCTTAGCAAAACTTTATCTCCAGGTTCAAAATCTCCATCCCTACACACCTTTGATCAACATAACTATTTTTTTGGCTCTGAGCTGCTTTCATTCAATCCTAGATCTGTCGGACCTGAATGGCTTAAGTCTAGATAAAATCATAAAAGGGCTTAAATTTAAAATAAGCAAAGTTATTATTATATGTGTAAGACGTTGGATTTAAACCATAATTTTTGGATATGTTGTTAATTTTGATATTTTAGAAATTGATATTAAACTTGGTGAATACATAAGTATTATGGAAAATGTTATACCTAACTTGTGAAGTTAAGGTTTCGTAAGTGTTGTGAATAGTAACTCTAGAGATAAAATTGTTATCATTTGTGTAAGACATTGGAGTTAGGCCTTATTTTAGATATGTTTATAGAACTAATATTTTAGGAATTTATGATAAAATTGGTGGATAAATGAGTAATATACTTATATTATGAAATTAGAGTTCTTACGGAAATTGTGACCTTTTTCTTTGGGAAATGTTCTGATCTTCTTGTGGTTGTGATTTATATGTTTTGGATAATTATGTTGTGATTATTTATGTGCCTTTCATATCTATAAGTGTCTCTATGATGGCGTGGAGATAAATGACAATGAATAGGATATTAATCATTAAAGGTAAAAAGATCACATGATTTGAATCGAGGTGTTATATATATATATATATATATGTTTCATCAAATGATAATAGTAGCTTGAGTGTTTTTTTTCTTAGGAGATGCATCAGTCGGTTCCATCAGATTAAAAATAATGGGATCCTAAACTCAACATGAATAAGAGTATGAGTTTAAGATAGGTACTAATAGATAAAACATTAATTACCTAAAGTGAAATATTATATAAGTTGAGACTAAAGTGTTGTATGCGTTCCATCAGATATAATAGTGGTTGAGGTGTGTTTGCCTTGAGAGGTGATTTAAATCATTTCATCAATTTAAGAATAGTAGTTGAGAATGTGTTATCCTACTATATGTTGGGTTCATTCCACCAGGTGATAATTGTGGCTTAAATGTGTTTTTTCATAAGAGTTACTTCAGTCTATTCCCGCAAATTAAAAATAATGGGGTCCCTAAATTCAACGTAAATAAAATCATGGATTATGTTTATTTCTAGTAATGAGATATCAAATTATTATGTACATTACATTACTTTATCTTAAGGTGTGTATGCTTTTTCTCTTATGTGAACTCATGTTTTGTGTATAACCTTGCTTTGGTTATATTTTTACCTTAATCAATACGTAGTATACTAACCATCATTTTCGTAGATAATGCTTATTCCCACAAGAAGAAGACCCTAATATTTTTAGGCAAGTTGATGAGGATACTTTAGATGATTTTGTTGTATTTGATGCCTTATATGTGGAGGAGTGATCTTATGTTTTAGGTTAGGTGTAGATAAATGCTATTTGACTACTATTTTTTGGCCAGATACCTTTTTAGACTCATATTTCCATTGGATCCCTTTTGTATATTATTTGATATTTTACTTGGAGTTAATCTCTAAATTCATATTTGAGTTTATGAAGGTCCTCTTGTTTTCTATTTATCATCTTTTATGTTTTAATTTTTTTTTCCTTGTAATTGATATGAGGATGGCATGGTAAGCTATACTTTTTTTTATTGTGGCAGTTTTATCCAACTATTTTGATATTATGTTTCCACTAAAACAACATTTTTCAGTCGTAAAATTTGTGGTGTTAAAATATTAGTTTGATCTACCAGCCTACAGGAGGTATACATACTTAATAATTAAGGTTTTACTAGTGGAATAGGTGTACATTACCTTAGATTTGATAATATAAGTGAGGTTGACTACATTTCTCCCACCTTTGGGAGCAAAATGAACCTTATTTGTTACTAATGGTTCCTTCTTCTCAATGTGTTAATTTAATGGGTTTGTGTGAATAACTAAGTATTGATCTTAATACAATCACATTTTTGGTCATCTCATATCATGTGCAGTTGCACATTTTGCTTTCTTTTTGTATTACCTTATCTATTATTTATGCCTTGTTCTAGTGAAATTTAATGTTACCTTACTCAATAGGCCAGTATTAACCATCCTTATTATGAATGCTACTCATTCCCATTATAAGATAACCCAATCATTGACATGTAGGTTTTTTATGATTTCCTTGATGACTTTAATGAGTTTGATTCACTTTTCGATGAAGAGTGATTGTGTTGTTAGGTCTTGGGCATAGAGTCTTAGTTATTCAATACCAAGAGTTTTTATGGGGATACCGTATAGGCTCTTTGATCTACGGTTTCCTTTTATAATACTTTAATTTATACTATACTCAGAGTATTATCCCAAACTCTTGTCTGTGTTATGGTGTTCCCCTAATTCTCTAACTTTGTTGTTTAAATTGTTAATGTTTTTACCATGTAGTTGATATAAGCATGATACAAAAACTAAACTCATATTAATTATAGAGATAAAATAAGAATATTCTCTCTTTAGCTTTTGTAAAAAATTGAAAATTTTTAGTAATACATTTTGTGGTATTACAAGTTAGTATCTTATATTCTATGTTCTATTTTCAATAGTTAGTTATCAAATGACCCTTATCTAATTTTATTGGTCCTTTTCATATTTCATAAAAATTGATTCTTCAAAAACTCAAATGAACTTGTGATGAGTCAATAATGGATAACCTAAGTGGCTTGTGAACGTGCTTGTGTGTTTTCTATGTTAGTAAGATAGAATTGTTTATCCTAATATGTTTTCTTTCTTGTAGTTAGATCGTGTAGTGCCCCACTTTCTAAAACCCTGACTTGCTTAGAAGCATCAAGGATTGAAAATAAATTTATTATATTTAATAAGTTTTGGTACATCTCTTAAAAGATAAGAAACCTTAGCTATGCTTTTGGAAAAATTTTATGCTCATTTTCTTACATTTTTTTTCTTTTTGCAATTTTAGCTCTCATAAAACTTCTAAACCACTTTTGGTCTTTGATCTCTTTATATACACTTCTCTAATGTAAATATTTGGATTCCTCATAATTTTCTGAGCCTCTTAGGATCTTTTAGAATACCAAACCAATGCATTCGTAAAAAGACACTATTTATAGTGCTAATATGCCTTAAACATAATTTTAATCTCTAAAGAATGTCTGAGAGGATAAGGGAAAGGGAAAGTTCAATGAAGCCTCTACAAAGTAATTCTTTAAGTGACTAGGATTTCATCATTTTGCTGGAAAATGTCCCAACCAAAGAGTATTATCAATACAAGTGATTGAAGCTATGAAAACATAAGATGAAGACCCTAAGTTTGAGCTAAATGAAGAAATTTTAAGTGAGTCAGAAGATGAAGGCAATGCTTGTTATGTATTACAAAGAGTACTTCAAATACAAGTTAATAAGCAACCTAATCAATGAGAGAAGATATTCAACACTAAAGGAAGAGTGGCAGACACAATTTATTGGGTTATCATTGATAGTTGATTGCATACAAATGTAGCTAATGAGAGGAAGGTGAAGGAATAGGGCTAGAGACAATACTACATCCAAAGTGTTATTCTTTTCCATGGCTTAACAAGGATAAAGGAGTAAAGGTCACAATACAAACCCTAATCTCATTTTGAATTAGAAATTATCATGATCATGTGCTAAGTGATGTTTTTTCTATGGAAGAATGTGGAATCATATTAGGTAGACCATAGCAATATGATAGATGTGCTATTAATAATGAATATCTATTGAAAAAGATAATAAAAGGTATAAACTTAAACCTTATAAGTGTGATAATGTTAATATAATCGAAGGTAAAAAAGAGTTTATTTTTTTTTTATGAAAAGGCAATGATAGAATGTATTAATGAAGAAGGCAGTTACTAGGATGTGATTATCAAGGAACCCCTAAAAAGGGAGGAGATGAAAACAATCCTCAATTATATGAGATTATTGATTAATATAAAGATGTATTTCCTAATGACTTATCACCGAAATTACCACCTAAAAGAGGAATAAAAAATGTTATAAACTTAATACCAGGAATGTCTTTACCTAATCGACATCCCTATAAATGTAATCCTAAAGAGGCTAAGCAATGAGAGAAACACATACAAGAGCTCATAGAAAAAGGATATATGAGAGAAAGCGTGAGTCCATGTTGTGTACCTCCATTACTTGTTCCTAAAAAAGATGGTATGTTGTGCATGTGTATTAGCTCTAGAGTTGTAAACAACATAACTATCAAATATAGATTTATGATGCCTAGATTAGATAACAAGTTAGATCAATTATGTGGAACATAAGTATTCTATAAAATTTATCTAAGGAGTAGATATCATCAAATGAGAATAAAAGAAGGGGATGAATGGAAAATTGCTTTTAAAAGGTCTTTATCAATGGATTATTATATTATTTGGATTGCATAATTCACCTAGTTCATTTACAAGACTAATGAACGAAGTTCTTTAACCTTTTTTATAGAAAATTCATTGTGATATACTTAGATGATATACTCGTGTACACTAAAAATGATTATGATCATCTTAGTTATTTGAGGAGATTATTTGATAATGTAAAAGAAGCTAAACCCTATGGAAAATGTGATTTTATACTTTCAAGTATTATATTATATGTAATGAATTTATTATAGTGAATCCTATAAAGATTTAAGCTATTTGAGACTGACCAATACCTACATATATTCATGAGGTGAGGAGTTTTCTTAGACTAGCAAGTTTCTATAGAAGATTCAATAAAGATTTCTCAACTATTGTTGTACCAAGTACACATTTTATGAAGAAAGGAAAATTAAAGTGGGGAGAAGATGCCACCAAGGCTTTTGATATTTTAAAGGATAAGCTATGTAATGCACTAGTATTGTCTTTGCCTAGGGGAGAAGATGCCACAAAAGCTTTTGATCTTTTAAAGGATAAGCTATGTAATGCACTAGTATTATATTTGCTTAACTTTGATAAATTATTTTAAGTTACATGTAATGCTAGTGGATCAGGGATAAAATATGTACTCTCACAAGAAAAAAGGATCATTACATTTTTTCGTGAAAAATTAGATTTTGATAAAATAAATTATTCAACATATGATAAGGAATTTTATGCCATCATAAGAAGCTTAGAAACATAGGGTCATTATATGAGACCTAAGCCATTTGTTTTTCATTCAGATCATGGAAGTCTAAATTATTTGCATGAGAAAAATAAGATTAGTCCTAGGCATGCAAAATGGATTAGCTTTTTACAATCCTTTGCATTTTCTATCAAGCATTTTAATAGTAAAGAAAATGTAGTAGCAAATGCCTTATCGAGGAGATCTACGATATCATGTTGGATGCTAAAGAAAGAATTGAATTCTCTAAGAAACTTCATGAGAAAATAAAGAAAAATATTAAACAAGCTAATGGTAGATACCAAAACCAAGAGAATAAAAATATAATTACACAAATATTTTCACCAAGAGACTTGGTATAGTTTGTAACACCCCCAAATTTACTACTGAAAAATTTCGTTAAATTTAAAAGAAGTTTAGCGGAAGCAAGCAAATAAACTTGTAAATCCGGGGGTATTACCGCCACACTTAGTACCAGATCGATTCATACCTACCGACCCGATACTAAGTGCTAAGGCTAGAAAGAATAGAACCAGAATAAATCATTCATAAAGCATAAGTTTTTCGGAATCAGAGTACGAAGTCAAAAGTTACATTCCGAAATACAATTTAAAAAGTCCATATATCAGAGTACTTAAAATAACGGAATCACAAAGTACGATAAAAACCTTGAAAATTTAAATACAACACTTGTAACCTCCAAAGACAAGTACGATTAAACAACACAATTTCCGAAGGGTGATTGTCCGGACCGCTTACTCACTCAGGTCAAGCCTTCCCCCCCAATTTAGTAGCCGATCAACCTGCATCAAAGGTCTGCTCCCCACCATTGGTGGATCATCACAGGACCCATTCAACCAGTGTAGTATCAGTACGGGTCCAGTACTGAGTAAGGGCGTAGGTGCTAAGGCCAAGCATACAATCATACCATGTAGTCTACATAACACAATCATATAAGTAACATGCAATGACACACAAGATAAGGCCTGAGTACTTTCCGATGACTTATTCTTTATTCTTGTTAATAATAATATGTCCATTTCATACACAGTATTTATTAACCCATGTGAGTGTGGGAGCCCCACTATTATAGCCGGTGGAACGGTCGCGAGGGCTATGCCCTGCCACTATTATAGCCGGTGGAATGGTCGCGAGGGTAATATACCCTGCCACTATTATTTGCCAGTGGACCGGTCTGGCCCCGACTCACAAGGTATTCCACTGTAAAAATTAGTATCTTTCCATGACTTATCACTTTTACGCTTGATTTGTTGAGTACGAAATCCCCCACTATTATAGCCGGTGGAACGGTCGTGACGGCGTATGCCCTGCCACTATTATAGCCGGTGGAACGGTCGCGAGGGTAATATACCCTGCCACTATTATTTGCCGGTGGACCGGTTTGGGTTCGGCTCAACATTTTTCTCTGTAAGTCATTAGTGTCTTAATGTATCTTATTTGAGGGCATATCTTTTGTCATGCATGGCCAGAGATCTCAACACATCACATCAAACTGAAGGTATATGCGTACTATCACATACAAATGAGGGCACAAGCACACGTCCTAATTCCAAGCCACGTTACACATGGAACAGATAAGATAATGACGTTTCAAAACACAACACGTAAATCATATAGAACATCCACAGCCCATAGGATACATGTCACACATTCAGCCTTAGCTATATCCTTACTCGGTTCAGGTTACTGAGCTATTCCCCACACTCATCTTAGGCCACTAAATACCCTTTGCGATTTATCAGACTTAACATATTTCTCGCATTGGAAACCAGATCATGACCCTTAGACTCAACTCTCCCTCATACCTCACTCCTCCTCATTTATTCTTACCATTTTCCTTCTTCTTTTTTTTTCTTTTTCCACTCTCTCAAATTAGGGTTTCTTTCCCAAACCCTAGGTACCCTTATATGACCCTACGTACTATTTTCACCTCGAGCCTCTAGTCTCCCAAACAGACCTTTCATTAGTCTCCCCACATCCCAAAGTAACTTTTCATACGTAAGGTTCGCCCCCATGCGGACCTTAATCTCCCCATGCAAACCCTATCATTTCCACCATGCCAACTCTATCATTCCCATGCAAACCCTAGTTTTCCCATGCAACCTTAGTTTCTCCCACTCTTCCATTTTATTCAATCCCCCATTTTTCCTCATCATCTCACAATTATGAATTCCTTAGGTCGTCCATACCTATGTTAACCAGCGTACTTCCCTTTGGTTATCTTAGTTGCTTATTTTTCTCTTTCAAGCCCCCACTCCACAACTCCTCATCAAAACACCTAGCATGCATGTCACATCACACTACCTCATCTTTGTACCATACCATATTAGTACATATAGACAAGAGCACGGGAACGTACCTCGGTTCCATGTTGCGCTACACGGTAGAACAGATAACATACACATAATACAGCATATAAACCATACGAGGCATCCAAGGCAAATGAAACATGTAATACACACAGGCGGCCTTAGTTACATCCTTACCTAAATCGGTGCCGGGCTTGGAGCACGCTCCTACACCTCCTAGGGTTTGACCCGGTTCACCTATAAGAGGGAAATACTTAGGGTTAATCTCCCTCTGCCGGAATTATCAAAATTCCTATCTTACCCCTATCATGGCCTAATACCAAGGCTAATATTAATGATGGGGTTTATAAATAAAGGGTAGGTTATTACTACTCTTACGATAGCTTAAACGGATTATCACTAATTAAAGTAGGTTTTAGCAAATCCAGAATATTAGGGTGAGGGTTTCAATATTATTAATAATAATTACCAATAATACCAACAATAATAAGAATGCTACTAATAGTACTCATAATAAGAATAATAATGGTTATAATGATAATAATGATGATAATAATAATTGAAGTCATAGTGGCATTAGTGATAGTAATATTATCGATAATAATAAAATACTAACACAACCATAACCTTTAAGATGACAATATCGATAATGATGATAATAATAATAATAATAATAATAATAATAATAATAATAATAATAATAATAGTAATAACAATAGTAATAGCTTAACAAGGCCCTATAGTTAATTAACATCATTACTTAAAGGTTCTTAGGGTAATGTTGAGTCCTAGTAATAATAATAAGGGTGGTAGTATTAGTAATAATAATAATATTAGTAATAATAATGATAATGTTAATATTAATCATAATAATACTAATAATAGTAGTTAATAATATTAAACCACTAATCACTTTTATTTATTTATTTATTCATTATTATTATTTATTTATTTATTTATTATATATATATTTTTTTTAAGACTTAGGGTTTAGGGTGTTAGGCGGCGGCGGCGGCGGCGCGGCGGTGGAGGAAGGAAGAAAAAGGGGAAAAATGGAGGTGGAGGCTAGGGAAGGGGAAACTAGGAGAAATGGGAGGTATAGGGTGGTAGAGCAGGAACCCCTGGTTGTTTTGAGGGGTGGTGGTGGTGCTGCAAGCGGCGGCACAGCCGGTGGCGGCGGCACGAAGGTGGCGCAGGGCTGGAAGGGGGTCGATTCGAGAAGAGGTTTTCGCACGGCCAGGGCGGCACGTGCGGCGTGAGGTAGGGTGGCTAAGGTGGTTAGGGCTATTTATAGGGAAATTGGGACGGGAAAACGACGAGCTTCAAGTGGGAGGTTAGGGCTTAGGGTTAGGTTAGGTTGTCCGGCGAGATTCGCCGGCACATGGTCTGCGATTTGCAGGCCATGATTTGTCAAAAAAAGAAGGAGGTTTCGTGCGGGGAAGGACCGGATCGATTAGTCCAATCTACAGGGGAGACAACGAGGATGAAAAGGGCGAAATGACGGGAGCTAATGGCGTGGCGTTGAAGCTTCCTTCTCCGGCGAAAATCTCGGGTTGCAGGTGGCTGAAGGTTGAAGAAGAAGTACGGGTGGGGCGGACCGGCGGTTCAGCGGGGAAAGAAGAAAAGAAAGAAAAGGCCGAACCGGCCGGAAGGAAGGAGGCTGTGCGCTGGGGAGTTGGGCCGCGCAAGGGGGAAGGCGCTGGGCCTGGCAGGCCGGCCCAGGCCGGGAAAAATAAGGAAGAGGAGGGGAAGAAAGAAAAAGGAAAAAGGAGGGAGAAAAAAGGAAAAAAGGAAAAAGGGAAAAGAGGGAAAATTAGTGGTTGGCTTAATTAGTATAATTGGATAATTTGGGGTATTTAATAAAATATAATTATCAAAACAATGGTTAAATTCTATTTTTAGGTTAATTTTGGGATTTTTGGAAGAATTTTCTTAAATTCCATTTTAATTAACAAAACACTTTAATTTTCTCTAATTAAATTATTTATAAATTTTATATTAATTTGAAACTATTTTGTCCTTCCTATTTTAAATAAATTAATGTATTTAATAAATTTCTAAAATAAAAACCTTAATTAACTTAAAATACCACAATTCCTCCTATTTACACACTTATAAATTCCTTCTTAATTTATCCTACTTAATTCCCCTTTTATCTCACTAAAAGTAGTTTATTTTAATTAATTTCCTGATAATTCCCTATTCGACCATGATTTCCTAAATTAGGGTTTTTTGGGTATTTCATAGTTACACTTACGAAACGAAAGATTTCCAAACTTAAGGAAACATAAAGTAATGCAAAGAGTAGATGGACTATTTAAAATCTTGAGAAAATTTAGAAATAATTATTATGAATTAAAATTACCAAAATATTATAGAGGAGTTTCTAGGACTTTCAACGTTGGCAATTTATCTTCTTACTATAGTGATTCTTATTTTAGGAAAAATCATTCTTTATAAGGGGAAAATGATTTGGAAGTATCTCCATCTCATTCTTCTCATATTGAAGGGAAAGAGTTAGCATATTTTGAGATGGTACGCATTATTCTTGAAAATCTTGAACACATTTATAATAACCCTAATAATATTTCATTAAGTGATTCTTATAAGTTTTACATATGTTTGCAAGAAGAAGAGTTCACCAATGATATCTAGTGTATAAGACAATAGCAGTGCAAGAGTTACAAAAATACATGGAAGATAAAGCTACAAGAAATGAAGCTTGATTACTTGATTTTATGTAACTTTGATATTTTATGTAAGCTTCGTAATATCTTATCATTATAATTGTAAATCATTATATATACTATATGGTCATGTGTTAGTTTAACTCTTTATTAACTAGGCTAGCTGATCTAGGCTTAATTAATGGAGGTTAAGTTTGACCTCAAATGTGTACAACATTTCGAGCTTCAATCTTCCTTCTTTCATCCTCAAGTGAGATTAATCTTGAATGAGTTTAGGAGTTGTTCTATAGAGAACTTAGTGTTTCCTCTTTAGAAATATTTTAATCTAGGAGAAGATCAAAAACTTCCAATTGTATGCTACATTAAAAAGGTCTAAAACTTCAAAGTTTTTCTAATTTGGTCGACATTCTTCTTCTACAAATCAAGTAGAAGGATCCTAAATTGTGAAAGATAATTTATCTATTATCTTACACATCATTTCCTATAAGAAAAATCCATGCCACACATTCTCTCTCATGGCTCTACAAGTCTGCACAACCCACTTCCTCTATTAAAGCAACATGGAAGCCAAAAATCACCCATCATCATCAAGCTTTTGTTAAATATTATGTATCATAATCTCCTGTTTCATTCTTTATTTTTTTAATGGGTTCAAATTCATTGAAAAATATTCAAACCTCTCCTTTAATCTTCATTAATTTTGATTTCATAAGTCTAACTAAGATGATTCTTACAAAAATCTTAGTATAATTTTATATAACATAATATAGGTGTTTGGCACATTAGTTTTGTTATTTTTGTAACAAGTATCAAATGATGTGATTTATTCTTGTAAATTTTTATGTATCATGTTTATAAGTTTTTTTTTTGCTTTTTAAATTTATTATGGGATGATTCCTAAATAATTTGATACATGAATGGTCAAGGAGATCGTGAAATATAATTATTTGGGACACGCAAATATAGGTTGTTGATTATTGATGTATTTATCTCAATTCAATAAGCGTTAGAGTAAAAATCAGGTGTCAAATTAAATTTCTATGTTTCCTCTTTCCAATAAATCTTTTGGTTTGTGATTTAAAGTTGTATGTTGAAAGTTATGATAAAAATGCCGCAAGTGCACAAATTTGTCAAAATTACTATTAGGTTATTTGGCTTTGGCCTGATCTCATTTTTTTATGATAGTGGAGAGTTTTATTTAATCTAATGATTCGATGATGTCTACTGGAATTTTTAGGATATTTTTCATAAAAAACATGTTACCATATGGATTCATGTAACTTATGTCATAAATTGAGAGAAGTTTGGTTGAGTATGAATAAGTTTAATCTTCTTCATGTTATTCACTAATAACCCATAAATGACCAAAGGTAGGGGTAGTGATGAATTCATCATGCTTAAAAGGATTAACCATATTTATTATAGCTAAGCAATTATAAACATGATAAGCATAAAATGACCAAATTAGCCTTAATATAGTAAAGCCTTGAATTTTTGAGAAGTGATAGTGAAACCTTGACCATGGGCCCTTGTCTAATACTTTGACATTTGACTTTTACCATTAATTGTTGATCATGCATACTGAATTTTTTTTTAAAAAAATGGCATAAGTCCTTATTTTGTTATTTTAGACTCAAATATATTCAATTTTTTTGCCTCTTTTGCCCTTAAATTATCCTTAAGGATTAACAATGGCTATTTCGAAAGAATGTTTTTTGAATTTTGGCTCTGAAATTTTTTTTGTATGAATAGTATTTTTTCAGAAAATCTCTTATTCAAATTGTTTCGGTACTATAAGTGGTTTTTGCTATCGATTTAGTATTTTATGAGTCTTTGGTCTTTTAAAGATTTTGATATGGTTGAAATTAATTATCTTTGTTAATTGTTTTTTATATTGTTTTTGGTTTATTACTTTGACTTTGTTTTGTTTAGCTAATATGTCACTTTTTTTTGGATGATAATGGATGGTTAACTCGTCTAAGTGTTGAATAAAGGAGAATATGTTAACCTTAGTTGGCTATACATTTGAGCATTGACCATATTGTTGGTATTTAACTTTATGATGACTTTTAAATAATTAGGATTAAGGGTTTACAATTGGAAATGAATTTTTGAATGTAGGGTCACGACTTATTGCCTCAGCCTTTTATGGCTTTGTATTGCTTGTAGAACGGTGATGGCTTATTGCCTAGCATTAAGCCTTTCTTGGCTAGTTTTTAGTTGAGCTTGAGAAGTCAAAGCCTTTCACGGCTAGTTGTTGACTTTAATCTATATGGCAAAAGCCTTTTATAGTTGGTTGTTAAGTTGACCTTAAGTGGCCAAAGCCTTTCATGATTTATTATTAAGTTGACCCTCAAAGGAAGTTATTTATGACTCTGAGTGGTCAAGCTATTTGAGGACCTAATTGATTGTTTTTATATGGATTTTTATAACACTCATTGAATACAAATTTGGAATTAAATAAAAACACAAATAATTTATGGATAAAGTTAGCTTGAAAGGAACCTCGTGTCCTAAGTTAGTTGAACTTGGGTTGCAAATGATGTGTGTTAATCTCTCACTTATCCTGGTTGGTTACCTCATGTTAATGGGACTTATATTAAATTTTTTAGTGTAAACACTAAACACTTTTGATTTGGTAGTTGGTTCAACCTTAGTGAGTATTGCCCTAGATAATTTAAGACTTATATTAGGATGTTGTTTCCATGGTGATCATTTCCCTTGAATATTGAGATTTGTTATGTTGAAATAGCCTTGTAATTTGGGGATTGTTACCTTTTGTTAATGGTTGAGATGGATTATATTATTGTTTGTTGATGTATGGTTTTACACCTTTGTGTGTGTCACGTGCGATGTGAGACCTATGTTGTCTTACATACTATCTTCTCTTTTGTGTAGTAGTTTAATTTTACCAGTATACAAGTACTGATGTGTTTGTTTCACAGTCACTGCCCAATTCAATTAGGTATATGACAAAGTTATTTCTATGTCATATTATATTAACATTAGTAAAGTAATTAGGTTTGGGATCAAAGAGTAGCTAGGGCTCTCTGGTGTGGTGTTTCCCCCATGACGGGTTTTTATTTATATTTCCTTCATTCTTGTTGTCATCACTTTAGAGTATATTTATATTTCCCCCATTCTTTATTTATATTTATTTTTGACCATTGACCACATTGTTGGTAGTTCATTTTATGATAACCCTTAAAAAGTACGATTAAAGGATTACAATTGGAAATGAATTGTTTATTATGGGGTTATTGCTTGTTTCCTAACCTCGGCCTTTTATGGAGAGACATTGGTTGTGGTGAGGTTATAGCTTATTACTTAACCTTAAGCCTTAGCTAGATTTTGAGTTGACTATGAATGGTCAAAGGCTTTCATGGCTAATTGTTGAGTTAACCCTAAGTGTTAAAAGCCTTTTATGACCGGTTGTTAAGTTAACCTTAAGTCATTAAATCCTTTCTTAGCTACTTCTTAAGTAGACCTTAAGTGGTTAAAGGCTGTCAAGGCCTTCTTCTTTTTTGTGACCATCAGTGGTCAAGATGTTTGAGAACCTAATTAATTATTGTGAGTGGATATTAGTATCCCTTGTTGAATAATAATTTGGCATTAAATAAAATATTAATGATCCAAAGCAAAAAAATAGCTTGAGTTGGGAAAGCAATTTCATACCTTAGACTTAGGCCCTCGAGTGCATACTTGAAAATTTGAGTTAAACGAATATCTTCAATTCTTAGAGATTTAAAACCCTATAGGGGGTACATGTACTTAAGAATTTAGATGTTGAGGTTTGTGTTTTTACATCAACTATCTAGGAATAATTTATGGCTTCTTATTTTGACTTTGAAGTATACCTATAAACATGAATATCTTAGTTTAGGTACCCAATCAATAGGTCCTTGAAGGGTTAGTTACCAATCCTTGAAGGATGGTTCCCTTAAGTACCCACACCTTCTTAGGCCTTGAAAGACCATAAAAAAGTTTTAACATTTTTGCTAGAAGATGCTACATGACCATTCTTTCCACATTTATCACAAGCAATTACTTTATTCATGGGAGAAACTTTAGCATTTTTAGCATGTTTGCAAATAGAGGACCTATGTCCATGCTTGCCATAAATCTTGCAAACAAAGACTATGTGAGGAGATAGTTGGTAAGCCTTTGAGGCTTTCATAAAGAAGCCTTTGATGCTTCTATATTTTAAGACTCTCTTGTCTCCATAATCAATACCTTCACGGTTCTTGGTGTATCTTCACACCTAAGTAACAAGTTTAAGCCTTATTCACCTTTGGTGAATATGTAGACAATTTGAACATATTCATCACATTTGGCTTATAGATCAACTATTTTCTTGATAAGTTGATCCATCTTAACCTTAGGATCGCAAGTAATGAAATTTTTCTATGCATCAAATTCAATTATTTTATGATTTAGTTTAGACTTTATACGAAGCATACGGGATTCAAGAAGAAAGTCTTTATTTAATAAAAGTGTGTGTTGTTCATTCAAGTGATCAAGTAACTTTTTTTCCATACTGTGTCTTTCCTTAGTTAATATATCATTGTCACATAAGGAATCATATAAGACACACAAAAAATCATCATAAGAGTAGAGATAATTGGACTGTACCTCATTAATGTCGTTAGCATCATAGAAGCTTGTGAAAGAGGTAGAGGTTAATGATTCCTCTCCTAGAGCCATAAAGTAGAGGTTGTCAACTTCTTCCTCTTCATCAAAGGATTCACCTTCACTTTCACTGTAGGCAGCCATGACTTTTCTTAAAGTTTAACTTCTTTTGTGGTTGGTATTCCTTTTGTTTCTTGCCATTTGTTTAGCTAATTCATTTCTAAAATCATAGAAATCTTAGATGAGATGGCCGGCTTTTCCACATTTGATCTTGATACTCTTGTTGGCATCTTTAAGCCCCCTCATGTTGCTTGAAGATGGCCTTCTTGGTTTTCTACTTCTCTATCCTCTCGATTGGAGGAACTTCTTGTATTGAGTGGTTATGAAAGCCACTTCCTCATAATCCATGAGAGGTTCCTCTTTACCATCCTCCTTTTTCATTTCTACCATGTTTTCAACTACTTCTTGTTATCTACAGGAAGTGGAAGATTTTAGATATAGAGGATTATTATTTATTTCCTCCAATCCTTCTTCCATCTTTTTTTGATGAACCATGAGATTTCCAAATAGTTCTTTAATTATCATTTTCATCAAATCTCTAGCTTTCTCAATGTTAGTCACGTTGGGACTCCACTCCTTTAGAAGATCTTTCAAGATCTTTCTCACTTGTTATTTTTAATGATTTCCTTCCCCAAAGCCTGAGAGTTTTGATAATAGAAGTAAAGTAGTTTCTTATGTTGTTAATGCTTTCAACTTGCTTCATTCAGAAGAGTTCATACTCTCTAGTGTGAAGAATAATTCTTTGATCCTTTACTTGTTTTGTCCCTTTATGAGTGATGACGAGCTTATGGCATATCTCCTTCATCATGGTGCATAATTGGATGTAGTGGTACTATCTCTCACCAAGATCACGTTGAAGGATCGTGATGGCTTTATCATTGAGAGTTAGCTTTCTTTTCTCTACATCTATGAGCTCGTCCCTTGTTGTTTCAACTTATTTGTAATTGCTATCTTTTATAATTTTGATTGACCATTTAGTAACTATTAATCACATGTCATGATCTTGTGATTTGAAAAACATCATTATGTTCTTCCAATAAACAAACTTCTCACCATTAAATAATGGTGGTTTTGTGATGAAGTCTTCATATAAACCAATTAAATACATTATGCTCGTAGATCTTTTTTTATATTAGATTGTTGAATCATTTACAAGATGTCCAAGCTCTAATAGCAATTAAAAGAAACCTAGTGGGTTAATTGTGTTTTAAGGAATGAAAATGGCAAATGAAAAATTTACACACAACTTATAGTGGTTCAAGAAAAAAATTACTCTCTACATCTACTACCAAAAGGTTCTCCCTTTTAGATTTTAAACAAGTGATATACTTTTATTGATGATCACTCTTCTCCTAATTTACGACTTGACCTATTTATATTCTCTAGACTCTCAGTAAGAATCTCTCAACATAGATAGACAGGCACTCACTAACCCCTTTATAATGAGTTCTATATGATGGTTGTGATTATAATTGATTCTTATAAAAAATCAAGATATGAAAGTGTAGAAATTTGGAGGAGATATAATCTAGCTAGAATTAATAAGAGATATTACAATTATAGAGAAAATATAGCTATGATAAATGAGTAATAGACACTTTTCAACAAAGACTCTAGATTTAAAAGTTATGAGATTTTAAATGAACAATTAAATGCTTTATAGAGTAGATGATTAATTGTACATTAAATGTAGTTGAAAAATTATGTAATAAATGCTTAGGGATCTTCTTTATAAGACTAACCCTCATCGAGTAGTTAGTAGGCACAAAAGGTGCAAAAATATGTATCACCCAACGAGTAGAAAATGGACATCTAATACTCACTAATCGATCAGCTTGTGTAAATAAGTTAATTAGTTGTTCAAACTAGGCGACTAAATATGCTAAGACCTTACATGAAAAATTTCTCATTACACAAACTAGTTAATCGATTTCGTGTTGTACACACTTGGTCTAGTGAACGTATTTAAACAATAGCATGTTTTCTTAAACCAGTCGATGTATCATTCAAATTGGTCAATTGGTTTACTCCTGTTGAGTTTTGTTGCCATTAAATCGTGAAGAATGATGGAGAAAATGAAGACGGGAGATGAAGTCCTGCCTCAAGATTGTCCTACTTTCTTCTTAGCTGATAATAGCTTTAATACAAAAGAGACAGGACTTAACCACACCTCTAACTGTTAACCCTGATTAAGACTAACAGAAAGTGGGGATAACCGGAGAGAGGGAAAAAAGGAAAAACACAGAAAAGAAAGAAAAATAGAACTACAGACGTATATTAAAAACAATAATACTACTACTACTACTCTTAACACTCCCCCTCAAGATGGAAGATGAACAACTCCCATCTTAGATAAAAGCTTGTTCTGTTGCTCCATAGAGGGCACCTTGGTGAGCACATCTGCCAGTTGTTGCTTGGTATGAACATACGATGGACAAATAACTCCTTCCTTGACTTTGTCTCTAACAAAATGAAGGTCAACTTCGATATGCTTCATGCGTTCATGAAACACTGGGTTAGCTGCAATATACAAAGCAGCTTGGTTGTCACATTTCAAGTCCACAGGAGGAAGTCTTTGCAGACCCAAATCCTTTAATAAAGTGACCAACCAAGTGACTTCACAGGTTGTCAAAGCCATAGACCTATACTCAGCCTCCGCAAATGATCTAGCCACAACAGGCTGTTTTTTTTTTTACTTCCATGAGATAGGAGACTGGCCTAGCAGTATGCAATAGCTTGTTGTAGACCTTCTTGTGTTGGGATAGCTAGCCCAATCAACATCGCAGAATGCTTTCAAATATGCTGCTGAGCTATGAGCCATCAATAATCCTTGAGTTGGTGAATTTTTCAAGTACCTCAGAACATGTCTTACAGCAACAAGATGTTGGGTGGTAGGTGCATACATGAATTGACTCAGCACCTACATAGCATAGCATATATCTGGCCTAGTAATGGTTAGATAAATGAGTTGACCAACCAGCCTTTGATATGATTCGCATTGAGGAAGAGGATCACCATAGGTCAAAGTCAGTTTTTCATGCTGATCTAGAGGCAGCTTGACATCCCTTTCATTGACTTCATATTCCTTCAGTAGGTCAGTTGTATATTTATACTGAGACAAGAATAATCCTTGAGCAGACCTTGTAATTTCCAACCCAAGAAAATACCTCAATTCACCAAGGTCCTTCATGTGAAACTGTGAGCGAAGAAAGGAGTTCACCTTTTGAATGGACAGAAGGGAATTCCCTATAATAACCATATCATCTACATACAGAAGGATGGCAGTAAATGATCCATTATCATGCAAAGTAAACAAGGAATAATCAACCTTGGACTGTATTAACCCAAATTGAATAAGAGAGGCTGAGATCTTAACAAACCATTGTCTAGGAGCTTGTTTCAGTCCATACAAGGACTTAACAAGCTTACATACTTTATTTGAAGGCTTAAAAACTCCCCCTTGCATACAAACTGGCTCCCCTACACCTATATACCCTTGTTGAAGGGTCATATAAACATCTTCATTCAAGTCTCCATGGAGGAAGGTATTTGTGACATCCATCTGGTAGGAGTGCCACCCTCTCATGGTCACAACTGCTAGCAAAGCCCTAACAGTAGTCATCTTTGCTACTGGGGCAAAGGTCTCTTCAAAGTCCACTCCCTTTTTTTACCTACAACCTTTATTACCAAATGAGCCTTATGCCTCTCAATTATTCCATCAAATCTGTATTTAGTCTTATAGATCCATCTGCACCTAATGGCCTTTTTTCCAGGGAGTAAGTCTTGTACCAACCTAGTATTGTTCTCCTCTAATGCTCTCAATTCAAGATTCAAGGCATTACACCATTTTGGATCCTTGACAGCTTCAACAAAAGTTGTAGGGACAGTGTTTGTGGTTATGGTTGAGAGGAAAGCACTAAATGATGGCTTGGTATTAGCAGTGGTGACCTGACTGGCAAGGACATAGAACTGTCCAATGGACATACACTTACAACATGACTCAGTGGATGCAGTGGTGGCACTGTGAGCAACATAATCAAATAGCCAAGAGCGTTTTGTGATAGGTCTTATAGATCTTCTGAGAGAAATGGGTGAAGGAGAGAGAGTAGAACTGGATGGAGTTGTAGGAGGAGAGGGATTCTGAGGTTCAGAGGAGGAGTTTTCTGGTGAAAGAGGAGGAGTATGAATTTCTGAAGCAGGATCACAGCAAAATATATCATCACAGGTGAATGTAGAGGGATCTGCGGTTGGAAGAGAGTTAAGAGAGTTAGATACAGGTTGAAGAACATAATTGGCTGAATTGTGATTAAATGGAAATATATGTTCATGAAAATGAACATCTCTAGACACAAAAACTTGTTTGGTTATAAGATTGAAGAGTTTGTAGCCTTTCTGATGCTGAGGGTATCCCAAAAATACACAGGGTATGCCACGAGGTTTGAATTTATCTGTGTTAACCTCTGGATTAACAGCAGTAGCTAGACATCCAAAGACTTTCATGTGATTGTAGATTGGAGGTTTGGATAGAAGAATTTCATGTGGAGTTTTATTTTGCAGAAGAGGAGTAGGTAGTCTATTAATGATGTATATAGCAGTAAGAATGTAATGTCCCCAAAAATAATTAGGAACAGCAGAATGATACATAAGAGCTCTAGCCACATCAAGCAAATGTCTATGCTTTCTCTTAACAATCCCATTTTGTTGAGATCTATAGGGACAAGTAGTTTGATGAACAATTCCCTTTTCAGCAAAGAATGCACGACACAAGCCACTGTCAAATTCTAATGCATTGTCGGATCTAATGGTTTGAATAGGACAACCAAAATGGTTTTGAACAAAGGCAAAGAAATTTTTTAGAATATGCATAGATTGAGATTTTTGTTGAATGAGATAAGTCCACGTTGCCCTACTATAGTCATCAACAAGTGTGTGGAAATATCTATGATTATTTCTTGTGGACACTCTGTATGGTCCCCAAATATCAATATGAACAAGAGAAAACACACATGTGGATTCAGTCCCACTATTAGAAAATGGTAACTTAGACATCTTAGCCATAGGACAAGTGATGCAAATTTTTTCATTGACAAAATTTTTCATTACATCAGTAGAGATAGTAGGAATGTATTTCAATGTGTGGAAAGGAGCATGGCCCAGCCTATGGTGCTAAATGCTATACAAAGAATCATTGTCCTTTTTTATGGAAGATAAAGATAAAGATAATCTATCATTGACTGCTGGGTTGTGATGAGCAGCTGTGATAATATTGACATATGTTGATTCCAGTATGGGATCAAGTTGAGTGGATGGGATGTTAAGGAGATGATAAAGGCCACCACACGCAAGTCCTATGCCCTTAACAATCATATTTGCACAGTCCTATACAAGACAAAATTTAGGAAAGAAAGTGAAAGTGTATCCATGATCCTTGACAAGTTTAGGAATAGACAGCAAGTTGAATTTAAAAGCAGGCACACGCAACACATTTTGTAGAGTTAAATTATTGTGTAGGTGTACCAGACCAGTGTGAGTAATCGAAGATGTTTGGCCATTTGGTAGGGTAATTTGAGACAGTGTGGTCATTGGCTTAGGATGATTAAGAATGTTTAGGTTAGGAGTCATATGATCAATTACTTCAGTGTCAAAGATCCATTCATCCATCTTAATTGAGGCACAAGAGTAAGAGACAGTACCTGCAAAGTTAGTGTCAAGTTCTTCCTCCCCCGAATCAAAAACAGGTGCAGTGGACCTAGAAGAGTTAGGCAGCATGCTCAGAAACCGTTCAAACTATTGTTGAGTAAATATGACATGCCCAGCAACACTATCTCCCTTTTGACTTGTAACTTCAGCTTGAGCAGCTGTAAAAATTTCCTTGCCTTTCCCTTTAAAGTTTCTATGTAAATGAGCAGAATTAAATGATTTTTGTCCAGAAGATACAACAGGATTAAAGGGTTTGTGTCCAGAGGGTACAACTTTCCTTTAGGGAAACCTCTTAGCCTTAGGATGCCAGTTAGGATACCCAATCACCTGCCAACATCTATCCTTACCATGTCCTTTATTACCACACTTCATCACTAGTTCTGCTATACAAAGCTGTGGTTTCCACAAAGCAGTGTCCATTCTCAAATACATCCCGTTGAGACTCCTCCTGCTGAAACATAGAGCAAGCCACCTCAACTGTTGGCAAGGGGTTCATTAGCAGAACTTGACTTCTCAGAGCATTATAAGTATCATCTAATACATTCAAAAATTGAAACAGGATCTGTTCTTCATGTTGTGTACTTAAGATTTCTAAAAAAACTAGTAATCTTGACTATGGTTTGTGATAAAATAGGGAGCTCACTCATAGCATCTATCTCCTCCCACAGGCTATTTAGTTTGCTGTAATAATCACTAATTAATGCACCATTTTGTTTCAGTTTATAAATGGCTCTATTAAGTTTAGATTTGCGAGCTCCATTGTTAAAAGAGAATCGTTTTTCCAATTGTTTCCAAATGTCGTAGGCTGATTTTATATATAATATAGACCTCGAAATTGAGTCTGAAACAGAGTTCATAATCCAAGCAATTACCAGATTATTAGCGGTATCCCATTGTTCTGCTTGAACAGCATCTTCGGGCCTTATGGCAGTGCTGTGACCAAACCCAGTTTGCGTTTGGTGGATAAATTGATTTCCATCCATCGTCTCCATGATCTATAGTTTGCAATCCCTATTAGTTTTGCAGGTGGATTGAGTGAGTTAGGTCCATCTGATGGGTGGACGAAAATGGGATTTTGCAGGTCAGCCATGGAGGGATAACTCAATCTTCAACAATCACTGTGATAGGAGGTGTGAAGCGAATACTAAAGATCGATTTTAATGGAAACCTGGCTTTGATACCATGTTGAGTTTTGTTGCCATTAAATCGTGAAGAATGAGGGAAAAAATGAAGACATGAGATGAAGTACTGCCTCCCGATTGTCCTGCTTTCTTCTTAGCTAATAACAACTTTAATACAAAAGAGACAGGACCTAACCACACCTCTAACTGTTAACCTTGATTAAGACTAACAGAAAGTGGGGCTAACCGGAGAGAGGGAAAAAACGAAAAACACAGAAAAGAAAGAAAAATAGAACTACATACTTATATTAAAAACAATAATACTACTACTACTCTTAACAACTCCCTAGGAAAAACCATTTTGCAAGATCTAGGATTTCTTTGTTTTATCAATATTTTTTTGAAAAAAAAAAGGATTTCTTATATATATATATGTTGAGGATCATGATAGAAGAAAAAAATTGAAAAAAAAAATATCTTTGGAGAAAGAGAAAAAGAATAAGATTGCTCTAGTTTCTAATATGGAGGTTCCAATTTTTGCTTGGCAACCACAGAATATACTTCCAAGAAAAAAAATTGATAGAGTATATGAAATATGTAATTTATCATATTTTTTTAGGATGAAGGTATACCTATGAAAAGACACTTGGAGAGAAAATTAGGCATGATTTTTTTTGTTAGAACCTTTTTATTGATAATGTGATAAGATTTATATAACTTTCTTTTGGTATATGTAAACTCCTAACTATGTAAAAATAGTGGCAATTCATTAGTTGAATTTTACATTTACTACTTGCTATTTATACACATAATTTGGTGAATAAGTCAAACTATAATAGCCTATAAAATCTAGAGGAATAGTATATATATATATATATATATATATATTAATTAAATGCATATAGTACTTACTTAGGTGAACATTCATTAAAGTAAAATTATCTACCCATGATATTTGTGGGATAGACTTGCAATATTGCACCAAATGGTATCTAGCTACCATATTCTCTCTTGCTTGACTAGCTTGTGCTTCAAAGACTAGCCTGTACTTCAAGGCTCTTGCCACCAATGTGTGACAAGATATTGTTGGGCTTGACTTTATCATTGCCAGTTCTATATTTATCTATGATTGCTTGAGCCTCCCCTCAATTATTTAGTCCATTAAGTGCTTCAATACTTTTCTTTGCTTTTGTTTTTAGCATTCGGCATTGTCAAAGTTTTAGTGGCTCAATCCTTCTGGCTTGTGCAGTTGGATTCACATCACCTATGGCCCTTGTTGTTTGGGCCTCTACCTACTTACTACAAAGGGGGAGAGAGAGGGAGAGAGAGAGAGAGGGTGAGAGGGTTTGGGGTAAAATCTTTTGTTGAGCAAGAATAAGGAAACAATTAGCAAGTTTTTCTAGTAGTTGGTGAATCACAAGGGCAGCTTATGGATTAGTTGGGTGCAAGGTTTTATGTTTGAGTTCATGATATTGCATATTTTTATTGTAAACCTCGCCAATCATTTTCTTCTTCACAAGAATAACAAACCCTACCATTCTTGGATTTCCAAGAATGTTATGATGCTATGAATTGTTTTACTACAAACTATTGTGAATGTAAAATCTAAGTCAAATGGTAAGTACAATATTGGGATTGCTTATGATATATTAGGCATAAAGAATCCCCCCACAACCTTAGTCTTATTTAGTTTGGAAATATGCGGGTATGCCCAGGCATAAAATGATTGCGATTATTTTACTATCGATGTTCACTCAGTTAAGATTATTTCCCCGGGGTAGGATATTTAATGCAAAAATTAGGAATATAGAACATTTGTTTATCAGATGTACTTTTACATAACAACTTATGCTAGCATAACATAATGAAAATAGTTTTCATTCTTATGGCTCATTTTATATGGGGGTAATACGGGCGGGAATTCCCCTCCTATTTTGTACATTTTACATTAAGTATTTCAAAATAATAATAAAAAATTCAATAAAGTACCTCTTTTAGATCAAATTAAAATATAAAATGGGAATCTATTAGGGAAATAAAATCAAATAAATTATACAAGAAATGTAAAATATAAAGATAATTTTTTCATCCCCATTATCCCATACCAAACAAGTACTTAGCATCATACTCTACAATGGCTAATTTGGACGACCAAGCAAGATAAGGGGTTGCTGGAGTCCTACATAGTATTATTGTCGCTTGTAGAGGTGTCAGAACTATGCTATTTTCTAGCACAATGTCACGGTCTGACTCTTTCCGTAGACTCCCGTGTGGCACTTACTTAGTCACAATCCTTGTGTGAAGATAAGTCAAGTCAACCTAACCCAAATTAATGGTAAGATAATAATGTGAGTAGTATGTAACACAAGAGAATTAGGAAGAAGGAAGTCTTATATTATAAGAGAAGGTGTTTGAAGGTAGAGAACTCACAAGACTTGAGAGTTCTTGGATGGTTTGGAGCAAATGAGGTCCCCTCCTTTTATAGTTGAGGCATCCACTCTACCTCCTCAAATAGAAGACTTTAGACCTTTCATTAGCTACATCTTCCACAACCTTTAAGTCTAGAATATTCCACCATATTCCCTTATCTTCCCCTATGTACAAGAATACTCGATAACACTCTCTTTTAATCCACTTTATTCTACAATATTCTATAATATTCTATACTTCTTTAGGACTCTCTAGAACATTCTAGGACCTACAAGAAAATTTTAGAGTGTGGTAGACTCCTCTAATATACATACTCAGCCATATTGAGCTTCCCGAAAGGCTGTACCTCGATCTGAAACCTTCCAATGAGCTTCAAACTTGTCACTGCATGACAACAAGCTTTCCTGTCCACATAGTGCTCATTTGAAATTTAGTATTAAATCTTCTCACTCTTTTAATATTTAGTAGTAAAACTCTCTAGCATAAGGGTGTTTTAGATGAATTATATTGGTTACCCCATCTGATTTTTTGGTCAAACGTTAACCAGCCTGAGCTGGTTTGAATGTAAATGTTTACTCTTTTTCAGGTAGGAATGAAACTGTTTTGAGTACCAACTCTCAACTATTGACTGTGAAAGAAGAGGGGAAAATGGATAATGAAGGTTCTTTAGTTTCTTGAACTACTATATACTATTGGAACCAACTAAATTGAAAGATTTCCGGTGAATTGAAATCAACATAGGAACCATAAAATGTTCCTTCAAAAATTCACACAGCACCCAGTTTAACTAACAAATTGTGAAAGCTTCAGTGTTTCTCATCATCTCCTGCCATGTCATGAATGATTGAACTGCCAGACTACATTTAGGCATTGATGATATGACTTTTATATTGTTGTATAATCTGTATCTAGAGCATTATTTTGACGCCAGATAATCAATGGCTAGTCGCAATGTGGCAGGAGTTCTAGCCGTTGGCACCTCGGTTACTTCTTGCCGACTTCCTTCAATTGTCTTATTTCCCTAAACAATTGACTCCGCACCTGATCATTTCGGAATTTATGAGAACCTGTTGGCGTTATCTTTTAAAGTGGCATTGATAGTTGACCAAATGAACGAAGGAGAATCAGTATCTGTTTTTACTTATGATACACGGAAAATTTACAAAGACGGCATAATTGGCAGCCAGGTGATCTCTCTTATCTAGTTGCTCAAGCTCCATTTTTCCCGTGCCCTTCAGCCACCACTGCCGTCCTTTTTTCCATCTGTTCAATGCTCAGGTGACGGCTAAGTATCTCCACAAGTAAATACATTGTGATGTTTAGCTGCCTATAGTGGTCTAAGACTAATGAACAAATTCAAACAAGAAAACAAGGATTGATTAAGATTCTCGGTCCCGGTACTCGGCTGATGCCTTTGAGGGAAAAGACAGCAGAATTAGCTAGTTTTTATTCACCTGTTAAAACCTCCACCTAGCTTATAAGAGTTCTACAACATTCGCTCTACAGCTGCTGTCAATTCTCAATGCATAAGATCCGCGAGACTGATCTGTTTTTATAGTCAAATAGGCCAACGGAACCAGCCAACTGCCCGAGCCTCCCAAGCCTTCTAACTGATTCTGTTACAAGTAATAACCAATCAGCTGACTAGACTAACTGTTCTAACAACCACAAAAGATGATGTGGACAAGTAACCAACTACTTTAACTAACACATAAAGAGAAGCTAAAAGGTCATAGCTGGAATGTTTTCAACAGTAGCTAAGTCAAAAGGACCTAGAATTGGGTTCTAAAAATATAAACAACACTTGATTAAAACATAAAGGAGTTGCACTAAGAGAGAACAGAAATTCAGAGCTTTCAAGCACAAAGAATGTCATAGTTATGGCGAGTAGAGACTGTACGCCTCTTGGGGAACAATAGAACGTCAAAAGATGCGGAAGGGCTTATTTGTTCATTCATGCCATAAGCAATACAAAACTATATTGCCTACAATTGCCGCATGGCAAAGAAAAACTCCGCAGTTGGCACTAAACAACTTTACAATGATGATCAAGATTATTTGCAACTCATCATAAATAGTCGATAAGTTGCACAAATGCACAAGTTGGACTGCGACACCTACCAATTTATTAGTCACTCTGATCATTGTTATTGTTCAGATTCCCAAATTTCTCCTTGAATGATTCCTGCTTTTGTAACCACATCATATGACCCTGCAATTAACACTTCTCTTTAGACAATCAATCGTCTCTTTTCATTCTTGCTCATTAAGAGCGAGTAAAGGAGCTTGATGTTGGAAGGTATAAATCTAACGAAACATTACCTGGAGGCCAGCTGCCCAAGCAATCAAGAAGGAAGCGAACCAGAACTTCTTGTCCTTCAACAGGTCTCTCGCCGCCATTTTCGCATAAACCCTAAGGTATCTGCGTTATTCTGCCGTTCCGTTGATTAGTTCAATTACTTCGGAGAAGATTGGTGTCGGAGTATGCGCAGCACAACTAACTCGAAAGCCAGCCGTTAAACCTATATGGCCGTTGGGTAAATAAAAGTGGAGGTTTGGAAATTAAAGATCGGGAATTAAGGAGTAGAAATTGATTTAGTCATATTTTTATATTTAGTATTTGATAGGGATTAATTTAGAAATTATTTGGAAATAAAAGTTTTTTATATTTGATATATGAAAATGGGATTGAAAATATAATCATAAATTTATAAAATTATCCTTAATATATTTACAATATTTATAGTTTTGTGTGTGTGTGTATATATATATAATCAATTATTATTAATTTTTTCATTATTCGATATTGTTTTCCTCATAATAAATCATATAATATCATATTAGATCCAATCAGGTTATATTCGATCCGATCCGATTAGATTAGATAATAGTAATAATAATAATAATAATTATTATTATTATTATTATTATTATTATATCAAATTATATTTACAATAATTATTATTATTATAATTATGATTATCTTTATTATAATTATTAATATTATTAGTATATTTTTAAGTATAATTAATTATTATAATAATTAGAATCATAATAAAGATAATAATTATAATACAGGTATAACAGCCCATTTAATAAATGGAAATGGAAGTTGGGAATTAAAATTATTATAAAGATAATCATCATCATCGTTATCATTATTATAATTAATATTATTAATATAATTTTATACAAAGGTTATTATGGTAATTTTATCTTTTATTTCTATTCCCACCCTTTTAATGCCATCCCCTAAGAATAAATTGATGGGAATTGATACTTTTAAATCTCATTTCCAATCTCATTTTAATTTTCACTCCCTCAAAACAAAAAATAAAATATTGAAATCTCTCTTTAAATTCTCATTCTTATAATTTTATTCCCTGTAACCAAACGAGTTGATAAAGTATAAACCTATGTCAAATAATTCTTCAAAAACTGGCTTAACAAGCTACTTATTAGATAAAGTTTTGAAAAAAAATATATTAATAAGCTATAAAATAATTTATTAACTATGTTTGGCCACGCCAAATACATTATAGGTATGGCTTGGTTCAAGCTGTAAGCTGCTTTCCGTTTTTTAAGCTCACTCCAATTTTTTTACTTTTTATTTTATATAAATTTTAAGACTTTCGATGTAAAACAACCGGAAGAGGCTACAATGCTTTTCCAAAGCATCCGTAGAAGATACAATTATCAATTAACTAACAACTATTATGGATTACTATTATTAAAAATTTTATTTTGATATTAATTTGATTTTAATTATTAATATCAATTTTAACTTTTGATTCTAATTTTCATTTTTCATATTTCATTTTTGATTTCATATATTAGATTTTAGATTTTAATATTAATATTGACTTTAAAATTTTATTTTGTTTTTATATTATAATTTGAAATTTTAGATTTAGATTTTAGCGTAATCTCTATTTTTCTTAATTTCAAATTTCAATAAGTAATTTATTCTTTTAGTTTCAATTTTACTTTTTACTTTCTATTTAAAACTTTGATTTTTTGCCTATTGCATTTTAGTTTTGAGTTTCAATTTTTTATCTAAAATAAAAAATGGAACATAAAAAAAAATTGAGTATCAAAGAATTTAAAAAAATCTTCTCAAAATATTAAATAAATAACAAATTAATGAATATATAATTAATTAATGTAGTAGGTAAATCTTAATACCGTTAATTAATTAATTAATTAATTAATTAATTATATATATATATATGATTAGTAAAGTACAGTTTCTATACACAAATAATATTATTTTGATGAATAAAATTTTAAAATTGAAACAAACTTTCAATGAATAAAAATAGCTCTTCTTCAAAGGAAACAAATCTCAAACATTTGTTAATTAAATGATAAATATCTCATTGGTTTATACTTGAATGTTAAACAAACAAAAGAGTTTGTTGGTGGGACACATTTGGATGGGAGCTTAATTATCATGACTTAATTATGGTTGTTTAGTTTTTTCTTTGTGTGGTGTTTTGTATTCCAAATGGACATGATTATATTTAACATCTACCAAATATAACATCTGCCAAATGTTGACAGTGGGTGTTTGGTGTGTTTATGGACCTACTATAAACTTTAATGGGGGTTTAGTTTGTTCAAAATAGGTTGATTGTTGAGGATGGGAGCTTGGTTGGTGGGGTTTGAAATCTTATCAAAAATCCAAAGATTTTATTCAATAATGGCCCTTTTTTTATTTGCATCTATGTATTTTGAAAGTTTGAACTTTTGAGTTATATTATGCTTCTATAGTTTGAGACAACAATACTCAAAATTTTATTAACCCATATACTAGTTTCTCCTTAATGTCATGGTAAGTCCTTTTTTAAAAAAAAAAAATCCAACTTTTGTATATCATATCATTAAAGATAATTAGAACTGATCAAATAGAACTCATATATACACCACAAATGACTACTAAACTTGTCCTTCCTAACTAAATGATTGTGTAAAGAGGATAAAGCATCTGCAATGCTTCTAGCAAGTCTATGGGAATTTAGATTGACATTACATTTGTTTAAGTTGGTTTGAATTTTTGGATTTGTTCTTTTAGCCTTTTCATCAAGTAATGGTTAGGTGATAGCCACATCTAATTTTATGCTATGTGTGGTATTATGCCTCGAGAGCTAGTTTAAGCTTCCATTTTCCACATTTAGTTAGGGGAATTTAAGACATAAAACACATGAGTTGGTAGAAATATTTTGGGATATCCTACTTGCTACAAGCCTCTCTCCCTATAAGTCATCTAATCTACCATTAGTAAATTGATTTTCAATCAATTCATGTTAAAATAGGGAAATATTGATACTCTCAAGAATCTGTTCTTTTCTATCATACAAAATAGTCTCCCTCAAGTGCTTAAACTTAATGTGTAATGAGCATAACAATTTAATAGTCAAATTCTCACCATCTATTTTGGCATCTATATTTCAAAAATCCATAAGAATATAATCAAATTAATTGGGATAGGATACAACAGTGCATCTCTCACTCTTCCACAATAAATGGTGTATCACTAACTTTTTCATGTAAAGCAACAACGCAAATACAATTGCCTCCTTCGCTACACCACATAAAACATCACTAGATAAGTACAATTTGTATAGTTAATAGAGCCTTAAGATCGATATCATTAATGATTAACACATACTTCTTTGTCTTACCACGTATAACATTCTTCATTTTGTTCTCATTAACGATAGCCCTCGTTTTCAGCTTCTACTAAGGGTGTAAAAAATATAGTTAAACCATTAACCAAACTAGGTTAGGCCAAACTATAATCATACGGTTTTGTTTGGTTGATAGTTTAAAAAATGATTTGGTCATTGATTTTATAAAATGGTTTAGATAATGGTTAGGGGACCAAAATTATGGTTAATTACCTGTTAATCATTGAACCATACTATAAAATCCCTAAATTCCTCAACCAAAAATTTTCGTTACAAGATAAAGCAAAAGCTAAAAAATAAAAATCTAGGGATGTTACTGCCCCATCAATCATGAGATAGGGTTGACCATCTAGCTTACCCATGCTTGATGCAAGACTAAAATGTTTAACCAAAACCATGCTTGAGAATCAAATAAAGCAATACACACACACACACACACACATAAAGAGAGAGAGAGAGAGAGAGAGAGAGAGAGAGAGAGAGAGAGAGAGGAGATGGCATGATCAAGGTTAAAAAAAACAAAATATAATAATAAAGCTAAGAATTTAGGTAACCAAAAGGCACAACATCCCAACATAGTGGGAAAATTAATTAACCTAGTAAGCCTAACTCTCTAGTTCAATGAATCTTCCCTAAGAAATGACCATATAAAGGTCCACATCAAGCTTTCAAACCTACAAAACATCATCTACTTCTTGGAACAAAAGTCAAATCAATATGGTGATCACATAAGGTAATATCAATAAATTGAGGTACTAGTAAAACAAGTATATCTTGTAATATAGAGATCACTCATGATGTAAATAGAGGTAATATTAATCATGGAATAACAAATATGCTAAAACATATCATCATAGGATAACAATAACAACACAAGATGATTTCATATATCACAAATATAACATGATTTTATCATTCCATTATGTAACCACATAATCCAATTGTTTAAGATAATCAAACAACACACCTAAACCTCCATTATAAATGTGGGTCATAGTAGTAATTCAAGGATACATAATTCCCTAACATAGGCATACCCTCTGCTAACCACAACCTGGTAAAGCATCGATCCTAATATGGGTGTTTGTAGGTGATCACACCAAACATAGAACATGGGAATACTTTCCATCCACCACAACTTGATGGAGCACCAATCCAAGATGGGTATTTGTAGGTAATGACACCAACCACTAACATGGACATACCCTCCATCAAATGAAACCGAATGGAACATTAATCCCAATATGGACATTTGTAGGCAATAACACTAAGCACAAATATAGGCATACCCTCTATTGACCACAATCCAATAGAGCACCGATCACAATATAAGTGTTTGCAAGCTATAACATCAAATGCAATGGAATATGCATATCCTATGTATACACGCCTTCCAAATTAGGTGTTTAGGTAACTACATCAAGCATAAGGGATAAACCCACCAATTATAGTATACCCTCTATAAGTCACAACCTTGTAGAACACTGATGTCATGACAGTCTACCATAATATTATTCCTAATCCTTCTACTATCCACAACCTAGTAAGATGGGAAAGGTATTGAGTGAAAAAGAGATGAAACCCCAACAATCATGGCATACCCTCTTTAAGCCACAACCTTGTAAAGAAATGACACCAAGATGGCTTGCTATAATATTATTTATAATCCTACATATAAGCCACAACCTAATACAATGAGAAAGGTAGTGAGTGAAAACAAAGTTATGCACCATAAGGTAATAAGTTTACTAACCTCCGATTAGCTACCCTATGAGTTGGGGAAGAATACTCTAATAAAAATCTTATTTCCATCAAATAATTAATGGTTGATGTCACAAATCACAACAAAATTCCACAAATAATCCAATTGGGTGTCTCTAAGTATTGACACTAAACACAACCGAAGGCTACAAGTCATACAAATAACTATTTTATCTTTATCAATGTTATTTATTCTAGGTCAATGCCACCATTAATAATTTATTTTAACCTAATTATTCAAGATGGAGATCACAACAAAGTCCATGAAATATGGTTAATAAGGCATCATAAAATCCTTAAGGCACAACTATAAAATAATAACAAAATAATGGATCACCCGTGGGACTAATCCATCATTCCTAAGGACTCATCGACTTGTTTAGGTATACCAGACCCAACAAAATAAGTATTATGATGCAACTAGTTGAATGGTTAATCTAATCAATTGATTGTTCTTATGAGTCAATCAATGGGCTTTTCTAAACCAATCGAGTTTAGGTTGAAACCAAAATAACCACAGACACACAAAACAACTAGTCGATGGATTTGGCAATATGATCAAATCTTTGTACGACCAATCAATTGGTTTGGTTGACCTAATCAATATGTTTTAGACAAGACCAAAACAACTCTGGACATAAAAAATAACTATTTAATGGGTTTGGTAAACCTATTGATGTTTGTTATCAATTAGCCGATGGGTTTGGTCAATCTGGTCAATGTGTTTTGCAATAGACCAAAACAACTCTAGACACAAAAATGATGATTCAATGGGTCTAGCTAACTGATCTAATGTTCATCGGGACCATTTGATGGGTTTAGTCAACCAATCAACCGATTTGGGCAAAACAACCCAAACCACACATAACCAAGGCTCATATAATTAAATACCAACTCGACATATCTTATCATGAGTACATCAAAAGCATAAAAAATAACAGAAAATAACATTCAACACAAACCATGGATCAAATTTCATGCTTGAATACAATAAAATCCATAATTCATACTTTAATATATCATTAAAGATAATATAATATATTAATTATGCTAGCATCAACCCATGCTCAATTAAATAAGAAAAACACGCTTCATTCTATCAAAAAAACATATAAGAAAGTTCTTAAAAAATTGACCATATAGATCATGCTTCAAGACCAAATTAAATATTCAACCTTATGATATAATTAAAAGATTCATGTCAAGGTTAAAATGGCTCATTCATGCTCAACACCTTTTAATTCACATCCTAATCATGATACTATTTCTATTAACATAAATACATCCTAAACTTTAACTGTGATTAATTCATCAAAATAGCTAAAATATGTCCATGTGCTCAACATCAAGGAGAATCAACAAGACTCATGATAAACATTGGAATCAAGCTCACAGGGTTACATCTAATATCAATAATATGCCCATATTTGAGATTTATCAAAAAGGTCCTAATGACCACGAGCTACTCAACTTGACCAAACATGCTAATTAATGATAAAGTGATAAGATCATAGAATTAACTAAACATATTAAGCATGCTTAACAACTAAAACCTTCATGAATCAACTCTGAAGCCAAACTTCCAATCTATTCTCATGGTTAAAACCCCATATAATGTCACAACTTATGCTTACAACCAATCATATTCACAATGCATATCTTGATCATACATATACAATAACTCATGCTATATATAGAACATATGCCCACAATCAAGGATATCAACAAAGGCAACCATGAAAACCAATCCTTATTATATGATAGAGATTTATCTTACCTAAAAGAAAATCTTCTAGAAAAAGAGAAAATACTCCTAACTTGATGGCTAACTCTAATATCAATGATTACTTAAGGGTATCAAGAACCTAAAATCAATATAACAAACTTTAAAATTGGTTTAAACAAAGGAAAAAAAGAAGGATAGAAGTAAAAACCCTCAACCTCAACCCCAAATATGGATAGCCAACATGGAAGATAATGAAAAAAATAGTCAACTATTTTTGAATTTCAACTCTTCTTTGTTTAAGAAAAACAAAGAAGGTCTAAAATAAAGATTAAGAAGAAGAAAAAAGAAGGTAGAAGGTAAACCTAGAAACAAAATAACAAGAGGCAAGAGCCTTAGTTTCTTATAGGGAAAAAAAGATAGAAAAAGAGGAATGAGTTCTCTATATTAAGAAAATTATGCTATGGGAAGAAGAGGGAAAGAAGAAGAGGTGCATAAGTAGTCATATGAGTAAAAAAATTGAGTCTACGAGGGAATGCCTGACTTGAAACACAAGAGAAATGGATGGAGAACACCCACACCTAACACTTAGATTTTTTTAAGGAAGTGAGAGAAAAAAAAAGAGATGGTATATGAGAATGCCAAAAAGGAAAGGGAAATTAGAGAATGAGGTCTTGGAGAAGCCTTAATGCTCAATAAGTAGGAGGAGAGAAGGTGAATAGTTAATTTGAAAGGGGTAGTGTGGAGTGTTGTGTGTAAAGGAGCAAGAAAATCAAATGATGAATTATGGGATAGGAAGGTTGAGGTTAAACAAGAATCAAGTCAACAAAAAGTAACAACAAGTGTAGAAGGCTCTACACAAGCGAGGGGAGGTAGAAAATGTAAAAGGTGAGAGGTAAGAAGGTAGTTGAGGAAAATACCTCAAAATTACTTTTGGGAGTTTTTTTAGCTAAACAAAATTACAGAATGATTTAAATCATGTGAAAATATTTCCAAAAAAACTGAGATATACTTATTAATACAAAGAGACACTACTTAGAAGTTTTCATTTCCATTGGAAAGAGAATCAAAGCAAATTATCAAAGAATTCTAGAATCCGAGCATAACCAATCAATTGGTTTGAGAAACCAATCAACTAGTTACCCTTTGGGTAAAAATGCTAGTTAATGGACACACGTAGGGCTATTGAAAACCAAGTTGGCTCGTGAGCCACCTTGGTTTGGCTCATTAAGGACTCGGCTAAGCTCATTTGTTTAGTAAAAGGAATAAAATCCAAGCCTTATTTTTAGGTTATTTTATTAAATGAGCCGAGCTCAAGCTAAGCAAAGTTTTTCTCCTTTTCTTGTGAGCCAAATCTAATTTGGCTCAAGCTTAGTTCAACTTGCTTATAAGCTCAACTCATTTATTAACAGAATGGGTTTGTATAGAATTCACATAATATATGAGCCAAATAGTTAAATAAGCCTTTAAAAAATATGAATAATTAAATGAGTTGATTTGGTTTGTTTAACTTTCTAATGAGTCGAATAGTTAAATAAACTGAGTTATGAATAGAATTATGATAAATGAGTTAGTTTGGTTCATTATTTTTTTTATAAAAATAAAAGGTAAAACGAGCCAAGATGAGTTAGCTTGCAAAGATTATCAAGTCAAGCTCAAGTTGGGCTCATTTGACTTATTTCAAACTTAGTACGAGCTCGAGCCAAAGGGTTTTCGACTCAATTTGACTTATTAATAGCCCTAAACACACCAATCCATTAGTTAGGGAAACTAGTTGACTGGTACCTCTAAACATTCACATTTTTATCCAACTCCAAGTCCTTTTCCAAAACCAATGCCATTTTATTTTATACCAACATAATTTTGAACTCATTTTTATGGATTTTAGGATGGGTTATTACCCTTATATGTTGATTAGATAATTTATGTATGTATCAATTGATGCTTTTATATTTTTGTGGTCATGTAGGTAGTTTATAATCATAATGGTTGATGGTTTGGTGGTTAATATATAATTACATTCTCATATTCTTAATTTTATTATTTATTTTGTAATATTTTGTGAATAAAAAGAGATATAATTTCTACCTAGACTTTAACATTGTTTCCTCTTGTTGAGCTCATAAGTTAATCAACCTTCATTTTACTGATAATAAACTTTATTATGAATTTGACTTGTCTTGTTAAGTATTCATATGTATCATAACAATAACAAAAATTAAACACTTAAATAAGTCAAATATTTCTAAGATGATCAAGTTTGCAAATCATATCTCAAAACTTCAAATATTAATAAGGAAGATAATAAAAAATGAGGTCAAGCTTATGGTGATATATCTAAGTTTTAGGTTCTTGTAATGTGTTGACTTGATGAGCAATTAAGTTCCAAAAAGTTTTGATGCTTTCAATTCTCTCTAAAATATTATTTTTAAAGGTCATAAAATGATTTCAAACATCTAAAATGTTTCTAAGTGTTAAAAAAATGTTGTCTATTAAGCCCCAATGCATCTAATATGACTTCAAAAAATCACCAAAACCTTCATATACATTATATTTGGATGAATAATACTTATTTATACTGCTTAAGATGTATAAAATACCAAAAACATGGCACTCAATTATGAGATTTGTTGCTCAAGTTGTTTATTTTGGGTAAAAGGTATGACATGTTAATCCGAAAAAAAAAGTGTATTGGTTCTTAAAAGGTTTCAACAGACTGGTCATTAGCTCTAAAAGTTTTCTCCCCTCTATAACATTTCACTTTGACACTTTATCACTAGGAACTAGTAATTTTGTTAAATCAACATTATACTCCTTTACAAAAAAACATAAGTTGAACTATAGAGATCACAATTGAGTGTTATATTTTTTTCCTTCTTCTATAAAGAAAACATCTTATGCTTCTTAAAGAGTTATTATTCACCAAAATATAATATATGTGTATATTTTATTGAATTTTAAAAGTCACATAAAGTGTAAAATGGTTAAAAAACATTATTTTTGAATAATTTTAATATAAACAATTAGAAAAAAAATTTTATATTTGAAATTATTTTAATAACTTTGAAAAGGATAATTTGGAGATGATTAAAAGCATCAAAATGTTGTTAAACCAATTTTCTAATCATATTAATACATTATAAGAAAATCCTAAAACTTAGATATATCACCATAAGCTTGAAGTCTTATTTTCTGTTCTTTGTTATTCGGGCTAAATGCATCATACAAAAAGGTTAAGAATCACTTTGGGATAATTTAGCATAGGTTAATAAGGTTCCATTTTAATATAAAATATTTTTCCAAAAAATTAAGTTTGAAATTGTGCCCAACTTAACAAAATAATTGATCAGTTATAGACTACAAGTCAACTATTCTTCAAACTAGTTGATCTATTCCCCAACCAATCAATCGGTGTAGTTAAGAAAAACCATTTTGCTGAAATAATGAACCAGTCAATTAGTTCTTGGAACCTATCGGCTCGCCAGAAAAACTTAATAAATCTTATTTTTCTACCTTATTTCAAATAAAAAAAATTCTCAAACAAAATCATAATCCAAATAAAAAAGAAATTCCCAGAATTGGCATAATTCTCATTCCAACAGTTTACAAAAATATAGGGTATTACAATAAAAGTAGAGAAGAACACATATGGTTTAATTTGAATATTCAACTACATTTAGCTATATGAAACCAATGTGATTATAATGGTTTTAAATGCTATAATTTAGTTTAATCTTCCACATAATATAGGATAAAAACTAAAAATAAAATTGACAATATATCTAAGAAAATACATGGCACACACTTATAGAAACTAAGGATAAAACACACTCTTGAAAGATAGAACTATATCTAGTAAACCCTAATTTTATAACAAGACACATATGGATTAAGTAACAAAATAAATAATGAATAATTAGGAATTAATTATTAATATATCTAAGGATCTTTGAAAATTTCTATCATATGAGCATGGCACATAGTTACATTAAGTTTTTCTTAGTAACCTCCATGATCCCTTTTAATTTAATTAAGCCCATATGTCATCCTTTGATCCAATTATTCAACTAAGCCTTTTCTTATACAAGTTATGAATCCATTAGCTTGCCTCACATGAGTATTAGAGTGCATAAGAATTTTAGAACAAGCCCTTTCATCATTATCCTCTGGTTGAGAAGAATTTACCCTCAAATTCTATGCTTGGTCTTAAAGCTCTTGGAGACTTTATTGAGTGAAATTGTATTTGGTATTTGTGTTAAAAAGCCATTCCAAATGCTCTTCATTAGCACTATAATCTTCTTCCTTGTAGTAGTGGACTCCCCTTGTTGAAATTCCTTAGCAATTAAAGTGTAATATCCTACTTTCTTATAAGGGTCATTAAATAATGACTTCAACTTATACTTCTTATTATCCTTGTAAAGCACATACTCGTTAAGGATATCATCATTAGTAACATGCCTGTAAAGTTATCATGGTCTTACAATTAACATACGGAATTCATCCATTGATAACACATCATAACAAATATCATCAACATTGTTGCCAATTTTAAAATAGACAAGCACTTCTTCTTCACCTTTACCTTCAATCATTATCCTACCCCATACTAATCTAGCCTCTCATATTAATAAGACAATAAAATGCAAGTCCTAAACACATAAAAATCATAACTTTAATTAGAATATATGAGCATAATTGAATTAAACTACACACAATCACAAACCACACTTGAATAAATAGAGAATGAGAATTACATTAAATGAATTAAAATTATTAAATGATTAAAGGAAACAAAGAACTTAGGATGGTATAGTAACACAAAATCTTCAATCATTTTATTACAATGCAATGAACTAATAGACAAACTAAATCTAGCACAAGAGCCATATAACTTGAAAACAATGAAAATAAAGTCGAAAGTTTAACGGAGGTACCCTTGATGCTCCATTAAACCTAAGATTTGTCGTATATATAACCATTAGGCCATATGAAATAGATCTAAAATTTAATAAGAATATAGTCAGTACTAGTAAATACGAGGCCCTCGTAATATTACCTTATATATGTATGTGAGATGATTTAATAAAGCACATGGGAGTAAATCTAAGAAATATGATCCATATTTCATGAATATAGGATCCCTGTATTTCTTACTCCTTCATTGTCTTGTCTCGATTTTTCTACACATGAATTCTCTTTTAGGGTCATTCTTAATGATACATCTAAAACTCTTAGTCCAAGATTTTCTCCTCATACTATGCTCCTTTTCTTTAGTTATTTGTCCAAATTTCCTTGATTTCATCATTTCCTATAAAATTAGGCCTATAGAAAAAACTTGAAGAAAATGGTAAATGTTTCATAACAAATATAGAAAGTTGTAACCTAAAACCTTAATTTAGGAAATTATGATAAAATAGGGATTTGTTCGTGAGATTAATTAAATGTAATATATTAATAAAAATAATAGGAGTAATTAAGATGTAAAAATGAAGGAAATAATAAAGAATTTAATTGGATAAGATTAGGGTAATTTGCTAATTAAAATAGAATTTAGGAGGATTTACCCAAAAAAATTCTAAATTAATATAGAAAGGAATTTAATTATTATTTTACTAAATTTAATTATTTTTAAATATTCAAAAATACCAAAATATTCTAAACACCCCAACTACCCTATTTTCCTTTTTTTCCTCCCCTTTTCCTTTTTCCTTTTTCTCCTTTATCTTTTTCCTTTTCTCCTCTTCTTTTCCTTGTTGGGCCTCACCTGTGCAACCCAACTCCCCCTTCCTCTCTTCTCTCCTCCGTGAGGCCCAGCCTACTTCCCTTCTTCTTCTTTTCTCCTTTCTCCCCTTGCCTACCAAGTTTCTTTCTTTTCTTTTCCCCCGACCAGCCAGCCCAACCCCCCTTTTCCCCATCCTCGCTCTATAGGTCGCACCTACAACCTCCCACCATCCTTCCCCTACCATTGTACCGCCCAACCTACTCTTCCCCTCTCTCCTGCCCCTTTCCTTTCCAATTCAGGCCAAACCCCCTGCACCTACCTCCCTCGCTTACCCCCTTCCTTTCCCTTTTTTCCTCACCTACAACCTAAGCCCCTACCATTTGCAAGCTCATACCGGCCTGCTACTGTCTTCCGATGACCCCTTGCCATGCCTGCCCATTTATATTCTTCTCCCTTCCTTGGCCTATAAATACCCCATACCGACCCCCCATTTAATTTTCTTTACTTTGCCTAGAAATCCAAGCTATTTTTGCCATAGCCACTTCAACACTACCCCAACCACCGTCATGCAATACCACTACCTAAAACACCACCCAATCCCTTCTCAGCATCATCCTCCACTAAACTAAGGCACTCACCACCCCTGAATCCCCCCTACACAAATCACCCCAATTGTACAAAGCTGGTAGGTAAAGCTTCCCTTTGCACCTCATTGCTACCCCTCTCGCCACTGTGTGTCGCCTCCTCTACCACAATCACCACCTCTCCTACCACCCAATCAACCCATTAGACCCTCCTCTACCTTCTTCTACCCTTCCTTCTCCCTTTCTCCCCCTCCTTCCTCCACCCTCCTTCTCCACCGCCCTTAGCCACCACAACCACCACCACCACCACCTGCACCACCACCCTACTATGCCACTACCACCACAACAACCCTCTTAGCTTATAGATTCCACCACCATCCTACTCTCTCTCTTCTAGCCCTAAAATACCTATGTACCCCAAAACCACCACTTCCATCACCACCACCATCGTCGTCGCCGCCACTACTGCCACCCTCACTAGGTTGTGCCATAACCCTTCCTATACCTTAAGTATAATTTATTTGGTATAATTATTATTCTAAATTTATTATTATTATTATTATTATTAATTATTATTATTATTAAATTTATTATCATTATTATTACTAATATTCTATCATTGACTAATATAACTACCTAACCCTCTTTTGGCTAATAAAAGTATGGTTAACCATTTTAAGAATAATACCCTTATTTATACTTCTAAAGCTATTATTATTATTATTATTATTATTATTACTATTATTATTATTATTATTATCACTTACACTAGTTCATAATAGAGTTAAGTAGGAGATAATGAAATTAATGTGAGTAAAGTTAACCCTAATATTTTCCCTCTTATAGGTGAGCCAAGTCCGACCCCTAAGGAGGTGTAGAGGCATGATCCAAGCCCGGTGTTATTTTAGGTAAGGATGTGGTTAAGGCCTAATATGTTTATTATGTATATTATGTGTTATGTTGATGATATATTTGTGTACCTTATGTGGTTATGAACTATGTACTTATAGCCTAGCTTGCTAAGTGTGGAGCTAAGGTAAGTTGTATGTGTTCTCTTTATAGCATGTGTAATATGATCATGTGTCTTGTACTTTGTGGTGCTTATGTGATATGGCCCTTTAGGACATGCATGCTAGGAGGCATTAAATGATATTATGTGGTGGTGAAAAGATGAAAGGGGTAAAGGAAGTGAGTTGACTAGAGGGAAGTAAAAATGGCCTAAGTATTTCATAACTTATGGGTGGACAAGTACAAGGATAATATGAATAAAATAAGAGGGTGAAATAAATATTATATAGGATGGATATTTTTTGTATGGGGATGATCCTTAGGTGGTAGAAGTCGAGTTGAGGGTTAAGTAAGGTGAGAGAAGGGTTTTTGGGGTAATTGGAGTCGATAGGTGAAAAATAATATGTAGGTTGGTATAAGGGTGCATGGGGGACTTGGCTAGGGTTTGGGAGGAAAACCCCAAGTGGAGGAGATTGTGGAAGGGAAAATAATGGGAAGGATTGGAGTATGGGGTGAAAGTGGAAGGATATCATATGGGGGTGAATGTGTGTCATGTGGAAGAGGGAATGGTAAGTGAGAGTGATTAAGGGCAACATATGAGAAAAGAGAGGTGTTACAGTTTGGGGTAGCCAACTAGATTTTCATGGCCTCACATGCAAAATAGGAAGTAAAGTGGGATTTTTGGGGACATATCAAGTGAGGTGATGAGTTGAGGGCAAAGAAAGCATGGGTTGTGTGTGAGAGAGGGAGGTTAGGCCATATATACCAAATTAGGGTTTCTTAGGAAAAATCCTAGAGGGCGATGATGAGTCAGCCTAGAGATATGGGAAAGTGGGCTTCAACCCATATACATAGAAATTGGGTATTCATGGTAAGTAAGGAAAAAGGGGACAAAACATCTAAATGTACTTGAAGGCATAGAAGTCCCAAGATATAGGACAGACCTTTCATGAGAATAGGAGTAGATGAGTTGTATAAGTGGGTGGTCTAAGGGGCATGCATGTCTAGGGTGGAAATATTTATCAAACAAGAAATGAATAAGATACTAACCATTTACAGAGAAAGATTGTTGAGTCAAGCCCAAACAGTCCACTAGCGAATAATAGTGGCCAGGTGCGTTGTGCGCCAGAGACTATTCCACCGACGAATAATAATGGCTAGGTACGTTCTATCCTGGGTGTTTTTCGGTCTACCAGCTATAATAGTGGGGGATCTCAAGCTCAACAAACCAAACTTAATGATGATAAGCCATGGAAAGATACTATTTACTTACATTGAAATACCATGAGAGTTCGGGCCGGACCGGTCCGCCGGAGAATAATAGTGGTTAGGTGTCTTGTGCCCTAGAGACCATTCCACCGATGAATAATAGTGGCCAGGTACATTCTACCTTGGGGTTTTTACAGTCCACTGGTTATAATAGTTGGATTCCCGTACTCATATGAACTTATAATTACAATGGTGTGAAATGGGAATAATAACCAGAGATCTAATGGTTATGTCTTAATTGTCTCTCATGTATGGTCTTAGCTTCATAGTTACCTTGATTAGTATGTAGGACCAAAGATCTAATGATTATGTCTAACCGCATTGAATCACTACGTGTACTACCTTCCTTCACGCATGACCTTATCTGCATGGTTACCTTACTCAGTACGTAGCATACCAATCACCCGTTTCATAAGTGTTGCTCATTTCCACAAGCAGAGGTCCCTTCTGAGTTGGTGTAGGTAGGAAATGATGTGTTTGATGCCTATGACGCATTTGAGGCATTGAGCGAGGCTAAGTGCTAATATTTTGGGACTTGACATGGGGCCCAAGAGCAACGTAGTCCAGAATCTTCTTTTTCTAGCTTTTATCCTATTTTACTGTTGTATTGTTCTCTCCCCTTGGGGGCTTTGACTATATAACTATTTCTATGTTGTAATGCCTTTTAATCACGCACTTTGATTTTCTCTTTATGAATCGTTTAGATTTATACATTTCTATATCCTAATTGGTTTAATGTCTGGTTAGATTATTTCATAGCCTTGTGGTTGGTGCGAGACTAGCCTGGGGCCAGGCTTGTGTTGATCATGGCGGTAGCACCCCCTATGCTTGCATATGTTTTTAATTAAATGAAAATTTTCAACTAAATTTTTTTTAGGGTGTTATAGGGTCAATATACCCCCATGCTTGAACTATTGTTTTCCCTCAAGCAACATAATGACAAAAAGTATAACAAGTCCCAATTATCAAGCAATATAGGATCCCCTATTAACATATAACAAGATATAATTGATAATGACATGCTAAATGTATATGTTTCATTGGGACTAAAAAAATTAAAAGTAAACATGCAAAAAATTATTTTCAAACTCATTTTAGGTCACATACATCACAAACCATGTCACCTTCCCAATCCAATTTTGGAGTCAACAACAATAACAAATATGAAGAATTAGGCTAATAGATTTTTACTTTATACATATAGGTGCACTCTACTCTTATATGTCTCGGGTTTATGTTTACTCTCAAAAATTCTACCTATGATCATGATTACCCATAGGATTATCACTTTTCTCTATTTGCCACAACTTATAGTCCAAAGCACACAAAAACTAAGAGGTTAGTTATTTGGTTGTAATGGGGATAGGGTAAATTATAGGATTGTGATGTAATGTCTATCACTAGTAAAGTACAAAACTTCTATAGTTCCAACTGTATATGATCATCAACTTCACCTTTTCCTTAATGAACTTTCTACCTCTAATCATGAGCTCTTGTACTACCTAATAGCTACTAGATAGCTATTTTTTTTAAAACTTTGCTATGGTTCATTGGCTAAAATTCGTTTTACACTCCATCATGGCTAGAACAAGGATTTAGTGGTTACGCAATCCACCCCTTATTTTCAACATCTATACCTCAAGTGTTTTTTTAAATAATACAATTCACTACCTACCAAACAACATTAACACACCCCCATCGACCATGTCAATAGCTTATTACCAAATTCTACCCTACTAGCCATAGACTAACAGGCAAGATGAGATACAAATAATCACTCACATATATAGGTTAAATATCAAGAAAATAGGTGTAAAAACTTAATAGGATTATGCAAAAGAAAAATTGTAACAGGTAGGATATTTGGCTAAGTAATTAACAATAAGAGAATTATACCTCTATCATCTTACACTATATGCAACAATTTTGTGCAGCCTTGAAGAGAATAATGACAAGTTCTAGTGTTACACAACATCAAAGAATAATACACAAAAGTGAAAAGTATACAAGATAAAAGTCGCATCCACCATTAAGGCTCAAAGGCTCACAAATTTTTAGTTCTATTAGGCTTAGCATTTTTTTTCTATGATGACTGTTAAATTTTCATGTTCAAGTTTATTTGCAGTGAGATGCAACCAAAAAATTACGAATACTTTTTCTCTTTCCTAGAAGCATGTTGTTTTAAAAAGATTTAGTTCTGACTACTCATGCACATGAAGGTTATGAATTATAGATTTCTTGCATGGTATATTATCAAGGTGTCATATCCTATAATTTTGATTCCTTAATTTTTTTTCAAATAAAAATAAAATAATGTCACTTAAAAAATAAAAAAAAAGTAAAGCACACCCAAAAAGATTAAAAGAAATGTTAGGAACACATGGCACTCACACCCCTCACTTAAATCACTCATTATCCTCAATATGTAGACAAATAAAACAGCATGTAATATAAACATGGAGAGATAAACAAATAAAATCTAGTAAAGGTTAAAGAAATTTCATTATCACATTAGGTTTCCTCCCAAATGCTATTTTAAGTCATTATCTTGATCGTCCTTTACTTAGTCTTTGTATATTGGAGTAATTAGCTGCTTAACTTCAAGATCTTCTCTCCTATGTTCTTTTTTGAATGGTTTGAGTCAATGCCTTTTAAATTTCCATCTTTGACCTACCCTATCACTATTAATATAATAATGTAATGATGTAGTGCAATTTTGTACTCTTTTAGGACCCTAATAAGCTTCTCTCCCTACAAAGATGTAAGGTCAATAGGAATGATGATAGAAAGAATTTGAATATCCCCTAAGAAGGTATATTTTAGATGATTGGGTAAGGGTTTCAACTATACTTCTAGAGCCTCTTTTATAGAATGTAATAGTTTGTCTATCATAATAGGCAAGCCCATATGCCTCCTTCTATTAATCAGGTGCTTTCAAAGTAGAAAAACAATCTTCTATTTTCTTATCTAGTTCAAAATTTACTTTTAACTCCACATAAGATACTATTCTATTGGCTTTTTGAGATAAGTTCTTGTTGGTCATCACTTGCTAATTTAAAAATGTATTCACATAAAGTGTCAATTACATGAACCATAGAAACATATTCACAATCATTAGGATATCTCATGAAGTCATAAATATTAAAAAGAATTGTTTCCCCATCAAATTATATAGTAGGAGTTCCATCATGCACAACAATTTTAGTTCTAGAGACTTTTAGAAATGGTTTACCTAACAAAATAGAAGAAGGGTTAGGGGATCCATCATCTTGTATATCTAACAGATAAAAATTAGTAGGGAAAACAAGTTCATTTACTTGAACTAATACATCTTTAATTACCCCTTTAGGGTATATGTTACATCTATAATATATTAAGAATACAATAGAGTTTATTTTAATGCACCTAAACTTATAGCATTAAATATAGATAAATGCATGATACTTATAGAAGATCCTAAATCTAGCTTGCATTTTTCATATATCACGTTCCTAATTTTATAAAAAATAGTAAAAATGCCTATAGCCTAGTACGTAGGTGAGATTTTCCTTTATATAACTATAGATATATGCTTTCCCACAATAATTTTTCATCCCCTCTTATTTTTTTCTTGTTCGTGTATACATATTTTAAAATTTTTACCTACTCAGGCACTTTTTTTACTGCATCTATTAAGTGAATTTTTACTTCCACCTTCTTAAAAATTTCTAACATCTTCTTTTTATGATCTTGCTTCTTACCCTAACCTACCAAGATAAGAAATGGAGTAACATGTTTATAAGGGTTAAGAGTATTTATTTTAGTTACTTTAGGTGGCTTTTCCTATTTCTCTTCCTCTAAAATTACCGATCCCTCTTCTTCTTATTCTATCCCATGGTTATCCTTAATTTTCTTTGGACCATATTAATGTTTTCCAATCCTAGTGGTGATGTCACTCACGGTTTCTCTATGATTTCTCTATGTATTATTATGGAGTTTTGAGGAACTTTGATGTAGCAATTTTCCTGCTAATCTGCTAATTGAATCACTTGATTTTCTAATCTTTATAGCCCATTTCTTATTTCTTATTGAAAATTTGGCTATTAGAAGCTAAGGTCTTAACTATATCCTCTAATGAAATACCTTTTGATTGTTGTGGTATCTATAGTTGAGGAGGTTCCACAAATAAAAAGGGTGGTTCTGAGGAATAGGATAGAAGCCAGGAGGTTAGTTATAACCTTGTTGATTTTGGTAAAATGATGGTCTTTGATTATTCTTATACTTTAGGTTGGGATGATCCCTCCATCTTGGGTTATAAGTTTGAGCATAGGGACCATACTTTGGGTTTTCGTGAGGTCCACTTATAGCAATAACTTGTTACTCTTTTTGCAAAGTAGGACATGTATATATAGCATGACCCACCACTACAACAAAAGGTGGCATAGGCCATGAAAATGGCCACGGGAGGCAAAAATTAGTGGCCAAATTTTTTATACAAAGTAAGAGATTGTGGTTTTAGCAAAAATGGCTACCAAAAATAAAAATTTAGTGGCTATGTTCACTTTTTTTGTAATAGAAAATTATATCCATGACTAATTTGGCATAGATTTTTTTATGAAGTGACCATGAATTTTCAATAGAAAAGGATTTTCGTGACAAACTCATCATGAATTTGCCATAAGAAAAAAATTGGTGGCTAAATTATCATAAATCAAGAGAGAAAGTCCTTATGTCACCAACTCTACAAATTTGCCATGGAAAAATACTTTTGTGGCTAAATAGACATGAATTGACTAACTTGTCTTGAATTTGCTATGGAAAATATTTTTGTGGCTAACTCATCATGAATTGTCCACACAAAGATATTTTTAGTGGCTAAATTTCCACAAATTGGTCACAAAAATATATTTTCATGACTAAATTGTCACAAATTTTCAATGGAAAGATATTTCCATACCTAATTTTCCATGAAAAGATAATTGTGTGGCCAATTTGTCATGAATTTGTTATAAAAAAAAGATATTTTCCAACTAACTTGCCACAAGTTTGCTATAAAAAGATATTTGTATCTAACTCGCTATGAATGTGTTACTGAAAGATATTTGTGTGGCTAACTTACCATAAATTTGCTATAAAATGACATTTTTGTGGCTTACTTGCCATGAATTTATAATAAAAATATATTTTTATGTTTTTTTCATGTTAGATGTCGTACAAAAAAAAGATATGTGGTGAAAATCGATGCCTTTTTAGCTATAGCTCAAATTGAATAAAAATATGACCATAGTTTGAATTAATTTAATTAAGTTTATTTTTAATTTATAATACATCAAATTTTCATCCTAGCATTTTGATTATTTTGAAAAAATATTAAAATTAACTAGTTATTAATTTCAATCATAGTTTAAATGTATATAAAATTATTGACATATATATATAAATGTTAATATGCCAAAGTAAATACTATATTAAGAATTAACTAGTCTATTTAAAAAAAGTTCTACGACTTTATTAGTACATTTTATATCTTTTATTGTTTATTAATTTGAATAAAAAAATAAAATAAGATAATTGTTATTTTTTTCCCTAACTTAAATATGTGTATAAATTATGGAATAGTAGAAAATATATATGCACATAGAGACGTAGAAACATATATATCACTATACTATGGTTATACTTATGAAAAAAAATAAAAAAATACTATGGTTATAAGATCAAAATTTATTTTAACTATGAGTTAAATGTGTAATCATATAAATAAATGTGTGGCAATTTGAAAAGTATTGATATATATATGTGATACCTCATATAAGTAATGTATAATTAAGATAGATTAAAAGGTTTGATACAACTATTTATATAAATAAAATGCACATTAATTGAAAAAAGTGAATTGTTAAAGAACTTCACATTTAAGCGTGCTTGGTTTGGAGTAGTTTAAGGACGTGTGACCTCACCAGAAGGTTCTCAGAAAGCATGCTATAAATTCTCACAATGAGTATTGGGATAGGGTCTATCCATGATACAAAGATGTGGTGGTTAATTATTATTATTATTAACATCGATATATATGCCACAAGACTACTTCTTGTTGTTGTTGTTGTTGTTGTTGTTGTTGTTCTTATTATTATTATCATCATCATCATCATCATCATCATCATCATCATCATCATTGTCATCAATATGTGTGTCACGAGATTATTTGTGGCTATCAATATGTGTACCACAAGACTACTCATGGGCACCAATGTGCGTCCGGGGACTACTCATAACTATCATAACATGTGTTATGATACTATTTATGGTTATCGATATATGAATCATGACACTACTTGTGAATATTGAGATATGGGTCACCAATTACTTGTGGCTAATTTCATCAAATACAGCCACCAAATCAATTTTTCTGTAGCTAACATTTTCATTATGGCCTTATATTGCAATGCCCCGAAAATTTCTAATTTTAAAGATTATATTTAAATAAGGTTTTCTCAATCTTTGAAATTTTTTCCCAATATTTTATTATAATTTTGTTTCTATTTCTATAAGTTGTTGATGCAATATCTTTTGAGATTGCAAAGATGATGATGACGATGAAAATAAATAGTAAATAAACTGGAGTACATATAATTCCAAACTTTCCTAATCACCTACACCGAATCCTAGCCTTAACTTTAATATAAATTTTAACCTTTATTCCCTCTGATTTAGGAAAAAGTAGTATAAATAAAAGTTTTATAAATAGTTCATATATTTACATGAAAATTTGAATCACAAAAATCTGAGTTCATACATACAAGTTATGGTCAAAATACCTCATAATGCCAGAACCTGTATGAAATTCAACTTTAACCTCTAAATTAATTAAATACATGAGATTATTATAATTTAAAAGTATAATTAAAATTAATATAAAAAATTTCACATGTTTTTCAAATAAATAAAAAAAATATTGAAATAAAAGGGCATAAAATATGTAACAATGTTCATTCATCAAGGAGCTACAAGTTCCTTTAGAGTCTAACTCACCATCATAGAGGAAAAAGTTAGCACCTACTGGCTGAATGATTTGATATCTGTTTTTGCTAAAAAAAATGCTTTAAAGTGTAGATTCCTATTAGGCATGCATCAGAAGAGAAAATGGAGTTGTAATTAGAAGACAAGCTCAATTAAAAAAATTGATAATAGAAATTAGAATTAAAGTTTTCGGTCCTCGCTAACAACTCAAAACTTTGGTGTGATATCATAGATACTTCAAATTAAACCCTAAATAAACAAACAAATAGTAAGAAATGACTAAGGTTTGATCCCACACAAATTGTAATTTAATTCATAAATGGAATACCTCAAGTTTTAGCTAACTTTAATCATGAGTAATTAACATCGTAACCTAAATCTAATATCAAGAAATTTATATTTCTATCTTACCCTAAATCCTTAATCTTAAAAATTTTTTTTCTAACCTTAATTTTATTCTGGGTTATTAATATCTTTTCAAACCTAAACCTAATACCAGATTATCATTTAATTTAATTATCCTTATACCCTAATCTAAACCCACACTTTTCTCTTTTTTCCTTTTTCTTTTTCTTCTATTTCCCTTAAATTTTTTGTCTCTTTTTTCTTTTTCCTTTCTTCTTTCCCTTTGCGTGCATGACATCCACTGCCATTATCTCCTTCCATGATCTACACACACTACCCTCACCATCACCCATCAACTCTCTCTTTTTTTTCTTTTTTTTTATGTGATGGGTTGTGTTGAAAAAACATGTCCAATCACCTCACCCTCTCTCCTCTCAACCTTGATACATGCTTGTCTCTATATATATACTACACATTAAATGCTGAACATCCCCTGTCCATCTCAAATTTCTTCCAAAATATCCCCCACTGGTAACTCTTGTCATTCCTCCACCTCTAGCACCAACAACCATCAACAAACCCATCCCCTCCATTGAGCAAAAATCCCCAAAACTACCCTCCGCCTTCAACCATTTTCACCACAACACCCAACCCCTTTCTGCATCCACCACCAAAACCGCCACCCCCTTTAGACAGCCACCACCAAAAGCTTACCCCATATTCAAACCAAAGCAACCAAAACCCATCCCCTTTTGGCAAGCACAACCAAAACCTATCCCACCTGTCGACATCCACCACCAAACCCCTCTTTGTTGCATAAGTTTTGACCCAGCCTTCCTTCAAAACTTGTTTTGGTTTCCCCCATTCTTTCACCATTTCATTACCTTAAACCCTCCTCAATTATATCATTTAATTCTAATTATGATTTTTTTTTATTTTTCATAGGTTGTATTTTAGAGGTTTCGAAAGCGATGAGATAAGATAAGCGTGCTTAGAGACCAAAGAGTTTTTTTTTTGTTAGGATACTAATTGATGTTTAGGGTTTTGTGTTAAATTCTTGAATGGCTATGAGTATTATCATTTGATTTCTATTATATTGTTAAACGCATTTTTTTAATGATATGTTATGATAATATGGATTTTATGATAGAAAGAGAGTATGAATAACGAACAATGTGCTAATATGATGTTGCTACACTAAGTTGGTTTTTTGGATGAGTATAACTTGTGCAAGAATATTATGGGCCTAATAAAATATGATAAGTGGGAATCAATTGTATTTAAGATGTATGTATATAAATGGAAGATTTGGAAATAATGACATTGAAGATATAAGACTATTGTAAAATAAAGGCTTCTAGCTATTTATAAGTGCATTTCTTTTGTCACTATTGGTTAATATGGAAATTTTAATACTTTAACATTTTTAATGGATGAAAATATTCTAATAATATCATATTGAGTGATTGGAGTGATTATGAATGTCATAAGTTACTCACAATGAGAAAATGACCTAAATTAAGAAGAATAACCTTAAAATGGTAATCTTATTATCACCTGTGTAAAATATTGCATTTAGGCCACAAATTTAAGATATTTTTTTAATGTTGGTATTTTGGGGATGTGTATTGAATTTGGTAATTATATGAGCCTTATGAGAATAGTTATGGCTTACCTGTGAAATTTAAATTTTGAGAACTTTAGGAATAGTAATTTTTGAGATAGGGTTATTATTGCATGTGTGAGACGTGGGAGTTAGGCCTTGAATTTTAGGTATTTTAATAATAATAATAATAATATTTTAGGAAGATATACTAAATTTGGTGGGTTGATGATCAATATGGGAGGAATTATGCTTAAAGTGTGAATTTAGGGTTTCTAAAAAGAAAATTAAGCATCTTAACCTTTGGGAATGGTCTTGTTGTATGTACGATGATGCTTTGCTTACCTTAATTATGTTTTATACTTATAAAACCAATCATATATAAGATACTAAATATTTAAATTAAAAGATCACGTGAGCGGAGCCAAGGTGTAGGGTTCATTCCACATGAAGATTATAGTGGCTGACAAGCTTTTTACCTTAAGAGGTGCTTCAGCCCATTCCATCGGATTAAGAATAGTGGGTCCGTATACTTAATGTGAAAAAGAATATGGTTTGATATAATAACTGAAGGATAAGACATTAATTATTTAAAGCAAAAGATTACGTGAGTCAGGACGAGGTGTTGAGTTCCTTCCACCAAATGATAATAGTAGCTCAAGTGTGATGTCCCTAAAAGGTGTTTCAAATTGTTCTGTTAGTTTAAGAATAGTGGCTTAGGATCATTTTTCCCTAATAGGTGTTGGATCTATTCCACTAGATGATCATAGTGGATTTGATGTATTATCCTTATAAGGTGCTTCAGTCCGTTCCACCGGTTTATAAATAATGGGTTCGTAGAACTCGACGTAAATAAAATAATAGATCATGTTATATTCTAAATATATAAATCTGGACTAATATTTACCTTGTATTACTTTTTGTATCTAGCGTGTAAACTACTTTCTCCTATGAATGCATGTAAATCCATGTTTTCCTATTTTGACTATATTCTTACCTTACTTAGTAAGTAGCGTATCGATCATAATTTTCATAGTTGTTGTTCATTCCCACAAGTAGATGACTTGGATGTTTATGTGTAGGTCGATGAAGACCCAGTTGATGATTTTTTAGCTTTTAATGCTTTGTATAGTGTAGAGTGACTTTGTATAATAGAGCTTTAGGATTATAATTTTACTTGAATACCCTTTTGGACTCTTAGATCTATAGTATTGCTTTTGTCTATATTTTGGATTACTCTACTTGTACTTAATCTCTAAACTTATATTTCTGTATATGAAACTTGTAAAATCTCAAATTTTTATAACCCAAAATTTGAACATTTAACCTTTCATCCAAAAAATTTTAATATTTAATTATTAATTTAATCATTTTTGTTAACCGTTGACATAAGATCTAGATAAATTATTTAATAAATTAATATAATTATTTAAATTATTTTACCAAAATCATTTTATTTAAATAAACCTTAAACTCATAATTTTACCTAAAATTATGATCTTAAATTCATACCCTAATTTTTAGATAAATAAATATAATATTATTGTAACATCCCCAATTTTTGGACTAAAAAATTTCATTTTTAAGATAATGCAAAAGTGATTGAAAAATAAGACCAGGAAAGGTTACTACTACATCAACCATGAGAGAGGTATTATCATCACCTAACTCGTGCCCGATGCAAGACAAAACAAAACAAGGAACAAAAGAATGCATGATCATAATAATAATGTGACAATACAAAGAAATAAAGACTAAAACCATATCATAGATAGGATGAACTTGATAGTTTACAAAATTAAATATAGGAATCTGAGCTAAGAATTTAAATAACCAAAAATACGAATACATTCGAATGTAGTGGGAAAAATACCAATGATTGTTTAGGCTAACTCTTAGGTGCAATCATAACCTCAGAGCCAAAACAAACTTATGACCCACGTCATTACCCTTAGCATACTCTAACTAAGAGTTATAACCCTATAAATTGTCCTCTACTCCTCGGACTAGAAGCCAGATCATCATAGTAACCATACAAGTGCAGTATCAATACGGTAAAGTACTAGTAAAATGTACTACCTAAAACATGGAAGGCTCATGCAACACATTAAAGTTATATAATAGCATTTTGATATTATCATGATACAACTTAAGTATAAAATAGCATAATTACATGGAATTCATGGAAGTATAAAAATACAGTGACACATACGATGTGTAAAATGTAAACCATATTAGAATTCCTCTTTTAGTGACCATACAATTTCCTATTAGTAATAAAGTTTATTTGAGCACACCCAGTTCTCCAACATGAACAAAAGTTTTAGTAGCACAAGATAATCATAATGGGATACCATACCCATAATACAAGGTCGAGATAAATCAAATGGAATTTTTTGAGGATATCACACCCACCACACATCAAGTCCACCTGCCACAAAAATTGAGATAATATACCTACCACACATGGTCAAATTATACCAAAGGAGCTTGTACCGGGATACCTCATCCACCACACCCTGAATGTCTACACCGCAAGGTATAAGAAATTAAGATAATTCAAGTGGGTTGGCAAGTCTAGGGAGAGTCCCCAAAGTCAATAAATGCTGCCCCAATTGTTAGAAGAGAGAAGGAGAGGTGATGGAAAAGGTAGAAGGGAGGCTTGACTCTAAATGTGGCTTTTTGGAAAACTTTTGCTAATTAAAATCATATAATGATTTAATTAATATGAAAATAATACTATAACACTAAACCATGCTTATTAGCATAATTGAATTCAAATCAGAAGTCTTCATAATCACTAGGGAGAAATTCAAATCAAAATAAAAAATAAGTCTGACATCTCAAGCAAACCAATCGATTGGTTTGGGCAAACTAGTCAATTGGTTTGTCGAGAATAAGAATATAAATTTCCTTAGTACACTAGTTGATTGGTTATGTAAACTAATTGATTCATACGTCTGAATTTCATATTTTTATTAAAATTTCAAGGCCAATTCAAAACCAAAAATCATTTATCTTATATCAACATAATTCTAAATATAATTTGGAGAATTTTTTGATTGGATATTGCAGTTATCCCAATAACCCAAATTTAATCTAAATTTTAATCCTAGCCCTAAATCTATTTTTCTTTTCTTTTTCTTCTTTTCCTTTTTCTTTTTTCTTCCTTTTTCTTCTTTTTCCCTTTTCTTTTTCTTCTCCCTTCCTTTTTTCTCTCTAGCTAACCCGTCTCCCCCATTTTTCTTCCTCCTACACTGACCCATTTTACTTTCTTCTTCTTCTTCTTCTTCTTCTTCTTCTTCTTCTTCTTCTTCTTCTTCTTCTTCTTCTTCTTCTTCTTCTTCTTCTTCTTCTTCTTCTTCTTCTTCTTCTTCTTCTTCTTCTTCTTCTTCTTCTTCTTCTTCTTCTTCTTCTTCTTCTTCTTCTTCTTCTTCTTCTTCTTCTTCTTCTTCTTCTTCTTCTTCGTTCCTACCCCTATTTTTCCTTACCGCCACCACCTGTAGCAAGCCCCATCCCTTCCACCATCAACCCATCCCCTACCATCGACCACCACCCCTTTTCTTTCCTTTCGTCCTTCTCCCTCATCCTCTATTTTGTAGTCTCCCCTTCTTTCTCCCTTGTGGAAATTCCTACTAATCCTCACCCCTTGCCACCATCCACCATTCCTAGAGTGTCTAGGGTAACAATAGTTTTTACCGTTACCACCTCCTCCACCGTAGAGAACCCTAACTCCTCCACCTCATAGCTCTTTACATTACCCCAGTCAGACACAACCAGCCTCTTCATTTCAGCCCTGCACCCTTCTCCTCCCTTTGACACTTCACCCTTCTTCCACCACCTACACTCGACTTCCCATTCCATTTCATTTCCTCCACAATCTTAGCTCCTCCTAGTCTGCACCACCTCAGCCTCCACTCCTACACCATCACTTGCAGCCTTCCCAACACCACCTACCCTTTTCTCCTTCTCTTCTCTTTTCCCTTCTCTACACCACCACTCCCAATAGGAACTAAGGTCAACTTAATTATAAATAAATGAGGAAAATGGACAAAATGGAACCATAAAAAGGTTAATCGGTCATGGAGATGATTCTAATACCAAATCAAAAGTACTTAGAGGAGAGAAATATAGGGGAAGAGGACAGGATAGGTAAGTCATCAAGCCACTATTGGGAAACTATGATCTCTAAATTTTTTTTAGGTTGTATAATGTTTGAATCAATAACCATAATAGTATAAGAAATGGCCATAATATTATAAGAAATGATTTAAAACAACTCCAAAGCTTAATCACAACCTTATGCAACCATCCAAAAAATATTTGAAATAATTCAAGATAGAAACCTCACATCCAAAATAAACTAATTGGTTGGTTTCTCTCATGATTTATTCTAAAAGAATCCTATCAAAACTAGTTAACTAGTTCTTCTAGACCCATAAATCCTCAAAAAGGTTAACTAGTTGATTGGTTTTTTAGTAAACCAAATCTTCCTTTTTTATAAAATCAAACATTATAAAACCAATCTTAAAACACATTTCTAACCCTTGATTAAACATACTTAAATCACAATCAAACACAATAATTAACATGCACTAAATGACCTTAAAAGTGGGATATTAGATCTATATTCAAACAATTATTCCAAAATTTATTATTATGAAAATATTTTATATTTTATGATTTATTTCAGTATGTTATTCAATTTCATTTAGCCGTATCCTCTTTATCACATTCATTTATATTGTAAGTTATAATTACCATTTTAAGTGACAAATTTATTAGATACTTACTATTATTACCTTCTTATATAAAGGAGGCTTTTCTTTATCACACAAGTAAGAGATTAATAATATGTAGAGTTAAGATATCAATACCTAAAACATAATATAATTCAAAACAATAATAGTTTTTTTTTCTAAGTTGGTATTAAAGACTATGGTTTTAAATTTTAATGTTGCTTGAAGAAATGAATTTCTTTGGCCTTAATTGAGCTTGCTAAATTTGGTATAGCCTATGATAGATAGTTGGTTTGGGATGGGTGTTGGCCTTAATTGTACTGTCTGAACTAACTCCTAGCCTTATAAGTAATGTGATAAATTCATGTGTGATAACTTTGTAGCTGATGGTTAAAGTTTTCTTATGCGATATTAGTATTCTTGAATTTTAATGCTCATGAAGTCACAACTCAAGCACTTCATTAAGACAATTGGGGTTTATGGAGAAATAAATTCAATATGAGGAGTCTTCTTGGTTGTCGTTACCATGTCCTTTTCCAATTCCACCGCCTAAAGATTGGCTTCACAAGGTTATTCATCACCAACCACCAATATTAGAGAATAAGGAGGGCCCAACTGTCTTAGAGAGTTAACTAAGAAACTTTGAGAAGGTCTTCATTGCAAGTTGTTGTCTGTGAAATAAGGGAGTAGATTCCACTTGCAATGTCATATTAATGAGGAGAGGTTAGTAGTTGATAAGGGTTGATCTAGATTAGTATGAGCCATTTGTGGAGATGCTTATGGTTTACTTCTACCCTACTCATATGAGGATAGCAAAGTATGACGTTCTCATGTCTTTCTACTAGGGTATGTTTATAGTGGAGTAGTACTACAGCTGCTACATTTATTTCATCTACTTTTCTATAGAGGTAGATGATAATGACAGGATGATGGTCCACTAATATAAGTTGGGATTGATTTTGAGATTTTATGAGATATTGCTGGGGACTCATGCATCGGGCTTACGAGCCATGTATGACTATACATTAGAGACATCACTGATTTTAAGGATCCTAGTGGCCAAGTGAGGGTCAAGTGGAGGTTTAAAGGTGTTCAATGCTGAGGTGGAGAAAATCAATTCTAAAAGATATGCATTCACTAGAATAGGCCCACATCTCACTATAGAGAAAATTTAAGTTAACCATTAGTGTAATGCTTCACTTGTAAGAGGTGTGGAAGATATCATCCAGGGTTTAACTATGTAAGGTAGTTAGTTCAGTGTTATACCTATGCTATGATAGGGTATCATCAGTTTGAGTGTCATGCCACAAGAGGCAACATCCAAAAAATGCTTACTCATTCATGGGGTACAGTGACATAGACTTTGCTAGCTCATAGGGTTCAACTAACAAATAATGGGGCTAGCATGAATACTCTATAGTAGTGAATTAGAGGCCTTATGTTTAGGAAAGGGTTCAAGGAGTGTTATAGGACTACTCCTCGATAGTCACTTGAATGTGATGAGTCAATTACAGGCTGATAAAAAGGAAAATGTCATCATAGGTAAGTTTACTAGTTATTCTCTTCTAATATGTGTACTTTTGACTCTGGTACTTCTTATTCCTTTGTGTATACCACTTTTTTAGCTAAGTAAGATATGATTCCATATAATAAAATAGATAACTCTCTGAATATCCCATCTAAGGATATATTTCAATATACTAGGCTATATAAAGGTGTGGAATTAGTTATTAGCAGAGTTGAGCTTCTAGTAATGCAATAGGCATATAGCTTCATGAATTCGACATTATGGGCAATGACATACTGACAAAGAATCAGGATTTGATCAATTACACACAAGATTGCATGGTTCTCAATGAACCAAAAAGTTTTAGGGTCTCTTACTAGAGATGCAATCCTAGACCCTTAGTAAGAATGGTATTCACAACGATATTTACACCATAGTATAGAAGGTATACCTGATCTGTTTGTTTAATGTTCAAGAATTGGGTATCAATAAGCCATCAATTGAGAAAATTCATGTGGTATGAGTGTTTCTAAATGTGTTTCCTAATTATATCTCCAGCTTTTTGCTACTGTATGAGATAAAATTTATGATAGATTTTCTACTAGGGACAAGGCTTGTGTCTAATTTATCCTATTGCAAGGCACTAACTAATATAATTGAGTTTCATACACATTTGGAGGAGTTATTAGAGAAGGGGTAAATTTGAAAAAGTGCATCACCTTGGGGATAAATAATCTTCTTTGTTAAGAAGAAGGGTGGTAGGTTAAGGTTATACAAAAATTTCTAAGGATTAAACTAAGGTACGGTGAAGAAATGTTATCCACTGCCTCAAATTAACCACCTCTTTACCCAGCTACATATGGATACAATTTTATCAAAGATTGACCTTAGGTCTAGATATCATCAGTTGAGTATTGCCAAAAGTGACATGCCAAAGACAACCTTTAGGATGAGGTATGACCATTACGAGATCAATGTGATGTCCTTTAGACTCACTAATGCACCAGAAATGTTTATGGCCTTCATGAATTAAATCTTCTAGCAACACCTCTATCAATTCATCATGATCTTTACCAATGATATCTTGATTTAATAAAATACTTTGTTAATGATGCCACATCAACTATACACCAAGCTCTCAAAGTGTGAGTTATGGAAGGATGAAGTAGCCTTCCATGAGTATATCATCTCAAGGAATGGATTATATATGGACACTTAGAAGATACGTGTAGCATCAAAGTGTTTAGCATAGGATTGATAAGATACTTAATACATTTTGTGTAGGACTATTTTAAGATTCCTCATCCTTTTAGTGGGATAATAAGTGTATTGAGGATTTTGAGGAGTTGGAGAAGAGGTTAACTTTATCTATTGTGCTTACCTTACCATTAGGTAATAAGGGAATGTGTATTGATACAGTGTAGGAGATTAGTGGCATATGATTCTCATCAATTGAAGGAGCATAAGAAAAACTTTCTAACTCATGATCTTGAGTTAGTTGTAGAAGTCTTCACCATGAAGATCTGGAGACATTACCTATATAGAGTATAGTGTAAGTTCTTCACATATCATAAGAGCATTAATTTTATGTTTACTTAGTGAGAGATAAACATGAGATACTCTAAATGACTAGAGTCAGTGAAGGACTATGATTTGGAGCAAACTTTATGGAAAATGCTCTCGATAGGGACACTTTTCACTCTTTAGGTTCAGTGATGGTTTTAGATTAGATATGGTAGGAGATTTAGGAAATGCTCATAAGGATCATTGGGTTCAAGGATCTTGAGGTAAGGATGAGAGCTCTCATATTCACACTGACCATCTTCAATAAGAACCAAGCTAGTCATCTAAGTGACATCAAGCTTAAGAAGATCAAATGTATAATAATTGAGGTCATAGCTATGGTATTTTATATTTGTGAGATTCGTAATATTTAATTTTGAGGTAGGTAGTGTGTTCTATAGAGTTTTCTGGAGCTTAAGAGGATGATTCTTGAAGAGATTCATAGTGCATCTTATTCCATCCATCCTAGAGAAGATAAGGTGTATAATAATTAAAAGTAGATCTATTAGTTACCCTATATAAAGTGGGGGTTCCATACTTTGTGACTAGATGCTTGACCTATCAGATGGATAAGATTGGGTAGAAGCGCCCAATGGGGCTAATTTATCCATAAGAGGTTCCTAAGTGTAAGTGGGATAGCATTTATGTGGACTTTAAGTTTGGGTTGCCAAGGATTCACAATGGTTCATACTTGATCTAGGTTGTAGTTGATCAATTGATCAAGTCGGTAGTCTTTATACCAATGAAGTTAACGTAGAGATGGAGTAGTTAGCCAGTGCTTACAGAAAGCACATGGTACAATACCATGAGGAACCTGAGGATAATGTATCATACCATAACTTTAGATTCCTGGCATACTTCTAGTAGAAGTTCTAGGAAGATTTTTGGGATACATCTAAAGATGAGTATTACTTTCCACCCAGCTATAGATAGCCAAACTAAATGCACAATTTAGACCTTAGAGGATATTCTTTAGGTATGCATACTCGAGCTTCACCACAGTTAGGAGGACTATTGTGACACCCACAAAATTTACTATTAAAATTATTTGTTTTAAGCATAAGTGTAATAACTGCATAATTGGGTGTTACCACCATACTAGATATAATTATATCTTACCATACCATCCTTACATTAAATACAAAGCAAAACAATTAAAAACTTAGAACATGGTTAAATAGAAACCTTGATATACTCATAATGTAAATAAAGGTTTGGAGGTTAACTTTGAGTACAATATATAAATATATATAAAAGGGATACATAGAAAATAAGAGTCCCAAAAGTATCTGGCCAAAGCTAAGATCCGGATAATATGACTCTACATTTCCAACCTTATACATAAAATAAGATCACTCCTCCCTAAGTAAGGCGTCATAAGTAGAAAAGTCATTTACTGGGTCCTCAAATACATACACAAACTCAACTAGCTCATCTGCTTGTGGGAATTAATAATACCCATGAAAAGGATGATCAGTACATTACATACTAAGTAACATGATAATAAATTCATAACCAGACTACACAAAATACATAAGATCACTTGGAAGAATAGGTGAGCATAATAATATGATGTAAGATAATAATATTTTTTTAATCCCATTATTATATATAATCATAATTCTTATTCTTATATATGTTGAGTTCAAGGACTCTACTATTCTAAATCTGGTGGAATCGGCTAAAGCACCTCTAAGGGTAAAACGCTTTTGAACTAGTATTATCGTCTAATAGAATGGACCCAACATATACCAAGGCAGCACACTCCTGACCACTATTCTTAAACCAATGGAATAGTATGAGCAACTCTTAAGGAAAAATGTTTCGGAGCTACTATTATCATCCGATGGAATGGATTAAATATGTCTATCAGGTGGAATGGATATAATACATAGTTTTTCACTTTAAGTGATTAATATCTTATTCATAATTACTTATCTCAATATCATATTCTTGTTTACATTGAGCCTAATAACACTCCACTATTCTTAATCCTATAAAACATAATGAAGCACCTCTTAGGAAAAAAATACACCTGAGCCACTATTATCATCCAGTGGAATGGACACAAAACACCTTGGACCTAACTCATTTGATATTTCAATTTAAGTGATTAGTGTCTTATTCATGGTTATATATCTCGAGATGATCATGTAGACAGATAGGAAGCTATGAAATTCCCATAATACATCTTAACATAATTATTTGAAACACATAAAATTAAGCATGTGTGAACACTAATACATTCCCCAAGGGAAAAAGGCCATATTCCTCCTAAGAAACCCTAAATTCATAAGTTAAGCATAATTTCTCTCATGATACTCATTTTATCACCAAATTTAATAAGAATCATTAAAATATTATTATTGAAAGCATATAAAAACAAGGTCTAACTCTAAAGTATTATACATTCAATAACAGCCTATCTCTAGGGTTATTATTTACATATCCTTATGAAATTATATTTTCACAAATTAAGCATAACTTTTCTCATGAGATAAATATGACCACCAAATTTAATACATGTTTCTAAAATTTCAATATTAACAACATAGTTGAAAATTAAGACCTAAATATAATGTTTTACTCATTATATAATGAACTAGCCTCTATGTCACTATTCCTAATTTAAATTATTTTTTCATTTTGTTTAAATTAGGTTATTCATAATCACTCAAAATATTCTTCACAATATATTTAAAATATTTTGAACTAATTAACACATTAAAATTCCAAGGATTTAATATATTAACCATATTTACCAAATTACCCTTAAAATAGCCATAATAAGCATATTTTTACAAAAACCTTATGAGTCAAAATATGAATGATTTTCATCCTCCAACCCATATTCTCACAAAAATGCTCAACCATAAGTATACATATACATATGAGTAAAAAAAATAGCCCAAATTATATAAATCATTCATGCTGACTTTCTTTACTTATAAAATAAGTTTAACTTAATGATATTCATAAACGCATGCTTTCACGTATTGCTTATCTTTCCACAATACCACACACTATGCCTTAAAACATTATTATCAAAATTAAATTACTTATATAACAATACCAAACATTATATTTCATATAAATATACACATTTCACATAATAGCCTAGCATATGATTGAGTTTTACTACAACAAAAATCATCACTTCAACATAGGGATGGAACCTTTTGATGCTCTCTATGGATGAAAGTGTCATAGCCCCTTATGTTGGAGCTTCTCGAGTAAGATGGTTGTGTTGGGACCCGAGATAGTAAAGGATATTGCAAGACAAATTAGACTAATTTAGTCTATTAAGTATAGGTTACTTAAGATCAACATAAGAGTTATGCAGATTTGTGAAGGATAGCAGATGGGTATAAGGTGGGTCACCAATTTCTTCCTCATGTCTCTTCTACCAATGAGGTGATGTATTTTTGTTAGAAGGAAAACCTCAGGTTGAGATACATTGGGGCATATGATATTCTTGGTTGAGTAAGGGAATTTTCATACTAAATCACCTTGCATGTTTAGATTTCATACATGAATAATGTATTGCATATCACCCAATTGAGGCAGTATGTGGAAGATCCTTCACACATCATTTAGCCTGAGGTAATCGAGATTGATGATGTGTTGTTGTATGAGGAGAAACTATTGAGAATCCTCGATACTAAGACACAAGAGATGTGATCGAAGGTCGTCAAACTTGTGAACATCCTATGGCCATACTATAAAGTTGAGTAGGCCACCTAAGAGTCTAAGGGTGGAATCATAATGAAGTATCTAGAACTTTCTCTTAGATGTGATATATGGTTAACGTTATCTCTTCAAAACGGGTAGTCTCATTCCTCTTACACTACCTCTTGAGTGTTATTTTATTTTGCTTGATGGTCTAGGGTTTTGACACATTTTAAGCTTACAACAACAATTTCTTTTGTGAACTTAGGGATGAAGTCTCTTTTAAGGGGGTTGTGTTGTAATACCCCTTCAAGAGTCCATCAAAATGTACTTAAAATTATGTATATATAAAAGAAAATGGTTTTGACTTTAAAAGTTAAAATGTGGGTAAAATGTGAATTTCAGGTGTACCAATCAATTGGTTTCCTAAACCAATTAACTAGTATGATGAATGAGTTCTATTTTTAGTTATGGGATAACTAGACAACTAAATGTCCAAATAAATAAAATGATTATGCTATAATTTTAAATCCTTTTATATTTTAGCTTTGATTCTTTTTTTTTATGGTTATGAAAATTTTTAATTAGATTTTATTTGTGTTAATAATCATATTTGGGTGATTTGGAAATATTTTTGTGTTATTTAGATCATTTTATGATATTATTTAGCAAGAAATCTCCTATAAGTACTTTTGAGGTACTTTCTCACCTACTCACCTTCTCCCTCACTTTCCTCACTCCTCTAGCACCTAAGTTTTGTGCAGATCCCTTGCACCTCCCCTAACCTATTTTACGTTTTCCACAACATAATTACACTACATCTCCTTCATTTTCATCATCTTCCCTTTTTTGCACTTTGGTTCCCTACACTCAACCAAAGTCAACCCCCCACACACTCTTTCATTATTTTAATTTTTGACCATACAAGGTTGGGGAACCCTCCCTTATTCATTTCAACTATCCCCAAAATTTTCTCCCTTTTATCTCTTTTCCTTAAGATAACTATTCTAAGTTTTTCACCTTATTCCTCTCCTACTTTCCATTTCTTTTCGAATCGAAAATCGAGGCTTTGACTCTTGATTTAGCCTCATTTGATCAAAGCCTTAATTATTCTAAGTGTTTCACCTTATTCTTCTCCTTTATTATCCTAATCATAGCCTTATCTCTCCTTTGTTTTCCTTTTTAAACAAGGAAGGATTAATATGTAGAGAAAGGGTGAAGGTCCATCTTTTCTCCTCTTTGCAACTTGTTCTTGAGAGAAGGATCAGTAAGGTCTTAAAAGTAGTTTTTAATTGTTTTGATTTTTTTCCCTATTACAAAATCATAAGTCTTAGTATAGGCCATTAATTTAGGAGTATATCATGATGCTAGAAGAGTTTTTTATGGGAGGTAAGGTATCCTTATCTTTAACATGACTAAGGATTTATGTTGTTAATTGTGGTTTTGTGTCTCATTATGCTATATGATGCATATGTGTCATTTTGATTTCTTAAATTTGAGTATGTAGAATGTATATACCTTTGGAATTTGGAACATGTTTTGAGTATTTTGATATTAGGAATGAGTTTGGTGAATTTAGCATGAGCGTGATGTGTGTTGACTATCTACCATGAATCCACGTAATTTTTAAGTGTGGAATGTGTCTTATGATGTGTTCTACAACAAAGAAGAATGTGAGGGTTAATTTAGGAATGTATGTGATTTTTTTAAGTGTGAAAATGTGTTTCTAAACCAATTAATTGATTTCCTAGACCCACTGACTAATCACTTGAACATCTAATTGGTTTGATAGACACATTGACTAACTCGATTAGTAATCGGCTAACCTGGTAATTACATCAACTGATTTATATAAATAGCTGATCGACTGGATAGACCCATCAACCAATAATGTTGTGCCCATAGTTTTTTTTTTATCTCATCCTAAAGACATCAATTGGTTTAACTGAATCCATCCACTAGTTTTATGAACAATTGATTGGTTGGACAAACCAGTTCAACATTTTTGTTATGGTTTTTTTTCTCCAGGTCTCCTACATCCAGAATAGTCAACAAGTCCTAATGACTGATTGATTGGTTCCAATTAAATTTTCCGTGCTTGTCTATTATTTGTAAATCCTTATCTAGGGCTTGACACAAACCTTCAAACAGGATGAAGATTAGTTTGAAATGAAAAGAATGGTAGGATCGTTTGACCTTTCTACACACAATGAAGTAACAAATTCAACCAAGAACTCATCAAAGAAACGAATTCAAATATCACTAATCTAATATTATTCTAAATAGTCATAGAATGGGTGTTTAGTCACAAGTATAGAATTAACCAAGTATTTACTTGTGTTATATTTTAAAATCAAAAAAAATATCAACATCATTCTATAAGTGATGACGCACATGCCTTTTATAGGGCTTATAACATCGCTAACTAGCACACTATTTTAGACACATGATACACAAATGATGAACTGATGTGGAATATCATCAACAAACTATCTTCAACATTCCAAGAAATTTTCTATGACCTCAAAGTTTGCAAAATCTTTAAAGCTTCGATTAAAAGAGTGGTGAACAATGTTGATGTCGAAATTCACTTGGAAGGTGGCAAAGATCTAACATAATATCTTTGGCCTTCTAAAGAGAAATATTCTATTTCTCAATAAAATACACTCTATTAATCTCCAAAGATCTCAATTGAAGAAGGAAAAGAGAGGAAGAAGAAACACACACGGCTTTGTGTTCTTCTCTCTTTCTAATATTATTGCATTATACATATGATTGATCTACTCAGATCAAGTGTACAAGGATTTATATATACATGCAAACATGAAGGGCCCTTTCATTAATAAGTCCATCATTTGACCCTTATTAATGAAATCAACCTCCTAATGCACGGTACAAGTATATATATAATAGTTAAAATGACACTTTACAAGCATTACAAAGTATAAAACAAAATAACAAAGCTAAGCTAACTATAACTATGTAATACATAGATTTAACATATTTAATCCAACTTTATGTCTTATAGCCTTATTCTTCCATGAAATTTATAATTCTTTTAATTCAATTTTCTTCTACATCAAAGATCTTCAATAGTTTGAACTTCTTGCAATTATATATAATACTTGTAACAATTACTTAGCAAAATATTAGAAGCATAAGATTTTTTAAGCACAATGGATTCCATCTCTAAATATACTAACTCTTCCTATTCTTCATCCCTTGAAGAATAAGATTGAGAGTGATCTAGAGATGATCCTACATCACTCTACCCTTGTAAAGAATAATTTTTCCTCAAATTAGCATCACTATAGTAAGGAGATAAGTCACCAATGTTGAAAGTCCTAGATACTCCTCTGTAATGTTCAAGCAATTCAAGTTCATATACATTATTTCCAAATTTTCTTAAGATTTTGAATGGTCCATCCACTTTTGGTATTAGTTTATTCTTTCTTAAGTTTGAAAATCTTTATTTTCTCAAATGTAACCATACCAAATCTCCTAGTTTAAGCACTTTCTAAATTATGTTTTTACTTACTTGAGCTTAGTATTTAGCATTAGATTTTTTTAATGGTGTCTTTAATTTGTTGATGAAGTTTTTTAAAGAATTGGATTATTTCTTTGGCATCATCATTTCTAATATCTACTCTCTTAAGGTAAACCATATCAATGAGTAGATACGAATTAATCCCATAGTCAAACTAAAAAAAACTCAAATGAGTTGTACTAGAAGGACTCATATTATATACAAATTCAGCATGCTCTAGTGTTGTATCTCAATCCTTAGTATTGTTATTTACTAACCCTCATAGCAAAGTTCCTAGAGTTCTCTTAGTCACTTCAGTTTGACCGTCTATTTGTGGATGATAAGAAGTACTAAACAACAACTTAGTACCTAACATATGCCAAAGTGTCTTCCAAAAGTAGCTCAAGAATTTAACATCTTTATCCGACACTATATTTTTGGAAACTCCATGTAACCTTACTATTTCATAGAAATATAGGTCTACTACATGTGTTGCATTATCAGTCTTGTTACAAGGTGATGTAGGAGCAAACACTCAAGACTTGGCATTTATCATTATGGAACCAATTATTCTTCATTTATAAAGGATATCCCACAAAATTGAAGATAAACGAATGGTTACATTGCTAGTTATGGATGAAATGTACCATACAATCTACTAGGCATATATGGCATGTGCATGGTATGCATGGAGGGCATGGCTAATTGCATGGGGGGAATAAAAGGCAGCTTGAACGTGTAATTAGTTGAGTTATTGATTATCTAGAGAATAAAGTAGCATAAATCAATCTTTTGAAGAATATATCTTCTTATGTCTTTAGCTAGTTATCTTTTGAAGAATTATATCTTCTAATCTTTTAGCTAGTAGATGGAAATATCTTGTATAAAGTAATCGGTGGCCTTGGCTATGTAATCCATAGAACACACGTTGAAGAGGGCATTAAATTTGAATGAAATTTACAAGTATTGCTTGTTGAATTCTATGTGAGTCCTTCTTAATTTTAATCGAATCTGTGTGAACGGTTAATCTTAAAATCCTTAATCTCTTTGTCTATGTAAATTAGATATTAAGTACTATCTTTCTAACCTCCATAACCCAGGCCATTCCCAACCATAATCATCATCCCAATTCATCCAAATCGAAACTAAACCCTAACCCTAATTTACGACTCCTGACCCTAACCTTCACCCACAAAACCTTCTATTTTCAAACCCTAATTACTGAATCATCATCACCTTCACTTCATCATTGTTGAATCATCATCCTCATCACCTCACCATTATTGAATCACCTTCATCATTCATCTTATCAACATCGAATCATCAACACCAACATTGAATCATCCTCATAATTACCTCCACAAATGAATATCATCATCTTCCATTCACCACCTTCGAGTCTTCATCTTCTTAATTCCAACATAGTCGAGCCTTAGATTTACATATTTGATAATTCCATATTCCCACACACATCACAAGGTATGAAATGTGCCATTTTTAAAAATCAATCTACTACCATAAGAATAGAATCCTTACCCCTTTGTGTCATTGGTTAACCCAAGATGAAATCCAAGCTAACACTTTACCAAGGTTGATTAGGAATTCGTAAAGGAGTATATAAACCCTTATGAAATAAACATTTACATTTTTGACAAGTCACAAATCTTTTAATAATATCTTGTACTAATTTTATCATCTATGGCCAATAGAAGTTTTCTTATAATATTTCCATGGTCTTATGAACTCCAAAATGACTTGCTATACCCCCTCATGTACTTATTTAACAAGTAATTCACATTAACTATAATGAGGCTTACACAACTTATTAAGTTTGAAACGACAATCATCTTGTAGTAAATAATGACCAAAACTAATATATTTTTTTCACACATTACAGATGTCAACAAAATCTTCATCTTTATCATATAATTCCTTTAACATCTCAAAACACAATAATTTAACATCGAACGTAACCAATATCATGGATCTTCTAGATAAAGCATCTACTACGACATTTTCTTACCATCGAAATGTTTGACAAAAAACATGAAGGATTATAAAAAAAACTAACCCATTTTCATGCCTTGGACTAATTTTATTTTTCCCATGTAAATATTTTAAACTCTCATGATCCAAATGCAAAACAAATGGATTAGGTCTTATGTAATGACTCCATCTTTCTAGACTTTGTATGATGGCATAGAACTCTTTATCATATGTTAAATAGTTTAATTTTGCTCCATTTAATTTCTCACTGAAAAATGTAATAGCTCATTTTTCTTTTGAGAGTACACCTCTTATCCCTACCCCACTTGCATCACACATAACCTCAAATAATTTATCAAATTCAGGTAAAGCTGGTACTGGTGCATTACATAGCTTATTTTTCAAAACTTGGAAGGATTGAGTTGCATCCTCACTACAATTAAATTCACCCTTCTTCATGAGTTGTGTTATTGGTGTAGCAATAGTAGAAAAATCCTTAATGAATCTCCTATAGAAACATGTCAAACCATAAAAATTTCTCAACTTGTGAATATCCTTAGGTATCAACCAATATTTAATAGCATCAATCTTTGTGGGATCAGCTTTAATACCATCACTACTCACAATATATCCAAGGAAAACTATACTTGAAAGCATAAAATCACATTTCTCCATTTTTCCATAGTATTTAGTCTCCCTCGGCTTATCAAATAATTCCCTTAGATGAATAAGATGAATGTGCTCATTTATACTATATATAAGTATATCGTCTAAGTATGCCAAAATTAAAATTCAGAGAAAAGGTCAAAGAACTTCATTCATTTTTCTCATAAATAAACCCAATGCATTACATAAACCAAAAGGCATCACTGTCCACTGATAAAGACCATATTTTATTTTGAATGTAGTTTCCCACTCATCCCTTTCTCTTATTCTCATTTGATGATATCTTCTTCTCATATCAATCTTAAAAAATACTCATGCTCTACATAAATCATCTATCATGTCATCTAATCTTGGCATAGGAAATTGATATTTGATAGCTATATTATTAACAGCTCCTAAGTTAATACACATGCACCAAGTACGATCCTTTTTAGGGATAAGTAATGAAGGCATATAACATGGACTTATGCTTTCCTTCACATACCATTTTCCTATGAGCTCTTGTATTTGTTTTTCTAACTCCTTATCCTCCTTTAAATTATATTGATATACAAGCCTATTAGGTAAAGAAAAACCAATAACTAAATCTATGGCATGTTATATTCCCATCTTAGGTGGTAATTCATTTAGAAAACCATTGTGATACTTATCAAGGATTTTATATATATAATTGAGGATTACAATTAATTCTATCCCCTTTTAGATATTCCTTAATTATCATATCATAACAACTTCCTTCTTCTTGAATAAATTTGACCATAGCCTTTTCATGTAAGAATAAACTATTTTTATTCTCGACTATGCTCTTATTATCACATTTAGAGGGTTTAACTTTATACTTCTTCTTATCATTCTCATCTAGATATTCATTAGTAATACTATTATGAATAGTATTTATATCATACTCCCATGGTCTACCTAATAATATTCCACACACATCCATAGGTAAACATCACATAGTACATCATCATGATAATTACAAATTTTAAATGATACTAGGGTTTGTTTTATTACCTTAACTCCCTTGTATTCTTTAACAATCGAAGAGAATAAGGCTTTGGATTTGGTTTAGTCTTCAAATCTAAATCCTTAACCATCCTCTCATTGGTTGAATTCATACAAGATCCACTATTAATGATAATATGACAAACCGTATCTCTTACTCTTCCTTTTGTTTTAAATATCGTCTCCCTTTGAGCAGGTTGTTCACTTGCTTGGAATTGAAGTACTATTTCAAAGACATAACGAGCACTATCTTCATCCTATGGTTCAATAGAAATTTCCTCAAAAGGATCAAATTCAAGATATTCTTCACATGTCTCTATGGCTTTAATTTCTTGTATGGATAAAACCCTTTTACTAGGACATTCGCAAGCAAAGTGTTCGGCATTTAAAACATTTCCTAGTAGAGACTTCATTCACTTCATTTTTTCATTTCTCCTCTCTAGTAATTCCTTGTTCATTATCAAGATTTGTGGAAGTATAAGTACTCGTTCCAAACTTTATATCTTAAGTACTTGAGTAATATTTTGTAGATGGAGTACTTTGTTTAACATGAGGCTAGCGGATTTAATTTAATTTTCAAATATTAGGGAAATTTTAATCATTTCATCTAAATAATCATGTAGGCAAGTCTCAAATTTATCTTAAATCACCATATTAAGGTTGCCTAAAAATCTAGCACATGTTTGTTCCTTCGTTTCATGGATATCACATACAAGTGCCAACCTTTTGAACTCCCTAAGATATTCTTCGACACTTAGTAGTCCCTACCTAAAAGTATTCAATTTAATATAGTTATCCTTTTCATACTCTTTAGGGATAAATTTCTTCTGTAGATACTTTTTATGTTTCTCCGAAGATTTTATATTTGATTTACCCTCTAGTTCCTTTGTCTTCTTTAGATTATCATACCATATCCTAGCAAATGTCGTAAACTTAAGAGTAGAAAATTTACATTTTTGCTCATCTTAATAATCTTTAAAATCAAAGATAGTCTCCAATTCATGTAACCACTCAATAAATAAGTCTACATCAAGTTTACCATCAAAATTGGGAAGATCAAGCTTAGTGCCTTTATCTTCTTTTTTATGATATTTTGGTTGATGGTCATGGAATCTTCGATTACTTCCACTCCCTATAAACTATTCATCATGGTCTATTATTGAATTTATATACCTTCCTTTAGATAGATTATTTGACTTTATAGCACTTCCTTATCAATCACCATAGAACTCTTTATGTTATTGGACACTTTAAGCCAATTCTTGTTCAACAAACCTAGACTCCAACTTTTGTAGTTGATTTTCAATAACATGTATTTTTCTAAGTTGCGCATTATTGGCATATAAATTTTTTTAATAGCTTCAAACATGGATTGGAAAATCCCCCCCCCCTCCTTCATGATTTGATTATTACAATTCTAAACACTTAGATTCCACTAGGTTTTTGTTTTAATTGTTTATACCTGAGACCACTCAATCCTACAATACAATTCTTGTTTAGTTGTAGTAAAAAAATTTGATTTCAACAAATCCAATACATAATAAGAAAGTAAAACCACTACTCACACAGCAAAAACAATTACACAAAACACTTATCTTGCTAAATTCTTGATGTAGAATTTATCAAGCTTCAAAACCTCTATTCAAAAATCCTTCAAAATTTTGTGCTAGTGTTCAAGCCTCTATAGTATAAGATCATGAACGATAAGCAACATATCAGTATAAAATATCTCTACAAAATAAGGTACTCAAAATTTAATCACTAAAACAGCAAAAACATATGAATAAAACTCAACAAAATGTATGCACTCTAGTATACTAAAACATTGCTACCAAGCATTCTCCAAAATCATGCAATTTTATTTGCATCTAATATCTAATTATAATCACCAACATGATTAAAAAGAATCAAAGCAAAGTAAAACATGCAAGTTTTTCATGCAAAACTCAAACTTTTTAAAACTACACATAGCATACACAATTCTGCACACATTACATTCATGAAGTTTCTTTCAAAACCTAAGTTGAACCTTCCATGCAATAACAATCAAGATACCATCAAGAACCATGGAATATTTTATTATCATATGTAATTATAGTCAAAACATGCAGATTTTTTATAGAATTCAAAAGGAGTTCATCAAGATTCAAATGACTTAAGCAAGAAGATCAAGAATCTTTGAAAATTTTCCAAGTTAGCATAGGTAGATGTTGAAAACTTCAATGAATTTTGCAATTAAGTTGGCGACACCAATAACCATGCTTTTATACCAATTTTGATGTGAAAGAATGGTGGAAAATATTGATGTCAAAATGCACTTGGAAGGTGGCAAGGATCTAACCTAAGATCTTTAGCCTTCTAAAGAGAAATATTCTATTTCTCAATATAATACACTCTAATACTCTCCAAAGATATTAATTGAAGAATGAGAAGAAGAGAAGAAGAAGAAGAAGAAGAAGAAGAAGAAGAAGAAACATACATGGCTTTGTGTTGTTCTCTCTTTCAAATGTTATTTCATTATGCATCTAATTAATCTACCGAGAACAAGTGTACAAGGCTTTATATATACAAGCACACATGTAGGCCCCTTTCATTAATAATCCCATAATTTGGCCCTTAAATAAAATCAACCTCTTAATGCATGGTACAAATATATATAAAAGAGTTACAATGACATTTTACAAGCATTACAAAGTATACAATAAAATAATAAAGCTACACAAACTCTAATTATGTACTACATTGATTTAACATATTTAATCTAAATTTGTGTCTTGTATCATTTCTCTATCTTGTAATGCCATTATCTTGTACATCAAAGATCTTTAATAGCTTGAAATTCTTTCAAACATATACAATACCTACAAGAATAACTTAGCAAAACATTAGAAGCATAAGAATTTTTCAGGCACAATGGGTTCTATCTCCAAGTATACTAATTCTTTTTATTCTTCATCCCTTAAAGAATAAGATTGAAAGTGATCTAGAGATGCTCCTGCATCACTAACAAGTACATAAATAGTATTACAATGTATTTATTTCTTACATAATACATGGCTCAACAAGACTATTACAAATAAAGTAAGCTAAGATTATATGAAAACAATTTACAAGAATCCTAATCAAAATAATGATGCTGACTTTGAAAGGTTGACTAGGTCTTCTTGAATTTGACTTTCATGCGCAACATAGCTTCTTTTGCATTAACTTATAACATGTGGAAATCTTAAGTATCTTGACTTCCTATATAAATTGATCATCTTCTTACAAATATGTTACATACCTACAATAATGAATTAAGGCAATATCACTAAAATTAGTCAAAAATCATCATCAAAGACAAGTAATGTAATTAGCTCTAAAATTAAGTATGCTAAATCAATACCTTGATAATTATCTTTGGACGCACCTACATTAGGCCTTCTATCTAAATTTTCAATTACTTTTTGATATTAAATTATGATCTTAACCCTACATAATTTTAACTAAGAGAAAATAAATAAATATAGAAAATTTTGCATACCTTGTGAGTAGTAATGCTTGTATGCTTGAATTTGGTGTCATCTCCTAAGAACCTGTTTTGGTAGCTTGGATTGCCATATTTATTGTTTGTTGTCAACACTTAAAATATCATATTTGGATTAATTTATGTAATCTAATAACAAAATCTTAGATTTATTTCCCTCTATGCAGTATTAGGGTTTTTCTATCATGGTTGTTCCCTCTAGCTTAGGACACCACATATGGTGGATGTTAAAGATCCCTGAGAAAATTCCCTTTGCACTAGTGTTAGTGTGGTGGGTGTTGAAAACTAAAAATTAAGCATATGCCCCTTACCTAGGAGTCTAAGTGTAATTGATGTTGAAGATCCTTGAGAAAATCCCTTGAACACTAGTGTGGTGCTAAGGGTTACAGCCTTACATTCATCCTGATCTTAGATATAGATAATAGTTGAATTATAATGGATGTATTTAGGGTTTTTTAGACCAAAATTTATTATATGTCCTCTTAACTAAGAGATAAATTATGGTGGATGATGAAAATTCCTAAGAAAACTCCCTTAGCACTAGTGCATAGTGGTGATGGGAGTCGTAGCCAAATGCTAGTCCATAACATGGATAATATTATTACTTAGAATTACCCTTATGGCTTGTCTTAGGGATTAAAGGATGAGTTGTTATTCATGCTTTAATAATGGATTTGAACCACAAACTATTGTACAAAAGGAATAATAATGTGTCACATAGATACTCTAACTAATTTAAACTATGGAATATTGTCCAAAAGAAAGAACTAAAGCCGCCCTTTAATAGGAAAAACTAAAGCCAACCCCTACCCAAAGGAAAATATAGAGAAAACAATAATGTTTTATCCATTTGACTGAAGGTTTCACTTAACTATTTAATATTTCTCAAACGTCATCACATAAACATGTGTATTCACATGTGTCCACTAATAAGAATTTCTCAATTAATGTTAATGACTACTTTAATTCATAACAAATTTTAATGGTCAAAAGATAATTTAAAGCTTATCATGGTTAACAAAACCAAAGGTATTGAACCCAAATCAATCCATTACTCACACTATATATAATAAATAATGTATAAGGTTATTATTTTGGGTGCATCCACCATCATCTTAGATCTAGTTCTCAAAAATTATGATGGTCTTCTTTTGTTTTTAACATATGTCTTATGAACCCAAATTCATACTTGAAATTGTCCAAGCATAGCCAAATGGTGAATCATACAACACATCCATACCAAGGAAGATTAAATGCCTAATAATTAATTCCTTAGATCACTAGGTTAGTTTTTGGTTAAATTGAAATAAAATAAACCATTCTTGAACTTACAATAATAAGGAGACTTTAGGAAAAATTCCAACAAGTTTGGGACATCAATACAACTTCAACTCATCCACATTTACCATAAGAATAAATCATGCACAATTAGCCCTAATATCATAACAAAATTCATCAAGTATGGAGCCATGAGGGGTACAGAAATTATTGTAGCAACATTTTTCAAAGCATTTTTAGCATTTTTTTAACATATTTTTAGCAAGTACCTTTATCATTAAAAGAAACTTATTGCAAGGTTTAATAACTGGTGAGAAGTAGCCATTTGCATTATATTTTTTCACCTTTTCTAAATTTATAGTTTAAATCAAGGCTTTGGTAACCGGATTCATAGGAGAAAGTTAATTACCACTTTTTGTTCTTATAAAATGAAGTATAATCTCTAGTTTCCTAGTTTTGTGGGTTGATGCTTTATTTCTCTTCTAATAAGTTATATATTAGTTATAAACTAAATTATCTAATTTAGGAATGAACCAAATCAACCCCTTCCCCTATAAGGTTGATGATTTGCTAGGTGTAAGTAGTATACTTTGATTATCTTACTTTAAGTATCTACAACTTTTATGTTCATTCCATATCTAACTATGTTAGTTAAAATCTAACTATAATAATTAGAACGTGATTACGACTTAGTTATTTGAGTTCAAATGAAATTTGAGTACTAGTTTGTTATTAGGTTGTAGCTACTAACTTGGTCTTCCTTTTTCTATGAAGGGTATAGGATTGTGTAATGAAAAATTACATGTAGGCATTGATGCATGGTATGCCTTAGACTGAGAGCCTTCGTCCTCTCAATTTTGAAAGTTATCTTTTAAAATATTTCGTTATTTATCCAAACTAGATGATACTTCAAGTGGTGATGGAAATTATATGGTTTTAAGAGGTAACTAAGATCATATCCATCATTTTTTCTTCAACCTCCATTTCCTTTTTCTTTTTGGTGGTGATCACCCTAACCACCTTCAATCTAGCTCAAACACAATTTATATCCCACAATCATTAGTTACTTTATTTAGCCTTTTCCAAACCTTACCAAATTTCAACTTTAAATGTTAAAACATTAAATCATATTTGATACATGTTAAAGCAAGTTAACAAATCAATAAGCATACATGGCTCTTAGCCAAACTAAAAGAAAATTTTGATAGCTTTTATTAAATAATTATAACTTTTTCTTTAAAACTCCAAATTAAATTTTGTAAAATCCATGGTAAACTAGAATTCATAGCTTTCATTATTCTATACGTACAATCCACGTGAAAATTTCAAAGTTAGACAAAAGCTTCATAAAATTCATTTCAAACTTTAAAAGCTTTAAACTTATATACAAATTCATCATACAAAGTCATATCAACATTTAGAAGTTAAAAACGAAATCATAGTATTTTCTTAAAATTGAATGACTCCCTACTATATTAAAATCTATATATAGTCAAATGTTTGCTCAAAATATTTTAAAATCATGGAACATATTTTCATACTTGGAATCATACTATAAAAATTTCATACATAAAATCATACTTTTATATTGATAAAGAATAAAAAAAATCAAGAAACATGAAGAATATAACAATATCATATGAACATTCTAAATATGATATGAAGAACTTGAAGAACACAGGTACAGGATAATATTGTGATCATGAAAACATAAAGAACATAAGGTTATAAGACTATGAATAACAAAAGAGTACATGAAGATTAAAGTACATAAGAAGATGAAATTCATAAGAAGACGAACAATATTAGATCATATGGAATAACAAGAATATGAATATAATATGAACAAAAAGAACATAAGGATATAATGATCATATGAATGATAAGAATATAAAAATCATACTTTAAGAAATATTTTAATTGGTAAATTTACCTAATAATTTAAAGAGAAAAAGTAAAGAACAAATCAATAGCTCCAAACTCTTGCTAAGAACTAATTCACAAGATTTAAAGACTTTATAATTCCTTCTAATCATAGAAAGAGAACCTAAAGAATTATGATACTTGTGACTATTAAAAAGAGAGAACTCCAAGCTAGAAGAACTTTGTTAAGAGGAGAAGAGTTTATGGAAATTATGAAGGATTATTCTTGCTATTTATGAGAACTTTAAAAGGGTAAATTGGTTATTAACTAACTAAAGCCTTAAGGACTAAGAATTATCATATGGTAAAATTTAAGATCAATGGCTTGCCCTCCAAGTGTGAATCTCTTCCATGAGAAGGAAGCATATAAGTTGTTTTAATTTTTGCTACCTTTTATTCATAATCCATAAACATTTAAAATAAGTTTTGGTAAAAAATATAATTTTTGAATTTTTAATCAATGAAAATTATTACATGGACATTCTAAGATTGTTAGTAAAATAAATATATTTATCTCAAAATAAATCCTAAATGATAAAAATATAAGGGTTAAAATGTCATAAACAAAAACAATTCTTTGAAAAAATAAGAAAATACTTAAATATGGTAATATTAAAGAAATGATCAATAAATATCATTTTGTAAGGCAAATAAAGTGTAAGACATTTTTAGCAATTTTTTTAATAAAAAATTACAGATGTTGTACCAGAAGAAAACTTAGGGATATATTAATATATCATCCAAATAATATTTTATAATTGAGTTATTGACTTTACAGAAACACTAGTATCCAAAAATAATTTATAAAACTTTGCCAAAAAAGAGTTTTTGCAAAAGCTTTAATGAAGGGAAATAGGAATATGACAATGATCTTTTTAACATTTGAAGATAAAAATGAAGGTGAAGTCAATCTTTAAAAAAATCAATGATGAAAATTAAGGTCAAATGAAATTGAAATCTTCAAAATATAGAGTATTATAGTATACTATTGAATAGTTATTTTTTCCCTTGAACTTAAAAGTTGCAAATAAGTTGACAATATGGTTGAAAAGTTTACAAATTATATTGCAAACATAAATTGTATGTTTTTTTAATATTCAAGTATTGCACAAGTCCTTAGTTAAACTAACTTGACAAGTAAAGTAGGATAACCTAATTTAGAAAACAATGCCTTTAATTTTCAACGATTATCAATACCTAAGTATTTTTCATCAAATCTTAGTTCCAATGAATTAATGACAAATGTGTGTGTGTGTGTGTGTGTGTGTGTGTTTATTAGTAGTTAGTTACTAATATTATGCATTCATTATCTTTCTACTTGTAGTTATTTTTGCAGCATTTTTTCCACACACTATAATAATCATTTTTTAATACATATTTTATTCTCTTAGAATTAGGGGTGTTCATGATTCATATATCTAATCAAAAGTTTTGGATATCTGACACTTTGGATATTCAAAATTTATGATCAAATAATGAATAATTTATTGGATATCTAAAACTTTCAAACAAGTCGAAAATGATAAATGTCAAATAAAAAATTATTTGATCGAAAAATAATAAACTGATTTGATCTAATAACTTGATTCAAGCCTTCAATTACATTATATTAAAATGTCATTTCAAATTTTAGATAATATTTAAATATTTAGTAAAAATATAAATTTACTTAAAATAAAGAAAATAAAAAAAAAACAATTCACAAAGACGTACAACAATCTTTGCAATTTGTTATATACACACACACATACACATATTATAAGTGTGTAGTGCATTAGTTTAACTCTTTTATTAACTAGGCTAATCTAACTAGTTAAGACTTATTAAGTTGGAAGATAATGGAGGAACTATTCTTTCGCAATGTAGGATCTATTATTTTGTTTCTTAAATAAGTAACGATTCATGTTTGTTGTAATGAAACTCATGTATGGATGGGGTCAACAAAGCTCCACAATTTGAGATTGATCTTCACCAAAATAAACTCAATTCTAAATAGAAATCAAAGATTTTTCTCTAAATAAAATTATCTAAACTCTCTAGAATACTCACTTGAAGAGAAATGAAGAATTTCAATATTTCTTATACTTTATTCTACTTGATGTTATGAATGTACAAGTCGACATCACACACACACACACACACACACACACGTAAGCCTTAGTTTACCCTTCACTAACCAAGCCCAACCCAACAGACATTAACTACTTAGATTAGCCTAGTTAATAAAAGAGATAAAATAATGCACTACACGCCTATATTATATATATAATAGTCTACAATTACAAGTTACAGGACATTACAAAGTATACATAAAATATCAAAGCTAAACAAAACTCTAATCATGTAATATATGCAGTAATCATGTAATCAAGCTTCATGTCTTGTAGCTTTGCCTTCTATGCAACTTTGTAACCTTTGTCTTGTACATTAGATTTATTCGGTGAATTTTTCTTCGTTCAAACATATAAAATACCTACAAAAATTACTTAATAAAACATTAGTAACATTAAGGTTAGCATTAGGAATTTCAAGAACAAGTGATACCATCTCCAAGTATGCTAACTCTTGACCTTCAATAGTAGAAGCATTAGGATTTTCAAGAACAATTGGTACCATCTCCAAGTATGCTAACTCGTTACCTTCAATAATAGAAGAGTGAGATTGAAATGCTCCTACACCAACACATATGATTATATACAATAAAATTTTATGAATCAGATTGTGTTTGTAAGATTAAATATATTTTATAAACAAATTTTAGAGTATATAAATGTATATAATTTATCTGATCGGATATTATTTGTGTTTGTAAGATTAAATATCTGATTAATTTAACTTTTTTGTTGACAAAATCGGTTATTAGATTTGAAAAAAAAAATCAGATTGGCATGATTTTTTGAATCAGATTGATTCGAATATCAGATCAATTTAGTGGATATGGAATAATACGAATAATCCTACTTGAAATGCATGGATGTAGCAATATCTCTTCAACTCACACTGTGTATGTCTAGTCTTACTAATTTCCCCTTGACCCTATTTACTCCATTTATAAAATTATTTTCTCTTTCTATTCTTCCATTTTTCCTATCATATGGACAGCTTTGATAGTATCAACGAGAGTTTCTAACATAACCAGGGGTGAGATGATGTTCATCTATTACATGTTTCGATGAACCTCCCATGAACTGTATTTGGTTAGACGATCAGTGTTGAGTTTCAATGGATAATGTGGAGTTTGTTGTTCGGGACATGATTTTGGTTGTGGTAATTGAACTCAATGGAAGGAAAATTTTGTAAGGGTTGGAAATGTTCTGGAAAATGAGTTTTGTTGGCTATGAGTGTCGAGCCTTCTTTAAGAACCTTTCTGATTTTTAGGATTAGGAAATCCAGAATTTTAGATATTCGAAAAAAAAGCTGTATATCTTAACAGAGTATGGGTACTTCAAAATTGTGGTATTGTTGAACTAGACGATTTGGTAAAGATTAAGGGAATGAATGATATCGTTTGCCGGCATGAGCGACTTTGTGCACTTGGTTCAGATAGAAGAGATGTTGATTTTGCGGACTTTTAGCTTTACTTCTGTAATGCTGATTTTGGGGACTTTTAGCTTTACTATAATAATAATAATAATAATAATAATAATAATAATAATAGATAATAGATAATAGATAATTAAATTAACAATTATAATAATAATAATTTTTAAGATAATAATATTAATAACAATAACAATATTTAAGATAAAATGAACAATAATAATAATAAAATATAGTAATAACCATATTGATAAGCAATCTTTCGGATACTAGGACCAACAATATTAATAACAATCTCAAGATAATAACAATAATAATATTGAAGATAACAACTTACCCAAAAAAAATGTTGAAGATAACAATATTAATAACAATGGCATTATTTAAACAATTTTAACATTTATTTTAATAATTTAAATAAATCAAAGTTTGATTTATGAAGAAAATATGTTTTTTTATGGAATAAAATATAGATAGGGTAAAAAATGGTGGTGAAAAACTCATTAGAACACCGTTGCCTTGTAATACCCAATTCTTTAAAACAACCTTCAATTTATAGCCCTCAATTTGTATGCTTATAGATTATACACACACACACAAAAATATATATATATATATTTTTTCCAAAAAAAAAATTATCGAAGAGAAATACTTATCTACCCAACTTTGTCCTTCCACATTCCAAGTGACTCCACGAGTCTACAACCCTTCTCCTAGAACAACTTTATTTTTAGAAATAGAAGCACCTGCAACCCCTTCCTTTCTTTTCCTTCTTGCCTCTTCATGCATCGGTGTAGGAATCAACACCCCCAATAGATAAATAAAGCATTTTGCAATTTTATTTTATTGTTGCCATCCCGTTTGTGGTGTTTGACAGGGAAAAACGCAGAGACCCCCTATTTGCACACCTCCCCCCCCCCTTCTCTTCAGGTACTCTTACAAAACTGCACCAAGGATCTATATATTACGGGATTCCAAGAGCAAGGGAAGTTGTGGTTTCAATCAATTCTAGATATCTTAGGTCCTCAACGAATCAAGGCATCTATCTTGACATAGGAAGTTTTCAGAAAACTACAAATAGAAATGAAGCTAATCATATGACTAGGCCAAAGCAGGATTGGATCCCTAAAAGACCATCATAAAGAGAGTAAATGTCGTAGATCATCAACTACAGTACCAGGAACAACCTGTCATAAAATAATGACTACGTCGCCTAAATACCCTTTACCTATCAATTTGAGAGAACCTAACGCCTAAAATGTATGTCTCAAATTATAGCTTTAAAAAACAGACCAATCAACAGGGAAACGGCCGTGATGAGAATGAAAGGCATCCTGCCAGCACCGGTTGACGTATCCCTGCATTGATACAATGTTTTAGTAGTCTTTCAACACAAAACTGAATTAAAGTCACATAGACAGTCCGAGAAAATAAAATTAAAAATAAGATGTCAAAGAGCTCTCTACCACCTCTTGTCTAGAAATGATTTCGAAGTGCATGCTATGATAGGCTATCATGTACATTCACGTTTTTACAGAGATTCATAAATCTTGGATTATATATTAATAGTAATTCATGTATTGCTCTTACTTTAGATACAATAGAATTTCATAATTCAATGTTATGAGCTATGATCATAAATGTGGTAAATGGAGTGAAGCTATGAATATGGTAGATTCGTGAAAAATTATTAATAAAAGTAAATGAACCAATATAAATGTAGAAGATTCATGAATGGAAATCTAGGACTGTAAATGAACAGAACCGGCTCACGAGCTTTCTAAACTCGACTCTTTAAGGGCTCAGATTGGCTCGATTATTTAGCTAAACGAACCGAGCTTAAAACTTATTTTTAGACTCATTTAATAAACGAGATGAGCTTGACCATGAAAATTTTAAGCTTAAGCTTGTTTATATTGCAAAAGCTTGTAAGCTCGCCTCGTTTATAAACGGGTCAAGTCCAAACGGACCTTGACTCAACTCATTTATAGCCCTACGGAAATGTATATAAGATTCACAAATGAGGTTCGTGAAGGTTCTTTTGGAGGCTATAAAATGAGGTGTTATTCATCTCATTTAGGAATCTCATCCAAAAAAAATACTATCACATTACAAGAAGTTTGAGTAAAGGAAATGACTCTTAGGGTCTTCAGACATAGAAGTCAGGTGGGTCTAGAGTGTTACAATAGTGTACATAACTCTTGGTGTGAGACAAACTTCAAAATTGAGAGTGTACAAGGGTATATGTTTTGGATACAAGGACTGAAGCTAGGTGTAAACTTGAATTATCATCTTGTAGGTGTACCTCTCCAAAGATGTAGGTAAATTGACTAAACCTCGTTAAATCTTGTTGTCTACTTAGTTCATTCATTTTCTCTTCTTTTCTAAACTCCTTCACTTGGATGAAGCAAAGACCATCGATCGAGTGTCCATCATGGCAAGTTCGAGCATTTCACAATTTTTTTCAAGTGCAATTTAACAAAAAAAGAAATTTCACTCTTTGGAAAAGAAAGAGTAAAGGACTCTTATTTTAAAAAGATATAGCAAAGTTGTTGAACAAAAAGAAGGTTACACCGACACATAAGTCAAGTGAAAGGACTTGGAATCCAAGTATGTTAGTAGTATCAAGTTTTATATTACTGACAGCATTATCAATAATGTAAGTAATATAGATTTTGTACTTGATATTTGGGAAAAATTGGAAAAGCTGCATCTTGAAACAACCTTGGAAAAAAAAAACTAAATTTGATGCAAGATCTTTAGAAGCTCAAGATGGGAGAAGGTGAGAATCTCATTAGAACACATGAACGTGTTCAAGGGGTTGTTAAATCAACTTGTAAGAGATGATCTTAAAATTAAGGAAGAAGATCAAGCCCTGTTACTTCTTACCTCGCTTTCTAATGTATGAGAATATTGTCACCACAATCGTGTATGGAAAGGATATAGTGAAGATGTAGGAGATATAATCAACTCTCTTATCACATGAGAAGGAAAAACAAATATTTTCAATGCTCTCATTTCATTGCTTATGATATAAATTGTAGGGGAAGATCATCTACCAAGAAATTCAATAGACATTGGCCTCGTTTGGTATGTTAATTATAAGTTTCTGAGGAAGTCATACTTCTCCAAGAATTTATTGCTAGAGAGATAATTACTTGATAATGTGTTTGGTTTACACTGAAAAAGTTGGACAGCAAATAAATTTATTTTTATTTTTAATAATTATGTGTAAAATACAAATAAATAAAGTGAAGGAAGTTTTACTTCCTATGGCATTACTCAGTAAGTAGGTTCTACTTTAACTAAGGAAGTAGAAGGGTCAAAGAGGAGTTGTGCTTCCTTTTGACATATTAACTTACTTTATACCAAAAAAAACCTATATTTGGTACTTCCTGGGAAGTATAACTTCCTCAAGTAACCTACTCTATACCAAATGATACCATAGTAGGTTTAACTCCAAGGGCAAGGGAAAAGGTAAGCAATGCTACAAGCGCAAGGAGTAGGGACAGATAAAGCCTGATTGTCCTTTGATGCATAACAATTTTGAAGAATTTCTCACACTATTCAAAGATAACAACACCATTTCTCAAGATGATTTAGTATTAGATAGCATCATTTTCATCATGTTTGCTCAAGGAAAGAATATTTAGATACATTTCAAGAAGTTCGAGGGTTCATATCCTAGGGTGATGGCACCATAGTTCTAAAAACCAAATCAGGCTAGTTGGTCTGATAAGCAAACTCATGGGCTGGAGATGTGTCAGCATGGTTTTGCTTTCAAAATAGATATGCAATTAAACCGGAGGAAATGATTAAAGCTAGGCAGTTTTAAGAAAACTGATAGCTAGGAAAAGTTTTTTGAACTAAAAGTCTGGTAGTTATCGTAATGCCATCGAACAACACAAAAATGCATGCATCTGGCAACCATTGTTGTACCAACGGAGCTGTCTACAAAATCAAAAGAAAGATACTTTCTTGCACAGGGGAGGGATGGAGAGAGAAAAGGGGGAAATCTATCAAAGGGAAGGAGGGAGGCAAAAGTGAGAGGGTGTATTGAAGAATGGAGAAGTGCTTCTAAGGCTAATAGGAACAATATAGAGGGAAAGAAGACAGAGGTTTAAGGTTGAATCTTTAATGACCCATGAATTCTAAAAAAGAAGGGTGTGAATGTTTAATAGGTTTATGTTTTTTCTTTTCGGTAGTTGAGCTTGAACTAAAATCAAATCCTATTATTTTTCTCTTTATAATGTAAAAAGTTCAAATAAATAATAATTTGATTCAAATTAAAATACTTTTATCATTTATTATTATATTTAATAAAATGAAATAAATTACAAGTTTAACCATTCAAACCATAGGTTTGACCAGTAAGCCACCTATAAGATTGGTTCAATCATAGCTATGACTTTCAAAACTATGGATGGCTCTAAATATCGTGTCATAGGCACCAGAAATATAAAGATAAAGATGTATAATAGAGTGTTTTGCACTTTGGGTGACTTATTATATGTCCCAAATTTCATAAAATCTAATATCCTTGAGCTTGTTAGACTCCAAAGGTTGCAAAGGGAGTCATGAATGTTTCGTGTGGCTTTTTTTGTCCTGATAAAGAGAGAAAGGTGTGGTCATTTGAAGATTTTAAGAAAATATTTGCATAAGAGTCAAGGTACTGAGGTAGGTTGTGTTTGCGAACATTGCAAAGACGTCAATCACAAGTTTTTAGATTTCAGAACATGGTGAGAAGAAAAATTCAGCAGGAGAAGATGCTGTGTTGAAGCCCATATTTAGAGTAAAATGATGGTTTTTAACTCATAAAAGTTACACATTACATTGGCTATTTTTAACCCGTGTGGGGGAGGGGGAGATTAGGACCACCAACTACTAGTTTAGATATGTGTAGCTGGTGGAGAATTAAAGCCAACGGAAAACTTGTGGGTATTACAAGTTGTGCCTCAGTTTGAAATGGACTTCAAATAGAAGTTGATTTACCTCAAATGGTCGGGATAGGGAGATTGCTATGAATCCATACTATCATTTACATTCATAATACATTAATAGATAATCATAACTCTTAGGTAGTTTATTAATGGCCCATTCATGTATTACTCTTGGCTTAGACATTGGAGTTTTATAATTCAATATTCAAAGTTATGGTCATAAATGTGGTAAACAGAGTGGAACTATGAATATGGTAGGCTAATGAAAGATTATTAATGAGGGTATAGGAATCAATATGAATGTAAAAGATTCATGAATAGAGAATCACGAAATTTTTATATATGAAGTTCCTAAAGGGTTCTTCCAAAGGCTATAAATGATGTTCTTCATCCCATTTAGGCATCTCATCCAAGAAAATACTATCACAACACAAAAGGATTGACGTAGGGAAACGACCATAGGGTTCTTCGAGAATAGAAGTCAAGGGGATCTAGAGTTTTAAAAGAGTGCATAACTCTTATAGTGAGACAATCTTTGAGATTGAGAGAAGGTTTACAAGTTTACAAGGGTATCCACTTTAGATATAAGGGCTCCAATGACATAGCTAATTTGACCGAACCTCTTGTAGGCAACTTAGTTTATTTATTTTCTCTTCTTTATCAAATTCCTTTACATAAACGTTGAGGGGGGTTTATTTTCCAATGGCGTAAAAGGAGCTAGATCTATTAAACACAGTAAGACGCATAAATAACGACGCCACTATAGCATAGTGGCAGCTATTTAGCGGGTTTTGGGTAATGTGCAACACAAAATTACCAATATGCTACGATTTTAAAATTTTATACATTTAACTCTGATAAATCAAAAATATCATTGATAAATCAAAAATATTGCCAGTAAATCGGACAATTTATTGAGAATTCCTAAATCTATTGGAAAAAAAATGAATGATAATTTCTTATCATTCATTTGCTAGATATATCTAGGACCAAATTAGTATTAAATTATAATAAAATATTATTATCTATTATCGTACATCTACGACTAAATAACATGTTTTTTCTCATTCCAAGACAGATAGGTATTATTAGGATAATTTAACATATAATGACTTATTTAAATGTTTCTAATATAATATAGAACACAAGTTTAATGAATACTTATACTTAAATGATCAATAAATAATAATTAGATCATATGGTGAAATAAAAATAAAAATTCACGCTGCAATGACCGTAACACATAATTGTTTGCAACACTCCGACACTACGACATCGCAATCATGATTTTATTGTCTACACATAACTTGCAATGATGCATTAGAAGATGATGTGAAATTAGAAGGTTTACCGCGCCAAAGTTGTTGACAACTCAGTAGTCAGGCCGAATCCCAATGGGAAGAGAGGATCATAGTGAGCATCACCAAGGTTCATGGGAAGTTGATCAACTGTTTTGAACCATGTTCTTGGTAGCTTTCCAGAGAATGCATGATCCCCAAACAATACATCAGTCACCCCTTGGCCTTCTGTACCTGGTAACCATGCTGCCACCAGGGCATCAATTGATGCAATATAAGTCTCTATTACCAAAGGCCGGCCGGAGATAATAACTACTACACATTTCAAATGCCCACAGATGTTTCCAATTACAGATGGGCCAGGGTCCGCTATTGCCAGGGTCTGGCTGTCTCCTGCAGTCTCGGCATAGGGATGCTCGCCAACAGCTACAATAGCATAATCAAATTTGTTGGCGTTGATGAATTCAACATCCGGGTTCTCATTAAACATAACTTCTGTACTTGAATCGACAGTAGATTTTACCGCACCAAGGATGGTTGTTCCTGTACACCAGTTAGCAATTTTCAGTCAACTACTAAATCAACAATCATCAGTACAACAATATCTCATTGACCTGATAAGAAGATGAAAAACTGAGGGAGTTCTTGATCAATGGATAATACCAGATACGGAAATGAACAAATGATTTGAAGCAAAGAAAACAAAAGGGAAAATCAAAATCCTGCAGTAGCACTATCATGGCTACGTCAAACCATTTGAGTTAAAACTTGAATTCCCTTTCTACCCCTTCTAGGAGTATGTGATTAATGCATGTGGCCACTTAATCAATAGAGACCTGGAAATGTCTGGCATCACATGATTATAACTAACTCATAGAATCTAGTGTAATTAGTAATCTTAAGTCAACCAAAATCTGGGCTGTGGCCACCTATATTCTTCATTTAACTATTGGCTAAACACAAGAAAGAAAATTTGTGAAACAAAATAGAAGGTGATAACATAAGTTACATGAGTGCGCTGTATGTTGTGCCAGTAGAGGGTGCATGCATGCACTGCAACACTGATGGAGTACCTCTTGTATCATTATTGCCACTAAATCCCTGCCAATCAATGGTCCATCCACCACACTGATAACCCAGATTATCAGCATGACTACCAGCAACTAGAATTTTACTTGCCCTTTTAGAAAGAGGGAGCAATGGAGTATCTTTATCTTTTCCGTTCTTCAGGAGAACAAGTGATTCTCTAACTGCTACCCTAGCCAAATCTCTGTGTGCCTGTAGAAGTACGTAGATAACAATCACAATAAAATGCATTAATCCTTTCAAGCAGGAAAAGACTCAAAAAAAATAGAAGAGGATTATCGATTATGGACACCAAAAGATGAAGCATAGTTTCAATGGAACCTACCTGACTGCCAAGCTCATTCACTAGACTGTAATCAGCCAATGGGTTCTCAAAAAGACCCACCGTGAATTTGACCAGCAAGATCCTTCCAACGGCATCATCAATTCGATCCATTGGAATATAGTTGTTCTTGACCAGGTACATAAGGTCATCTATGAATTCTGTAAAATTATAGGGGACCATGATCTGCAAAAGGATTGCCATAGTTAAAATGGAAAGTTCAATAATTTGTCTCAGATGAACTATTCTGCACAGAAAACCACTAACCATGTCAATGCCAGCCTGAATACCAGAAAGGACAGAGTAACTATAGTTGGCATGAGGAGGTGAAGTTATCCGGTCAATGCCCTCCCAATCAGAGATAACAAAACCCTGACAACCAATAAAAAACCACCACAGTTGATGAAGAATGCATTCCGGTTCATATATTAGAATTTCAAGAAAATTGTGGTCATGCAACCAGGGGCCCAAAAGATCTGCAAATGATATTGAGACATCACAAAGCTAAAAGCTTGGCACACCGTGGTACCAGGACTAGCTTTGTCTACCGTATTTGCTACACTGGAAAAAAGAAGTGAAAGCTGGTAAAAGCTAGTAATCAAGTCTCAACTTGGGAGTTGAGAGATATATACCCACAATTTATTTATTTATTTTTTTCATTCAAGCAAATAATCATACTATTGAGCTAATGTGATCGACATATTTATTGCATCTAGGCAAATGTTGCAGCTATAGTTTAATATTAATTAATGAAAAATTCCAATAAGCGACATCCTATATAGCATAATGTACCTTGAATTTAAGGGTTTTCTTGAGAAATCCAGCTATTAAATCACGATTGGCATGCATTTTTACTCCATTCCAACTAGAGTATGAAACCATGATGGTTGAAACACCTTTGATGATTGCATCATCGTATGCAGGCATGTGGATGCTAAGCAACTCGTGCATGTCAATCACCGTGTTATTTTCGTTAATGCCCTTGGTTGTCCCACCATCCCCAACAAAGTGTTTTGCGCATGCTGCAACTTTATCCCTAAAATAAATTAAAGATTTAAATAAGACAGTCAAATAGAAGAAAGAGAAAACACATTTAGATACGAGAAACAAAATATCAGCACCCAAACATATCGTAAGGTGTAAACACCAATCATTATATTTGAAAACCATGAGGGATCAGCAAGTATTGTTCATTACCTACCTCCCAACGTGATGCCTAATATATTTGAATGTCTGAATAGAAAAATCAAAGAGAGGGGATGTTCTAAGAACATGTGGTGGCGTTGGTGTTAAATATGATTCCCGATCCCAGGTACAAGGCATTTCTCATGAGGGATAAACACCGGAACTGTGAATATTTTGAGGGCCCATTAGATTGTACAGTAATATCACCTAATCTTATTTCTTTCCATAATATTAAGATATTATTTTAGAAGTCAATATAGGATTGTCACCTATTGTAATTTTTTTTTTTAAATTGTTCAGATCATTGAATATATGAAATTGACTTTTGAGTTTTGGTGAGTTTCAGTTCAGTGCAGATGTCTCACATCATAATCATTATGGTCATGCATGCCCGCAACATTCTGCATAGTTTCCAAACTAAAATAAGGATGGACGTTTGGAAAGCACATGAAATATTCCAGAAAAATAAAATATTATTTACTGACAATTACAAGTCCTATTAACTCCTGTTGAGGAGCCTACAGCTCAGCAGGTAGTTCAGCACACACATCAACAGTAGGCAATTGTTGACCTATACTCATGCAGTGGATACAGGAGCATGACATATAATTACAGTCAGAAGATTGTACGCAAGTTGTACTGTTGGCTAATTGTTTGTTATATGTTTGTCGGAAGTTGTTACAGCAAGTGGCTAGAAGAGCTGATTGTATAAATACACATCTGATTCACTGTAATCAATCATCAAGTCAAAATTAATAAACAAAACAATTCCTCCATATTTTCTCATTTTTGTCTTCTCTGTAAAATATTTCATCCCTTTTAATGGAATTTTTCTTTCATTTCAACATGGTATCAGAACTCATATTATCTGAAATTCTTCTGTGTTTCATCTTCTTCACTCAAGTCTGTCTCACTTTTCACAAAACCAAAAATGTCTGACAACAAATCTCAACCAGCAGAACAATTGGATGATGCTCAAGCCAATCTACCCGTTGATCCTAATTCACATTTGTACCTACATCCAAATGATAATCCTGGCCTCATTCTGGTGTCTAAACTCTTTGATGGCATAGGCTATGTACCTTTGGAGATAATCGATGCTGATTGCTCTAAATGCAAAACACTAGAAAGGCTTCCTCAGTGGAGCATGTCCAAAGCTGGCTCTATCATTACCTGATTATGAAGATTGAAACCTATGTAATGACATGGTGATTTCCTGGATTCTTATCTCAATTGTGTACTTCCTGCCATTTGTTTAATTTTTGTTTCTTTTTTTTTGTTGGCCATGATTAACTTCAATCATGGTTGTTGGTGCTTGGTCAGTAAACCTAAATTAGGCATTTGTTAGTGCATAAATAAAGCTGAGAACTAGGCAATTGAATCAATTCTCAGGTGCATGGCTTTGTGCCCCCTTTACTTCATTTTGCATCTCTAATGGCAGTAAACTCAACATGGTATCAGAGCGCTGTCATTGATTATCCGGTCCATCTCTGAATTGTCATTAGCAACTTCCTTCCCAGTGAAACAAATGATAGAATCATCACAGAGATCAGCAAACTTCTATCAACATTTCTTATGCTGATCTTTAAAACCCTCTGTCTGTACATCCCTCTGATGGTCCAAATTCATTGAACACTCCATCTAAGCTGCAAAGAGTCTTATGATCATGGCAAAGATGGATGGAAATCAATCTCTCCACCAAATGCAAGTTAGGGCTCCTTATTGGATCGGTCACACAGCCAGAAGACCACAGTCAAGAAGAAATGTGGGAGATAGCAAACTATCTAGAACAGAGTTTCTGATTATGTTCCTAGCTCTATTCTCTGTATGAACTCTGCTTGTGATATTTGGAGTCATCTCAAGAAAATGTTTTCCGTTAGCAATGGATCTTGAAAATACAAGTAGAACAAAGCCATATGTGTTCTGAAACAAAATGGGAGACTAATCGGTGATTATTACACTAGACTTCAAAGCATGTGGGAAGAAATAGATTCAATGAGTAAGTTATTTTCGATAACTGCAAACGAATACTGAGATCACCTTTTTTTCTTAAGGCTTTGGATAAACAGATGGATGAATAGAGGCTTTTCCATTTTTCTAACACATTAGACGAAGTTTATAACCCACAAAGAAGCCAACAACTACTTATGACCCCTTTGTCCACTGTAAGATATTGTTTGCTAGTTGTCACAACAGGAGAAATCCCAACGTGAAGAGTGACCACTCAATACCCTGTGGAAACCACTGTGGTGTAAAGCAAGAACAGTGTGTCATAGGTTGAGTCACTTTCACACAGCAACAACTCAAGAGATTCATTGGCATGCTGCCTCAGTCATCCAAAAGCACATCTTATAATTAAGACCTAGGAGAGTGTTGGACTACACATATGCAAGTAGTGTTTCATGCTCAAGTGCCTCTACTACGACAGATGAATGGATCCTAGACACCAGAGCAACTGATCACATGACCCCCAATTTATCCTCTCTCAGTCATAGGGGGAAAAAAATAATAATAATAACCACTACTATTACACATCTAGAGACTCTTGCTCTCCACAACCACCTCATTCTTATGCAAGCACTGACTAACCAGAATTTAAGTTTAATCTCTTATCTCTCCCTAAGCTTGTTCATCACAACAACTTTAGAGTGATTGTTTACCCTAAGTTCTGTTTGATACAGAATTGTGCAAACCAGACTATTAAGGTTACAGGAATTGCTCAAGATGGCCCCTACTTCTTCTTACAATACCCAATTAACAGATACATTTTAGACAGTCCAAAGCTTTGTCATAATCACTAGTGCACAGCTAAACCATTCACATTCAATAACAAATTCAACAAACACAAATACTTTCTCAGCCAACAGTGAGATCATAGATTAGGACAAACTCCTTGGTCTAAACCAAATAAATTCCTGCTATATCTTCTGATGTAAGGCACTGTGATATCAATGAAAACGTGCAACTTGTCCTATGGCTAAATCTCAAATTTACATTTTCCTCATGGTGTTTCTCAATCATCTCATATTTTTGCTTTGATTTACATGGATATATGGGGTCCATATTGTGTTCCCACTAGAAATTAACAAAAATACTTCAACACCATAATTGATGATTTCAGCAAGGTCACTTGGACTAATTTGCTACATCACAATCACAACTCCCTTCAAACACTTGAGGCATATCTGGCTTGTCAAAAATCATTTCCACTGCCCCATTCAAGCCATTGCTCAGATAATGACTTGGAATTCACCAGTGCCTATTGTAATAAATTTTTTGATATAAATGGCATCATTCATCAAACTACAGAGGTTAATAGATCTCAGCAAAGTGGGAATGTTGAGCGTAAACACAAGCATATTTTAGAGGTTGCCCGAGCACTTTTTCTTCAAGCTACAATACCTCCTCCTTGGGGTGACTGCATTCTTACAGCCACTTTCCTACTCCCATTTTTTACCACATAACTCCATATGAACTTCATTTCCAGCATCCTTCTACCTCTGAAGACATCAAAGTATTTCATTGCCCAGCCTCTACTGTGACAGTGACATATTCAAACCTCAAGCAGTTCCTTGGATCTTCTTAGGATATCCTACTCCTTAGATGGGCTACAAACTTTATAATGTTGTCACAAAGCAAATGTTTGTTTCTTGAGAGGTGAAGTTTCATGAAGATATAATTCCCTTTCACAAACACACACACACAAATAACTTGCTCATCAACCCTACATCTTCAGATCTGTTCATGTCCTTTGCTCCAAGTGATGAAGATCAACAACACGTACCACTTCACCTGTTTCAGAGTAAGTGCATTCACCTTCTGACTTTATCCCATCTACTTCTGACACTAGTCTCCGTCCTCCTCTAAATAATTACACCAACTCGTTGAAGATCAACTAGACAAATTTCTCACCCCTCCTAGTGATCAGACTATGCTGTTGTCAAAGCATCCGCTTCTCCTTCCTGCCACTGAGTCACTCTTGCTCCATTTTTATCCTACATCTTGTCAAGTTAGCAAGGCTTCTCTCAAACCTATTTTCCAAACCTTTCTCTCTACTATTTCTTCCAATTCTGAGCCCGCATCATTTACTGAGGCTGTCAAAGAGCCAAATGGTGCCATGCCATGAATCTTGAGTTGCAGGCATTGGATGGTAACAACACCTGGATCATTATCACCCTATATCCAGGCAATCTGAGTGCAGGTGGGTTTACAAAACTAAGCATAGATCTTATGGTACAGCAAAAATACATAAGGCACGTTTGGCTGTTAAGGTTGTTAGAGAAAAGGGATTGATTGATTTTTGAGGACACATTTGTCCTAGTGGCCAAGATGTCCACTATTACAGTCTCGTTAGCAATGGCAGCTATGAGTAGGGTTGTAAATGAGTCAAGCCGAGCTTTCACATTGTAAATGAGCTCGAACTCAAATTCTTCATGCTCAAATTTAGCTCGTTTAGTAAACAAGCCTAGAATTATTGTTTGAAAGCGGCTTGTTTAGCTAAATGAATGAGTTGGATTGAGCCTTTAACGAGTCGGGCCCAAAATGCTCACGAGCCAGCTCTGTTAGCTCACAACTATAGCCATAAGGGACTAGCATGCCAATCATATGGATGTAACAAATGCCTTCCTACATGGTGATTTATACGAAGTCTGCATGAGCCTTCAACAAAGGTATGTTGGTAAGGGGGAGCCTATCCAACTAGAAGGGTACGCACAAAGCTCTCATTCAGTTTGCAAATTCATAAAATGAGTCTATGGCTTGAAGCAAGCCCCTAGGTAGTGGTTTGCTAAGTTAGTTGATTTTGGATTCAAGCAATCCAAAGTCGATTGCTCTCCTTTCACAATGAGACAAAAGGTTGTTTTACAACCATTCTTAGTTGTGTGGTAATCACTGGAAATGGTTGACAGGCCTTTCAAAAGACAAAAGGTGAAGACCTTTCTCAAGACCTTGAAGGATATGGGAGTGTTCCAATAATTTCTTGGTCTTGAGATAGCCCACATATTAAGGTTTGATTATATCTCAAAAGAGCTACGCCATGGATATTCTCAAGGAGTACAATGTGGTTTGAAAAACTGTCACGCTTCCTCTAGGCCAACACGAGAAATTATACATTGAACCATTGTAGAACCTTGACTATTATAGAAGGTTCATAGGGCAACTCATTCACCTCACCATTATAATACTTGATCTCTCCTATGTGGTTCCGTTGCTCAACCGGTTTATACATGCTCCCACAACTAAATATATGAGTATTACACGACATGTCCTACGCTATCTCAAGGCATCCCAAGTTCCCCCTAGCAGCATTTTGTGATTCCGAGTTTTATTATGGCTCAAAAGAAGTATGGCATGGATATTCTCAAGGAGTAAAATGTGGCTTGAAAAATTCTAAGGCTTCCTCTCGAACAACACGAGAAATTATACATTAAACCATTGTAGGACTTTGATTGTTATAAAAGGCTCATAAGGCAACTCATTCACCTCACTTGATCTCTCCCATCTGGTTGAGCTGCTTGGCTAGGTTATGTATGCTCCCACCACTAAACATATAGGTGCCACACGACATGTCCTACGCTATCTCAAGGTATCCCTAGGTCAAGACACCTAATTGCTTCTTGTGATTCAAATTGGACAAGTTGTATAGCATATTGCTTGGGAGCTCTCAGCGTCATGGAAGTCCAAGAAGTAGAATGTTGTGGCTCATTCCTCACCAGAAGTTGACTATAGAGATTGATGGTATTAACTACACGTGAGATGACTTAACTCATCACCTTGCTTAAAGACCTAGGCCGGAAAAGCTACCCTCTATTAATTTTAATTGTGATGATCAAGCTACAAGCACAATATTTCACAAGAAGATCGAGAACATTGATCTTCATCTCCACTTTATTTGTAACAAGGTTAAAGAATGTCTTCTTCGTCCATGATATGTTCCTATAAGGGTCTATTCTCCTCAACATATCTTTAGGACTTCTTAGATTATATCAAATCAAATTAGAAAAGAAAATTTTGATGATAATAATAATAATAAAAATAAAAAAGATAATAATAATAATAAGATAAAAATGGCAATGATACTTATAAGAAAAAATATTAATTATGACAATAATAATAGTAAAAAAGAATACATTGTTGAAGTTTTTATTTAAGATTAATAAGTTGAGAAGAACAGACCTAGTTTATCCAAACTGGAGTTATTGATTCATCCTCTCCCATCTTGTGGGGGAGTGTTCAGGAGCCTACAGCTCAACACACACATCAGCAGTAGGCAATTGTGTATTTCCTGTCATTCGGTATTTTTTGTTTCTTTTTGTTTGTTGATCATGATTAACTGTAATCAAGGTTGTTAGTGCTTAGGTTAGTAAACCTGAGTTAGAAATTTGTTAGCTTGTAAATAGAGCTGAGTATCAGTTTAGTTGGGACCACCATGAGTGAATCGAATCTTAGGTTCACAGCTCTGTGCCCTTTCCTTCATTTTGCATCACCAATTACGGTGAACTCAACAACCACCAATTTTACTTCTTTTCATAACTAGAATTTATTTTTCTTTTATTTTCAAAAGGAAACCAAAATTTAAACCAGAATCTATGTTTGAACTGAACAAAGGAGAATCAGTTAGATGACTAGGCTGCTCTACACTAGAGCAGTGAACCATCCTATACAGCTATACCTTGATATAGCCTCCATAATTTTACAATGCAACGAGAGAGTGTCACAATATATGGATATCTATCTACTCAGCAATAGTCTGAAACAAATGGTAGTTCTTTCAAGCATAATTGGTTTTAGGGTCTTACTTTCCACCAACATAAGGTACACCCTTGCGAGAACTAGAAGGATCTTCTCCCTGCAACCCATAAATGATCTCTGTCATTTCCTGGACAATCTTGTGGTCCTCACTGTAGCTCTCATAGCAACGACCCCATCTTGGATCTCTACAAACCTGTGTGAAGATTATAAATAAACCAGAATTATACAACACAGGAACTCTATCGCACAAAATGACAAACCCTTAACAAATCAATTCTACTTAGCCTCTGCTTTGTGACAATATCATTTGCAAACTATAAATTCATTTCAGATGATAGACCAATTACTTTTAGGAAAATTTCAAAACCATTCTCACTTCACAAAACAATATGCAATAAAGCAACATCAAATAAATTACCCCTCCAAAAGGTCAACATACATCATTCCATTTCAGCAAATTTAGTTCCCAAAACACAGATTTCAATACTTACAGCAATGCAAGGAGCAAATGTATAAGGAATCCCAGTAGCTCTAACTTCACGAGCAGTAGCAGCACCAATCTTCTTGACAAGATCCACATTCCTGGATCCCAGACAGCCATTAACTAACGCAATTACATTGAAAACGTGCACTAATATACGAGTTTTGTATAGTGTATAATAGTGCAAATATGACAATGGGAGCAGGCAAGGGTGGCTATACAGCAATCAGAAAGCCATTCATAGACCAAATATATCCTTTTACAAGGGATAAAGAAAGAATCTTAGATTCATCCATAATGATATAGTCAAATAAACATATTCTCGAATAACCAACAACAACAATACGAAGAAGAACCAACAGTAATGACAAATGAACCACAATAAGAAACTCAGCTATGGATACAACATGCATTGACAAAAATACAGATGAATCCACATTAGATGTGATAATATGAAGCACACGAATTCACATATTAATTATTTAATCAGAATAATTGTCCAGATGTCAGGACAAGAACAGCATAAATACAAATATCACTCACAGAATAATGGAGCCAATACTTGCCTGGTAGCTCCAAGCCCAATGTTATGAGGGAATATAGTCGCATTGTAGACATTATTGTGTCCATGAATAGCATCGATACCATAAATCATTGGGATTCCCAAACGGCTGGATAAGGCTCCTTTCTGAATGTCATTAACCATATCAATCCAATCTTGAGCCCTAGCTTGCAGAAGTGGTGTGCTTCCACCACCACTCAAGACACTCCCTGCACCATTCATTTGTTCCATGGATGAGGAGTAGTAAGACGCCATCTTTTGGGAAAATAATATGCCTAAATGAAATAAAATGACATATATTGACAATTTGGAAAATCCACTTTAATCTTTGTTTTCTAAATTGGAAAAGAATAATGTGTGATAGAATGTCGAGGTAGTTTTGAAAATGTCCAAAATGTTATAGGTTTCATAAGCTAAAATGAAGAAATAATTTGCGAATAATCAAGTTACCAAATGGTCTCTAAGACAACTTTAAGCACCCATTCTTATATCATTATTATGTGGTTTGTTCTAGTAACAGCAATCAAGGGAAGCTACCAAAAAACTAGAATGGTGTCAAGCATGTAGCCACTATGGAAAAATATTGGCCGCTACACTAGCTAAGATATGTGACAAACAAACACAATGCAGCCTAATGCATGGATATTTACCAACATGGATTCAGACCATTATTATTTATTTTTATAAATAAAAAAATACCACACAAACTTATTGCTTCCTAGCCACATAGAGAAGAGATAACCTAGCTGAAATTCAAACCCATGATCAATGAGCAAATAAAAAAATTAAACCGCACATGCAGAGACAAAGCTAGGGATTCAAATCCAAGGGGTCCCACAAATGACAAACATATATTTAACGATATAACAACAACAATTATAATAAGATATATAATATTATATATAATAACACATAAACGATTTTTCATATAATGTTTCCTAATCTTTGCATCAGTACATTAGAAAAAAGGTCTAGTCATATATACTTGATAAATTATACTAATTAGTTCTATACCTATTTCATTAACATTGTTAGTTTGAATTTGGGTACTAGGAAATAGTAATTAGTTATGATATATATTTATTTTATGAATAATAGTATTAGATACATTCTATATATAGTAATTAATTACGATAGTATTTTATGAGGACGCTAATTCATTTAATTGATTGGGAAGCCTTAAGATAGGAATATATTGGATTTATTTATTAATTAAGAAATCTATAAATTATAAGGTCAAGAAAAAACATTTTTTCTAAAAAGACGAGTTCTAAAATATATATTAATATTTAGTCAATATATTTGTAATATCAAGTCTCAAAAATACCAAAAATTAATACGTGAGCCCAGCTCATCATGAATCTACACTTACATAAATGTGTAAAGTGCATTTATTATGACACTTTTATGTGAAAGGATTCATAATGAGTTGGGTTAAACTAAGAATCTCTCCAAAAATATGTTGTGTAAGTTACTTGTGTATGTTCGTATTAGAATTAAAATAATAGTGGAAATAAATTTAGCTAAACGATGTGTATATTAATTGAACTACTCCAACCAACACCACATTAGAAGCCAAATGATACTACTCCAACCAACACCACATAAGAAGCTAAATTTTACTACTATACATATATATACTAAATGTTCAAAATTTTCCATAGGGTCAAGGGACCCCATGTAGTCTTAGCTTCCTTTGTCCATGCATACATGTCAACACTGTAGTTGTATGTTGGTAGGCACATATGGCCTTGTGTAAGTGTATAAGATGATTGATGAATAGAATTGGGTTATTTTGATCACATGAAGATGTTTGGCTCCAATCTACAATAAAAAGAATTTAGGTATGGGCTGAAAAGGGAAATTGTAAGAAAAATCGGATTGAGAATAGAAAATAGATTTAAAAATACTTATTGAGTGATGAAAAGTTGTCGTAAAGTGTCACTATTCTAAAAGCGATTACGGCCGAATCTTCGGTGCAATTACTCTTAGCCGGTCACTCCCTAAGGTTAACACAACAACCTCCAACCAGTGCATTCTTGTTTAAGGCAATGGAGTATTGCACACCTACAATTACCCTAAGTGATGATGGTTTTGTGTGGATCAGGGAATGATGGGTGTACCATCTAGAACCAAATCAAATCAATTTATATAAAAGACTAATACTAATGGAGTGTAACGAAAAAGGATTTGGACATAAATGTCATGAATGCAAATCGATAGGACATTAATGGAGGATATTAATAGCTAGGACCACAAATGGTCAAATTGTTAAAGAAGATGATGAAAATATTTAAAAGGTAACACACACACATATATATATATATATCAAGTCTTGAAAACGAAAACACCAAGAAAGGCTTCTTGCCTGCCATTTCTCCATCAATTCCCCACCAATGCCAGGCAAGAAAAAGAGTTCTATAGCTCTAGGTAAAGGAAAGGGTTAAGAGCTCAAGCGCTAATATCCAAAGATAATTAATATGTAGTGAAGTGAGGCAACAACTTTATCCAATTAGTAAATTACTTACGAACTAAGTGGACTTCATTGAGACCACCACAACATGCATTGCCCTTTGTCATTGTGCAACACATCACAATCTATAAAATGTGCTATTGCACTTATATGGCCCCCTCACATATGTTTTAGGTTTGCATGAGTAATTCAAATATATTGCCTAAGTCTTTTGAGTTGACACTAAGCACCACCAATATGGGCTATGGATAGATTTTTGAATCTATCAAATGCGCCTCAAAGCATCACCACAATGCACTATAGATTCATTAAGAGCTTATTGCTTAACCTCCAACAACATAGAATGCACTACAAATGAATTATATGGCTTCATTTAACGGTAGATGAGTATCAACCATACTTTCCTTAGACCAAAGACATAATTTTCATCCCCCTCAACATATTTAAGACCACTTTCTTGGGTAAGCCTTTTAAAGCAACATTTCTCTCTAATTTCACATGCTTAAGAGAAAGAACACTACCCCGACATTGAAAAGGCTACCATTAGATTTCTCAACCACTAGGGCTTTTAACCTTAGGCAATAAAATTGTGATTGTCGTCACGGCATAATTTTTCGTTAATTTTTTTCCACAACAAATTACAGCATACATTGTCAAATATTGGCAAATATAAATAAAATATTGGAAAATATCATCATGTGATTTTATTTCTACATTCCATATCGAACATTTCATGTATTGGTGGCGAGCCAAAAATCCATTACATATAGGGGATATATCAATATATCAGATGATAGTGAATGATAGTTTAGGCTAATTCAAGAGTAACGAATTTCGATTCCATGGTGCATTTCCACCTAATGTAAAGATATATCCATTGGAAGAACTCACAACATCAATGTCAAAGACCAAATTTACATCTCAAAAGCCTTTTGAAACAAATCCCAATCCATAGCACCTCTCAAGTTCTTAAGCAAATAATGAAGTTCATTCTAGTGCTCACCGCTACAATTAGAATGTATCTACTCAGTTTACTCTCAAACAACTCTAGGGTTGTTCTTGAAATATTGTCCCATAACCAATTATTTTTGCATATATAGGTTGAGAAACACATGGATCACTTTTTCTTTTCCTTTTTTTGTCTAAGATGCATACTAAGATCATACAGTATCCTAACAAGCACTACACCAAAGTTGTTAGTCTTCTTTCGGATTTTATCAACATAATGAGATTGCGTAACAAGAAGCCATACTCAGTTCTTCTAGTTTTGAATCCTAGAATCACATTAGCTTCTCCTAGGTTTTTCATCCCAAATTTCAACAAAAACAAGTTCTCAATCTCATTTACCACACTATCCATTATTAGCATGTCATCTACTTAAAACCATGCAATCACACCTCCTAATTTTAACATCATACAATACACACATGAATATGATGCATTCATAACATAGTTATTATCCACTAGTGTGTCATTGAACTTATCATACCACTATTTATGTGCTTATTCTAGACCATAAAATGATCGTCTTATTCTATAAACTTTATGCTCCTCACAAATGAAGATTTTAAAAAACCCTCGGGTTGCCTCATATAGGTATCATCATTCAGGCCATCATATAATATAAAAAGGCAATTTTAATATCCATTTGTTCCACCACTATAGTCATGCACAGGAGACAAAGCAATAAAAGCACATAAGTGGAAAAATTTAGTCGCAGGTGAATGTATACACATCAAAATATTTAACATCCTTGTACATGAGATCAACATTTACATGCAAAAGTAGGAAAAAGATGATGGGGACCATACTGACTAAACAAGTAAAATGAACAAAAGCAACCGGTAACCAAACATACGCAATGCTACTAAATAAATGAAGGTGCAATCAATCTTTATATTCAATAGTTACAAATAAGACGTCTGGGGGGTGTTATCCATTTAAAAATTAACGTTTCCCTGATACATAACTAAGTTTTCTTTTGCACACATGTATTAGGCTATGCTGATAATAATATGTTTATGACGCATTAGATAGATTTTGCATTACTTACGTATCTGCCAGGTCTGGAACCTACCAGGCATGATGCACTAATATTCAACCGCTTACAAAATAGATTATATTGTGCAAAATAAAGATTATAGTGCACACAATATATACATTGTACACATCCATACTCTAACTCTTACTTTTAGTGAGAAATGGGACCTTGATCTGTCAGCATCAGAGAGGAGTTTCAATACTAACCTGAATGCGATTGCAGAAAGGAAAATCACTGGCAAGTCATGGTGGTCTAATAAATCATGAGAATCCCTTTCTCTTTTATTCTTTGAAGTAGATCAATTAGAGATATGACCATGTGATAATATTAATCACAGCTAGGATTGAAAGCCAAATCAGGAAAAAAAAAAAAGAATGGAGGACTCTACTAGGCCAGCTTAAAGTGCATCTGGGTGGCTTAGTTGATTGCCATTATGAAGATCTACATTTTTTTAATATTATTTTTTTCATTTTATTTGATTTGTCTGGCAGTCATCCTTTCTCTTTTATTCTTTGAAGTAGATCAATTAGAGATATGACCATGTGATAAAATTAATCACAGCTAGGATTGAAAGCCAAATCAGGAAAAAAAAAAAAAAAAAAGAATGGAGGACTCTACTAGGCCAGCTTAAAGTGGATCTGGGTGGCTTAGTTGATTGCCATTATGAAGATCTACATTTTTTTAATATTATTTTTTTCATTTTATTTGATTTGTCTGGCAGTCATCCTTTTCCTCCCAAAATGCAAAAACTTGTTTTCACTTGGTTCAAAACAGATTGTCAGACCATTCCATATTAAACAACCGATTGCTAAAACAAAAACCCCTTTTCAAAATTAAATTTCTGGGAAAAAATTATAAAACAACAACACGCCATCTTCAATCTACAAAATGAGAAGATAAACCAAGTGCTTGGCATATCAGCAAACGTAGAAATCATCACAACTTACAGAAGGCAAATGCTATGAAGCCTAAACCAACAACAGCAAACACAATATCCAATCAATGTCAACACTCATGAAAAAGGAGTACATAATTGATAATTCATTCTCTAAGAAAGATCTCTACCATTGTAATTAATGCTTCTAATAAATCTTATCTAGAAATTCAAGGAAAAATCATGCTAACACAACACAAAAGATATCCAAAAAGCACAATTCAAAGGTAAGAGTAAGAAACATGGCCATAGAGTTTAGATCATGTAGATTAAAGTCTAGTAATCAAGTTCCCAAACGTCACAATCCTAGTAATACTTTGCATTTCTCTTCTACTTTTAGAATCCACAACCTTCCATAATTCTCGCCACAAATCAATAAGGAACTTAATGTTTTCTACCTTTAAAAGAATCTAATCACTTTTAGATTGTAAGAAATAATGGAATCAAGAATAGAAAAGAGAGAAAAGAATAGATATCCAACAATTAAAATCAGTGTTGTGGCAAAGTGTCACTGTCCTGAAAATGATTACAACACAACTTCTGGTGCAATTGTTCTTGGTCGGCCACTCCCCAAGGTTAACACATTAACCTTTGACAAGTGCATTCTTGTTGAAGGCTATGCAGTACTGTACAACTACAATTACCTGGAGTGATATTAGTTTTTGTGTAGATCGGAGAATGGTTTGTGTACCATCTAGAACCGAATAAAATCAATTTATATAGAAGACTAGCAGTAATGAAGTGCTAAGAAAAAGGATTGGACATATATACCATGAATGCTAAAAACTAGGAAAATAATGGGGGACATTAATAGTTAAGACCACAAATGGACAAATCATTAAATGAGATAATGAAAATATTTAAAATGTAATAATTTGACAAGGATATCAAGTCCTGCAAAGAAAAACACCAAGAGAGGCTTTTGCCTGCCATTGCTTTGTCACAAACCTTGGTCGTGGGTCAGGGCCGTCAGGCCCATCAATAGACCCGTCAGAGTAAGGCATAGTTTCAGTCATAGTATGTTAGGTTCGAATCGGTTAACAAGTAACAGGCATTAAATTTTATTAATTCTTAGCAGGCCTTAGCTAATGAGATTCTTTATATATATTAGGGTTAATAGATCTTGTTAATATAAGATCTATTACGTCTACAAGAAATCCTAACTTGCTCCCAAGTTGTAATCAGGTATAAATAAGAGGCTCTGGCTTCAATAATATACACATCAGAAATTAACAATTTGTTAATTCTCCAGCCTCCCTTTTGCTCTATCCTCATGCTTCTCCCTAGTTCTCATAAACCCTAAACCTAATCCATATTCAAAATCAATTATACCCTTTGATTACCCCAATTCCCTCCCTTAAATTCATCAAATCCATGGAAAATACTCCTAATCCGACTATGGCTCAAAGCATGGTGCAAAACCCAGGGCTGACAATAAGAACATGCCATGATCCAAAAAGTTCATGTAGGATTCAATTATAATGAAAATACCCAAAGATGGAGTGAAAAACCAATAATAAATGGCAAGACCCTAAAGTTCCAAACCATCCCTATTACTCCTTCAGGAGAGCATTGTCAAATTGAGAACTCTCTTTATTCCAATGTACATTAAATTAAATGCGCAAAATTAGCATTGCTTATAACATTAAGGGTGGGTTTGGCAACCATCTTAACTCTATATTATCTTTGCAAAATTTCACTTACCTTACTTTTTATCACAACTTACTACAAAGTATCTTCAAAAAAATTATAGTATATACCCAAACATATAGATCACATCCTAGCATTTTTCATTTCAGATATTAATTTACCAAACAGAGCTTAGGAGCTTGTTTGTAATGAGGTTAACCTAAAAGGTTAATTTTTTTTGTTAATCTTGTTTCACAATTCTTTTTTGGATTAAACCTATTTTAGGTTCAAAATTAACTTAATTCAACCTAGATTTATCCCAAAAATTATTAACCTCCAAATCATTTGGCTATTCAGCTCAATCCAAAAATCAGCTAGGTTAATCTAATAAATACCCAAACAACATTTTAAAACATTCACCTAACATAAGTTCACCTATCTAGGTTCACCTCAATCCAACAGACTGTAAGACATCAAAACCATACTCGTGCTGCATTCTCAATCAGTAAACAACTAATTATGGTCAATTGTCTCATTTCATATATGACTACAAAATCATTGTAAAAACCAATTAATCCACACAGTAACGCAGTAGAGCTCATGGAATGTTATCACCTATGGAGTACGTCTTCATTATGTCAGCAGTGGCGTACTCTCGATCAATCTGTGTCATCTGACCGATCTTCTCCTCTAAAGTCATTCTTTTCAACAGGTCCTTAACTCGAACAGCTGCTGGCTGCGTCGGATCCTTATATTTCAAGTAGTCCGTCTCTGCCATTACCTTTCCATGTCGACACAGTAACAAAACGTTGACAACTAGCAAAACGAGCTTGATAACCATCTTTGATATTCTGACACTCGTGCTGCTTCAAATCACAAGGTTGCATACTAGTCAATTCATTGAAAATCATACTAACACATTAACTTTCCGCAAGACAAAGTAAAACAAAATAATAAAAACATTTCAACAAGAGCCCACACTAGGCTATCTATCCTACCGCCAATTCAGGAGATGCAAAAGAAATCCTAAATGACCTAACATTGTACTTAAGATTCCATCTTTTTTTTCTCTTTTGTTAATCGCCTACTCCATCTCTCTACTCATCCATCTGCCCTACCCCATCTCACCCAAATGAAGAGGGCCGGGGGGGGGGTGGGGGATTAGACTTAACTGGACAAAAAGTCAGTCTCACCATCACCATGTTCATCCTTATTTCTCTTAATAATCACTGTAACCCCGACCTACCAAGCACTCTAAATCCAACTGATATTCTTCAAAACGATTTGTGGTCTTTAAACTGCCAAAAATTAAACCGATTTCTTCGCCGCAGCAGGACCGACTAACCTCAATTAGGAAGCGCTATCAACCATCAAATAAGCAGATAACGTGAAGAAAACACTAGAAAGAAATGCGCTTGATACGAAACAAATATAGGGGTATAATGCGAGCAAATTAACAAAATGTGGAAGTATTGCCACTTCACTCCCGTCCCTCCTATACCTTTTATTGTTTCTTCTTTACTCACTAGATTGCCTGCCCTCACATGCCTCCTTACTGTAGTTCTCCCTCTTCTCAGATCCACTGCTCTAAAACCTTTTCACATCGGACGATTTTATCTGATCTCCCGCCATATTATTAGAGCGGTTTAGAAAATAATTCTTATTATTATTATTATTATTTATAATATTTATATATAATAATAATAATTTTAATAAATATAGTACAAATAATATGATATTTTATTCTTATATATAATAGTAATATAATATTTTAATAATATTAATAAATAAAAAGCAATATTATTAATTTTATTGTTATAAATATTATTATTATCCTTATTACTGCTTATATTATTGTTGTTGTTGCTATTATTGTTGTTGTTTATAAAGGTTATTATTATAAGTACTATTATTATTATTAATGGCTTTTTTTTAAAAAAAAAAAGTTATAACTTTGCATTAATCATTGGAAATAGTGTGGCTAAGCTCATAAAACTTATCCAAAGAACTTTTAAGAAAATCCCTACTAATCCTTCCAAATATGTATGTAAACCTAGTTGGGACAACATAGATTACTTTTTTAAGTAATTCCTTACGAAGACAATCTTTATAGAAGAAGAGTTTAGATTTACAGGCATGACAACATTTATAGATGCACATTGCACTTAGGTTCTAGCCACTCATATTTTCCTTGTAGACGATCTTGTATTACGGGCCAAGCAATCAAGAGCTCGAGGCCAACTGTAGACAAGACCCCGAAGACCAACGCAAGCAAAGGCATTATGTAACAAGTGCTTCATAATTGGACAATCGAACAGAAGATGAGGAAATGTCTTAATTGCATCATAAAAGCCATAAGAAGGGTCGCCAATATAGCAGAATTTGCTGATGATGTCTTTTGTGGGAAGTCTGTAGTGAGCAGTAATCCAGAGAACTGGTTTATGCTTGGGACTTGCATTATTCATCCAAACTATTTTCTACCTAGTGACAGGAGAGGCTCTAGGTAGAATTTTGTCATAGACCACATTGATCTTATAGGATGTGGAAGGATCAAGAGATAGAAGAGTAGGTTTCAATGTTTCTCTAAGTTTAAATAACTTGTTCATTGTCTAAGAAGTAGTACATGGCGGAGTAGCCTCCCAAAGAAACTTCCCTTTAAGATAATAAATATGCACTCATTTTATCCATAAGTTATTTTTGTCTTGTGCAATGTGCTAGAGGTATTTGACAACAGCAGCTACATTCCAAATCTAAATGTCTAACAATCCTAGGCCACCTTTGTGCTTGGGTAAACAAACTATTGACCATGCAATAAGAGCCCTTTTAATGGAGTTAGCTTTACCAGTCCACAAAAAAGCCCTGCGTAGACTAATAATCTTGAGCAAAATTTTCTTGGGCAATATAAAAATTTGGCTCCAATACATTTGGATGCCATAAACAACTTATTTTAGTAATTATAGTCTGCCAGTATAGGATAACAACCGTGTAGACTAGTGCCGCATTCTGTTGGTGATTGTACTTACTAACTCTAACATTTGATCAGAGCATAATCTGGGTGAAGAGAGAGGAACTCAAAGGTATTTAAAGGGCATAGAACCTTTAGGGAAGGAAAGGAAATCAGTGATTTGCTATTTAACTGATTCTAAGACACCTCCAAAGTATACAACACTTTTAGTAGGGCTGATGTGAAGGTCTGAGGTGTTACTAAAGCAATAAAACTTGTCCATAAGCAAGGTGATAGACTGCAGGTCACTCTAAAGAAAAGCAAGAGGTCATCAGTAAAGCAAATGTTGATAATGTGATGCCTTTTGCATTTAGAGTGACCTTGAAAGCCCTTAGTATTCCAAAGTTGATGGAGTAGCCTGAAGAGATACTCAAGAGCAATGACAAAAAAAAATAGTGTGAGATAAGATCTCCTTGTCTTAGTCCCTTTATGTAGGGAAAGGAGGAAGAAGATCATCATTGATGGAGAGAGTGTAGTTGACTTGTGTTACACAGGTCATAAGAATTTTCACAAAGTGAGGCTGGAACATGAGGCCCAAAAGGACCTGATCTAGGAATTTCTAATTAATGGAGTCATATACCTTCATTAAGTCAACTTTCAGCTTGCACCTAGGGGAAGTGTTCTTCCTACCATACATCGTGATGAGTTTATGAGCTAGTAATATGTTATCCCAATCAATTGACCCTTAACAAAGGTAAATTGTGATAGATTGATGATTATGTTATTATATTAATTTATTACAATGGATATCATTATCATAAATATGATACTGATAAGATGATTATGTTATTAATAATGATAATAATTATACATATAATGATAATAATTAATATGATAATTATAATATTATTAATTATTATTTCTATTTATTGTATTTATAAATATGAATATAATAATTATTATAATAATCAAAATTATTATTATCATTACTAATAATAATAAAGTAAATGTTTTTGTTTCTTATTATTATGGTTGTAACAATAATCATTATTATTATAAATATAATTACCATTATAATTATAATCGCTTTTTAATATTATTAATATCGTTCATATTATTATTTTTTATATTATCATTAACATTATTATTATTATTGATATTTTATAATAATAATAATAATGTGATGATGATTATGATGATTGGTTACTTAATGTACAATTCTAAAAAATTAAATGATGAAAACAAGGCCTTACTCATTAGAATTGTGAGTTCTCAAATCTAGTACTCTAGCCACAAACTAAGACTATTTTTATCCATATAAATTTTGCTAATGAGTCAAAAAATTCAATATATTAGTGTCATTGTAATATCTCATTTGTAGAAACTCCAATTATAAACTAGAAATTATGTGTAATTAATCAAAATAATTATTATAGAATGATTTGTATTAAATGTATTGTTTGTATGTATAATATAATGATATATTATATATAAATTTAATTAGGTTAAAATTTGGGTTATTAGTTTTAATTGTAGTTGGGATCCTAACCCGTATATGTTTTACCCATGAACCCTAATTCTGCTAACTAGATATTATTTTTTTCTCGGATTGGATATCCTAAATATCACCGTACCCTATTTTTCTCCCTCATGCTATATTTTGCCTGCACATCTCCTCTGTCACGTGTTCCCCTTTCCATGTCTTGCTTGACTTGTTCCAATCATACTATAGTGCATTTAAGCCTCCCTCTCCTCTTGTTCGGTGCTTTTTATTCAACTAATTGACCATCTTCCTTCTTCTTCTTCTTCTTCTTCTCTGGTTCTTGTTCGAACCATTATCATCCCTATCACCATATCACCACACCACCAACAACCACCCAACCACCACCTTTTTCCTCTGTAAACCGCAAGCACCCTATTGTGGAAATTAGTGTGGGTTTAGATAAATCCAAACCAAATCAAAATTAATAAGATTATGCACAATTGAGAATTCAATCATAAAACTAAACAATTGAGGAAAAAGTATAGATATGTATTTGTGCTATTTTATAATTATAGGATGATTAAACTAATCAATCAATCATTTACAAAAAACTATAATTCTCTTCGAATGGAAAATTATATAGAGAAGAAGAAAATTTGGGATGCACGACTCTTGATGGCTAGGGTTTCATCATGCCTACTTTTATAGAAGAAAAAACCCCATAGGGGCAAAACAATGTGTTTCATAAATAAAGAAAAAAATGCAGTCCGTGTTTAGGAAAGACGAGACCCCCCGTGTTTATTTTCTTACTCCCGACTTTTGCCCGAAATGCATCAACAATTTCTGTTAGAAACATGGACCATATTTATAAATACGATACCCTTGTATTTCGCATATAAATCTCCATACTACATTAAACTTCTTCAACACTCACATGAACAAACACAATATTATATTGTGTTTAAATACCAAGTTAAAACTCACAATTTTCCACCTTGATACATTATTTGCCACGTATGACATATAAAGACCTCCACAGAAAATCATTAGCCCAACAAAGAGCCTTATGGCCTATAAACACCAATCAAGTCAGAGAAACTCTCAAACTTACCGACGGTCAGTGTAACACCCCCAAATTTACTACTGAAAGATTTCGTTTAATTAAAAGGGTTAAGCGGAAGTGAAAAGATAAAGTCGTAAACTCGGGGGCATTACTGCCACACTTAGTACCAGATCGGTTCACTCCTATCGTTCCAGTACTAAGCACTAAGGCTAAATAAAGTTAACATTAAACACGAATCATAAATAAAATACAAATTCATACGGAAATCAGAGTGCGATTTAGGGTTACAAACCAAAGAGTACGAGACTAGAGTTTTTCAAAACATAAAGCTTAGTACGATAACACAACTAAATATGATAATACAACGTCAAATAGAGGAAACCGAGTCCGGCTGAGTCGCTCTCGATCCCCAAGTCAGGTTTATGCTCAACGCTCAGCCCCACCCGATGCCTCGTAGGTGTCGTAGGCATCGAAGACATCATCCCCTACCTGCACAAGCTCAGACGGGTCTTTTGCTCGTGGGAATGAGCAGCACTCATGAAACAGGTGATCAGTACGCTACGCACTGAGTAAGGTAACAGATGCGCTAAGGCCAAACATACAAACATACAACATAACATACATGGCACATTTACATAAGCTGCATGTAGTAATCCAGATAATGAAGGCCGACTATGGTCCAATTGGACCTAATTCCTCATGAATCTCTGTTAAATGTAGTCATTTCACACCATAATTTTGATTAATCCATGCGAGCATGGGAACCCCACTATTATAGCTGGTGGATCGGTCACTTATAGGGCATAACGCACCTAACCACTATTATATGCCTGTGGATCGGTCTCCAGGGTAGAACGCTCCTGGCCACTATTATGCCGGTGGATCGGTCTGGCCCCGACTCTCATGGTGTTTCATTGTAAGTATGTAGTAACTTTCCCATGATTCATTTACAACATAATGTTTGGTTTGTTGATCTCGGGATCCCCTACTATTATAGCCTGTGGATCGGTCACTTATAGGGCAGAACGCACCTAACCACTATTATATGTCGGTGGATCGGTCTCTAGGGCACCCCGGCACCTGGCCACTATTATGCCGGTGGATCGGTCTGGGCCCGGCTCAATAGTCTTACTCTTTAAGTTATTAGTATCTTATTCGTGTCTTATTAGATAAAGCTTTCCACCCTTGACATGCATATCAACTACCTTCTACTTCTATCCTCCCAAGGGGGCCCGTCCCATATCTTGAGACTCATGCGCCCCTTATCACACCTCGACATCCATTTCCCTTTACACTTACCTTTTAATGAAAAGGTCAACCCCTATGGGTATGGGTTAGGCCCAACACCTTATGACATCAACTCCACCTCCTATCACCCCTTAGGGATTTCCCTTGAAAACCCTAATTGGGCTGATGTGGCCCAACCCCCTCTCTCACTTACTCTACCATTACCTCGTTTATCGCGCCATACCTTAACTCATTAGATCCAATCCCAAACCACATCGCTTTACCACTTGATTCCACATGTGACCGGAAAACCCTGGTTGACCACTTCAAACCCTAGTACCTTTCTTCTCCCATAAGAAACCTCTCTATTTCTCACTCAATATTCCTTCTCTCCCATGGCACCCATACTCACCCCTTACATAATAAATTCCCATTCTTAATCCATACTCCACTCTCCCTTAATCATTTTTACTTCCACAATTTTCAGATTATTACTTCATCCCAAAACCCTAATCGGGTCCCTTATACACCCTCACTCCGACCTACGTACTATTTTTTATCCCAAGTCTCCAATCACTCCACAACTCTCCCCTTAGCTTATTTACACCCTAAATCAACTTTTCTCACGTAAGGATCACCCCATGCAAGTTTTATCCATCCCATGCAAACTCTCGAAGTCCCCATGCAAACCCTAGAATTTCCATGCATGGTCCCCATCTCTCGTTCATGTTGGTCAACTTCCTAGCCCCCTTAGCATCTCACTTTCCATTTGTTTATTTTTGTCCTTTCATTTCCCATAACATAATATCATTTGTCCTAGCATGCATGTCTTAGAGGGCCATATCATATCACACCACAATCATCACATATACATGTCATATTCATGCCATAAGAACACATACAGGACATACCTCAACTCCAAGATGCGCTACATATAAGACAAGTAAGGAAAATCATACGATACATAATATAACATGAAATATAAAGCATCCAAGGTATACAAGTCACATAACACACATGGGCCTTAGCTATATCCTTACCTAAAGCGACGCCGGGCTTGGAGCACGCTCCTATAACTCCTTAGGGTTTTGGTTAGATTCACCTATAAAAGGGAAAATACTAAGTATTAGTTTCCCTCAAAAGTACCATCACTCCTTATTTTAGTTTAAGATTAGGATTATTATTATTAAAGAGAGTATTATGCAAAAACTAGGGTTTTTACCTTAAAAATAGTCTACTAAATATTACTAGTCAAAATATGCTTATTTTAATATTTATTGCAACACTTATATTATTAAACTAGGGTTTTTACCTTAAAAATAGTCTACTAAATATTACTAGTCAAAATATGCTTATTTTAATATTTATTGCAACACTTATATTATTAAACCTATTAGCTTTATTCTTCTAATAATAGCATTGATACTAATTATAGCCAAATAGTGATAATAGTAATACTAATAGTAATGCTAATGCTTATAGTGATAGAAACCCTAGCGTTTTTAAGGCTAAGTCTAATAATAGTGTTAGGGTTAAAATAATAATATGATAATTACAATACTAACAAAGTACAAATATTCCTAAAGATAATAATGATAAAAGTTGTATTTTGAATAATAATAATATAAGGGTTCAAATGATTTTGTCACAATAATATAAATAAACTAATACTAATACCAACAATAATAATAATGATAGTAATAACTAAAATTGCTAGCGACAAAGGCATTAGGAATGATATTAGTAATATTCGAATATTAAATAGTAAAAATACTAAGGCTTAAGTATTCTTCTTCTTTAACAACAAAATGATAATACACCCACTTCAGTTTAAATAACAATAATAATAATAAAATAGTAATAATAATAATGATAATAATGTTAAGTATAATTATAACAACAACAACAATAATAATAGTAACCGAAATGATAATAATAATATAAGGGTCCAAATATTTATATTAATAAATAAAAGTGATAAAGGACAAAGTTAGTATTAACAATATTAGTGAGGAAATAATGATAATGATAATGGTAATAATAACAAGAATAATAGAAATAAAGTTGGGTTAAGTAGAAATAATAATAATAGTAATGGCATTAATAATAATAATAATAATAATAATAATAATAATAATAATAATAATAATAATAATAATCAGTAATAATAATACTAATAGCAATGACAATAAAAATGGTAATATTAATATAAGGGTTAAAATGTTTACCATAATAGTAAAGATACTGATAATAAGCCATAGCTAGCATTAGTAATAATAGTAGGAATAATAGTGAGGTTAGTAATAATAATAATAATAAATGAGGAAAAGTCTTAATCATAATAACCCTAAAGTTGTAGACCATTATTAACGATAATATTAATATTGGTTAGGAAAATCATAAAGTTAGGTTGAGTAATAATAATAATAATAATAATAATAATAATAATAATAATAATAGAGATGACTATATTAATACTAAAGTTGTTAATAATAATAATAATGATAGTAGTATTAGTAGTAGTAATAGAAATGATAATAATAATAATAATAATAATAATAATAATAATAATAATAATGATGATGATGATGATGATAATAATGATAACCATTTTAATGTTAAAGTTGTAGCCTTTTAATTAGTTTACCCTAGTTATAAGTATTTTCTGAAATTAGGTTAGGAAATAAGGGTGATACATAATAATAATATAAGTGATGGTAATAATAATAATAATAATAACCATGATAATACAACATTAATAATAATAATAATAGTAATATTAAGGATAATACTAGTATTATTAAATAAAATTATTAACACTTATAGAAAATATAGTTTAGGGCTGGGGAAGTTGGAGAACCATCTAAGGTCAGTGGTGGAACCGGCGGCGGCGCGTGGCGGTGATGACGGCGGTGGTGGAGGAGGAAGAGAGGTAGAAAGATCAATATGTATGCTAAAGGAGAGGGAGTAGAGGGGTGTTTGAGGTGGAGGAAGGTGCATCAGGTGAAGAGGGGTAGAATGAAGGTGGTGGTGTGGCTGGGAGTGGCGGTGCACGGTGGTTGGCGTGGCGGCCAAAGGTGGTGGAGGGTGGTGGGAAAATGAAGAAGGTAGAAGGAGAGGGAGGCAGGGGGAGATGAAGGTGTGGGAAGGTAGGGGAAGGTTCCCTGGGTGTTTTGGAGGGTGAGGGAGGTGTTGGTAGAGGTGGGATTGGCGGCGGAAGGAGGCGCAAGGGGCGGCGAAGGGCTGGAGTGTGCTGATCGGGAAGGCACTTTTGCATGGCCCGGGCGGCTCGTGCAGGGAAAGATAGGGGATGAGGGTGGTCCAATTTTGTAGAGGGAGGTGCGGGGATGGTTTTGGTGGGCGGCGATTGTTGCGGAGGTCACCGGCGGCGGCGGAATAAGAAGCTGATTGGGCAGCGGCGAGCGGCTGGAGTTTTCTGGGCTGCGAAAAGGGAGCTCGACTCAGGCTGCTAATGGGGGTATTTATAGGATAATTGAGGGGGAAGACGACGAAGGGGAAGAGGACAAATGGGGCAGGTGTGGCAGGACCATCGGCTGGCGGTGGCAGGCGGTGCAGCCCTCCCATGGCAGATTAGGTCAGGGAGGGGGAGAGAAAAAGGAAAGAGATAGGCACGCGGGGAGGGGAGAGATGGGCTTGGTTGGGGTCGAAAAGGGGAAGAAAATGACGGGGAGGGGAAGAGAAGGGAGGCTGGACGGCATTGGTGGCTATCGACGGAAATTGAGGCTGCAGATCGTCGTTGCAGGTCGGGCTGGGGAAGAAGGAGACAGGGCGGGGTGGACCAGTCGGTCCAGGGAAAAGAAAGAAAAGAAAAAGGAGGACGGTTCGACCGGCTGGGGGAGACGGGTGACGAAGAAGGGCTATGGTGGATTGAGCCGCGTGAGACAAGGAAGGAAAGTGATTTGGGCCGACTACTAGCCCAAACCGGGGGGGAGATTGAAAAATAAGTAAAGGAGGAAAAAGAAAAAGGAAAAGAAAGGAGGAAAGGGAAAAGGAAAATGGAGAAATGATAAAATGGTTGGGTTGGGGTATTTGGTCCTTATTTATTTATATATTTAAGTTGGATATTTAATTTTAATTATTATTATTTTTAAGAATAATAATTAAATTCATTTTTAGATTAATTGAGCTATTTTGGATAAATTTTCCTTAACTTCCCTTTTTAATTAGTAAAATATCCAAAATTTTCTAAATAATTTATTTATTATTTTCTCTTTATTTTCCTCAATTAATTTCCCCTTTATTTAATAAAATAATTTATTTTCTTAATTTTCCTAATAAATCATTATTCTGCCATAATTCTTAAATTAGGATTTTTGGGGTAGATAAACAAATTTTAATAATTTAACTTAATATATTTTAATATATTGGTTTAAAAGGTAAATTTTAGAAAATATTGGTTTGAAACTTTATTTAAATAGAATAGGTATGATAAAATAACAATTTATTTATTTTAATTTATTAAATATTCACATCTAATTTTATATACACAAAAATTTGCAAAATAGTTAAGCTAAATGAATTAAAAAGGTAAAATCTTCAAAATAATTAAATTAAGTAAGTTTAAAAGCTAAGTTATCCCAAATAAAAGTGATTTAGTAAATTATAGACTTTTAAAATTTTAGGGGATTACAGCCAGTGCTTTATTAGCATATTAGTTAGATTATCCAAAGTACCTACTTTTTCTAATACAACTTTACCTGCAACAATAGTACCCTAGATAAAGTGATAGTTGGTGTCAATATGCTTCATTCAACGATGAAAAGAATTATGATTCTTTACTGAATAGATAGCACTTTGGCTATCACCACAAACAACTGGAGCACCATGACCAAACACTAACTCTCATACTAAACCACCAAGCCACAAAGCTTCCTAAAAAGCCTGTGTCATAGCCATATACTCTAGCTAATATCTGAACCACTAGGATAGAAAACATATCCACTAGTGGATCTCCATTTATCAAAGTTTCCACCATAATAAGAGTCCACGAACCCAACCAACGAATTAGTTGATCTCTCATGCTCAATACAAGCTTATAGTGTTCCTTTCAAGGACCTAAGGATTCACTTCACTACTTGCCAATGAGCCTTTCCTAGATTCGCCATATATTGACTCATAACACTAACATCTTGAGCAATATTAGGCCGGGTACACGCTATAACATGCATGATATAACCAACGACATTCTAATATGGAACAATCACCATGAACTCCTCATCATCTTTAGATTTGGAATAGCCAAAAGTAGATAATATGAAATAATTTTCCAATGGAGTGCTCACCATCTTGAAAGCTATCATATGAAATCTCTTTTACACCTTATACACATAGGACTCTTGTGACAAGTATAAAAGTTTCTGCTCATGGTCTCTAATGATTTCCATACGAAGAGTCTTCTTCATAGTTTCAAGATCCTTAATCTCAAACTCACTCTTCAGCATTTCCTCCACCTTATCAATATAAGACATATCTTTTGCTACCACAAGCATGCCATCAACATATAGAAAAAGATACACAAAAGAGCCACCCTCCATCTCCTTCAAGTACACACATCCATCTTACTCACTCCAAGAGAAACTAGGCTCAAGCATAAAATGATCAAATCGTTTATACCACTATCTAGGAGACTGCTTCAAACCATACAATGACCACTTCAATGGGTACACATAATCACTTATCCCTTCAACCACAAAACCATTAGGTTGTCGCATGTAAATATCCTCCTTAATCTCACTATGCAAAAATATAGTTTTAACATCCAACTACTCCAACTCAAAATCATGTATAGCCACAAGCACAAGCAAAATACGAATATAAGTATGTCTAACCACATGAGACAATATAATTATACCCTATGCTTAGAATCTGATTAAATCCACATGCAATTGAATAAACCTTAAGCCTCTGTCTCTCAACCCTATGGAGCTCTCTGTTTGAACTTATACACCCACTAGCAATCAACAATCTTTATTTTCCTTAGTTCCTTTACAAGTTCTCATATCTAATTCTTCAATAAGGACTTTATCTCTTCCTCCATAACAGCATACCACTCAACATAATCAATACTCTCAATACTCTCAATACTCTCAACAGCATTGTTGAATTAGAAAATAGTCAAGGAGTTGGAGGTTTTTTTTAGGTGTTTTGTGGAGGGAGTAGATGAATGGGTTCCCTCATCATCTCCAATGGATGAGAATTTGTCAGAGGAGACTGAAAGGATTGGCCACTTTTTTGAGGAGGTAGGTTTCTTTAGCCATTGAAGGTTTTAAGCAATGGCTTTGGCAGCTGAATGGGTAGTTTGTCAAGGTATGGTTGGATTAGAAGTGGTACAAGAGGAGGAAATGGGAATGGACATGCACAAAGGAGTATGCTCTCTGGAGGTGGTGATAAGGGTGGTGCCAGTGGGTTTAGGTGTAAGGGGTAAAATGGGTTACTCAAGGTGCTTGGTAAGACAGTTGTCAAGATCATGCTCTCTTTGTAAGGAAAGGGTATACAGAGCTTTTTTGGACATTGGAAGAGGGAAGGAGGAGAGTGGGGTGGTGAGGAGTGTGGAGTGGATGAGATGAGATGGAATTGGGGTTGATTTTTTAAAAGCCATAATGGAATAAAGACAACTTATGATGTACTAGAGAGATAGTGAGAGGAACGTACCTTCATATAGAGCAATCACCTGACACACGATACAAAAAATATTTGTGCAAAAGAGAGAACATCTACAAGTGTTTTCCTTCATACGACATGTGGTGCATGCTCTCTACCCATTCTTTCACCTACTCGACTTCCTAGAAATAAGAGTTGTTAGGATACTATTGATATTATGGAAATTGAATATACAAGAGAGAACTCCTATGAGAAATATAAAGAACAAGAGTTAAAACAAAAGATGATAAAAATTAGGTTGCCTCCTAATAGCGCTTGGTTCATTATCCTCATCCTAATAACCTATCGCAACCCTATGACTTTAGTAGAGAAAGTGTTTGGACTTCCCTGTTGAAATTTTCAGCTCAATAAGGTTTTACTCAGTGGTCGTTGACATTAAAGGTCCCTTTAGTTTTCTAATCTTCTAAATCCATAACTCAATATTGATAAAACTTGAAAAATTTGTACGGTCCAAACCATCTTGATTTTAATTTCCCTAGGAACAGTTTTAACTACGAATTGTAGAGCAACAACAAATGCCTAGGATATATTTCTTTTGGTTTAAAATGTTGGTTGTGAAACTTTTTGGTCTTTTCCTTGTACAACCAAGCACTATTATATGAGACATTTCTTAGCTCTTCGAGTTTATTCATCTATAACTTACATGACTCTCCTGTAGCAGCTAAATTGAAGTTAATCATTTTAAGTGCCCATTAGGATTTTTGTTCTAGTTTAATAGGTAGGTGACAAGCTTGTCCAAATATTATCCTACAAGGTGACATGCCCAAGGGTGTTTTAAATGCTATTATATATGCCTAAAGTGCTTTGTTTAACCTGGCCGACCGGTCCTTTCTAGTAGGGTTGACCACTTTCTTCAAAATTCTCCTAATTTCCATGTTATAAAGATTAGCTTGGAAATTTATTGAGGTGATAGGCTGTGGCTACTCTATGATGAATTCCATATTTGTGCACAAGTTGTTAAAAGAGATTATTCAAGAAATGAGTACCACCATTGCTAATGATTTCCTTGAGAGTCTCAAATCTTGTGATAATATTCTATTGGATAAATATATCACTACCTGGGCATCATTTGTTATCAGTGTAGTGGCCTCTATCCATTTACACATAATCCACTGCTATTAGAATATATTTGTTGCCAAAGGTGGATGGGAATGAGCCTATGAAGTCAATACCCCAAACATCAAATATTTCTACCTCCAATATACCCAATTGGGGCCTTTTATTTTTCTACGAGATGTTTCTAGTTCATTGGCATTGCTCAAAATTTTGGACCTCAATTCTAGCATCCTTGAATATGGTAGGCCAATAAAATCCACTTTAAAGAGACTTTTCTATTGTGCTTATGCCTCCAAAATAGCCTTTGTAAAAATTTCCTTTGCCTTCTCCTCATTCACACTTCTTCGCATTAATCCATCTGAACATTATCGAAAAAAGAATGGTTCATCCCAATAGTAATACTTGACATCATGGAAGAATTTCTTCCGCTGTTAACGAGATTTGTTAGGGGGTTATATTTTACATGCCAAATAGTTAGCAATGTCTGCACACTAGGGTGACCTTGTCTGACTATTAGGAGTTGTTTATTAGGGAAGTTCTCCTTAATCTAGACTTGTTTGTGCTCTTTAGTATATCCTTCCAATTTAGATAGATGGTCTACAATTTGATTATCTTTACCCCACCGATCCTTAATTTCGACGTCAAACTCCTACAAAAGTAGGATTCATCTTAGTAAATGAGGTTTGACATCTTTTTTAGCAAGCAAGAAGCAAATAGTAGTGTGGTCAGTATAAACAATCACTTTAGTTTCTAGGAGATAATATTGAAATTTATCAAACACAAACACTATTCCCAATAGTTATTTCTCAGTAACTGTGTAGTTTAATTGAGCCTCATTGAGTGTCTTACTGGTGTAGTAAATGTTGTGGAAGAACATATTCTTCTGCTATCCTAGTACTGCTCCTATAGCGTAATCACTTGCATCACACATAAGTTCAAAGGGTAAGGCCTAGTTAGGTCCTATGATAATAGGGGATATAGTGAGTGCTAACTTTATTTGCTCAAATGCTTCTTTACATAACTCATCAAACTCAAACTTTCCATACGCTTTTAACAACTGACAAAGGGGTTTAGCAATTTTTGAGAAATCTTTAATAAATCTTTGATAAAATCTTGCATGTCTTAAAAAACTTCTCACATCTTTAATAGTGGTTGGAGGGGTTAATTTTTCAATAACTTAAATTTTTTCTTTATTGACCTCAAATCCTTTAGGAGAGACCCTATGTCCTAAAATGACTCCTTCCTGAACATAAAATGGCATTTTTCCTAGTTGAGGACTAAGTTGATCTCTTCACACCTTATCAATACTCTCTTTAGATTTGTCAATTAATCATCAAATCTATCGCTAAAAACAGAGAAATCATCCATAAACATTTCTACAATTTCTTCTACTATGTATGTGAATATGGCCATCATACACCGTTGAAAAGTTGTAGGAGCATTACACAGGCCAAAGGGCATTTGACAAAAGTCAAATATGTCATAGGGGCATTTGAATGTGTTTTTATGTTGATATTCGAGTGCAATGACTATCTACTTGTAACTAGATTTTCCATCCAAGAAGCAATAAAAAGCTCTCTCTACCAATCTATCAAGCATTTGATTAATAAAGGGAAAGGGGAAATGGTTTTTTTGGGTGGCTTTATTGAGTTTTCTATAGTCTATGCAAATACGCCACCCCCGTGACTATCCAAGTTGTGATGTATTTATTTTCAAAGTTTTGAATGACAATCAAACCTTCTTTATTTGGGACACATTGGACAAGGCTTACCCAATTTCTTTTAAATATGAGGTAGATGATATCTATGTCAAGCCATTTGATGATTTCCTTTTTCACTACCTCCTTCATTGCTAGGTTGAGCCTTTTTTGCTATTCGATTAATGAACTTGAAGGGTCCTCTAGTAGAATCTTATGCATGTATAATATTGGGCTGATTCCCTAGATATCTACCAAGGTCCATCTCATTACCTTCTTGTTCTTCTAGAGTAAGCTGACCAGCTATTACTATTGAGATTTAGGTAAGGTATATGATATAATAACTGGTAGGGTGTCTTCCTTACCTAAATATGCATATTTTAAGTGAACTGGTAATGGCTTACATTTAAGCTTGGTAGGCTCTTCAATTGACAGTTTGATTAGTTGTATTGCTCCATTACTCAGATCGAGAGGTTCCTGAGGTGTTGAGTAATTAATCCAACTACACCTTGCCACATCCTTGTCATCCTATTCACTGGAGTAACAGGTAGGGTAGATTCTAGTTAAATGATTTGTATCAAACAACTTGGATTTCTCATTAAGTGTATGTACACTAAACTCATCAAAGATAGCCAACTCAATAATATCAATTCATGAACATTCATCTAGGTCCTCTTCTAGTATTGCTCCATTACTTAGGTCGAGAGGTTCCTGAGGTGTTGAGTAATTATTCCAACTACACCTTGCCATATCCTTATCATCCTATTCACTAGAGTAACAGGTAGGGTAGATTCTAGTTAAATGATTTATATCAAACAACCTGGATTTCTCATTAAGTGTACCTACTTAAATACCCCAAAAATATTTATTTTAAGAAATATAATTAAATAAGGATTTATTAGGGAATTCATTTAATTAATTATTTTATTTGGAATAGGAAGAATTTATTTAGGGCAAATTAATAAGAATTTATAAATATTTTTATAAAGGGAAAATTAGGTTTTTTGCTAATTAAAAAGGAATTTAGGAAAAGTCTTTTAAAAACCCTAAATTAGCCTAAAAAGGAAATTTAATATTATTTTATTTAAATATTTTTATTCTAAATACCTAAAATATGCTAATTAATTTATTTAACCCCAAACCACTTAAATTTTCCTTTTCCCTTTTTCTTTTTCTTCCCTCCTTTTTCTTTCATTTCTTTCTTTTTCTTTCTTTTCTTATTTTTCTTTTTCTCTTCTTCCGGTTGGGCCTGAAGCGCGGCCCAATCCCTTTTCCTTTTCTTCTCCTTCTCCCGCAGCCTGCGCCGTTCTTCTTCTTTTGGCAGCTAAAATGCTGCGTTTTGTGCTTTATTTTCTTGGGACGCCGAGTCTCATTTAAGAACTTATAACCGCGATCGACTGGCCCGGTTCTTCTCCTTTTTCTTTCCTTTCTCCCGGCTGCCCGATTCACCCCTTCCGTCTTCCTCCTTCAGCGTCCGCCGTCGACCTTCACCTTCAAGCCTCGAAAATGGCGCCACCGGCCACACATGTTTTGACCGACTGTTTCTCCCCTCTTTATTTTCCCCTTGACTCACAGATCAACTTGTTATATTCGGTTTTCCTCATCTCTCGCTCAATTTCCCCCTTTTCCTTTGCGAAGGTTCGACCCGTCCAAAAAATTATGCCGGCCGATTAATGCTGCCGGCCATCCCAAACCCCACATAAAATACCCTCCTACCGACCCCCAAAACCCTACCATTCCCTCTAAACTCTATAAATAGCCTTGGTTTGTGTGATTTAGAGATTTCTTCTTCCCGAAACCCTAAGAGCTAACCTGTGCGCCACCGTGACTTTAGACGAGTCATCCGCCGCTGTTAGGCAACTTTGCCGCCACCTCTACCCACCAAAATCTTCCTTACATCGCCCTCTAGCTAACTAAGCCACCCATCTCCCTCGATTCTTCTCGCATGAGCCACCACAGCCGTGTGAAATCCCCTGCCCATCAAACTAAATTTTTAACCCCTACAACCCTCGAGCCACCATCTGCCACCACATCCGCCACTTCTACTGCCTTCTACACCACCCAAAAGATTCTACTAATTCTCCTCCACCTAGCCATAACCTTCTTTTCTCTTTTCTCCTTCTCCTCCCCTCTTTTTCTTCAACTTTCCCATTCAGCGGCCACCTCTGCCGCTATGCACCGCCACCCCTTGCTGCGCCACCACCCTCACTTTATTCCTCTCAGCCTAGGCTACCACCAGCACCTCAACCTCCACCCTTTCTTCTTAAACCTTAACTTTTCCCTTTTTTACCCTCTTTTCCTACCACCACCACCACCGCCGTGCACTACCCGCAGTGCCACCCATCTTTGCCGACTCAAGGTGAAACCCTAAACCCTCTCAGCCCTTTTTTTTCTATTTATTTAAATTTATTCTATTTTTATTCCAATTTCCAATATTTATTCAATAATAATAATAATAATAATAATAATAATAATAATTATTATTATTATTATTGTTATTAGATGTAATATTATTGATAAATTTTATTAGCAGGGTCGAGATTATTCTTGAGTTAATTAGGTGGTTAGTTTCAAATTATAAGTATTTATTTGTATTATTATAAGTTTATTATCATTATTAATATTATTGTTATTAGTATAATTATTTTATTATTAATGTTAATTATTTAGGGATGGCCGAGGCCTTAATTTTTAATTAGTATTCGCATATATGTATTTTAGTATTACTATTACTATTTTTACTATCATCATCATCATTATTATTATTATTATCTTTATTATTTTAATATTATTATAAGTATTATATGTTATTAATATTATTATTACTATTATTGAATAATACTTTTATTATTTGGAGGTAAGTTGACCAAAGGGAAATAAATTAACCAAAGAATTTGGGATGGACCTAAATATCCTATGATTCACGAGAGGAAGAATAAAAGGGAACTTTAAGCAAAAAAAAAGGGGATGAACCTTGAATGGGGGAATTTAGGGTTACATGGGAGAATCTCAGGTTTTGCATGAGAGTTTTAGGGTTTTGCAAGAAAAACTTTGAGGGTCTACATGGGGTGAATAGAGTCCGCATGGAGGTTAACTTTACGTATGGAAAGTTGCATTGGGGTGTGAAGAAGGTAATGGAAGAGTTGTTTGGGTGATTGGAGGCTTTGGGTGAAAAATAGTACGTAAGACAGTATAAGAGTGCATAGGAGACCGAGCTAGGGTTTGGGAGGAAACCCCAATTTGAGAGGGTGGAAAAAGGAAAATAAATGAAGATAAGCAGAGTATGAGGTGAGAATGGGGGATTGTCATGAGTGGGGTGAGCATGGGTGTCATGGGAAGTAAGAGTGGAAGGTGAGAGATGGAGAGGTGCCATGTGGAAAGGGGGATGCTAGGGTTGGCATGGCCAACTAGGGTTTGGTGTGGTCACCTAGGGTTTCAGGGTCACACGTGTATTTTGGGGAGTAACGTGAGATGATGAGGGTTGAATCTACGGGATGTAATGTGTGGGGTGTTAAAATAGCTTGGGTTGCGTGAGGCAGAGTAGGATGCGCCACATAGGCCCAAATTAGGGTTTTTTGGAGAAAACCCTAGGGAGGACTATAAAAGGGCTTAGTGGTGATAGGTAGTGGGCCTTGACCTGTACACCTAGGAGTTGGGCTTCTAGTGTGAGTAGTAGATAAGGGAAAGGATGTTGAGGTAGTTAGAAGGTGCCGGAGTCTCAAGATATGGGATGAGCCCTGTTGGAAGGATAAAAATAGAAGATTGGTGACATGCATGTCAAGGGTGAAAAAAAATTATCAAATAAGACACTAATCATTTGAAGAGGAAGATTGTTGAGCCGGGCCCAGACCGGTCCACCGGCGAATAATAGTGGCTAAGAGCCAAGGTGCCTTGGAGATCGTTCCACCGGCAAATAATAGTGTTAGGAGCATTTTGCCCTGCATGATTTCCGGTCCATTGGTTGTAATAGTGGGGGATTCCGTGCTCAACAACCTAAACGTAATGAAGCTAAGCCATGGGAAATACACCAAGTATTTACAGTGAAACACCATGTGAGTCAGGGCCAGACCAATTCACGGGTGAATAATAGTGGCTAGGAGCGTTCTGCCCTGGAGACCAGTCCACCGGCGAATAATAGTGGTCATGAGCATTCTGCCCTGTATGTATTATGGTCCACCGAATATAATAGTAGGGTTCCCATACTCACATAGATTAATAAATAGTATGTGTGAAATGAACATATTGTTAAGAGAACTAAAGAATAAGTCAATCTGGAATGTAAGCCAGCCTTATTATATGTATTATTGTATGTTGCCTATATGATCATGCTTGTGTTATATGCCCTATATATTTGGCCTTAGTTGCATAGTTACCTTACTCAGTACGTATCGTACTGATCACTCGTTTCATGAGTGCTGCTCATTTCCACGAGCAGAAGACCCATCAGATTTTGTGAAGGTAGGGGATGATGTCTTCGATGCCTATGACATTTACGAAGCATCGGACAAGGCCGAGAGTTGAGCCTAAACTTGGCTTGGGGATCGAGAGTGATTGGTTGGACTCTATCTTACTTTTACTATGTATCATTTTACTCTAGTCATATACTGTTGTATTGTGTTTGATGTATTCGAAAACTTATTTAGTTACTCCTTGGGTTGTAACTCTCTTTAACCGCACTCTGATTTCTGTATGGTGAACACTATCATTTCTTTTATGAAATCTTGTTTCAATTATCGACTTGTGTTTGAAATTAATCCTATTTAGCCTTAGCACTTAGTATTGGAACAATAGGAGTGAACTGGTCTAGTACTGAGTGTGGCGATAATACCCTCAGAATTTACAATTTTGTTATCTCGCTTTTGTTTAACACTTATCATTAAACAAAATTTTTCAGTAGTAAATTTTGGGGGTGTTACAATCCCCCACTATTATAGCCGGCGGATCGGTCACTTACAAGGCAGAACGCACCTGACTACAATTATATACCGTTGGATCAGTCTCTAGCGCACCGGCACTTGGCCACTATTATGCCGGTGGATTGGTCTAGGCCCAGCTCAATAATTTTCCACTTTAAATGATTAGTGTCTTACTGTGTCTTATTCAATAGGTTTTACCCTAGACATGCATGACTGACTCCATCTACACTTATCATCCCAAGAGGGCCCATCCCATATCTTGAGACTTCTACACCTCCTATCACCCCCAACATCCTTTCCTTATTCCACTTACTCACACTAGAGGCCCAACTCCTAAGTGTGTGGGTAAGGCCCACTACCTTACATCTCCAAGTCCACTCACAGTCTTACCCTAAGGTTTTCTCTAAAAACCCTAATTTGGGCCTATGTGGCCCATCCTTCTCTGCCTCACACAATCAAGGCTATTTTAACACCCCACACATCACAACCCTTAGATTCAACCCTCATCATCTCACTTTAATTCCCTACATACATGTGTGACCACCAAACCATAGGTGGTCACACCAAACCCGAGCTGGCCACACCCAACCCTAGCATCCTTCTTTCCATATGTCACCCCTCCATTTCTCACCTTCCACTCTTGCTTTCCATGATACCCATACTCACCCTACACATAAAATTCCTCCATTCCCATCTCATATTCCACTCACCCTCTATTATTTTTACTTACACCGCCATCCCAAATTAGGGTTTTCCTTCCAAACCCTAGCTTGGTCTCCTATGCACCCTTATACTATCCCACTTACTATGTTTGACCCAAAGCATCCAATCACCCAAACAACTCTTCCATTACCTTCCTCACACCCCAAGGCAAACTTTCATATGTAAAGTTCATCCCCATGCAGACTCTATCCATCCCATACAAACCCTCGATGTTTTTATGCAAAACCCTAGAATTTTCATGCAAACCTTAGATTCTTCCGTGCAAAGCTCACCTACTCTTTAATTTTATTTGTAGTCCCCTCTTATTTCCCCTTTCATGGACCATGGGATATTTAGGTCAATCCCATGTCCCTTGGGCAACTCACCTCCCCTTGGTTAGCTTACTTCCCCTTGGTCAACTTACTTTCCCATTTTCCTTTTTCATCCTTTCACCCATGTCATTACATTAAATACCCTAGGATGCATGTCCTAAAGGGCCACATCACATCACATCATAATCACAGCATATACATATTATACAAATGCCATAAAAGAACACATGAGCATACCTCAACTCCAAGTTGTGCTACACATAAAATAGTTATCATGATAATCATAAGATACATAACATATCATGGTACATAACATACAAGGCACATAACACACATAGGGCCTTAGCTACATCCTTACCTAACATGACACCGGTCTTGGAGCACACTCCTATGCCTCCTTAGGGTTTTGACTAGTTTCACCTATAAGAGCGAAAAACTAAGGGTTAGTTTCTCTCCTACCAAAAATACTATAATTTTCTATTTTATTCTAATATTAGGGTTACTATTATTAAAAGAAACTCTATAAGTGAAAAATAGGGTTTTTTAATCTCAAGTTAGCCTACTAGATTATTACTAGTCAAAATAGGTTTATGTTAATATTTATAGCCATATTTATATTATTAAAGCTAATAGCTTTACTTCTTCTAATAATAGTAATAACTCCAGTTATAGTAAAAATATTAATATTAATAATAATAGTAATACTAATGCTCTTAGTAATAGAAACCCTAATATTTTTAAGGTTAAAGCTAATAATAGGGTTAGGGATAGAAATAATAATATAATATTATTAATACCAACAAACTACTAATATTACTAGGGATAATAATAATAATAATAATAATAATAATAATAATAATAATAATAATAGAAATAATGATAATATAACGATTCTAATATTCTTACAATAATAGTAGTAGTAGTAGTAGTAATAATAATAACAACAACAACTATAGTAACAATAATAATAATAAAAGTGTTAAGAATAATATTAATAATAGTAATATTCAAATAATAAATAATAATATTAAGGTTTGAATATTTTTAATAGCAACAAAAATGATAACATACCAAAGATAGCATTAATAATAATAATAATAATAATAATAATAATAATAATAATAATAATAATAATAATAATAATAATAATAATAATAATAATCAAAGTAATAATAAAATAAGGTTTCGACCCCTTAATAATAATAAGATTAATATTCTAAGGCTGTAAATAATAATAATAATAATAATAATAATAATAATAATGATGATGATGATGATGATGATGATGATGATGATGATGATGATGATGATGATGATGATGATGATGATGATGATGATTATGATGATGATAACATAATAATAATAATAATAATAATAATAATGATGATGATGATGATGATGATGATGATGATGATGATGATGATGATGATGATGATGATATAATACAAATAAGAATAAGGTTTGCATAAATAGGACTTAGGGTTTGAGAAGGGTCAGGGTACCACCTAGGTTAGTGATGACCAACGGCACCGGCGGCAGTGCACGGTGGTGGAAGGGGAAGAGGGAGAAAAGGGGAAAAGTTTAGTGTTTAGGGTAGGAGAGGGGGAATGAGGGTGGAAGTTAAGATGGTGGTAGATGCCTAGGTGGAGAGGGTTGGAGTGGTGGTCGTGGCATAGCCAAAGGCGGCGGTGTTGTGGTGGCCGAGGGTGCTGGAGAGGGAGGAAGGGAGGAGGAGGATAGGGAAATGTAGGGGGAGGTCTGCAGGTGATTTTGGAGGGTATAAGGGGTGGCGGTTGCAGTGGAAGTGGCGGTGGATGGTAGCCTAAGGCGGTGGTGGCCGAGGTGTGGCTGAGTGGGGAGTGAAATTTGGATGGCCAGGGCAGCTTGTGCAGGGAAAATCGAGGGTGGTGGAGGGTGATGCAGGGAGTGGTTTGGTGGATGGCTCAAGCGGTGGTGTTGGACGACGGTGGTGTAGGGAATGGGTGAACAGGCGACAACGACAGAAAAGGGGGAGTTTCTGGGTTCAGAGAAAAATCTTGAATGACGGGTGGATGAGGATTATTTATAGGCTAGGGATGAGGGGGAAGGAGAGAGGAGGAAGAGGAAGGGTCAGTGGCAAGTGTGCAGGTCACCGGCCGACGACCCAATGGACAGAGAAGGCTTGCAAAAATTACAGGTTAAGTTGCTTGAGAAGGGGAAAAAGAGAGGAGAGAGAGGCTGTGATTGGGTGGAGGAGAGAGAGGGAGTGTTAGGGAAGGGGATAGGGGTGGCAGGATGGTGTGCGGTGGTGCAGAGGCTCGTGCCTACACTGAGAAGTGAGGTTGTTGGCATCAGGTAGAGGACGGGTTGGGGGGAGAAGGGAGAAAGAAAGGGGTGGTGGACTGGCGGTCCAGGAAAAGAAAGAAAAGGAGGGGGAACTGGACTGGATGGGCGACGGGGGAGGAAGGTGCGGTGCAGGCCTGGGCCACGTGGAAGGAAGGGAGAGGGAAGAGGGACTAGGTCGCAGGCTGGGCTAGCCTAGGTCGGGGGAAGGAAGGGAAAAAAGGGAAAAGAAGAAGGAAGAGGATAAGAAGAAAAAGAAAAGAAAAGAAAGAAAAGAGGGAAAGAAGGAAAAGGAAAAAAGGAAAATAGGTGGGTTGGGATATTTAAAATATTTTGGTATTTTGGGATATTTAAAAATAATAATATTGTAAAAAAATAATAATTAAATTTCATTTTCAGGCTAATTTAAGATTTTTGAATTTTTTTTTCCTAAATTCACTTTAATTAGAAAATACCCTAAATTTTTCCAATTAAATTATTTATAAATTTCCTCTTGATTTTTCCTTAATTACTTCCTCTTATTTTAATAAAATAATTTATTTAATTAATTTTTCTAATAAATCCCTAATTTTCCAAAATTCTCTAAATTAGGGTTTTGGGGTATTTCAAAGTATGATTCCTTGTTGTGTACCTACCTTATTAGTTCCTAAAAAAGATGTTACTTGACATATGTGCATAGATTCTAAAGCCATACAAAATATAACTATCAAGTATCTTTTCCTATGCCTAGACTTGATGGAATTCTTGATGAACTTTGTGGTGCACGTGTGTTGTCCAAAGTTAACTTAATAATTGGTTACCATCAAATGAGGATTAAGGAAAGGGATGAATGGAGAACAACCTTTAAAACTAAATATGGTGTTTATAAATGGATTGTTATACCTTTTGGCTTGTGTAATGCACCTAGTTCTTTCATGAGACTAATGGATGAAATTATTCTTCCTTTCCTAGGTAAATTCATAAAAGTTTATTTGTATGGCATATTTTTATATAGTAAAAATGAACATGATCATATTGCGTATCTAAGGAAATTATTTGATAAGTTAAGGGAAACTAAACTATATGAAAATTTGGAAAAATGTGAATTTATGCTTTCAAGTATAGTTTTTCTTAGTTATAGTGGTAAGGGCATTAAAGTTGATCCTATAAAGATACAAGTTATTCAAGATTAGCCTATTCCTAAGGATATCCACCAAATGAGAAGTTTTCATGTGTTAGCTAGTTTCTATAGGAGATTTATGAAAGATTTCTCTACCATAGCTTCACCTATTACTCAACTCATGAAAAAAGGAGAATTTATTTGGGGAAATAGATCCACTGAAGCCTTTGACACTCTCAAGAATAAATTGTACGATGCTCCTGTATTATGTATTCCTAATTTTGACCTACTCTTTTAGTTAACTTTTGATGCTAGTGGGGTATAGATAGGAGGAGTTCTTTCACAATAAAAAAAATACCTCTTACATACTTTAGTGAAATTTTGAATGGCGCTAAATTGAAGTATTAGACATATGATAAGGAATTCTTTACCATTATGCGTAGTTTAGAGACACGGAGTCATTATTTGATACCTAAACCCTTTGTATTACATTCCAACCATGAAAGTTTGAAATATTTACATGGTCAAAAGAAAACAAGTCCTAGACATACAAAGTGGGTAAGCTTTTTATAATCCTTTGTGTTCTCTATCAAACACTTGGATGGAAAATAAAATGTATTAGTTGATTCTCTATCTCGAAGGTCTACATTATTTGTTATTTTAGATGCTAAATTACTAGGTTTTGAAATGCTAAAAGAAATGTATCCTAATGATGAACATTTTCATAAGGAATATTGAGCATGTAAAGAAAATGGATAAAATGGTAATTATACAATACAATATGGATTGTTATTTAAAATTAATAAACTTTGTGTATTAATATCTAGTATAAGAGATTTACTTATAAAAGAGACACATGAAGGAGCTATAGTAGGAAATTTTGGTATTAAAATAACATTAGTGATATTACAAGAGAATATATATTGGTCACATATAATAAAGGATGTATAAATTATAGTAAACTAATGTGTTATTTGCAAAAGGAGTAAAAAAAAATCACAAGGGTTTTATATACCCCATTACTTGTACCTCGTCAACTATGGGAAAGATTTAGTATGAAATTTATCTTAAGGTTACGTAGAACACAAAGAGGTAAAGACTGTATTATGGTTATGGTAGATAGATTTTCTAAAATAGCTCATTTTATTTCATGTAATAAAACTGATGATGCTACATATGTTGCTTATTTGTATTTCAAAGATTGTGAAACAACATGGTATCCCTAAAATCATTATTTCAAATAAATATGTCAAGTTTCTTAGTTACTTTTAGAAGACATTATGGCATATGTTAGGCATCATGTTGTTATTTAGTACTTCACATCATCCACAAACTGATGGAAAAAAATGAAGTTACAAACCTTACTCTTGGCACTTTGTTGATAAGATTGGTAAGTAAAAGTATTAAAGATTAGGATATTAAGTTAGCTCATACAAAGTTTGCTTATAATTAAAGTCCTTCAAGTACTACCCATTCAAGTCCATTCAAGATTGTGTATGGGGTAAATTCTTACATACTAGTTGATATGATACCCTTGAAGAAAGGTGAATTTAAAAGGTATGAGGCTAAAGAATGAGTGGAGTTCTTCCAAAAGCTTCATCAACAAATTGAGGGGAACATAAAACGAGCCAATGAAAGGTATCAAAAGCAAGCTAACAAACATTGCACTCAAAAGGTAATTTCTCTTAGTGATTTAGTTTGGTTAAATTTGTGAAAAGAAACATTTTCTCATCTAATAAAGCATATACTAACATCAAGAGAAGATGAACCATTTAAAATCCAAAGAAAATTTAGAGAAAATACTTACAAACATGAACTTCCAAAATCATATGGCAGTGTTTCAAGGACATTTAATATTGATGATTTGTCTCCTTACTTTATTATTGTCAATTTGAGGAAAATTTCTTCTCAAGTTGGGGAGAATGATGCAGGAGCATCCATAGATACTTATGATGATAAAGAGTTTTCATACTTAATTATGGAACAAATCACATTATGTCTTTGATAATGATATTAATAATTTGACTAACAATAAAGAGTTTACTTGAATTCATTCTTGCAGGTATGTAACATGTTTTTAGGAATAAGATTAAGTCACTTTGAGATGTCAATATACATAAGATTCCATATGTTACAAGCTATTAGAAGTAAAATGGAGCTATTATACATTAAAGTCAACTCCACAAGTTAAGAGACCTAGTCAACATCTTAGCCATCATCCTTATTTTGGTTAGTTTTTTTTTTAAGTTGTTTTCATATACTAATTAGCTTTTTTTAATAGTCTTTTTTTATTCATGTATTATATAGGATATAGATACGTTGTTATTACTAGTTTATGTGTTAGGTAGCTGGGTGTGTGTCATTTGGCTATCTTAGTGTACTAGTTAGCAATGTATGTCTTCCTATATAAGGAATGATTGTTGACACTTGTAACACATGGTTGAATCATTTGAAATCTAATACAAGTTTTGAACTTGGATATTTCTCTCTTTTATGAGTGACTAATTCTAACTAAGAGTAATTGGAATAATTTTAGATAGGGTACTCTGAATGTCTCCTAACATTCAAAGTTTAAACTTTTTGTTGAATTTTGTATCAATTCTTGCTTGATAAACCTCTTTCTAACATTCAAAGTTTAAAACTCTTTCTTATTGTTCAATTGCAACCACCTAAACTCCCATCTTCTACATTTATTCGAATCTCCAATTCCATAAGAAGATTCATACCGGTAGGTATGCACCAAACAAGCATATTGCATTAAGAAACTATATAAGTTCAATTAATAATGGTAAATTTGTCCTTCTAACTGTTTTGGGCTAATATAATCATATAAATATCACTATTTTTATACCAAAAAATATTAAGCACATGTACATTATAATATACATGGGAAAAAAAGGGCCTACCCAATTGAGCTACCATTTGGTAAATAAATATATGATCTAAATCTAATTTGAAATGATGTCTATTGACATTTTTTGTCATATATTTTTATATTAATTAATTAATCAAATTTTATTTTATAGGAAGTGATAAAATGTATAAGTACATTTGAAATTTTATAAGAAAAAATAGTGTCATATCAAAAATAATTTAGAGATAATATGTAAATAATATGTTTACCAAATAGGCTCTAAATCAAGCTACATATTGCTTCCCACATATCTTATATCTGAGAGAGTGGTACTTGTCAACATTTCAATACGTGAGAACATTAGAGTGCTTGTGAAGTTCATCATAAAACATTTAGAACAATACTATCCTTGTATAAAAAAAATCTAGCTTTTGCAACATGCCTAATTTTTTACTATTAATAAATTTTACTTTTGAGTAGTGGAAGAACTCCGACATTGAGAATGTGGGAAGTAAAATAAGAGATGTAGAGATGGGGAAGATTTATTCAAGTTTTTCATACCCATAATGTTCATTAAATCAAAGATTTATAACCAAATAATAGCTAATTACGCTTACCAAATATTCTAGAAGCTTTGAGGGAATATTCAAAAGAGGGTTATCAAAGCTTGACACCTAGCAGTACTATTTGACAATAAATAATGATAAATTCTTTCACATGCAACTAGAAAATTATGTAGTCAATTAGCCTAACTAATGGGTGAATGATTCTTGGGGACGAGTTGCTTCTTCTCCTTGGGCAATTTTATTTTATTTTATTTGGGCTTGTTGGTACTATCCTCATGCTTGTATCAATATCCACCCCCATAAAGAGAAATTTTGCCCTCAAGGTCAATGAGATCCAAACCCAAATTCTCAAGAGTATGTGTTCTAATGTGTAACATGCATTGAAGGGGGTCCCAACAATTTCTTACTGCTTGTGTGATAATTAGGACTGATTGTCTTTTCAATGATTGAAATATATGAAAAAGTTCTCGCTTGTAGTCTTTGGCACACCCTATATGAATCATTAGCACTGGAAACTCTTAGAATCATAATAGGTGGCAGATCTAGGATCTCAAATCCATGATGTTCCTACTTAATATCGGTCATTCAATAATTTATATGGTAAAATGAACTAACTTATAGTAATATTTTTTGAATATCTAATAAGTTTTTTTTTTTGTATAGCAATTTATGCTGAAATTTGATAAATCATTAATAAAAATTTGGGCCACTGATCATTACAATGCAAAATTAATGAATGTCATTGTTTAATACCTACAAATTTCACAAAATATATGATAAAACAAAATAACTTATATAAATAATTTTTGAATATCTTAATAATTTTTTTAATTTATCAATAGCAGTGAATACAAAATATATAAAAAAAATATAAGAAGTTAAACATAAACAGAAAAAGGGTCATTGATCACTACAGTCCAAAAATAATAAGAAAAGAATGTATACTAATATAACTAGAACATTGACCTATGATACAAACATGATATAATATTTATAATTCAACTCTCTTTTATTTTTTCAAATTCAAGAAAAATTAAATAAAAATAAAAACATTGAAATGCTCATGCTCCACCCCTGCCTTGGGTTATATACTTTTTCCTTCATTTGGGCTTGTTTGTAGTGTCCTATCAGTTGTTTCCTCTATCTCAATTCATTATGGACCTTCTTTACCACTCATGTTGATATGGCATTGGGAAAACCAAAAGAAAACAAGACAGAAGTGACACATATTCACTAGGATAACAATGTCCTTAACTTCGAACATAGACAATGAACATAGACAATGATAACAACATCCTTCTCTTCGTTTGTTGTAACATGAATTTCCCTGTAAATGAATATTCATGAGGGATATATGATAGCTACATCAGGCAGTCTTCCTAATGAACAACCTCTTCAACAACTCATTTGGAGTTTGAAAACAAGTTTTCTTACAGGCAGATCAATTAGGCAGTGACCAGCCAGGACATAAGCGTGCATAAAAAATTAGTAAGCCGCACGATACTTATTTCCTAAGCATTTTTCCATGGAGACAAGCATTTCGAAAAAGGGAAATAACTTCAAAATATAATGTGCTTAACCTTGGAAATGTCTGCAAGAAGCGACAACCAAATACTAGGAAAGAACAAGTTTGGAAATCCAAATGGTCTATTCCACAATCAAATCTTCTGTATATACTAGGCTTGAAGTATAAAACATAGAAACCATAACACTTCCAACCTGCAAAAGGTAATACACATCACAAAATAACCAAAATTACACAAGGAAACCAACAATTGGAAGCTAATAGAGAACTTTAAGAAAAAAAATGGACAACGCCTAAAAAACATCTCAGTTGCAGGATGATTTTACGAGGAATAACGTTAATGGTGGAGAATCTACTGCACGAAAAGTTGAGGAAAGAGAAGGAGTAGCAATTCTAATAATTTTTTAAGCAAACTCTAGCTTCCCGATTGCAGTTGTTGGTGATATTGTTCCATGATATTAATAAACTTGAATTTCATTGGCTAGAGTTGAAGAGTTTACATTTCTAAGTCACGGAAATTTCGATAAGACCACATGACAAAATCATTAGTAACATTCTTTACCTATTTTTCTAGTTAAGTATAGAGCAGGGCAAGATAGCATTATTAGCCTCCAAACTATGAGTGCTTATCTCCGACCAGATGAGCTTCTCTCCTGAGGTTAAACAAATAAATCCCATAGGTTACATCTTGAAGTTCACATACTTCATATTAGTTATTTAAACGAGAAGGGAGGACCCGTATCTTTGAGTCATCTTGACACTAATCTGACAACAAATGTATCATCTATTCGGAGAGAGAGGTTTCTAGAGAGAGAGAGAGTCCCATGCATGTAAGTTTCCACCCGCGAGGCTAGCCTATGGTATAGGCAGGTAGAGTCGAGCACCATGGGGATGTAGGGTTCAAACTAAGCGTTCGTCAAGGTGTAACAAATCATCCTGTTAATCACGTTGCCCCTCTTAATAATCTCCTAGCCTTGCAAACTCCCTTATCATACGTCCGAGCCCCTTCCAGCCGTGGTGACAATCATCCAAAGGAAATAAGAAGAGGTTTCTCAATCTCGGAGGGACCATCACGATCGACCAGGAGAACCTTCTCTGTGTTTGTGGACAACATTATGAGAGATGTCTCTAGAGGGGAAATCAAGGAGGTGTTTCAGTGCGCAGGCATTGTAGAGGATGTGTATATCAACAGGAAGGTGAGAAGGGGGCGAAGGGGGCGAAGGGGCTGTTTGGCTTCGTGCAGTTCGAAGAGTTAACTTAGGCGAATGAAGCGGTAAGGAAATGTGATGGGATGCTTCTGCATGGTAGCAGGTTGTTTGTGAAAATGGCCGAGTTTGGAAGACAGGGTCAAGGGGCGCGTAGTGATCTGGGTCCTAGGGGATAACTGAGGAGAAGAAGCCTGCCACTGGTTCGACCAACCGCATGGAGGAGAAGAAGCTTGCCACCAGTCCGATCCCCTGCGTGGAGGGATGGTAGGTCTTTTGCAGAAGTTATTAGAGGGGAAGGCGAAGGAATCAATGGGGAAGCCAAAGGGAGATGTATCCAGTTAAATGTGGATAAGGAGGAGGTTGAGTGGATGCAGAGGAGCGTCATAGTAGAATCTGAGTATCTGCTGCTGCCTAAGCTTGTGATTCAGAGGCTGATGTCGTCATGGAGCTCCATCTGCAAGGTAAGAGATCTTGGCCCGTATAAGTTTCTTCTTACCTTTGATTTTGTTGACTCATCTCTAGCGGCTATGGAGGAAGACAACCTTCTATTTGAGACATTCATAACTATTAGAAAGTGGATAGAGGGAGAGGCTTGCTGCGTGAGAAGAACCTGGGTGGAAATTCGAGGCCTTCTGGTTGTGGCATGGAAGGAGGTGGTGGTTCGGCAGATTGCTCATGGTTGGGGATGGTGGGTCTGTTGGGAGGAGGACAAGGATTATGGTGAATCATTGGTAGCAATAAGATTCCTCATTGATACACTTAGAATGGAGGACATCAAGGAATAAGTGGTGGTTAGTATAGCAGGGCATGAAGTGGTTGTGTAGGTCCAGGAGATTGGATGTGGCTATGTCCCTTGGCAAAAACAGGTGGAAGGTAATCTTAGTGCCAGGCCGTGCGCGATGGAATCTGACAAGGAAGAGGGACGGTCAGTTGATGAGCAGCTGAAACGTTACAGGAGGGAGGAATCAGAAGAGGCATGTAGGGACAGACCACTAGTGCAGCACGTTGGGAGAGTTCCCAAGGAGGTGGGCGGGTCACCTGAGAAGGTGACGGACGTGATTGGAGGGTCTGCATGGGAAAAGGAAAAATCAAATAAGTGGGGAGAGGAGGATTTATTGCAAGAGGTGGGAGGTAGTAGATTGGGAAGAAAGGAAAGGATGTCGTGGCCTGGGGAAGAGATTGTGCGGCGGCTGTACATGCAAGAAAATGAGGTGGTAGTGTGGCGTCGTACTGATGAGTCATGGAAAGCTAGAGATGAAGGGGCAAGCGAGTCTTGTGGGTTGCTGTCCTTTGTGGAAATACCGAACAGGAGATTAGATTGGCTAGAAATTTTGTGCTGTAGGGAAGGCATGTGCGGACAAATGAGGATGGGGTTGGTGAGGAGGTCCTGCCGGCTGGGTCGGATAACACAACATTCGCAGGAGTGGGTCACGATATTGAAGAGGAAAGGAGGCTAATTAAGAGGAGAAGAAGGAAGAATGGGCCGAGGGGTAGAGTTAAGATTGGGAGAAGGAAGTTTAAAGGGGGGAGAGATGAAGTAAGGGAGTTGATGGATGATGTCTCCCCATCTAGTGTTGAAGCATCTCCACCCGGTTTTGAGGAGTTGGTTTCTGCTAGAGGATCGAATGGGATCGGGAGGAAGACCCACTCGGTAGACATTGGAGTTATTAGGGTGGGAATTGAAGAGGAAGGATGGGAAGAAGCAAGAGAGTGCTGGTCGCTTGGGAAGAACATAGGACTTTCTTCAAAGGAGGAGAAGAAGTGCATGGAAAAATTGGTAGGCTTAAGGAGGAGTCAGCAGAAGATTAGGAAGAGGCAAGTTTAAGGTGGTATGAGGAAAAGGGGGTCTAGGCAATGTCGATATGGTGGTTATTAGTTGGAATATAAGGGGGAGAGGGGCTTTAGGGAATATGTCCTGTTTGCAAACTCTAATTGCGAAGGAAAAGCCTTGGGTATGCGGTTTGGTGGAAACAAATCATCAAGTGGTCTTGGAATCTTGGAAGAATAAAGTGGGGGGACCAGGAATTTTCGAGTGGAAAGATTCAGTGGCGTAGGGCAGAAGCGGTGGTTTGGTTCTTGGGTGGAACACCCAGTTTTTTGACCTGAGGTGCTCCAAAAGCGGTTATAGGTGGATCTTGATCGAAGGGTGCTTTCGACCTCTTTCTTTTGAGTGTGGGGTTCTCTTAGTCTATGGGAACTCAACCTCGAGGGACCGGAGGGCCCTTTGGGAGGAGTTGGAGGCAGTGGGCCATAATTGTCCTAATCCTCTGTTAGTGTTGGGTGATTTTAACGAAGTAAGGACCTGTGAGGAAAGGAAAGGTGGGTGGGTGGATAGCAGAAGTGTGAAAGAGTTTAATGGTTGGATTGACACGATGGGCCTAATCGAGGTAAAACCCTCAAATTTAAAGTTTACTTGGCGCAAGGTGAGGTCGACGAGTCTCTTGGACAGAGTGTTAGTGGATCCTAGGCGGTTGGTTGCTTTTCCGGACCTTTCTTGTGTCGGCTTAAGAAAATCACTCTCAGACCACAATCCTGTTCAGGTCAGTTTCAAGAAGTACGAAAGTGGACCGCTTCCGTTCAAATCTTGGGATATGTGGTTCTCCCATCCTCAGTTCCAAGGTTTTGTGGCCAAGTGTTGGGCCAGTTTAGAGGGGAAGAAGTGTTAGAATAGATTGAAGGCCATGAAAGGTTTGCTCAGGAGATGGAATAAAGAGGTCTTCGGGGATATGAATCTAAAGATTAAGCTGTTAGAAGACGAATTGAGCAAAATGGAGGGGTCATGTGGAAGGGGTGAAAGTGAGGAGGTGGAGCTAGCTCAAAGGGCGGTGTTACAAAGTCAGTTGTGGAAATGACACAAGAGAAAGGAGGCTTATTGGCTTCAGGTATCTAGGGTTCGAGGTTTTAAGGAGAAGGATCGGAATACTAAGTATTTCCACACTATTGCAGTTGTTAGAAGGAAAAAAGCTCTTATCAGCAGGCTTCTTCATGATGACAAAGAGGTTATAGAGCCATCAAAGATCAAGGAGATCATCGTGTCTTTCTTCAAGAATCTGTATGAGAAGCAGGACCTTCCGGAGGTCGATATCAGTGAGGAAGGGTTCCATAAGCTGTCACGGGAGAAAAGCTTGGCACTTGATAGTATTCCCTTAGAGGAGGATGTCAAGAAGGCTGTCTGGGAGTGCGATCCTTTGAAAGCACCTGGTTATGACATATACCATATGGGCTTTATACGCAAGATGTGGGGAGTGGTTGGGCAGGAGTTCTCGAAAGTTGTTATGGATTTTTTTCGTCTCAAGAAAATGCCATATGCTATTAATACAACATTGTTAACCCTAATTCCCAAAGTGGCTGATGTAGAGGAGGTGAACCAGTTTAGGCCTATTAGTCTAGTAGGATGCATCTACAAGGTAATCTCGAAGATCCTAGCCTAGAGGCTGAAGCAGGTGATTGATGACTTGGTTGGTGATTCGCAGTTAGCTTTCATAGAAGGAAGGAGCATTCTAGATGGGGCCTTGGTTGCAAATGAAATTGTGTAGTGGTACAGACGAAAGAAGAGTAATAAGGGAGTCATGGTCAAGCTTGATTTTCAGAAGGCCTATGATAGTATCAAGTGGGAGTTCGTTGACAAGATGCTATGGATTATGGGTTTTGGTGGACTGTTTAGAGGATGGATAAAGGAGTGTATCTCAACTGCTTCTATATCGGTGCTGGTGAATGGGTCCCTTACTTCCCCTTTTAATATGGGTAGAGGGCTTAGGCAGGGAGATCCTATTTCCCCCTTCTTATTTGTCTTAGTAGTGGAGGCTTTCAACCAGCTGGTCAAGAGAGGTGTTGACAAGGGTTTGATTCACGGGCTAACAGTGGGGAGGCACGGGAGCAAAGTCAAGCACCTGTAGTTTGCTGATGATACGATGATCTTTTTTGAGCCATCCCTTGAGAATATAAGGAACTGGAGGAGACTGATTGACTGTTTTTACTTACTCTAGGGGCTCAAGGTTAATTTCGATAAAACGGAGCTTATTGGACTTGGGGTGGACGAGCAATTTCAGAGGGAGGTAGCATCAATCTTGAGATGTGTCACTGGGTCGCTCCCTGCCATTTATCTTGGTCTCCCGTTAGGTGCAAAGGCTGGCAGCAGACAGACGTGGAAACCGGTGATTGATAAGGTAAAGCAAAGGCTAGTAGGGTGGAAATCGAAGGTTCTCTCTATAGCAGGAAGGTTGGTTCTGATCAAGAGCATCCTTAATAGTCTCCCGATGTATTACTTGAGCCTCTTCAAGATTCCGAATGGGGTTGCTAAGGAGATCATTGGTATTCAGCGTAATTTCTTCTAGGGTAGTAGGGGAGATAGGAGAAACCTCCCTTTGGTAAAGTGGAGTGTGATCCAGAAGCCCAAGTCCTTGGGAGGACTTGGGGTGGGGGACCTGGTTATGAAGAATACTGCTTTACTGTTTAAATGGTGGTGGCGGTTCTTCACTGTGGATGATGCAGCCTGGAAGGGTGTTGTTTCTTCTATTCATTATGAGGACCAGTCAGGGGGCATTCACAACTTTAGTTTTCAGCGCGGATGGACGCCATGGGTGGATATCTTGCAGGTGGAGAGATTGAACCCGGTCCTGAAATAGGGGTTATCTTTAGCTGTAGGTGATGGGAGGAACGTTAGCTTTTGGCATGATGATTGGACAGGATCAGGTGTGCTCAAGTTAGTTTTCCCAAGACTCTTCTCAGTTTCAGGGCAGCAAGAAGAGAAGATTGCTAGTATGGGAAGATGGGATGAGTCACAGTGGAATTGGAGTCTGCGGTGGAGGAGGCCTCTTTTTGAATGGGAGGTAGCGTTAGGGGAGTACTTGGAAGGGCTTATCAATTAGATTCCTTTATCTAAGGACAAGGTGGACTCGCTCAAGTGGGCTTTTGAGGAGAGTGGGACGTTCTCGGTAAAGTCTTTTTGTCAGGCCTCTTATGAGCTTTGTGACGAAGATAGGTCTTCAAGTTTTGATCCTAGTTTGGTGTGGATCGGCTTAGCCCCCCCCCCCCCGAGGGTTGAACTTATGGTCTGGTTTGCGATCCAGAAAAGGCTTAACACTAGAGATAGACTGGCCAAGTTCCAGATCATTGATGAAAGGGAGGCAGGGTGCCCATTTTGCAAGGAGGAGCAAGAATCGGTAAATCACGTATTTCTGCATTGCTCTGTGACAGGAAGGATTCGGTACGAGATTAGTGGTTGGCTGGAGTCTACTTGGGTGATGCCAAGGTCCTTCGAGGAGCATGCGGCCACATGGACGGGGGTTAGAAGATTTGGTTTGAAAAGATACATTTGGTGTACGGCATTTTTTACTATTATAAGTGTTATCTGGGAGTTTAGGAACAAATCTGTTTTCGACAACTTCTATGTGTGTGTTAGATGACTTATTTTACTTATTAAGGTTAAAATAGGATTGTGGATCAAGTTCAGTAGGAAGACTTTTCTCTATAAAATAGAGGAAGTGGTTCATAATGTTCAAGCTTTTTTGTAAGATTAGCCTAATTCTTCGGAATTTGAAGATGTATAATTATCAAAAAAAATTTTAACGAGAAGGGAGTCACGGTGGAAATGTGCTTGAAATTTACGAATTCATCCCCATTTCTTATTTTTTATTTTGCTTTTTTTTTCCTTTTTCTTATATATATATTTTACACAACAGGAATGTTAAATTACGTCCAATTCTGTACGGTTTTCACTTTTCAGGTGGGTTCTTAGTTTTCAGAAAAGTGAAATCAGCTTTCATTGTTAAATATAACCATCATTGAAAATTAGTTTTTAGTTTCTGAGAACTGTTTTAAATTAAAATACAGCCCATAGCCACAGACATTATAATAATATGTGTTTTGTTAATAATCATTAATATTTGTATCAAACATAAGGCATTTATATAGGAAATCCATCCATCGTAGTAGTTGGACGCAGTGGCTAAAGGTTTGCACCTTCTGCTTAAATAGAATGTAGCAACTTGGGGCTAACTAAAAAATCACCTTTTCTTTTTCAATTCTTTTTTTGTTTTTCCGTAGAGGAAACATATTTGATTATGTGTATCCATCGCCGAGAGTTTAAAGTGCTCTTATTTGCCGCAAATCATTGTATGAATTTGAGATGATAAATGACCAGTGAAAAATGCCCAAATTTTCTCAGCAGATGCCAGTTCTCCCGAGGTACTCTCGGTCTCGGATGCATCATCCGTCCTCATCTTGTTGATGTTTTAGCTCCTGAGGTAGATAATAGCCATTTCCAGCTTTATGCAAACGCTTGATCCGGCTACCTCGGTCGGTGATAGTAATACACTTGACACTTGCAGCATAAAATATACTAAATCAGAAATTGCTCTTCGATGGTAGCTGTGTTTCTCCTGTTAACCGTCAAGCTTGGGCAAACGAATCTGGAAATATTGTTAGAGGGGGGATAAATGTTGGTTCTTGTTAATGAGCAAAGCTAGGTACGGGCATCCAGTTATCACAACTTAACAGGCAAGTTGGAGCATAAGAAGCTAAACTAGCAAAGAATTCTAGGAAAAGGAAAGCTTAAATGCTGAGAACCCAAGACAAAAACATCCCCAACAAAACCATGCTCCCCAAAATGAAGAGCCATCATGTGCCTTAATAGTGGAAACTCCCTCCAGCAGCCAAATAGAACTATGCTCTGCAAAATCGTCGACACCAACGGCCAGACCAGCACAGACCCAAAGCATAAAAACCATACGAGACCAGGAGGCAGCAATAGTGATACCTTCCTAACCGGTTTCAAAGCTCCAGCTGTCTAGCAAGCTGTTGATGCCTTACGTGGCCACATTCAGACCAGCAACATATACTTACAGAACCTCTACCAACAATCAATATGTGGAGAGCTTCGCCTACTATAGAAAAATACCATTAAAACTACATAGACGGAAACAAGAAACAACACCCATAAAGAAAACCACCGAAAAACAGGAAGCGGAACCATAGGATGGGCAATATACTCCAGAACAGAAGCCCATCCGTTCAACAATCTTAGAACCATACAACATCCTAGCAAGCTGCTATAGAACCGGTCCATTTCATATCATTCCCTCAGCCAATTCCTTTCATACGTTGACAGCAGAATTCAGCCTAGAAAACCATCATGAAGGTCAACCCAAGACCATACGATTAAATAGCGGTATCACTATAGCACAGTGGTTGCTATTCACCAAATTTTGGGTCATCTATGAAGCAAAATTACTGATACTATAATTTTAAAATTTCACACCTTTAACACCTATAAATCACAAAATATCACTAATAAATTAGCAATTTATTGAAAATTCCTAAATCTATTGAAAAAAAAACATACATGATAATTTTTATTATTTATTTACAATATATCTCTTGGACCAAATTATTATTGATTTATAATAAGGTATTGATATTAATTGCTCTTCACGCCTACCACTAAATAACATATCTTTATTTCATGTATTTTTTTTCCATTTAGTGTATTTTTTTATTCCAAGGCAAATGTATAGTTATTATGACAATTTATCATATAATGACTCAATTAAATACTTCTAAATAATATAGAATATTATTTCATTAAAACATATTTACATGATCAATAAATAATAACTAAAGCATATGGTGCAATAAAAATAAAAAATTCACTCCGCAACGATTGTGATACATAATTTATCATTCACAATACTTCGATACCACGATTTTTTTACCTACCAAGATAGAGGCATAGACCAAAAACTATTTAAAAATGCCTCCCAGCTTTATCTCCCCTTTTTACAGGTCTTTTGTCAATTTATCTATCTCCTTATTGGCCTCATTTTGGTTTTTAAATGATACTAGCTAAAGGTTTGAAACAAACTTGTGCATTTCCTAATAAGCATCAAGACCAAGGACATTCTTCTTAACTGTTATAGATGGTATAATTTAAAATAGCTTTGATGATGGATTTCTTACTCCTTACCATACTATGTTGTATGACAAAAGCATATTTAAAAATATAAACGTTTTGGGTTTCTTTTCTAAACTTGTGCATTTTTTTCCTCACAAGTGCTAGGACCAAGAACATTCTTCTTGACTGTTACAGATGGTATAACTTAAAATAGCTTTGTTTATGAATTTCTTATTCCTCACCATACTATGTTATATGACAAAAGCATATTTAAAAACATAAACGGTTTGGGTTTATTTTATAAACTTGTGCATTTTTTTTCCTCACAAGCACAAGACCAAGGACATTCCTCTTGATTGTTACAAATGGTATAATTTAAAATAGTTTTAATGATGAAATTTTCATTTTTGACCATACTATATTATAAGACAAAAGCATATTTAAAAACATAAACGTTTTGGGTTTATTTTATAAACTTGTGTATTTTTTTCCTCACAAGCACAGGACCAAGGACATTCCTCTTGACTGTTACAGATGACATAATTTAAAATAGCTTTGATGATGAATTTCTTATTCCTCACTATACTATGTTACATGACAAAAGCATATTTAAAAACATAAATGTTTTGGGCTTATTTTATAAAGATAATAAAGGCATAAATATTTTTGAATTTTCTATAAATAGAAAAATATTTAGACTTTATTTTCATTAAGGCGTAAACATTTTAAAAATGGCAAAAATAATTTCCATTAAGGCATAAATATAAATGAGTTAAATTACCTAAATTTTAGTTTTTTTAAAAACATTTATGCATTAATGAAAACAAAGTCAAAATTTTTGTGTCTCTATGAGAACAAAAATACGTTTATACTTTTATAAGAACAAACCCAAAACAATTATAAGTTCAAATACACTTTTTTTCCTATGTTGTACTGTCATCTCCAAAGCAAATATTATTGTCGGAGGCAGTCCTCTTATGGACTGTTACAGATAGCATTATTTGAAACGGCTTTGATGATTATTTTATTCCTTGCCTTACTATATCGTCCTGCGTTCTCCAAAGCAAAGATTATTGCCAAGATTCAGCTTTATTTGAATCCCAAATACTAACCAAAAGCGAGAAGCAACAAAGAGTAGAAGCCTTATCATCCCTCAGAACCAATCTCTGCTATCCCCAGCTTTCTCATAGACGATCCACCGCCATTCCATTTGCTCACCCCTTGCATAGGACAAGGCCAAGACAAAGTTGGTCTACAGTTTCTATTTTTCGTCCAAGAGATACCGTACAGGCTAAAATATACGTCGTTTTCGACCCATGCCAATATACATTTCACTACATTGCTGATTTAGATGAGCAAGGAAGATGGAGGACATATTTCATTCAATCTGACAAAGGTTCCATCTTATTTCCAGGTATCGACATAAACATCATCATCATCATCATCCAAGAGCATATATTTGAACATAGAGCCCCACAAGTTTTAACCTTCGGCAAGTGAACTAATTTATCCTCAATTTTCTCAGTCTAGTATTTTCAAACAAGTATTCCCGAAAAAATTTGTAAATAAGCAACTGGACTGGAGACATGCTCCAATTAATGGATAGTGTTTCTTCAGCCTGGATTTTTTAAAATCTGATGTTAGAGTTATTTCGAAATAACAACTAAGCTCGTGCATCTTCTGAATGAGGCTTGCATTTTTGAATCACTTTGGACTGCACACATCCTATCACTATGTATGAGCCTCACTAACCTACGGAAACTGAAAAACAGAGGAGAATTTTCCCAGCGTTGTCCATTGAACATTATGTATGAAAGAAAAAGGCCAAAATCATCTCACACGAGTTTACTTCCATAGTATTGAACGGCATTTGAATGTCGGAGCAGACTAGGGATATTTATCATTGATGAAAACTCACTAAGCTTAACACAGACTTAGAAGTTTTAACCAACGTAAGCAGCAAAAGCATATTAAACATATAGCATCGCATGAAACAGATGCTTGATTCAGTGCAGGCACCCTATCAAGTCCTGAATAACCATTGGATCATAAGACTAGAATGCCGGATCACCAAAAGCGTTTAAATGATTAAGCACAAAGTGAAGATTAATTTTGCAACAAAAACTTATATCAATTCAATGTATTTCAATCAGACAAAGCTTTAAAATTTTATATCAGAAATATGAATTTATAGCAATCAAAAACACTTCAAATAATATTCAGCCAAATGAACCATCAAATAAGAAAAACGCTTTCAAGAAGATCAAACCACGCAAAAACTTCACTCTGCAGCTGACAATTATTTATTTATTTATTATTATTATTATTTACTAATCCTCAGAATGTAGCTCCATCTTAGCCAAGTCCCAACCAACTCAACCTAATACCAGCAATTTTTTTGTAATGAAGGCAAAGTATCAGTATCATCATACGACACTTCCAATTTCAATTCAACAGAAACAAAATAAACTAGAGAAAAATGAAGCAAAAGCATCAATGAAAAATACCTGAAAATACTAACATGGAAGCTTCAACATACATGGCGGTCCTCATTGTACCATTCAAGGACGTGCTTGAACAAGGATGCCAACAAGATATCAAGAATGAGAATACTGTTTCATTATAAAATTAATGAAGAAAATGTTTCCAGGTTTAAGAAACATTATGAGGATAGATAACGATAATAAAAGGGAAAAGATGACCATGATGAAGAATAGCTGCAGCAAGAAAAAAAGAAAGGTAGGGGGGGTGGGGGGAGGGAGAATAATTAGGGTTTGAAAATGAACTATGAGATGAAACCGGAATTCCATTCATCTGTAGTTGTACAGACAGCTATAAAGGTAAGATACACCTTTTAATTGCTCCAAGCAATTTCCAAGAGGGTAGGAAATGGTGAATCGGTTTGTTGATTCGATGCAAGAGATAACAAGAAGATGGGGATGTGAAGTTAGTGGATGTGCAGATATTCTATTCAGTTAGCATAGTGACAAGGAGTAGGATGAATGCAAAGACAAAAGGGAGATCTGAGGTCTGATTGTCTGAACAACATTTTATTTCCTTGCCTTTAGAAAACTGCCTTTAAAAAACAACCCACCCAAAATGCCATCAACTAGTTTCTCAAACTGGCTTTTCAATATACAAAGCAGCCCACAAAAGTAGAATTGCCCCGTGTGTCACAAACATATTCCAGGGCCAAACTCCCATTTTCAACTTATATCCACATTCGTATACTCTCTCCGTATCAAAAAGAAAATCATTCTATCATTAAATTTTTGTACAATTAAAAAAATCATTTAAAAAAAGTCAAAGCCTCATTATCATTTTTATCCTCACTTTTTATATGCATTAAATATTTTTTTATTTTTTAATAAAGGATGTAGCTGTAATTTTAAAACTACTTTTATTACTTTCTTGGAAAATATATAAATTAATAAATAACTTCTTTTTGAATACGGTGAGAGTATATAGGAACACAGATCATGGATCCAATTCCCTCAAGAAGAGACCGTCATCATCAAGTCCTTTCAAGGGCTCCACCAAATAAAGAACTAATAATAAGTTACCAAAAGGGGGGATGGATCTCAAGAAGAGACTGTGATCAGCAAGGTAAAGACAGAAATGACATTACCAAAAATAAATAAATACATATATGATGACATGATTCCAAGCTCTCAAGGTAAGTGAATGAATATGATTCCAAGTTCTCAGCATGCATGAATGAATATGATTGCCAGATCATGTGTAAGGCGTCATCCAGTGAACATGAAAGCGGTCAAGATAGCTAAACATAACTAGATCATAAACACTGTTCTATAAATGAAGATTTGACAAACTTAAGGTGTCTACATCACCTAACAAGCATACATGGTTATAACACTACCAATAACAGACATGATGAATATGAAAAGCCATTCCTCACTCATTAAGAGCAGTTGCTGAAGTCTAATGCCTTGCCAGCAAACGCCGGAGATGTACTGCTTCCTCTTCAAGATTGGTCAGAGCATCATGCTGCAGCTGGAGTAGAGCATGATACCTCTCCATATCAGAATTCCATTTCTTATCAGCATGCTTAACAAATTCCTCAACCATAATTCGCAGCTTCCTCTCTTCTTCTTCTTCACGCCTCTGCCTTTCCTCTTCAAGTTCCCTAACACTTTTCACAACCCCACCACATCCAGCATCTTGGTATATTGGTTTGTCCACATGAGGACAGCGTTTTCTGTATTCAGCAAAGGCCCCCTGTGTATCCTTTATTGCCCGTCTATAACCATCTAGCAGACCACTCATTACATAAAGCTCTTTTTCAAGACGATTTAGCTCAGCCTGTCTTCTCCTCTGCAGCTCCTCAAACCCAGTTTGCAGTTGCTGGATAATTCTTTCCTTATTTTCTAGTTCATTAACAAAGAACTGCTGCATATTAGCATGCTGCCGATCACGCTCTCTGGATGCAATCTTAGCTTTTCCTGCCCACTGCTGTAGCTTATCCAAACACAATTCAAAGTCCACAGGCTTGCTGTCCCAAGGGGCTTCAACTCTCATTCTCTTATGATTATCACCCAAATCACTGTGGGATATATCTGGAGCATGGGCAGCATCCCTCTTGGGAGCATTACCAAAAATTGTTGGGCTTACCATCATCACGTTAGTTTCATGTCTTGTTGATAGAAGTTCCAAGGATGACTGATCACAAAAGTTTGAGGAACTATATGGCATTTGCTCTGCTTCAATTGCTTGCATGAGACTTCCTGGCGTCATCCCTTCTAAAGCATTGCAACTCTGCATATCGTTAAACCCTTCCACTTGTTCACCACCTTCATGATCTTTTGTCAGAGGTTTGTCACCAACCATCTCTTCAGCCATGCTACATGAACGTAAGAAAGGCTCACCAATACATCTTTTGCCACCAAAAAGCCATTGCCCTGGTTCTTCTCTTGGGCTACTCTCAAAACTCATTTCATCCCTAACCTCTGGTTGAATATCATCATTAGTATCAACATTTTTGATATCGTCTGCAAAAGCATTGAAGGAAGCAGTAACAGTATTGGAATTACCATCAGCATTTTCAAACTCATCAGCCTCATCATAATTTTCAACACTGTCAACTTTACAAGCATTATCAGCATTTTCTACATTCTCAGCATTATCAATGTGGTTCTCATCAACATCACAGATATTTTGCAGATTTATAGAGTGATCTTCCTTTTTCAAATCATCAGATATATCAACATGCTGCGCATTACCAGCAGAATGAACAATATCCATGTCAGAAACAGCATCAGCACCAGCTGTCTCATCCAAAGCGTTCTGCCCCAGGAATAATGAAGTATTTTGCTCAACTTTAGTGCCTTCCTTGACTGTGATATTTCGATCAACCACTTTGGCTCCTCCATCAAATACTTGACTCTCAACCATCATCCCATCAGCCTCTTCATCCACCTGTACAATATCAGCCTCCACATTTTCCTTAGCCTTCCCTCTCAATAAGTCCTCCCCCTTAATCATCTTCCCATTAGCCTCCTCATCCATTTGTAAAATATCAGCCTCCACATTTTCCTTAGCCTTCCCTCTCAATAACTCCTCCCCCTCAACCATCTTCCCATCAGCCTCTTCGTCCAACTGTATAATATCAGCCACCTCATTTTCCTTAGCGTTCCCTCTCAATAAATCCTCCCTGTTCACCTTGATCAAATGCTGCAAATGTGATGCGTAATAGCAATCACCCAATTTGGATCCTTGAGTCAATTCCTTCTCCACCATAAACCAAATCAACCCCGGCCAGTCTACCTTCTCCAGCTGCCCCACCTTTATCGATTTCGTCCAAGCCAAAACCTCCTCCGGCATCATCCACGTATCATCGTGCAACAACATCCATGTCGACACAAACTCGTCAACAAATGATACAAAATCCTCTGGCCACGCCTCCACACCACAATCACTTGATTTCTTAACTGGCAAATTCAGCGCCCGTCCCAAATCAGCTCTGTTAACAGGAATTTTACCGTCATAAACAAAACTACACCTATCTTTCGAACTATAACCAGCAATGAGCAGGGCGATGAGATCAGCTCTCAGATTCTTATCAAATTCGATGTGGGCAAACTCCCATAATCCAAGAAGTTTCAAGAGTTCTTCATGCTTCGAAAAGTCAAGAATTTTGTTGGGCACAAAAGGAATGGGGTTTAGGTTTTTATTCAGCATTTGCAGCTTCTTCTCAATGGCCATCTGCCTCTGACGACCCTTGAGTAGACCTTTCCTACGTTTCGCTCCGCGTCGCCTATCAGTACACGAAATCTGAGTTGTAGGAGAAAGAGGCATACCTTCTGATTCTAGGTCTTCTGCTTCCTGATCCTCAGCAAGTAGCGCCTCATTGCGTAGCGGAGGATCACGGCTCAGCCGCAATTCTGGCACGTGAGTTTCTACGTAAGTTGGGTTTCCAGTTTGCGAGAGTAGGGCTGGTCGATTTCGTGGTAGTTCGGAAGATTTGATGTTTGGATTAGGGTTTTGTGCATGGAAAGATTCCACTTCTTGTTCTCGTTGCTGCTGCTGTTGCTGCTGCTCCTGCTCCTCCGGTAGGTGTCGTCGATCATGGGAAGGCGACAGATGGGACATGATAATTTGGAACCGGAGTTTGAAATTGACGGGATTAACGTCGGTCATTCGTCGGGTTAACACTGACACTGAACATGTCAGAACGGCCTCGTTATGTTGGGGGGTAGGGTCATCCAATATTTCTTGATTTCATCCCATATCTATTTTACTTAATTTTAAAAAATTAAATAATTAATTAGAGTAACAGAAAATTAAATAAATAAAAAAATCATCCGATAATTATAAATAATATTTGATTTGTAAATATATATATTTAAAATAAAATCATAAATATTAATTTTTTGTGACTATGTAAAATAATAAAATATTATTTATAATTTTAAAATAGTTATATAATTACTCTAATAATTATATAGTCTTTTGATGATTATTATAATATAAAGTTTAACATAGTGGTTAGTTTTCAAATTTTGTAAATTTTGTTTAGTTCAAAATTCTATAATATATTTTAACACTCTTTTGGGATAACATATGTATATAGAAATAAATATTATATAACTTTTGATCCTTAATTTTAAATATTTTATTATAAAAGTTTTTCAAATTGATTATTTAGAACATTGGTATAAAAATTGGATATTTATCATATATGATATCCGTTAGATCTATATTTTTAGTTATCTGAATTATTAGATGTCTGGTTAAATTGATCGAATATGATAGATATGTTTGACCGGTACTTAAATCTCCTACTAATGCATAAAAAGTCTGTTAGACTTGTTGTTTCTATTTTGAAAAAATAAATTTTTGTTTGTATTTATTTGTTCACATTTCATCAAATATATGCACAAATATAATTTATAATTTAAAAAAAATATTATTTTCCCTCTTCTTTCGGTCCATGAAGCATGAAAACAACAATAAGATGTCATTTCTTATTTTATAAACATCTCGTCACTATTTTTTCAATAAAACAACAATTAGGTCCTTGTTTTTCTATCTCCATTCCTTTGCCTATTCAACAAAGTCACCAACCCTACTAGTGTTAGTTTAACAATTAGAGCAAATTATATTAACTTTATAATAAAATACCATAATGGAATTTTTTTTATATTTTACATTTTTTCTCATAATTTTTAGATTTTCATTTTTTTTACACTAAAATTTCAAATACGTACACACATAAATACATATATATACATACTTACACACACACACACACACACACACACAACACACACACACACACACACATATAGATAGATATATAGACATATATACACAAAAAAAAAATTAAGGAGCACAATTAATGAGTCATTTATTTTAATTTCTAGATTTTACTTCTTTCTATTTTTTTCTTTTCCCCTATGATACAACATGTAAAGCACCACTTACACATTGTCATATTTATAATTTCTAGAATCTTCTTTTTCTCTTTGTGGTAATTTGCCTTTTTTTTATAATAAAAAATAGTGACCGCATTAAATTTTCCTACCTTATCAATTTTTCCTATCCAAATTATTATTATTATTATTATTATTATTATTTATAGGTTTTTCCAATATTCTCCCTTCCAAATTTCAACAATACAAAAATTTTCAAAAAAAAAAAATGATTCTTGATTTTTAGATTTTTTTTCCTTAAAAAAGTGTAACACCTCCATTTTTACTAACCAAAGATTTATTGTTTTAAAACATGATTCACGGAAGTAGAACAAAGAATGATGGATAAAACAGTTGTAGCTACCATTATGAGAGGTATATACGTTACCTAACTAATGTTAGACACAAGGCTGAATGTAACACCCCCATTTTCATAACTTTTTTTACAAGACATTTTACAGAAGCTAAATAAGGAGTGTAAAGTATAATATCCCAAAAAATTACTTAGTCTAATCCTACATCATTAGTACCCTAATCTAATGCTAATCTCAATAAATCTTATGTTAGCCTTAACCTATCCTTAATCCTAAAACTTTAACCGATTCTGAAAACCTTAACTTTGATAAATCGTAATTCGTAAATCAAAATTAAACCTGCTAAAATTTTTGCTAATCCTAATTACCTTCAACTAATCTAAAATCACCCAAACTAATCCCCCCAACCCTTCACTTTTCCTTTTCTTTTCCTTTTTCCTTTTCTTTTCTTTCCCTCTTCTCCTGCTCCTGCCAACCTCAAGCTGCAACTCTTGAATCTGCCCACTTACCCCCCACTTGCACCATCCACTTGGACCACCCACTTGCACCACCACCCATCCCTTTTCTACACCCTCATCCATCACCCATCACCTCTCTCCTTCTCTTCTCCTTCTCCCATCTTTGTAGACTTGCACACTCCCATGCGCATCACCCATCTCCCCTGCCATTCTTCTTCTTCTCATGCAACACCTCCATCAACCATCACCACCCTCACCTTACGGCTACTACCTTACCCTATCCATCCTTTGCAACCATCACCATCATCATCAACTTGCAACTGCACCATCACCATCATCCCCATCGCACACACCCCTTGTTCTTTTTCTTCTTCCCTGAATCGTACCACACCCGCACACATGAACACACACACACCCACACACACACACACACACACACACACACACACACACACACACACTTCACACTCTCCCTATTTCTCTTTAGTTTTGCCTCACTCTACTAATATTTATACCAAAGATCCATTACTGAGCTCCCTCTTCCTTCTCCTTTCTTCTTCTTCCTCTCCTCCTTTCCCTATTTTGGCTTTTGCACCACCGTCTCCCCCACCGTGCACCACCTCGGCCACCACTCGCCTCCCTTTGGTCGGTGGACCAACCACCAAGGTTGCCCCAACCTTCGCCCTCGCCATCACCGGTCATCGCCGCCAACTGCCGCCTCTTTTCCCTCCTTCTTCCTCTTATGTATTGCAGCATCGTAGTGTGAGCGGCTAATGCACCGTCTACTACATGGCTGTGCAACATTTAAATCCCCTACTACATAGTCGTGTAACCCTTACACCGTCTGACTGTGCAAATTTTTTTTCTCTTGGCCTGATTCTGCACTACCGTGTAAATTTCACACCACCTAGCCATGCATCTTGTTTTCTCTTGACTAGAAGCTGCACAGCCGTGCAACCTCATTTCTTTGGCTATGCATCCCTATTTTCACCCCCTAAACCTCAACTAAACACCACTAAAATTTAACCATAGCTCTACCACACATTCCTCTACACATCCACATATCTCAAGCTCTCATTTGACTATGTTTATACCTACTTTTATCCTATTTACCTTGATTTTTCCTTTGGTTTAACTCTTCGAGCCTAACCATAATTTTACTATTTTCATAGATGGTTTTCTAGTAGCTTCAGAGGAGGAAGTCCAGGATTTGTGTGTTTAGAGCCGGTGTCTTAGTTGGTAAGGATATTATTCGATATTTAGGACTTTTGATGATAATTTCTTGTATGACTAAATGTGTTTTTCTTAATATTACTACTATAATATGTAACATATGTTGATATTGATAATTTGTGATGATATGAATGTTATGTTGAAAGGAAATAAGAATTTGTAAGAGATATCATTATGTTATGTTTTATGACAATAATATCATATTTGTGAGAATACATCTCCTAGCATGAAATATGGGTTGAATGATGATAATATCATATTTGTGAAATTATATAAGGTATGAAATATGGGTTGAATGATGAGAATGTCATATTTATGAAAATATAACTTAAGGTATGAATCATGGATTGAATAATGATAATGTCATATTTGTGAAATTATATCTGAAGGATTGGAATGTGGGTTGAATGAGTTATGGTAAATGGGCTTAAGGTCTCTCAAGAGGTATGATGATAAATGGGGACTCGAAAAAATAATACATATGAAAGGTATAATATTTTATAAAATAAAGGTGTTAATTGTGCTTAAAGAGTAACTTGGTCATTATGGGGTATTGAGGAAGTTTTGGTAATTTATGTGTTAGGAGACTTAAATTATGACAATAATAACTTGAGTAATTCATGGGAATATTATCATTATTTGGGGTTCATAAATGTTTAATAGTAAATTTGGGGAAAGCCATCTTGAGATGTTAATATTATTATTCCATCTTTAGGGATTATAGAATTTCTATTGGAATTAGAAATGAAGAAAATTTCATGTGAAGTGTTATGATAATTTTATGGGATTTGGACTTGGATACTTTAGTGTTTAATATATATATATATATATATATATATATATATATTGGGATGAGATTACTAAAGAAACTCATGGGAATTAGGTTATGTTTTTTTGGGTATGACACTCATGAAGGGATTTGGGTGATGAGATAACATAATGTGAGTAGAACAACCAACATGGGAGAATGAACACTAAAGGAAGTGTAATTAGGGTTTGATAGAACTTGAGGATTTAGACTAACATATGCATATCTTTTTAATTGTGTTCTATGCTTGAGAATCAATCTTAAATAAGATATTAACCACTTAAAGTCAAAGAGCACTTGAGTAGGCCCATGGTGATTATTTTTCCTAAACCTATATATATGTATTCCTATTCCACCAAGTGGAATAATGGCTCGGGAGCATTCTGCCCCGAGATGATGTTTTTAATCTCCATTCCATCGGAAAGAATAGTGGTTTGGGGGTGTTGTCCCCAAGAAGTTTCAGATCGTTCTATCCGTTTAAGAATAATGGAATATACTTAATAAAAGGATTTGGATTATAATATGCCTTATGAAATGTTCATTTACTTGGTTATATTCCTTTATTATCTAATGTGGAAGCATGTGCTATTTATATTCCTATTTCGATAGTATTATTCCCTTACTCTATACATAGTGTATTGACTACCCGTTTTATAGGTGCTGCTTATTCCCATAAGCAGAAGTCTCTGAATCTTATGTGCAGGTTTTAGAGGATCAGGTAGATGACTTTGCGGCCTATGAAGCCTTATGTGGGGACGAGTGACTCTATCTATATCGGGGTCGGGTGAAGAGTATCTGTTATCCGGGTTATGCATTAAATTGGATACCCTTTTGGACTCTTTATCCATGGTATCCTCCTTTTATATTTTGGTATTGTAAAACTTGGAGTTAAACACCCAACTTAGTATTTGCACTATAAATGTACTTTTTTTTTCTAATTTCCTTGTATTACCTTAAATATTTTAGCCTTGTGATTGATGTAAGGATGGTTGCATAAACTGAAATTATGTCAATCACAGTGGTAACCCCCATTATTTTACTTAGCTACTTCCGTTGCAAAAAAAAAAATTCAATAGTAAAAATTGGGGTGTTACACAAAGTGTTATCGTCATATCCAACTTAGGGGATGTGCGAACAATGTCTAATTTATATTAGATGTAAGGCTAAAAAGTAAACTCATACCCCAATATTTAGATGCGGTTGTCACAAAACCTGAGTCCAATATCAGGTTTACAAAACTATTTGAAAATGAATACAAGATCTATAATATTTGACAAGGTTGAACTAGAGCAAAATGAAATAGAACGCTAGATTCCAAAAATCTAATTGGAAAAGTATAGCAAATAGATTAAGGACTTAACATTACCAACCCCACATAAGTAAAGCACAAGAACTTGCATAAGAACTAAAAATTGTGGTATCACTACGGCTAGTGTATTAATAAAGACCTAATTATCACACATAATCATGTTTCATGCAATACAAGTTATCACATCATATAACAACACAACTTCCTAAGGACATGGTATAATAACAAAGGATTACATTCTAACATCTAGGTATATAACACATGTAAACAAGGAAGAAAAGTTCTAAGGCATCTCTAAAAATTCAATTCTTCTTATTATTATTTCATAAATCATGATCATATAAGCCTAATTTCTTATCTTTCGATATATGGTCGCTCTTTACACTAAACACATCTCAATTAATAATAAGGGATTACCATACGTGCTCTACGTATACCAAGGGTAGCTTTCAAGGGATTCCACACCACCACACACTTGTATATTTCTACCATGAGGCTCAAGTAAACAATCATATGAATAAGAGGGACATCCCAATCCACAATCAATGGATGCACACATAGGCTGTATTCACATAATGAATCGATACACATAGCCATCTTGATGAGGAATCAATATGCATAGCCATCTCGGTGAGGAATGAATATGCATTGCCATCTTAGCAAGAAATCAATATACATATTCATCTTGGTGAGGATTTAAATAATAGGAACTTGGCTCCACTACATATGAACATTTGTGCTAAGAGGCTATTATAGGGATGACCCATCATCCACCTCTTATTAGTTTTCAAAATCCATGGTAACTTGGATATCCAATGCTACTACAAATGGTCTCTAGCCATGGTAGCCTGACTAACGATATTCTAATCTTTAAGTGTGTATACCTCCAATAGGGTTCATGGGGATCTATATAGTAGAAAAGGTACCAAGCTTCTTGTAATACTACCAAAATTTACTACTAATATATATATATATATATATCTGAAGCATAATAACAATATCATTGGTTGTTATTGTAATACTTTCAAATTTTTCTAAACTTAATCCCATATAATTAATATCTTAATCCAATTATAATCTCAAAAAAAATTATTTTAGCCTTACCCAAATTCTTTAATCCCAAAGTCTTAACCTAATCTAAATCTTTGACCCAGATAAATTATATTTCTTAACCCAACCTTAATATCCAAAAGGTTTATATCATTAATGTTACCTATTTTAGCTAATAAAAATTTAATATAATCCTAACCTTAAGCTTTTCCTTTTTCTTTTCTTTCTCCTCTTCCTTTTACTATCTATAGTCATTTTTTATTTTTATTTTTATTTTTTGCGTGTGTTTTCCTTCTCTTCTACAACACACCACCATCACTCTCAACCATTATCTCTCGCATCTTTCATTGAAAATTTTCCTACTACACATTGACACCATCAACCATCCTATAATATTCTGTTTTAACAAACCCTAATTTAAATATCTAAAACTTAAAATTTGATTAGTATGTGTAATTTATCATAGAATTATGTTAGGTTGGATGTCTTGTTATTGTAGGTAAGGCTATAATTATTAAATTGTGATAATAATCTGGGCTAGTGTATTAATAATTAGAGGAAAGATAATAATAAATAAGAGTAATAACAACGATAATAAGAATAGTATCGATAATGATCAAGATAATAAAGATGGTAATAACAACAATCTTATAATAATAACACTCTTAAAATAATATCGATAACAATAACTGTAAGAGTAATAATGCAAGTAATAAAGGGCGGTAGTAATAATAATAATACTAATAATCATAATGATCATAATAATGATGATAATAATGGTATTAATAAAATATGGAATTGGTAGGATTATTCTTTAAGTATTTATAATATTCTTAAATTTTGATTTTATTTATTATGCTTGTCAACTAATTATTAACCTAATCCCCATCATTATTGCACCCCTAAACCTAACCTAATCCAACCTAAAACCCACCCACCTCTCGATATGCACCTCCTCTCCCTTCCCTATGCACCCTGCTAATGCTAGTAGCCTCACCAAGACTATCCAACCCCAACCACACCTACAGTAGCAGCCAAACAAATCATCCTACCCCCATCCAAATCGTGAAATCCCTTCCTCTTCCCCACGCCTGCACACACGTCTCACCCCAGCCCAACTGTCCAGCTTCCTCTCCCTTTCCCCATGCAACCTGCCTGCACTCCATCCCTCGGCGTGCATCTCCCCTTCTCCCTATGCACGTGACCACCTGCACCAACAGCCAACCAGCATTGTCCAGCCCCCAACCAAACCATGTAGCATCTTCCTCTTCACCATGCACACCCTCATCATTTCCTCCTGCCCAACCATCGACCACCGCAGCCTGCTCCAATCCCAGCCACCTTCTTTTCCTTCTTTACCTTCGACCTACAACCATTTCTCCTCCCCCTTTCCTTTTGATTCTCTTCTCCTCCCCGTGTATCCCTCCTCACCATCTCTTCCTACTTCTAGCCACCGAGAAACCACCTTGCCAGCAACCCTCCACCTCTCTCTGTTTGCACCACCGAGCCGGCCACTAAGGTGCCACCATCTTTGACCCTGCCAAGCCTCCCTCTTCCCTTTCCTCTGCCTTGTGTGGTACATGGTGGTGCCATGTACCCACAGCTTTGGATAAAAATTCCTAAGCTTAGTTTGGCATTAGTTCCCCTAGATTGTTATCTAATGATTTTTATCTAGTATAGATACTAATGCGTCCATATTTTGTGTGAATGGTGTTATTAATATTTAGGTAATCATGACCTTGATTAAGGTATCCTTGGAAGAGACATTTTTTGGTATTAATTTTATAGATTGGAGGTAGATCCAACTAATTTGTAAATGGTAGAATTTTGTGTTAAAATGATAGGTTAATTGTCTAGGATAAAAATTATGCTAGGTTGAGGTTATCAAATAATTTGTATTTTTGATAGAAAATGAAAGCATGCAGTAGTTTGTCTCTATTTAAATTTTATGATGTATAGAATAATATATGTTGCCATATTAACATCTAGTAACTCATACATGCCTTGGTAGTATTCTAAAATTTAGAGTATATGCCTATGATAATATATACGGATTTTTGCTAGAGAAAAATGTGCATTTCTAGGGTTAGGGTTCAATAAAAATTTGTCATGTTTTATGCTAGACCTATTAATGAGTTAAATGTGTTCCTTGGATATTTTAGATAAATTTGGACATATAGCATGTTTGCTTTAGAGTATAAATTTATTTCAATAGTGATTATTATGTGTTGCATGTTCTAGGGGTAGAAATATAAATTTTGCATACCATGATTCGTATTTGAAATTTATTCGTGGAATTTGCATGAATATTATGATATGCTAGAATTGCATGCTAAGGTTGTATATGTGTACTATGTTATGTCCATGCTTAGGGGTAACATGGTATTTTGTCGTACTAAGGACATTTATTGTATTATAAATTATTGTTAGCTATTATATTTTAGCATTTTCATGAAAAATATCCTCTAGAGGTAAATCTAGTAATAAAGTGAAGGAAAATATGGTAGTTAGAGGTCGGAGGGAATTTTGGTCATTAGGGAAAAAATGTGACTCTAAGTGAATAATTGCACTAGTTGACTTAAATGTTGGCCTCAGAATAGTTTTGGACATAATTGGATGAATGGATTGAATAGTTGGAATTGGATAATTACTTAGAATATGGCATGATGCTTAACCCTATGTCATATTGGCTTGGAATCGTTACGACCCTTGTGGTCCCTTGGATTTGAGATTTGATGATTGATTTATTGTGGAGACCCTCGTGGTCCCTTAGTTGATTGATTGATGGCTAAATTGTATTGTTATGGACCTTAGTATTCTTAAAATAATAACCTAGAATTTCATAAGACACTAATCATTTAAAGAGGAAGACTTGAGTTTGGAAAGGAATCTCATGCCTCGGATTAGGCCCTAGAGTGCATAGTTGGTCCTTCAGGTCAAAGGGCCTACTTCTTCTCTATAGGTATTCCATACACCCTATAGAGGGTACACATATACACCCTATAGAGGGTACACATACTTAAGCATTTGGGTACTAAGGTTTAGTATGGATGACTATTAAGTCGTGTGGCTTCCTTAACGAGCTTTACCTTAGAATTGAGTGAATTGATTTCTACTACCTCCTCGATGATCATTGTCTTGGATATGGGATTGTATTCCACTCAAGAATTGATATTCGATTGATATAACTCTATTAGACACCCACCATAATACATCTGTAATAATTGGATTAGGAATGGCTTGAACATGGTTGGATCGCTTGGAATATCAACAACTTTCCCTGTTATGTTTAAAGTAGGATTGTTAATACCTTGAAATGGTTTTGAAATTTGAAGCATAATTTTCTGTAACTTTGCTAGAAATTTTTGATCTAACTATCGTTGTGAACTATAATGTGAGGTCATATTATGAAATTGTTGTTTGCATGTGAACGTACGCATTTGGCTATAATCCCTTATTTGTATGTTAAGGGCAATGTGGGTATGCTATCTCTACTGTGATGTAGGAGCATCCAATGAGCATAATGATTTTCATGTTTATACTAATCCTCAAGGTAAGGAAGATGATTTAGATTTCTTAATTTTGGAGCCTATCATGTTAAATATTCTTGATAATTCTTATATGCTTGACATTAAAAACATTCAAGTTATTCTTGTAGGTATGTCACATATTTGCAAGAAGATGATGTTCATACACATTGATGTGTACAAGTATTCCAAATCATGCAAGGCTATGACATACATGGAATGGTACATTATAATAAGAGGATAAAGTGATGATATTCATTATTTGTATAAACTTGTTGTAAACCCTAACCCTAAGTATATTTTATGTAAGCTAGGGTATTGCTATAATTTCATATATGTATCTTAGTCAATTGTATAGCTTTGTAATATTAATCCTTAGTAGCATTTAACCAATTATATTATTCTTTGAATTAAGGTTAATATGGGCTTAATTCAACCATGATTAATGGGCTGGATTAAGTAGGAATAATCGGCCGGTTAGGTTAGCTCACCACCGACTCTTCCTTCTCTTTTATATACCTCCTTTGTGCGCATAATTGTATGCAGAATGAATAATAACTTTTTGATCAAACTTTGAGCAAAGTTAGCTAAAGTATAATCCTCCCTTCTGGGTCGACATTGAGCAAGGAAAATTTGGGATTTAGCCTTCCTCAAACTATCTTCAACCACGACATATTTGAAGGTCTTACAAATCTGTCGAAACACTTCAACTTGTATCATCAAGTTCTTCACCTATAATCCAATAATTTACTTCGTTTCTTTTTCATTAGATCATGGGTGAAATCTTCTAATACAAATTTCTATCCAACCTTCAGTTACTTTGATAAAAACCACATCATTTTTGGTATCAAAGCTTCATTTGTTTGAAGTTGATACAAACCAGTGACCTGCGAACCTGAAATCGCATGTGTGTTCTTGCACCAAGAACTCCACGGCTACTCAACCACTTCTTTGAATTCTTGATTCTTGATGAACTTCTTTGATTTTCTTGATTTTCTTGCTCGAAGTTCTTGCAATCTTGCAATTATCTTGTTGCAATTTCCCCCAACTTTCCACATAAAATACCGACAGTATTTACCTTCCAGCAGTGCACGGTTTGGTTCGTCTATTTGCCACAAACTTTTGTGCCTCTCTAGCACTTGATTTCTATTGCATTCTACTCTCATTTGGTGCGTGATCAAGTGTGTAGCAGTCCCTTTCAAGTTCCCTTCGTGCAGTAAGCAAGGAGAGTAGCAAAGTGTTCAAAACCCCTGGACAACTCTTAATCACCAGAAATAGACCTGGAACTTGTAGGCCCTATTTTGACTCATTTATCTCAATAAATCAGTCCATCATCTACCTCTAGATCTCCTCTACATCTTCTATGAAGACTTCAACATGAATCTCCCACTGGAAGACAAGCATTTGTTGAAGACACAGAAACATGTTCTATGATTTTATGTGAATGAATTTCACATCTCTTGTATACTAACCTTTCATTGTTTGTGTGTACCTGTGTGAAGTGCCTATTCTTGGGGCTAAAAGATCTCCTTTGTTCCTAAATAATGACTACAGGTAGTGTTTAACATTTTCTTAGAATTGTCAATTGGTTTGTGCTTTGTTTGGTTGTAGGAAAAACAAATCCAACACCTACACTTTGTAGAATATATTGTGTGCAACAAGTAGGATTGTGTGTCAACCTTCACCATGGCTAGTGAAGAGGTGCATGCCCTGGCAGATTCCATCAAAAGCCTCACCACAAGCATTAATGCCCAATTACAAACTCAAAACACACTGCAACATCAACTCCAAAGTGTGGAAGCTAAGTTGGCCAACCAAGAGAAGTGTAAACCATGGCAAGCTCGAATGGAAACCACACATGATAGTGTGGAAGGGAGAATGAAGCCTATGTACCATGCCAAGAGTGGACGTGGACCTTTCAATTTGTCTCATCATGAAGATGTAGAAGAAGAAATATATTCTTTTGGCTCAAGAAACCAAAGAAGAGTACCTACATTCCATGTAAAAAATGCACACCATGAAGATCAAAGTATTAAACTTGACCTTCCTGAATTTTATGGTGATTTGAATGTGGAATCATTTTTTGAATGGTTGCATGAGATTAACGCTATTTTTGAGTTTATAGAATACGATGATGATAGAAAGTGCAAATTAGCTACTCTAAAGTTCAAAAAGTTTGCTCGAATTTAGTATGATAACTTAAAACGAACTAGAAAAAGACAAGAGAAGTCTAAAATAAAATCTTGAAAAAAAATTAAAAGGAAATTAACAAGATATGTATGTTAAAATGACTACTCTATGGCAAGAATTATTTAGTATAGAAGAATACACTAGAGAATTTGAAAGACTAACCCTTATTTGTGATGTTCATGAAAGAAAGGAACAAAAATGTGGTAGATATTTAGGTGGCTTGAATAATTTAATAAGATACAAGGTTGATATGTAATCTTATGACTCTCTTGATGATTTGATAAAATTGGCTATGAAAATTGAAAGATAAACTAAATCAACAAAAGCCTATGTTAAGTCTAATGCTTCTACTTCAACTAAACCCTATTCTAACACCTTTACACCTAAATCAACATTTTCATATGATAACAAGAATAACAAAGATGATAAAGGTAAAAATAAGGTAGTTAAAATGGCAAATAAATAATGTTTCAAATGTAAAGGATATGGACATTTTGCTAGAGATTGTCCTAGCTAAAGAGTCTTAACCTTACATGAAATTGGAAAACATGGAACCATGTAGTGATGATGATGAATTAGAAGTTGAATCTCCTAATGAAATATTAATTATGGAAGAAGAATAAGGAGACCAATGCTTTGTAATTGAAAGAGTTTTACAAATACAACCTAGTATTACACCTACTTAAAGAGAAAAGATTTTTAAAACTAAGTGTAAAATAGGTGACATGGTTTGTAGACTCATAATTGATAGTGGTTCATGTAGTAATGTTGCTAGTGAGGCAATGGTTAAGAAAATTGGTTTGGAAAATAATAATCATCCTAAACCTTATTCTTTACAATGGTTAAATAAGGATAAAGGAGCTAAAGTAAACAAAAGAGCTTTAGTCACGTTTTCTATTAGAGACTATCATGATGAATTTCCATGTGATGTTTTACCTATGGATGCTTGTGGCTTACTTTTGGTTAGACCATGGCAATTTGATAGAAAATCAACTCATGATGGGGTAACTAATGAATATGTGGTAAAAAAGGAAAAATAATTGTATAGACTCACACCTTCTTTATATGATCATATGCCCTTGAGTGATGATAAAAGAGTTTATTTTTACATGAAAAGGCTATGGAAAAATGTATAAAAGAAGAAGGAATTTGTTATGCTTTAGTTTCTAAGGATTCTAAACCTGAAAAACAACAACTTGAAGATCCTAATTTGATTAAGTTGCTTGATGAGTATAATGATGTATTTCCTGATGACTTACCTCCTGGATTACCACCTAAAAGAGGTATAGAACATGCTATTTGAAATACCCCAAAAATCCTAATTTAGGAATTATGGAAAAATAATGATTTATTAGGGAAATTAAGAAAATAAATTATTTTATTAAATAAAGAGGAAATTGATTGAGGAAAATAAAGAGAAAATAATAAATAAATTATTTAGAAAATTTTGGACATTTTACTAATTAAAATGGAAGTTAAGAAAAATTTATCCAAAATAGCCCAATTAATCTAAAAATGAATTTAAAAATTATAATTAAAATAATTATTATTAAATTTAAATATCTAAATTAAATATATAAATAAATAAAGACCAAATAACCCAACCCAACCATTTTATCCGTTTTTTCCTTTTTCCTTTTCCTCCTTTCTTTTCCTTTTTCTTTCTTTCTCCTTTCTTTAATTTTCCTTCTCCCCCAGTTTGGGCCAGCCAGCGGCCCAAACTTTCCTCCCTGGCCCGTCTCGCGCAGCCCAAGCTGCGAGCCCTGACCCTACTCCCAACCGCCGACCGGTTCTCTTTTTTTGCTCCTTCTCTTGGACCGCCGATCCACCTCTTTCCCTTTCCTTCTTCTTCCACGCCACCTGCACTCCCGACCTGCAAATTTGACCCTGCAACTCTGCCGCCGACAGCCACCAACGCCATCCGGTCTCCCTTCTCTCTACTCTTCCCGTCGTTTCCTTCCTTTTTTTTGACCCCAACAAGCCCCATCTCTCCCCTCCATGCGTGCCATCTCCTTTCCTCTTTCTCCCCGGCCCGACCTAACCTGCCATGGCAGGACTGCGCCGCCTGCCACCGCCGGTCGGTGGTCCTGCCACACCTTCCCCACTTGTCCTCTTCCCCTTCATCGTCTTCCCCCTCAATTATCCTATAAATACCCCCATTAGCAGCCTGGGTCGAGCTCCCTTTTCGTAGCCCAGAAAACTCCAGCCGCTCGCCGTCGCCCAATCAGCTTCTTATTTCGCCGCCGCCGGTGACCATCGCAACAAACGCTGCCCACTAAAACCATCCCCGCACTTCCCTCTACAAAACCAAGCCACCGTCACCCCTATCTCGCCCTGCACGTGCTGCCCCGGCCGTGCAAAGTTGCCAACCCGAGAAGTCACTCCAGCTCCTCGTCGCCCCTCGCGCCGCCTTCTGCCGCAACCAACACCTCCTCCACCCTCCAAAATGCCCAAGGAACCTTCCCCTACCTTCACATACCTTCATATCCCCTGCCTCCCTCTCCTTCTATCTCCCCCATCTCCCACCACCTTCCACCACCTTTGGCCGCCGCACCAACCACCGTGCAGCACCACTCCTAGCTACACTACCACCTTCATTCCACCCCTCTTCACCTGCTTCACCTTCCTCCACCTCAAACACCCCTCGACTTCCTCTCTCTTAGCCTACATATCCACCTTTCCCCTCTCTTCCTCCTCCACCGTCGCTGCCGTTGCCGCCACGCGCTGCCGCGTGTTCCACCACTAACTTGAGGTAGTGCTCCAACTTCCCCATCCCCTAAACTATTTTCTATAAGTGTTAATAATTTTATTTAATATTAATGGTATTATCCTTAATATTACTATTATTATTATTCTTATTATTATTAGTTTGTATTATCATTGTTATTATTATTATTATTATTACCATTATTAATATTATTACGTATCACCCTTATTTCCTAACCTAATTTCAGAAAATACTTATAAGTAGGGTATGTTATCTAAAAAGGCTACAACTTTAGCATTAAAATGGTTATCCTTATTATTATTATTATTATTATTATTATTATTATTATTATTATTATTATTATTATTATCATTATCATCATCATCATCATTATTATTATTATTATTATTATTATTATTATTATTATTATTACTACTACTACTACTACTACTACTACTACTACTACTACTAATACTATTATCATTATTATTATTATTAACAACTTTAGTATTAATATAGTTATCTCTAATAATAATAATAATAATAATAATAATAATAATAATAATAATAATAATATTATTATTATTATTATTATTATTATTATTATTATTATTATGATCATCATCATCATCATCATCATCATCATCATCATCATTACTTAACCTAACTTTATGATTTTCCTAACCAATAATAATATTATCGTTAATAATGGCTTACAACTTTGGTGTTATTATGATTGGGACTTCTCCTCGTTTACTATTATTATCATTACTAACCTCACTATTATTCCTACTATTATTACTAATGCTAGCTATGGCCTATTATTATTATCTTTACTATTACGATAAACGTTTGAAACCTTATACTACTATTACCATTTTTATTATCATTACTATTAGTATTATTCTTAATTATTATTATTATTATTATTATTAATGCCATTATTATTATTATTATTATTATTATTATTATTATCACTACTTAACCTTAACTTTTATTATTATTATTATTGGTATTATTACTATTGTTATTACCATTATCATTATCATTATTTGCTTGCTAATATGGTTAATACTAACCTTGTCCATTATCACTCTTATTTATTAATATAAATATTTGGACCTTTGTATTATTATTATTATCATTTTGGTTACTATTATCATTGTTATTGTTATTATTATTGTACTTAACATTCTTATCATCATCATCATCATCATCATCATCATCATCATCATCATCATTATTATTATTATTATTATTATTATTATTTAAACCGAATTTGGAGTATTATCATTTTTTCGTTAAAAAGGAAGAATACTTAAGCCTTAGTATTTTACTATTTAATATTAGATTATCATTAATATATTATTCCTAATGCCTTTAGCACTAACATTGTTAATATGGTATCATTATTAGTTATTACTATTATTATTGTTATTATTTTATTACTATTATTGTGACAAAAACATTTGAACCCTTATATTATTATTATTCAAAATATAACTTTTATCATTATTATCTTTAGGAATATTTGTACTTTGTTGGTATTGCAATTATTATACTATTATTTTAACCCTAATACTATTATTAGACTTAGCCTTAAAAATGCTAGGGTTTCTATCACTGTAAGCATTAGCATTACTATTATTATTATTATTGTCATTATTTTGCTATAACTAGTATTAGTATTATTATTATAAGAATAAAGCTATTAGGTTTAATACTATAAGTATGGCATTAAATATTTAAAATAAGCATATTTTGGCTAGTAATATCTAATGGGCTAACTTGAAGATAAAAACCCTAGTTTTCACGTATAATACTCCCTTTAATAATAACAATCCTAATCTTATACTAAAATAAGGAGTAATGGTACTTTTGGTAGGAGGGAAACTAATCCTTAGTATTTTTCCTTTTATAGGTGAATCAAACCAAAACCCTAAGGAGTTGTAGGAGCGTGCTCCAAGCCCAGCGTCGCTTTAGGTAAGGACGTAACTAAGGCCGCCTGTGTGTTACATGTTTTACTTGCCTTGGATGCCTTGTACGATTTATATGTTGTGTTCTATATGTTATATGTTTTTATTGTGTAGCGTAGCTTGGAACCGAGGTATGTTCTCGTGCTCTTATCTGGTATGTGCTAATATGGATATGCTGCAAATATGATGTGATGGGATGTGACCCATAGGACATGCATGCTAGGTTATTTGATGAGGAGTTGTGGAATGGGGGCATGAAAGAGAAAAATGAGAAATTAAGATAACCAAGGGGAAGTAAGTTGGCTAACGTAGGTAAGGATGACCTAGGTAATCTGTGATTTGTGATTAGACGAGAAAAAGGGGATTTAAATAAAATGGAAGAGTGGGAGAAACTAAGGTTACATGGGAGGAACTAGGGTTTGCATGGAAATAATAGGGTTTGGCATGGTAGAGATCAAGGGGTTTGCATGGGGAGGTTAAGGTCCGCATGAGGGCGAACCTTACGTATGGAAAGTTACTTTGGGATGTGGGGAAGGCAATGAAAGGTCTGTTTGAGAGTCCGGAGGCTCGAGGTGAAAAATAGTACGTAGGATAATATAAGGGTACCTAGGGATCAACCAGGGTTTGGGGAGGAAACCCTAATTTGAGAAGGTGGAAAAAGAAAAAGAAAATAATAAAAATAAACGAGGAGGAGCGAGGTATGAGGGGAGAGTTGAGTCTGAGGGAGGCGTTATAGTAGTGTGGGTTGTGGGAGGTGGGAAAGGAAGGGCCACATAGTCCCAGACTAGGGTTTCTGGTGAAAACCCTAGGGTAAGGTGGTGAGTAGACCTTGGGGTATAAGGTGGTGGGCCCTAACCCACACACTTAGAAGTTGGGTTCCCGGTGTGAGAAAGTGGGTTATGAGAAGGATGTCGAGGCAAGTTAGGAGGTGCAGAAGTCTCAAGATATGGGGCAGGCCCTCCTGGGAGGATAAGTGCGGGTATAACTAGCCATGCATGTCAAGGGTGAAAATCTTTTGAATAAGATATGTTAAGACACTAATCACTTACAGAGAAAGATGTTGAGCCGGACCCAGACTGGTCCACCGACAAATAATAGTGGCAGGGTGTGTTACCCTCGTGACCGGTCCACAGGCTAAAATAGTGGCAGGGCATGGCCCTCGCGACCGTTCCACTGGCTATAATAGTGGGGGATTCCATGCTCAACAAACCAATCATAATAATAATAAGGCATGGGAAAGATTCGAATATTTATAGTGGAACACCTTGTGAGTCGGGACCAGATTGGTCCACCGGCAAATAATAATGGCAGGGTATGTTACCCTCGTGACCGATCTACCGGCTAAAATAGTGGCAGGGCATGACCCTCATGACCATTCCACCGGCTATAATAGTGGGGTTCCTGCACTCACATGGATTGATAAAGACTATGATGTGAATCGATTATATTTATCATAAATCTAATGAAAAAGTTATCTGGTTCATAGCCGGTATTGTTTATCTGTATTATTGCATGCTATCTACGTAATTATGCCATGTCTGCTATGTCATGTATCTCTGTGTATGTGGGCCTTAGTGCGTCTGTTACCTTACTCAGTACGTAGTGTACTGATCACCCGTTTCATGGGTGCTGCTCATTCCCACGAGCAGAAGACCCGTCTGAGTTTGTGTAAGTAGGGGGCGATGCCTTTGATGCCTACGATGCTTATGAGGCATCGGGCAGGGCTGAGAGTTGAGCCTGGACCTAGCTTGGGAGTCGAGAGTGATGTGGCCGGAGTTCATCCCCCATTTTGTTTCCCTGTATTATCATATTTCATTTTATTCCGCTGTATTACGTACTCTAACATTTGGTACCTTATAACTATGCTTTTGGATTGTAACTTTCGACTTTCGCACTCTGATTCTGTATGACTTGTGACTAGTGTTTTATTAACGATTTGTACTTGACAAGTAATCTTGTTTAGCCTTAGCACTTAGTATCGGGTCGGTAAGAGTGAACCTATCTGGTACTAAGTGTGGCAGTAATGCCCCCGAATTTACAATTTTATCTATTCGTTTCCACTAAACTCTTTTAAATTAAACGAAATTTTTCAGTAGTAAATTTTGGGGTGTTACACTATTGATCTTGTTCTTGGTATGCCTATTCCTAATAAATTGGCTTATAGATGTAACCCAGAAGAAGCTAAGGAACTATAATAACAAATATAATAGTTTATGGATAAAGGATTTGTAAGAGAAAGTATGAGTCCTTGTAGTGTTCCTGCTTTACTAGTGCCTAAAAAGGATGGTACTTGGCATATGTGTATAGATTCTAGGGCTGTGAATAATATTACTATCAAATAGAGATTTCCTATGCCTAGATTAGATGATATGTTTGATGAACTTTGCGGAGCACAAGTATTTTCCAAAATTGATTTGAGACGTGGATATCATCAATTAAGGATTAGAGACGGAGATGAATGGAAAACTACTTTTAAAACAAAATATGGTCTCTATAAGTGGATGGTTATGCCTTTTGGGTTATGTAATGCTCCTAGCTCATTTATGAGACTTACAAATGAAGTTCTCCAACCTTTCCTTGGTGATTTCATTGTTGTATATTTGGATGATATACTTATATATAGCAAAAATAGTTATGATCATCTAGTGCATTTGAAGAAATTATTTGGCGAGTTAAGGAAAGCTAAAATATATGGAAAACTTAAGAAATGTGATTTTATGCTTGCAAGTGTAGTTTTCTTAGGCTATATTATTAGTGGAGAAGGTATTAAAGTAGATCCTAATAAGATTAGGGCTATAAAAGAATGGCCTATCCCTAAGAATGTTCATGAAGTGAGAAGTTTTCATAGATTAGCTAGCTTTTATAGAAGATTCATTAAGGATTTTTCTACCATAGCTACACCCATTACTCAACTCATGAAAAAGGGTGAATTTTATTGGGGACAAGAAGCTACTAAAGCCTTTGAAACCCTATAAGATAAACTTTGTCCTGCCCATATTCTATCCTTACCCAATTTTAACCTTCTTTTTGAAGTGACTTGTGATGCTAGTGGAGTTGGAATAGGAGGAGTACTTTCCCAAGAAAAGAAACCTATAGCATTTTTATCTGAAAAGTTGAATGGAGCCAAACTTAACTATTAGACTTATGACAAGGAATTCTTTGCCATTATACAGAGTCTTGAGATATGGAGTCATTATCTGAGACCAAAACCATTTGTGTTACATTCGGATCATGAAAGTTTAAAATACTTACATAGTCAAAAGAAAGTTAATCCGAGACATGCAAAATGGGTAAATTTTTTACAATCCTTCATGTTCTCTGTCAAAAATTTAGATGGTAAAGAAAATGTAGTCGCTGATGCTCTTTCTCGTAGGTCTACATTAATTGTTATGATGGATGCAAAAATCTTAGGTTTTGAAATGATTAAATAATTATATTCTAATGATGAAGATTTTAAGGACATGTTTAGTGCATGTAAAGATAATGGATACCATGGAAATTATGTCATACAAGATGGATTTTTGTTTAGACTAAATAAACTTTGTATTCCTAGATCTAGTATTAGAGACTTGCTTATCAAGGAAATACATGAAGGTAGCATGGCAGGACATTTTGGTATACATAAAACTATGGAATTATTACAAGAAAATTTCTATTGGCCAAGAATGGTTAAACATGTACAAGCCATGATAAGTAGTTGTTCTACGTGTCAAAAAAGCAAAATTTACTTTCATAAAGGCTTATACACACTTTTACCTGTTCCTGATAAACCATGGGAAGGAGTTAGTATGGACTTTATCTTAGGGTTATCGAGAACGTAACGTGGTAAATATTCTATTCTTGTGGTAGTATATCATTTTTCTAAAATGGCTCATTTTATTCCATGTAATAAAATCGATGATGCCACACATGTTGCTGAATTGTATTTTAGAGAAATTGTTAAACTTCATGGAATACCTAAAAGCATAGTTTCTAATCAGGATGTCAAGTTTATGAGTTATTTTTGGAAAACTTTATGGCATATGCTTGGTACTAAATTGTTATTTAGCACTTCACATCATCCCCAAACTGATGGTCAAACTGAGGTAACTAATAGAACTCTTAGTACATTATTAAGAGGTTTAGTTAATAAAAGTTCAAAAGATTGGGATGTGACGTTAGCTCATGCAGAGTTTGCTTATAATCGTAGTCCTTCTAGTACTACTCAAACTAGTCCGTTTGAGGTGGTGTATGGTGTGAATCCTAACATGCCTATTAACATGATTCCGTTGAAAAAAGGTGAAGTGAAAAAATATGAAGCTAAAGAGATAATACAATTTTTTCAACAACTTCATGAGAAAATAAAAAATAATATTGAAAAATCAAATGCCAAGTACAAAGCTCAAGCGAATAAGCATAGAAACTCTTATGTGTTTTCTCCTGGTGACTTAGTTTGGTTACATTTGCGTAAAGAAAGATTTCCTAATTTACGTAAAAACAAACTAATGCCAAGAGCCGATGGTCCATGTAAAATACTTAGGAAGTTTGGAGATAATGCTTATGAACTTGAACTTCCATATTCTTATGGTGGAATTTCAAGAAATTTTAATGTTGGTGATTTATCTCCTTATTATTCTGATGAAAATTTGAGGGCAAATTCTTCTCAACTTGGGGAGAATGATGCAGGAGCATCCCATGAACATAATGATTGTCATGTTCATACTAATCCTCAAGGTAAGGAAGGTGATTTAGCTTTCTTAATATTGGAGCCTATCATGTTAAATATACTTGATAATTCTTATATGCTTGACATTGAAAAACATTCAAGTTATTCTTGTAGGTATGTTATATATTTGCAAGAAGATGATGTTCATACACATTGATGTGTACAAGTTTTCTAAGGCATGAAAGGCTATGACATATATACATGGGATGATACATTACAACAAGAGATAAAGTGGTGAAATTCATTATTTGTATAAACTTGTTGTAAACCCTAACCCTAAGTATATTTTATATAAGTTAGGGTATTGCTATAATTTCATGTATGTATCTTAGTCAATTGTATAGCTTTGTAATATTAATCCTTAGTATCATTTAACCAATGATATTATGCTTTGGATTAAGGTTAATATGGGCTTAATTCAACCATGATTAATGGGCTAGATTAAGTAGGAATAATCGGCCGGTTAGGCTTGCTCACCACTGACTCTTCCTTCTCCTATATATACCTCCTTTGTGCGCATGATTGTATGTAGAATGAATAACAACGTTTTGATCAAACTTATGACAAGGAATTCTTTGCCATTATACGGAGTCTTGAGACATGGAGTCATTATTTGAGACCAAAACCATTTGTGTTACATTCGGATCATGAAAGTTTAAAATACTTACATAGTCAAAAGAAAGTTAATCTGAGACATGCAAAATGGGTAAATTTCTTATAATCCTTCGTGTTCTCTGTCAAACATTTAGATGGTAAAGAAAATGTAGTCGCTGATGCTCTTTCTCGTAGGTCTACATTACTTGTTTTGATGGATGCGAAAATCTTAGGTTTTGAAATGATTAAAGAATTATATTCTAATGATGAAGATTTTAAAGACATGTTTAGTGCATGTAAAGACAATGGATACCATGGAAATTATGCTATACAAGATTGATTTTTTTTAGACTAAATAAACTTTTTATTTCTAGATCTAGTATTAGAGACTTGCTTATCAAGGAAATACTTGAAGGTAGCATAGCGGGACATTTTGGTATACATAAAACTATGGAATTATTACAAGAAAATTTCTATTGGCCAAGAATGGTTAAACATGTACAAGCCATGATAAGTAGATATTCTATGTGTCAAAAAAATAAAAGTTACTTTCATAAAGGCTTATACACACCTTTACCCGTTCCTGATAAACCATGGGAAGGAGTTAGTATGGACTTTATCCTAGGGTTACCAAGAACGCAACGTGGTAAAGATTCTATTCTTGTGGTAGTAGATCACTTTTCTACAATGGATCATTTTATTCCTTATAATAAAACCGATGATGCCATGCATGTTGCTAACTTGTATTTTAGAGAGATTTTTAAACTTCATGGAATACCTAAAAGCATAGTTTCTGATCGGAATGTCACGTTTATGAGTTATTTCTGGAAAACTTTATGGCATATGCTTGGTACTAAATTGTTATTTAGCACTTCACATCATCCCCAAACTGATGGTCAAACTTAGGTAACTAATAGAACTCTTGGTACATTATTAAGAGGTTTAGTTAATAAAAGTACAAAAGTTGGGATGTTAAGTTAGCTCATGCAGAGTTTTCTTATAATCATAGTCTTTCTAGTACTACTCTAACTAGTCCGTTTGAGGTGGTGTATGGTGTGAATCCTAACATGCCTATTAACATGATTCCGTTGAAAAAAGGTGAATTGCAAAACTATGAGGCTAAAGAGAGAATAAAAGTTTTTCAACAACTTCATGAGTAAATCAAAAATCATATTGAAAAATCTAATGCCAAGTATAAAGCTCAAGCGAATAAGCATAGAAACTCTTATGTGTTTTCTCCTGGTGACTTAGTTTGGTTACATTTATGTAAAGAAAGATTTCCTAATTTACGTAAAAAAAAACTAATGCTAAGAGCCGATGGTCCATTTAAAATACTTAGGAAGTTTGGAGATAATGCTTATGAACTTGAACTTCCAGATTCTTATGGAGGAATTTTAAGAAAATTTAATGTTGGTGATTTGTCTCTTTATTATTTTGATGAAAATTTGAGGACAAATTCTTCTCAACTTGGGCAGTATGATGCAGGAGCATACATTGAATATAATGACTGTCATATTCATTCTAATCCTCAAGGTAAGGAAGATGATTTAGCTTTCTTAATGTTGGAGCCTATCATGTTAAATATTCTTGATAATTCTTATATGCTTGACATTGAAAAACATTCAAGTTATTCTTGTAGGTATGTTACATATTTACAAGAAGATGATGTTTATACACATTGATGTGTACAAGTATTCCAAGGCATGCAAGGCTATGACATACATGGGATGATACATTATAACAAGAGATAAAGTGGTGATATTCATTATTTGTATAAACTTTTTGTAAACCCTAACCCTAAGTATATTTTATGTAAGTTAGGGTATTGCTATAATTTCATGTATATATCTTAGTCAATTGTATAGCTTTGTAATATTAATCCTTAGTATCATTTAACCAATGATATTATGCTTTGGATTAAGGTTAATATGGGCTTAATTCAACCATGATTAATGGGCTAGATTAAGGAAGGATACTCAAATGGTTTAAGCTAGTCACCACTGAGCTTATTCTCTCCTATATATACCTTCATTTGTGCGCAGCTTTGTATAGAGAATATTGAATAAGAATTTTGATAAAACTTTGAGCAAGAGAGCTAAAGTCTAATCCTCCCTTTTGGGTCTAAATTGAGCAAGGAAAATTCGGGATTAATCCTTCCTCAAATCTTTCTTCAATTCAACACCTTTGAAGGTCATCAAATCTGTCAACACATCCTCGAACTTGTATCTTCAAGTTCTTTGCCTATAATCCGTCAATTCACTTCATTTTTTTTGCATTAGATTGATGGTGAAAGCTTCTAATACAAATTTCAATCCAAATTTCTGTTACTTTGATAAAAAAAACCACATTAGATGTTAGTTAGATTTGTGTTTTAGGTTTAGGTTTAGGGTTAGGTTTGGTTTGAAAAGAATATATAAGGTTGTGTTTGGTTGGTATGGAAGATTAGGGTTTTGAATGGAAGATTTAGGCCTTTAGTTCTGTATATCGAATCAGGGATTTGATTAGCCTCGAATTAGAGTCAAATTTTGATGGTAATTATTATAGAAAAATATGGACTAAGAATAGTAGAAAAGATATGGTTTAATCCCTGATTCACACAAACCAAAAGATTAAAACTTTCATGCTAAACCATTTACATAGGTTCGATTTGCTTGAGTTTAAACTCACACATAATTCACTTGTTTTCAACTTCAATGTTGGCCTTCAACTTCAATTCCATTCTTCATATGCTCATGTTTAACATTCATGTAGATTATAACCTTTCTACCACTAGCTAAAGAAAAATTTGAAAGATTCTAAATTTAAAGATATTATGCTACTTTTATGCTAACTTTATTATCTAAATTAACTGATAAATTAGATAAATTAATAATGATGCACATAAAGCTTGCCAATAAAATCCCCATGCATGTTTTCATTCCCTCCTTGCATGCAATGCATATGCACCTAGTGAAATACCCAAAACCCTAATTTAGAAAATTATGGCAAATAAGGATTTATTAGGAAAATTAATTAAATAAACTATTTTTTATTAAAATAAGATGGAATTAATTAGGGCAAATCTAGGAGAAATTAATAAATAAGAAAATTTGAGTATTTTTGCTAATTAAAATGGAATTTAGGAAAAATATTTTAAAAACCCTAAATTAACCTAAAAAGAGAAATTAATTATTATTTTAATATTAATATTTTTTATATCTCAAAATACCCAAAATATATTAATTAACCCCAAACCCACCTTTTTCCTTTTTCTTTTTTTTTTCTTTTTCCCTCTCTTCTTCCTTTCCTTTCCTTTTTTCTTCTCTTCCTTCTTCCTTTCTTTTTCTCCTTTTCCCTCCGACCTAGGCCAGCCCGCTTGCGGCCCAATCTCCCCTTCCCTCCAGTGCAGCCAAGGCCCGCGTCGCTTTTTTTTTTCTTTCTTCTTCTCCCGGCCGATCCGGCTTTTTCCTCTCTTTCTTCTTTTCTCCTGGACCGTCGGTCCAGCCCCTTCCTTCTTTCTTCTTCTTCATCTTCTTCCTCACACCGTTTGCAACCCCCCTCGACCAGCACTAAGATTTATGCCACTGATCACGTTGGTTGACCCATCATTCTCCCCATGTATTCCCCATTGTCTTCCCTGTCATTTCACCATGGTCGGCCATCCCCTCTCCTACATGTGCCATCCCCTCTTCCTCGTCAAAAATGGCCTATGAAGGTAGACCTATGCCCGCCTACCCTCACCTACCGATGCCTCATAACCCTTTCCCCCTATTTCCCCGCTCCCCTTTGTCGTTTTCCCTTCCAATTGACCTATATATAACCCCGAAGGCTACCATAATCAGGTTCTTATTTTGGCAGCCCAGAAATCCAATCGCACGCCACCGCCCAAACAGACCACCATTTCTCTTCCGTCAGCCGTCACCACCACCCACTCTGGCCACCAAAACCTTCCCTACACCGCCCTCTACACAATCGAGCCGCCCTTCTTTCTTTTTCTTGCCCTGAACAAGACACCCCGACCGTGGAAAGTCCCCCTCCCGAATAGCCCACTTTGACTCTGCGCCGCTCCTCGTGCCACCATCTGCCACCGATTCTGCCACCTATAACACCACCTCTACCCCCTAAAACAACCAAGGGACCTTACTCTAACTCCCCACACCTCCATCTCCCCCAAATTCCCTTTCCCCTAGCCTCTACACCCATCTCTCCACCTCTCCTCCTCCTCCGCTACCACCGCCGCCGCCGGCGGCTCCACCACCAAGCCTAGGTGGCATTCCAATTTCTTAACCCTTAAACCTTTTTTAAAAAAAGTGTTAATGTTTTTTAATATTAATAGTATTATTATTAGTGTTATTATTATTATTATTATTATTATTATTATTATTATTATTATTATTATTATTATGCCATTACACTTGGCCATATTATCACCATTACTACTACTACTACTACTACTACTACTACTACTACTACTACTACTACTTTTATTATTATTATTATTACTATTACTATTACTAGCATTATTAATATAAGTATCATTAAGTTCATTACTTTTATATTATTTTCATCACTATTATTATTATTCTTACCAAAATTTGAGGTTGATATTAGTATTGTTGTAAAAACTAACAATAATAATAATATTATTATTATTAATATTGAAACCATTACATTAATACTATGAAAATTACTATGACTTACTTTGGTTAGTAGTGGCATGATTAATTATTTTGAGAATAATAACCCTACTTTTAATTATAAAACTAATGTTATCATTATTAGCCTTAATAGTAGGCCATAATAGGGGTAAGATAGGAAATTATGGTAATTCTGGTAAGAGGGAGATTAACCCATACTATTTCCCTCTTATAGGTGAATCAAGTCAAAACCCTAATGAGGCGTAGGAGCATGCTCCAAGCCCCGTGACACTTTAGGTAAGGGTGTAGCTAAGGCCGTATGTGTGATGTGTGTCTTACATGCCTTGGATGTCCCGAATAATTATATGTCATGTACTATATGCTATTATCTTAGCTATTTTATGTGTAGCGTGGCTTGGAACAAAGGTATATTCATGTGCTCTCTTCTGGTGTGTGCCAACATGGATATGCTGCAAGTTGTGACTTGATGTGATGTGATGTGGCCCCTTAGGGCATGCATGCTAGGGTATTTGATGTGGTGATGTGGGACGGAGGCATGAAAAAGAAAAATGGGAAAGTAAGATAACCAAGGGGAATTAAGTTGCCTAACATAGGTAAAAATGACCTAAATAACCCATGATCCATGAGTGGTGAATAAAAGGGGGGATTTAAATAAAATGAAAGAGTGGGAGAAACTAGGGTTTGCATGGGAATTTTAGGGTTTGGCATGATAGATATCGAGGGTTTTGCATAGGGTGGTTAGAGTCCGCATGGGCACAAACCTTATGTATGGAAAGTTACCTTGGGGCGTGAGAAAGGTAATAGAAGCATCGTTTGGGTGACTAGGGGCTTCGGGTGAAAATAGTACGTGGGACAGTATAAGGGTGCGTAGGAGAGCATGCTAAGGTTTGGAAGGAAACCCTAATTTGATAAGGTGAAAAAAGAAAAAGGAAATAAAATGAATAAATAAATAATAAATGAGGATGAGTGAGGTATGAATGGAGGGTTGAGTCTGAGGGTCGTGACGTGTGGGGTTTTGAAATAGTGTGGGTTGCGTGAGGCAGAGAGGATGGGCCACACAATCGAAACTAAGGTTTCTAGAGAAGACCCTAGGGTAGGCGATGAGTGGACTTTGAGGGTATAAGGTGTGGGCCTCGACCCCTACACTTAGGAGTTGGGCTCCCGATGTAAGTAAGTGGATTACGGGAAGGATGTTGGGGCAAGTTAGGAGGTGCAGAGGTCTCAAGATATGGGACAAACCCTCTTAGGAGGATAAGTGTAGCTGGAGTTAGCCATGCATGTCTAGGGTGAATTTTTTTGAATAAGATACAGTAAAACACTAATCATGTAAAGTGGAAGATTATTGAGCCGGACCTAGACTGATCCATCGGCATAATAGTGGCCAAGTGTCAGGGTGCTGTGGAGACCGATCCACCGACATATAATAGTGGTTAGGTGTGTTCTGCCCTATAAGTGACCTATCCATCGGTTAAAATAGTGGGGGATTCCGAGCTCAATAAACCAAACCCTAAATTTGTTAAGACACGTAAAAGATACTAAGTACTTACAATGGAACACCATGAGAGTCGAAGCCAGACCGATCCATCGGCATAATAGTGGCCAGGAGCATTTGCCCGGGAGACCGATCCACCGACATATAATAGTGGTTAGGTGCGTTTTGCCTTGTAAGTGACCGATCCATCAGCTATAATAGTGGGGTTCCCGTACTCGCATGGAATGATAAAAATTATAGTGTGAAATAAGTACTATTTAGAGAATAAATAATCAGTTTATACGAACCACTGTTGGCCTTTATTTACCTGAGAGATTGTAGGCTATCATGTTGTTGTGATTATGTTATGTTCTCTTATGTGTTGGCCTTAATGCATGGTTACCTTGCTCAGTACGTAGCGTATTGACCACCCGTTTCATAGGTGCTGGTCATTCCCATGAGTAGAAGACCCTTCTGACTTGGTGCAGGTTGGTGATTCTTTCTTCGATGCCTACAACACTTACGAGGTATCGGGCGAGGCTGAGAGTTGAGCCTGGACCTAGCTTGGGGGTCGAGCGTGACATAGCCGGAGTCTATCATCCATTTTATCTTTCCTGTATTGTTATATTTTGTTTTATTCTATTGTATGATGTTTTCTATCGTTTGGTACTTTAAAACTATACTTTTGGGTTATACCTTTTGATTACGGCACTCTGATTTCCTGTACGGTTAATGACTCATTTCTTTTATGAATGCTCATTTTAATTATCGAATCATGTTTGATGTACATCCCAATCAGTCTTAACACTTGGTACTGGAACGATAGAAGTGAACCAGTCTGGTACTAAGTGTGGCGATAATATCCCCATAATTTACATTTGTCCATTTCGCTTTGGCTAAACCTTTTCATTAGACGAAATTTTTCAGTTGTAAATTTTGGGGTATTACACGTAGACACTTAGTTTCTTATTTGTTACGTTTTGAGTAACGTAACTATCCTTTGGTATTTAAATTTACGGGAGAGACTTTCTAAATGAACAATAATTGGTTCCATAATTATGAAAGCCAATTCTTGAGTATTTGCTCCTGCATCAACTATCTTCTCTTTTCACCTTCTTCTTACCAAAACCCAAAAATATTATTATAAAATCATTCAAAGTAATATTCCTAACATCATTAACCAACTATTAACAACTAGAAAAATATACCAAGAATAAAATAAGTTTGGTTTGGTGGAACCACAATGGGGAATGCACCAAGGGCTGGGAGAAAATGAGGACAAAAGGAAAAGTTGAGGAAGTTAGGGGTTGAAGGTTTGTATATTGGCATGATAAACAAAAAAGTTTGGGGAGTTAAGTTAGAAGAGGACACACGAGTAACTAGCCGGTTGACAAGGCAAGGGGATGGTTTACATGGATGAATGACGTAATAATACCCAACCAAACTTGAAAGGCTCACACTGGTAAGGCTAGGTAAAGAGAGTAGCTTATGAAAAAAAATATGAAGGTTGTGCTACGAAGTAAGCTTATGGTGTAGGCTTCTCAATAAGATGGTGGCCTGGTTGAGCTATGGTAGTGCTCAATCATGGAGGTGCTAGGTTTTTTGTTGTCTAATACTCTAGTAAGGAATATTCATTAAGAAGCTTAGTTGAGGCATTAGTGAGATAAAATAGGGGCAATGGTGGTGGCTCCAGATGATACCAATGTAGGATGAGGGAGGAGAACCAGGATCTAAAACAAACAAAACATAAAAGATGATGGTAAACTATTAGGGAAATAAAGGTCGATAAAGGAAAAATGAAAGAGTTGGAAAGCTAGAACACTAGATGAGAAGAGGAATAAGAGCTTGGCTACTAAAGAAGTGAAGAACAAGAGGAAGATAAGGAAGGAGGGGCATGGTTTAAAGGGACAATTGTGTGAGAAGAGAAAGAGAAGAAACCAAGGAGGCATGTTGGTACATGAGAAGAACGAAGCCATATATTCAAGGGATCATGTGAAATAAGAGGCAAAGCTAGGTGTACAATGATGGGGGTATTTTAACAAAGTTGGTATCGTGTAAACCATGGTGAGGCTGGTGTAGGATGGTACATTATAGTGAGGTATTTGATCATGTGAAAATAGATGAGTTAGGTTGGGGTGGGTAATGAGATGAAACATGTTGGGTAAGGGTATGCTTGAGTACACCATGTGAACTAGGCCAGCTAATGGATATGGAACAAAATGGTGCAGAGTTGAAGGTAGGAAAAGTAGTTCGGTTGGGCAAGGATGTCTTTGGCAAGGTTAGTACATGGGGAAGCATTTAAAGAAAATATTGTTGAGTACTAGTTTGGTTGAGTTACTCGAGTAGGCCAAAACAGGAAGGGAAGAATAAGGCGGGGGTATGGGGATAATTTAACTTTGACTAAGGGGTTGGAGATTTAGTTGAGTTTTGGTTGTGTTTGGGAGAAAATATTAGTGAAAACATTTAGGTTAAAATTTATTAATTAATAATATCAATAAATTTTAAGAGGTTATTAAGTACTAAAAATTCTTACCTAATTAATATATTATTATTGTTATTGTTATTGTTATTACAATTATTAATAGTCTTATTATATTCTTTTATATATTAATATACTAGTCTAGATTACTAACACATATTATTAATAATGATAATAATACATATAATAATAAGATATACAACCCTAAAATAAAGCCATAGTTAATTGTATGCAATAATCAAGTTTTAAATTAGAGTATCTAAATTACGGTTTATATAAATGGGATATTACTTAAGGTCCCTCAAAATGTTGAAATAATTGAAATTACTAGTCTTGGAGTTCCCACTACCTCAAAGTCTAAGAATAAGATATATCTTCAAGAAGAAGATTGAGGGCTCTATTGGTAAATAGAAGATGATAGTGGCTAAATTTGATTCAAACAAGCCATAAAAGAATGACAGAGGGTAGAAATGAAAAAGGAATAGCTGAAAAGATAAAGAATCTAGAGAAGGGGAAGGCTATGATGAAAATAAAAGGTTTCTAAGGTTAAATCAACATGAATGAAAAAGGTAAAAACATTATGTCCAACTTTGAAAAATTACTAAAGTTTCTGGATAAAAGGGAAACGTTGAAAATAAATATTATGCTAGATCATGGCTGAGTTTTTAGGGCATGATTGATTTGAAATATGTGTATAAAAGCTAAGGTTATAATGATTTTTTCAATTTAAGATGTATAAGTACTTAATTTTTAAATTTTATGCAAGTATATTCTTTATTGATGGCACTAATGTCATGACAACAACTTCTCTTACCGATGTAGTGTTATATGTCATGTTTTTAAGTAAAATATTAGATATTACCACTAGCGGATATGATGAATTTGTGAAAGGAAGTTCGTTTAATGATCATTTAATTTAGTCTATTACAATGTTGAGAAAGTTATTTAGGAGGGATTTTGTTATGGAAGGAATGATTTATATGAGTGCATGAAATGCCCCGAAATTTCTAATTTTAAAAATTATAGTTAAATAATATTTTATTAGGAAAATTATTTAAATAAATTATTTTTATTAAAATAAATGGGAATTAATTAGGGCAAATCAAGAAGGAATTTATAAATATTTTAAAATGGAGAAATTTAGGTATTTTAGCTAATTAAGGATTTTATTTTGGAAATTAATTAAATAAATTATTTTATTTAAAAAAAGAAGGAGAAAATATTTTCAAATTAATAGGAATTTTATAAAGAATTTAATTGGAGAAATTTAGGTTGTTTTGTTAATTAAAAAGGAAATTATGAAAAATCTTTTAAAAATCCTAAATTAGCAGAAAAAGGAATTTAAATATTATTATTTTTAAATATCCCAAATATTCTATTTAATTTAATTAACCCAACCTACTATGTTTCTCTTTTCCTTTTGCCTTTTTCCTTTTTCCTTTTCTTTCTTCCTTTTCCCTTTCTTTTTCTTTCTTCTTCTTTTCTTTTTCTTCCCCGACCTAGGCCAACCCAGCGGCCCAAGTCCTCCCTCCCTACTTCCTTTCCTTTCGCTAGGCCCAGCCTGCGTAACCGTCTCCTTCCTTTTCCCTCGCCGAGCCGCGTTTTGCTTCTTTTTCCCTTGGACGCTACATTTTATTCCCCTGTTTTAATGATCGTGCCCAACTGCCCGGTTCCCTTTCCTCCTTTTCTTTTCTCCCCGAACGCCAGTCCGCCCCCACCTTTTTTTCTTCTTCTTCCTACTTCTCCCCCCTAACGCCGTCGACGGCTGTAACTTCGCCACCCTAGCCCTGGATTTTCACCGCCGTCAACGCCCCATTGACCTGCCGTTTTTCTCCTCTCTCTTCCTTGCTAAACCATCGACCTTTTCACCGAACCATATCTCCTCTATTCTCGTGAGATTCCCTTCTTTTTCTACATAACCACCCCTTGCCCCGTTGAATTTCGCCGGCCAAAATGATGCCGCCCGTGAGCTCGAACCAGCCTACCCTATTACCACGCCAACCCACGAAACCCTACCCTCTCATTTACACTCTATAAATGCCCCCATAATAACCTGTATTGAGCCTTTGATTTCCTTACCCAGAATATTTCCCTTGTGAGCCGCCGCCCTTTCAAACACCGTTTCCACCACCGTCGGCCAACTACACCACCCTCTCTTCCCACCAAACTCATCCTTGCACTGCCCTCTAACTACCTAAACCTCCCTCATCCCTTGATTCTTCTAGCACAAGCCACTCTAGATGTGCAAAGTAGCCCCCTCAACCAACCCATTTTCTATCTCTGCCACCCTTCGCGTCACTGTCCGCCACCTCTTCCGCCGTTACCGCCGCTCCTTTCACCTTCCAATCTATTCTGCAGACCACCCTCTACCTTTCCCTACCTTTCTTTTCCTCTCCCTCCCTCTCCTCCTCCCTTTCTCTTCTTCTTCCCCATTCGACCACCACCGCAACTATCGTGCATCGCCACCTTTGGCTGCGCCACCACCTTCATTCTACACCTCTCCCTCTAGGAAGTCTTAAACACCCCAAGTCCCACCTTCATTCTCCCTATTTTGTTCCCAGCCTTCAACTTTTTCCCTTTTCTTCTCTTTTTCCGGCCACCACCACCAGTGCCGCCTGTCACCACCAGCCTAAGGTTGAACCCTAGACCCTCTCAACCCTTTTTCCATATTTTTACAAGCTTTATTTTATTTTATATCATTTATTTAAAATATATTACTAATATTATTATTATTATTTCTATTATTATTATTATTACTATTACTATTACTATTATTATTATTATTATTATTATTATTAATGTTTTTATTATTATTTCTATTGAGGGCCGAAGCCCTATTATATTTTTTATTTCGATTTTATTATTATTATTCTTATTATTGTTATTATCTTTATTATTATTATTATTATTAATATGTTATTATTATTATTATTATTATTATTATTATTATTATTATTATTAGTACTATTTTGAAATTATTATTATTATTATTCCATTATTATTATTACAACTATTTTACTATTAGTGTTGCTATTATTATTATTAGTTTTATGCGATTATTATTATTATTATTATTATTATTATTATTATTATTTTCAATGTTAATATTATTATTCTATATAGGGCTGAAACCCTATTGTGCCTATTCTGAATTATAGTAGTAGTATTATAGATATCACGTCTTATTATTAATAGTTTATCAATAGCATTTATTATTCTTATTAGTGTTATTATTATTATTATTATTTAATAAGTTTATTATTATTCAATGTGGGGTAGAAACCCTATTTCATTTTATCTTCAAATATTATCCTTACTATTATTACTATTATGATTATTATCATTTTTGAAATATTATTATTGTTTTTATCATTATTATTATTACTATTTTATTATTATTATTACTAAATTTTATTATTAAAGTCACTATTATTTTTATTAGGGTAAAGTCTTCAACGTGATATTATCAACTTTTATAATATTACTATTATTTCTTATATCTGTAGTAAGATAGTAATTAGTTAATGTCATTTTTATTATTAATATTTTATTATTTTATCAAAAGCCTAGTCTTAGAATAATATAGTAATTAATAGTATTTTTGGTAGGATGAAATCTAATTTTAGCTTTTCCCTCGTATAGGTGAGACCAGTTAAAGCCCTAAAGAGGCGTAGGAGCGTGCTATTGTTTTAGGTAAGGGTGTTATTAAGGTCATATGTGTGTTTATGTGCATTATATGTTTGGTGTGCTTTATATTATATGTTTATCATTATCAATTATTTCGTATGTGGTATGATGTAGAGTTGAAGTATGTTTTTGTCTATTTACATGGTATGTGTATTATGTATATGTGATGAATGGTTTGTGACCCTTTATACATGCATGTGAGGATGTTAATATGGTTTGTGTGGGGGAAAGGATGAAAGAGGAGAATGGGGAAACAAGTTGACCAAGGGATGTGAGTTGACCTAAGTATTTTAATGATCCATGAGTGGAGGAATAAAATGGAAAATTTAGGGTTTCGTGAGAGAGAATTTAATCTATGGTTTTATATGGGAGAATCTAGTTTTTGGTCTTATATGGGAGAATCTAATTTATGATTTTGCATGGCTTTGTATGGGAGAATCTAGTTTATGGTTTTGTATGGGAGAATCTAATTTATGGTCTTATATGGGAGAATCTAAAGTAGGGTTTGATATGAATGGACTTAGGGTTTCGCATGGCAGATTCTATGGTGTTGTATGGATTGAATCTAGGGTTTGGTGTGAATGAATCTAGGTTTTTGCATGGAGGAATCTATTGTTTTGTATGGTGGAATCTAGGGTTTTGCATGGATGGATCTAGGGTTTGCATGGTTGAATCTAAGGTTTCACGTGGAAGTTTTAGAGTTTGCATAAAAAAGTTTGAAGGTTTGCATAGGGAGGTTAGCATCTGTATGGGAGTAAAGTTTACATATGAAAAGTTGATTTGGGGTGTGAGGAAGGTAATGTGAGTGTTGTTTGGGTGTTTGAACATTTTGGGATGAAAAATAGTACGTGGAGCAATATAAGAGTACGTTGGAGGTCGAGCTAGGGTTTGGTGTGGACAATTAGCGTTTGGTGTGGCTGCTTAGGGTTTTTGTGGTATCATGTGTATTGGGTGATTAAAGTGTAATTATGAGGGTGGAATTTATGATTTGTGATGTGTGGAATGTTAAAATGATTTTGGTCGTGTGAAATGAAGTGGGATGAACCACAAAAGTTAAAATTAGGGTTTTGGGGTAAAACCCTAAAGTGAGATGTGGAGTGGACTTGGAGGTGTGTGGTAGTGGGCCTTGACCCACATATTTCGGTGTTGGAGTTCTAGTGTGATTTTGAGTATAGAGGAGAGGTTGTTGGATAAGTTAGAAGGTGTAGGGTTCTCATAGTATAATACGAATCAGTTGGAGGATAAGTGTAAGGGAGTGAGTTATGCATGTCAAAGGTTAAAATTTTTCGAATAATACACTTACGACATTAATCATTTAAAGTGTAAGATTGTTGAGCCAGGCCCAGACCAGTCCACCGATGAATAATAGTGGTTAGGGCATGATGTCCTATGTGTAACCGGTCCACCGGTAATAATAGTGGTCAGGCTTTGTACCTGTGCATTTCTGGTCCACTGGCTATAATAGTGGGGGATTTTGTGCTCAAAAAAATCAAACATATTTATGCTAAGATATGGGAAAGACACTAAGTACTTACAATGAAACACCATGCGAGAAGGGGCTAGATCAGTCCACCGGCGAATAATAGTGGTCAGGAGCTTTATGCCCTGTGTGTTTTCGGTCCACCGGCTATAATAGTGGGGTTCTCGTACTCGTATGGATTTGATAAAAAGCATGGTGTGAAATGATTTCTAATCAGAGATTAATTAAATAATTAATCCGGACTATAAATGGGCCTTTATATATCTACCTGAATGATTGTTCGATATTATATTATCATGATGGTCTTTATGTTCTTTTATTCTTATGTATGCTTTATGTGATTTTATGTGTTGGCCTTAGTGCTCGATTACCTTTCTCAATACGTAGCGTACTGATCACCCTTTTCATGGGTGCTGCTCATTCCCACAAGTAGTTGGCCCTTCTGACTTTGTGCAGGTGGGCGAGACATCCGACAGGGCTGAGTGTTGAGCTTGTGGTTGGCTGAAGGTTCGAGAGTGTCGTGGCCAGTTTCACTCTTCTTGTTAATTTATCTACTCCTGTTATTTCTTTTGTATCGAATATACCCTTTTACGATTCATTACTTGTACTGAGTATTTTAAATGAATCTTTTATCGATTGTAATCTATTCCTCTTTTGAATATGAATAATAATTCTTTACGCGTACTCTGATTTTATTTTACAACCGTTTAATGCTTATTTTGAGTTTAGATTGTCTTGATTTATAATTGATTATTAATTTTCTTCTAACCTTAGCAATTGGTATTGAAGCGGTCGGAGAGAACCAGTTTGGTACTAAGTGCGGCGGTAACATTCCCAAAATTCACGGTTTTAATTTTAAATTCTTCCGCGTTTAAAAAAAAGTAGTAACTTTTTGGGTGTTACAGTACAAGTTTAAGGAATTCATGTGTTTGTGCTAAAAACTCTCACATTAAGAGGGTGGAAGTCGGGCTAGGGTGTGGACATGATCCTAATGTGTCTCATGGATGAGGAGAAGATTAAATTTCCAAGCATCATAATACATTGTATTATCTACTAGATGTTACTTACCATTCCCTACTCTATGGGGGATGGTTGACTAATATCTTTGAGCACTTAAGTATTAGGGTTAAAAGTTCTAAATTTGGAAGAATGGCCCCCTTAGCCATGAGTGTCATAAAAATTAAGGGCATAATTTGATGTGTATTGGAGGCACATAGGTTCAAAACAAGGTAACTGAGATCAATCACTTAACAATCAAATTTAGAAAAGAAGAAATTTTATGGATTTCATGGAATAGAGTTAGAGCTTGTGAGTTTAGCATTTCCAATTCTACAATGAAGATTTGAAATTTTTTTAGATCTAATTGGGGTTATTAATTTCAATTAAGTAAATTAATTAATGCTAGAAAACTATGGTTAATAAGGGTACTAATGGTGATGATTACTGTTACTAAAAGAAAGAGGGTTAGAGTTTTGAAGATGAAGAATGTTGTGACATATTACATGTGCGTATGGAGGTTAGTTTGATGGAAGATTATGGGGATACGAATGTGTTGAAATAACATAAACTCTCTCTAAATAAATCACACAAATATTAAGTAGTATATATATATGTATATATGTATAGTGAGAGAGAGAGAGAGAAAGAGAGAGAGAGATGAGAAATAAAATTAGCCAAAATTATAGCATAACATTATAGCATAATATTAGCTTCCCATCAAAGTCAAAAAAATGAAAACAAAATATAAAAAAAATAGCCATAAGAGTTGAGGGCCATATACTACCAATAAAGAAGAGAATTGAAGAATTTACAATGCCACCACAAATATAAGAGGAAGAGAGGTAGATCATGATTTTTTGGTATGATTTTGAATTTGAAGAATTGTAGTTCTATATTCTCATATTATCATGTTAAATATTTTATGTATAATTCAAATTATATATTTAATTGAACCATGTTTGTTTAAAATAATAGCATGTTCTAATTTGCTCATTCAAGCAATATGAGGAATCCATACTCTTTATATTATTTAATGAATGTATTGCATGATTTATAAATTAATATTATTTTATGCTTGTATTTATTATTGTCCCATGTTAATAGACTAATCATCTTTAGTTAGTATTTACCAAGATGAGTCAAGGGTGGAAGTTAATTCTCCACTATAGGTTGAATAAAATAAATTGGAACTGAATGGTTTATGAGAACGTTTATGTAATTTGAAAATAATTAATTAATTAAAGATAAAATAATATCCTTTATTTTTTTCTAGATATAGTGTGACTAATAATTAGTGTTAAAACTCCATAGTTCATGATAGTGTGTTAGTTATATATTTCCATAAACATATAGTTGGTAATTGAAAAATCAAGTAATTGACTAACTAAAGTTTATATTAAGTTAGAAGTGGTCTGGATTTATTTGTAGTTCTTTTAATTAATTTAATTAACATTTGTTAGGTTTTATTTATTTTATTTTAGAGATTTAATATGAAACTCTTAATTTAGATTAATAATTATTTTTTTATTTTGATATCCTAGGCCTCATTTAATTTATTAGAGTTTTTGCATTATTATTTATTATTTGCGGGAATAATATCTAGTACTCATGAGTGCCTATATTACTTGTGATCAGAATACTTGCTAATAGTTAGATATGTTTAACTGAAATTAAGTTTTTGGTGCCATATCTGGGACTAATTTAATATCCCTAGACATGAAATTTTAAATCTTCGTCTAGCTAACTTTTACTTTTACTTTTAGTTTTTAGTTTCTAACATTACTTGATCTTCTATGTCTTTAGTGTTCTTGTATTTGTGTAGGTAGCTAGTATATGAACTAAAGCAATCTAGTTGAATTTGTATCATTAGATTAGAGATTGAGAAAAAAAATTCATAAGTTAAGGGAACATTTGAAATTCTTTATTACTACAAAGAAATAAAACAGAAAAACGGCTGAAGAGGAGCATAATCAGTAACAACAAGTTGGGATATCCTTAAAAGTGTGTACTACCCCTAATATTATGGATTTTTCTTCGACTATTAGAAGATCACCAGTTGAAGCTCATAATTTCAAGATCAACCTTACTAACATTTAGATTATACAAACATCATTCTAATCTAGATGTATACCTAATGATAACCAACATGCTCATATTGCCATTTTCATCAAAATCTACAATAGTTTCAAAATAAATGATCATTATAGTAATGCTATTAAGCTTATATATTTTTTATTCCCATTACATGATAAAGCTAAGAGTTGGCTAAATTATCTATCATCTAGTTCTATTTTAACCTGGGATGATTTAGTTAATTTGTTTCTTTCTAACTCTAAAAATTACAAAATTATGAAATGTCATCAACACTTCTATGCAAATTTATTTAGAAACACTATATGCTACATGGGAATTATTCAATAATTTATCAAGGAAATTCCTGTACCATAATTTACCTATTTCGTAACAAATGCAAACTTTTTTATGATTTTATATCTGCTACTAACTACTCTATGATGCAGGTAGTGCTATTATGAATAAAAATTTTGAGCAAGTGTATGATTTTATTAGGAATTAGCGTCTAATTCCCATTAATGTCATTCTAAATGTGCTCTAGTATAAAGGAATATGAGAATTCATTCTATCAATGACATCATCAAAATATTACAGGTTAAATTGGATTTAACAACAAAGAAATTATATAATTTAAGGGTGCTTCATGTATATAGGTTCAAGAAAATATTTTTATGTGTATTTTATGTGATGGACCAAAAGATAGTATAGAGTGTCAAGTAGGTAAGTATTTCCATCCATCTCTTTATCAAGTAAATTATCTTTCCAACAATTTTAGTAGGAAAAATAATACATACTCAAAGATATGTAATCCAAGGTAAAGAAACCATCTAAAATTTAGTTGGAGGAACAATAACTCGGTGATACCCTAGACTTCCACCATAAAGACCTATGTAACTTCCATTCTCTTAATTTATCATGTAACACTTCGTATTTTAATTAGCTTGATATCTTGAAGTGTCTTGATACTTTAAGTATCTTGACATATTAAGCTTCTCCTTGTAAATATGTCACAATCTTGCAAGAATATCTTAAATTAATTGCATTTGTGTTAGAAAGATTAACAAATACAAGTAATATTATTAGCTCCATTACCTAGTATGTTAAATCCTCATTGTCTTGAGAATCCATGGATGCTCTTGCATCACTACAAGAACCATATCCTTAAGAGGCAAATAAAGAAGAGGAAAAAGCTAAATAATAAGCATATGAGTCACAAGAAGAGGTAACTAAGAATCCAACACAAGAGGTAAAACTCTATATATTTCCTCATCCATTTCTTGGTATAATATACTAGAGTAAGTTAGATAATTTACTAAATTTCTTGATATTTTGAAAACATGCATCTTAATTTACCATTCATTAATATCATAAGTAACTAAATAGTTTTAAAAATTATAATTATATATATAGTCTTTTTTTAATTATGATTATCTCAAAAACATCAAATAACATGACTTAGTGAAAATTAAATTGGTTTGTTAGTTAAAAAGATGCTTATAGAGCTAAAAACGAGATTAGGATACATTAGTGTACAAGTCAACATTGTTTGTCAAAACCACCTTTTATCATTATGAAAGTGACTATAAGACTTAATGAAATTTGAGGAATTCAGATATCAATAAATAAAAATAAATCATAAAATAGTGTGCTAGGAAAAAGTGATTTAGAATATTCTCATATTATAATCATAAAATAGGGTTTCATGAGCCCTAAATGAAATTTAAACTTTTATAATATCTTTTAATCATCTTAAAATATTTAAATAAGACTTAAAATGGTATTTAAAAACTAAAATATATGTAGTAGGAAGAATTCCACAAATGTTCGAAGGGTTTTGGAACGAAAATTTCTATATAAGACATAGTGTCAATTATTCACCTAACATTAGAGCCTCAAGTATATATTCACTCAAAATTAGTTGAATACGAGGTAGAGGAGATGGCTAAAGTTGGTGAAGGACTACAATATCGAGTTGACTTACAAAGAGGGTAAGGCCCATGTAGTTATAGAAGCCTTGAGAAGGAATACATCACACTCTTTGAGTTCTTTTGTGGTGGTCAACTAATTTCTTGAGGAGCTTGCTGAGTTAGGGATATATCTCATCTAGTAGGGTCATTTGGTTGTTTAGATGAGTGCTTTAATGATTATGCTAATAGTGTTTAATGATATCCTAGCTAGGTTACCTAAGAATGTCAACCTAAGATGAGTGTTTTAATGATTGCACTAATATAAGATGGTTGAGTTGAGAGCTTTGGTTTTCATGAGGATAGTAGAATTTGATACAAGGATTATAGGTGTATACCTTAAAGTAGCACATATCTAAAGCATTAGATTTTATAGGAGGGTCACTATACCCCCTATTTTTTCATCTAGGAGGGGATAAGTTATACAAGAACCTTCATTCAATTTATTGACAGACTTGCATGAGGCAAGAAATAAGGAAGTTTGTGTTAAGATGTATCACATGTAAGAAAGTAAAGATACATCACCACAAACATGTAGGGTTAGTTCAACCTTTTGATTTACTGGGATGGAAGTGGGACCCCATCTCTATAGATTTTTTGAGTGAGCTATAAGGACTCATAGCATGTGGAATATAATTTGGGATATCATTGATTGGTTAACTAAATTAGAAGTTGTACTAATGAAGTTAGCTTGGAGTATAGATCAGTTTGTCGATGCTTACATGTAGTATGTGGTGAGTAGGTATAGTACACCTATGAACATAATCTCCAATAGAGATTTTTGATATTCCTTTCTGTGACACCCCCAAATTCACTACTGAAAAATTTCGTTAATTAAAGGAAATTAGCGGAAGCAAATTAAGTAAAACGTGAACTTTGGGAGTATTACCGCCACACTTAGTACCAGACCGGTTCACTCATATCGTTCCAGTACCAAGTGCTAAGGCTAAGAAAAATGAAATACAATTTGAAAGACATTCAACATGCATAAATCAGAGTAAATTGCAAGAAATTCAACATACTTAAATCAGAGTAGCTCATCAAATCGCTTACAGGAATAAAATCCACCAATGGTGGTTAAAGTAACAACATCACATCAAAAACCAAGAAATTAAATGAAGAAGGAGGAAAACCCTAACGATACCGGATAACTCCTTACTCTCTTTCCCGTAGCTCACTTGAGTAGCACCTGAAAAGATCTGCAAGGGACACTGCCCATTGAATAGACAGGGGCCCCACGAATGGAACCCTTCAGTACTACGGTACTGAGTAACCCTTTAAAGTCCCACTTAAAAGTAGGCCCGCAATGTAACACATGAAACAAGCTACATACATATATATAAAATTCACGCCATCAACATTCACATAGCATATCAATATATCGTTACGAACAATCGGTACTTACGGTCTTAAGCCATGTCATAATGCAAACTCAAACAATCAGGCCTTAAGCCACTATTCCACTATAAGTAATTAGTACTTGCCCATTATTTTGTTCACATACATAACTGGTTTTATTGAGCTTGGGACCCCCACTATTATTGCCGGTGGACCGGAATATATATAAAATCATCATCCAGGGCACAACGCTCCTGGCCACTATTATAACCGGTGGACTTGGATATATAAAGAATCATCATCCAGGGCACAATGCTCCTAGCCACTATTATAACCGGTGGACCGGTACTCAATATCATAAATCACTGGGCCCGGCTCATTAATATTCCACTTTCAAATATAGTATCTTTTTTTTCTTTAATCATCACATCAATCATATTTATTTGCCTCGAACGGGAGATCGATAACCCAGGACACAAAGGTACACCGGTCGTACCGGTGCATATCAGCTACTCAGTACCCTTCAACCACGAACCCAAGGACGCAAAGGTACCCTGGTCGTACTGGTGCATAAAGCTAACTCAGTACCCTACCGATAAGGACACCTAATCCATAAGTATGCATACCCCCTAACTAGGTCCGTAGAGCTAGAAAGAGTAAGATATAGGGCCTGGTTGGGGCACAAAGGCACACCAGCAAATACCAGAATAATCGTGGACTAAACCACGTCCTTAGGGTAGCGACCCCTAAGGAGTCGCCATTCCCGATCTCGAGGTCTTTCACTTTAAGTAATAGTGTCTTAATTAAAGGTGATCACAAAGGCACGACAATCAGATATTTATTTACTCTCAACCGTTCTGATATCATTAGTCGTTTCTTATTCAGATGGTTATCCAAGCTATCACAGAGAAACCATCAAGGCCATACTAATCATCAGGTACTCTTACTCGGCTAATCAGCCTTATTTAAATCACATTATCAGGTTCCACAATCACAACAACAAGTTAGGTACAAATCACTTATTTACCCCCTTACTTATTTAATCACCAAGTCATCCATTCCTCATTAACAAATTACCCTGTTACCCTTTAGGTTACATAATTCCCGAATTACCCCTTATCTGGTTTAGGTTATCAAATTACCTCCTACGCTTTTTTGATCACCATTCATTCCTCATAATTGCTACACTTATCATATTTCTCATTTGGTTGGTTAAATTACCAAATCGCCCTTCTCCTTTGTTATAATTACTATATTACCATTGAGTTGGATAAATTACTCACTTACCCCTCTTCCTTATCATGATTACTAATTTGCCCCTTTAGTTGGTTAAGTAATTATCACTTTATCCTTTATTTGGATAAGTCACCAAGTTGTCCCTTTAGTTGGATAATTTACCGAATTGCCCTTCTCCTTTATTAAAATTACCATAATACCCTTTAATTGATTAATTTACCAAATTACCCTTCGCTAGCATCATACTTATCCAATTACCCTTCTACAATCATAATTTAATTACTAAATTATCTTTTGTCGTTATCATAATTACCAAGTTACCCCCTTACTCCCAAGTTTACCATAATATCCTTTTATTTACAAAATTACCCTTCTACCCCTTACTTTCAAATTACCATAATATCATTTTATTTATGAAAATTACCACCATACCTCTTTTACTTGTAAAATAACCATAACACCCCTTTTTCTTCCCAAATTACTATCTTACCCTTTTACATCCAAAATTATCATTTTTATCTTTCTTTTACCAAATTACCATTTTGCCCTTCCTTTCCAAAATTACCATATTAACCTTTTACTCACAAAATTTCCATAATACCCCTCACTTACAAAATTACCGTGTCGCCATTCACTTATAAAATTTACCATATTACCACTTACTTATGAAATTACTATTTTGCCCCCTTTACTTTCAAAATTACCATACTGCCCTTTCCCTTGAAATATTACCATTCTTACCCTTTTCTCCAGAAATTACCATAATACCCTTCTTTCTCGCAACTTACAATTTCATCCTTTTACTTATGAATTATCATTTAACCCCTTTATTTTTAAATTATTAAATTACCCTTTTACTTATAAAATTACCAAAACGCCCCTTTCACTTATAAAATTTCCATTTAACCCTTTGTTGCACCATTTTTACGAATTTACCACCACTACATAAAATAATGATGTTATTCTTATCATGTAAGTCCACCAACTTGTTATTACTCAACATAATACCCATTAGCAACTACATACATTAGATCACATACTTCATAACCATAATTACTAGAATACCCTTAGACAATAATATCATTCAAGCCTTAGCAACATAATACATCATAAACAAGCATTTATCATTTCCATCAATAATCAACCTTTTCCTTAATTATCATACCTACACATGGCACAAAGCTATCATGCATTTCCCTTTTTCTTTCAATAAATGTAAACAACCATTTATATATTATGCTTGACTCACAAAACATACATAAAATCATAATCAAATTCCTAATGTGCTAGCATACGTTTCCATGCATTTAAGGGAGGTTTAACGATTACCTCGATCCCGCAAAATATCAAATCTTACCAAGCATAATTAGTAACTCAACACCTAAAAATAACATCCACCATTATTATGTTAGAAATAAGAAATTAAAAAGGATAAGACTTTATATAAATTTATTTAACAATAAAACACTTTAGTTAATTATTAATATACCTCAAAAATTTTCCAAATTAAACCCAAAACAAGGGGAAGCTCACGCTGCATGAGCAGCGTGAGTGTCATGCAGAGAAGAGAGGGGGAAGGGCTCGAAGAGGGGTGAGATGGAAGAGAGGAAGGGTGGCTCGGTTTAGGGACTTTAGGCTAGAAAATGAGGTAGTTAGGGGAGGTTCTAAGGCAAGTGGATGGTGTAGAAGTGAAGAGGGGGTGTAGGAGGTGGTCGGGGACGTGTTGATGGTGGCTAATGGTGGCGGAGGTGGCGGCAGCAAGGTTGCGAAGGTGGCGGTCGAAGTGGGGTGCGGGGTGCAGGCTGGCGAGGAAGGAAAAGAAAGGGGAAAAACAAAGGGGTGAAGGGGCTGGTTTCGGGAAAGTAAGGTATGGGGGTGGTAGAGGAGTTTGCAGGGAGGAGATTGGTGGTCTGGGCGGCGGCAGAGACGGCCGGACGGCGGAGAACGGTAGCGTTACAGGCGGCTGTCGAGAAGGGTGAAAATAGGGAAAAAAATAGAAGAAGGGAGAAAGATGGCTGCGGGATGGGTATTGAGGTGGTGCAAGGTGGTAGTCGAAGGGTGCAGGAGGTGGTTTAGGGGATGAGTGTGGCGGCTGGAGTGGCGGAGGGCGGCGGCGCACGAAATCAAGGGGAGAAAGTGGAGGGGAGAAAATGGAGGGGAGAGGGTCGGGGAGGAAGGTTTCGAAAAAAAATGGGGTAGGGAAAGGTGAAGAAAAAGAAGAGGGAGAAGAGAGAGAGAGGGAGAGGCAGGGTGGCAAGGCGGCGGCTGCAGGTGGTCGGGCAACAACGAACAGGTCGGCGGCTGTCGCCGCCTGAGAAGAAGAAGAAAGAAGGGAGGTTGCGGCCGGCCGGTCGGGGAAAGAAGGAAAAGAAAAGGCTGGCCGGTCCAGGGGAAAAAGAAAGGGAGCCGGCCGGGTCGAGCACGCGGAGAGAGGGCTGAGGGGGAGAGGGAGAGGGAGAGGTGGTCCGAGGCCCACTGCGCGGGGAAGGCTGGCCTGGCGAGGCAGCCCGAGGGAAAAGGAAGAAGAAAAAGAAAAAGGAAAGGAAGAAAGGGGGAAAAAGAAAAAGGGGAATGGAAAAAAAATAGGAAAAGTAGTTTAATTAAATTTATAAAATCATGAAATATAATATTCCTGGTAAATTATTTAATTTAACAATTTAATTTATTATAACCTAATATTTTAGTTTAAAAAGGATAAAGTTGGTAAAATATTAGTTTGGAAAATTATTTAAATAAAACAATATGATAAATAGCAAAATATTTATTTTTAATTTATTAAATACTCTTATCCAAATTTAAATACTCTAAAATCCATAAAATAATTAAAATAATAATTTTACAAGCTAATTTTATTTCAAATAAAGTGATTTATTAAAATATAGGTTTTCGAAATTTTTGGGGGATTACACTTTCACACTTTTAGGGGATGTTGTGGGAGGTCATGGGCTTGAAGTTGAGGATAAGTACAGCCTTTCACCTAATTATAGATGAACAAACTTAGAGGATGGTTCAAACACTTGAGAACATGCTATAGGATTATTTTCTAGATTTTCAAGGTAGTTGGGAGGATCGTTTACATTTGGTGGGGTTCTTGTAAAACAACATTTGTCACGCTAGTATAAGGATGGCACCCTTTGAGGAACTGTATGGATGCAAGTGCTGGACACAATTATGTTGGAGAGTCAATAGGGAGACTATGGTACTTAGATCAAAGATGATTGGTGAAATAAATTAATAGATTCAATTGATTAAGGACAAGATGCGGGTATCTCATCATTGACGGAAGTTGTGCAAATCAAAGGAACCATACTGATGGTTTTGAAGTAGGGGATTAGGTGTTTTTTGAGGATCTCACCCATCAAAGGGGTGTAAAGATTTGGAAGGAAGGATAAGTTGAGTCCCAAGTATATTAGCCCTAATGAGGTTCTCAATAAGGTAGGTGAGATTTCATAAGATATATGCATATTTTTATATATTTTGTACTATTTTATTCTTAGCTTCTGGTCTTTTATATGAACAATATATGATGATAATCATAATTTTGTTCTTAAGTGAAAATAATCTCATATATTTAATTATTTGAGCTAAAATGATAGAAATTTCTTAGGCTTAAGTTATGAGATATGTATTATTTATTTTATATTTATTTTTAGGTAAAAAAAATAAAGAAATATGGAATAAGGTGCCATTAAATGAAAATAAAAAAAAGGCAAAGGCCCACAATAGTAATGGTGCAAAGAAAAAAGAAAACCCTGGGTGCAAAAGATGATATACACAAAAAGAAGACGATGACTGGGAGCTAGAGAAGCACATGGATTCAAAGGAAGAGAAGAAAGAGAGGACGAGATAGAAAGGAAGTTAAAGATAGTACAGGATAAGGGGAGATAGTGTATAGGGGAGAGAAAGAAAAAGGAGATAGGCATAAAAGAGAAGAAAGAGAGAATGTAAGAGAAAGAAAAGTAGAGATGAGGAACAAAGTAGACTAAGAAGAGAAGATTTATATTTTTCTTTTTTAGTTTTTTCTTTTTTCTTATATTTATTTTATATTATTCATTTATTTATTTATTTATTTATTATAAATGACTAAATAATTTGTGCTAAGGAATAAATTGAATTCCTAGACTATGATTTGAGATGTTGTAATAATTTTCTTTGTTTCATGAGATTATCCTTTGAGTCTAATTTAATTGCTATTATTTATATGTGTAATTCTATAAATTATGATTTATATAGTGCATGCTTCATCCTGGATTCCTTATTGTCATAGTATGTAGGAATATATGCTTGATAGGTGGTTATATGAACATGCTAGAATTCATATGTACAAATCTTAACTATGTTAGATAACAATTCACCTAATAGTTTTGTAATTCTAATAGGATTAGTGAAATATTTAGATACATATGGGTCAAAGGAGGGAATACAACTAGATATGATTGAGATAATAGTTTGAGTACTTAGACTAACATCATTCCACTTGAGCTTAATAATTTAAATCTAGTTAAATATAGAAGGAACTTGTTGTGACTATAACACTAGAATTTAATATGATTTAATATTAGCACTTTGTCATATTAATCATTTTAGGGAAATGATAAATGGTTTATATACCTTCCTTTAGCTTGCATCTTGGTCAGTCTCTTTCTTGTGATTAAAATATGACTTAGAAATTACTTTTAACATTCAACCTAGTCTAGTGGAAAATTTTAACTTTCCTACCACATTTGTTATATTTGTTTTCTTATTTAGTATTTATTAGTTTCTATTTTTACCCTTATAATTGTATTTTTATTATTATTTATTTGTGTGATTTTGAGTCTTTTATTTTATTATTTGCATGATAGCTACATTTATGTGAGTCATCTCAATCTCCAACCTAGAATAACACCCTTATTTATCAATACTACAATTAACAACAAGTGAGATTAAATTGTGTGTCAGCTACGGTCACACCAGCATACTACTTGGCACTTTCAATAAATTTAGTGCATGTTAATAACATCTTTCACATCTTAAAACTAGAAAGTTATGTTGTAGATCATTTCCATGTGACCAAACCCTATGAGATCAAGCTCGATAATTTATTGACCTATGAGGAGGTATCATTGCATATTCTCGACGCCATGGTTTTCTAAACTCAGACGAGCTTAGTTCCACTTGTGAAGATTCTCTAATACCACCAAGGTGTAGAGTAGCCAACCTAGAAGGATATGAATGAGTTGAAACCTAGGCATTTCAACACATATGTTAGGTTTTAAGGTTCCCTCTCTTTTAAGGTGGTAGTTCTTGGTAGTATACCATCAGCTCTTGTATGTTTAACCATTGAGACTACCTTTCCTTACATCCTTTCTCTCTTCTCCCACAACCATAACTTATTGAATTTGGGGATAAAGTCTCTTTTAAGGGGTTTGTAATACCCATAATTTTATCTAACCCTAATCCCAAATTTTATCTTATCCTAACCCTAATACTTATTAATTAGTATTTTAAATGTTTGATAAATTTTATATTACCCTAAATTCCTTAATCTAAAACTTAAACCTAATCCTGATCTTAACCCCCAAAAAATCATTTTCTCTTTTTCATTTTCCCTTCTTGTTTTTCCTTTTATTTCCCTTTTTTTTCTTATCTCTTCCCTTCTCCCCAACCCAATTACCCTCTATTCCTATTCCCCTTTGGCCCATGCAAGCCCTTCCCCACAAGAACCACCTTCCATTTTCCTTTACTTTCCCACTCATGCATGACGACTTGTACTAGCTCCCTTGATCTGCTACCAAATCCCTAATCCCCTATACCACCTACACCACCTTCCACACCATACCCACACCAAGTCAGGTCCAAGTCCCTTGCCCTTCATCTTTTCCATCTCCCTCACCTCAAACCCATGTACTTACATATATATGCATCACCATTCTTCTCTTCTCCTTACATTCCCTTCCATTATTTCCTTCTAAAGAATCCCTAACCCCAACTCCTTTATTTGTTACCTTCTTCTCCATTCTCCCTACTCTATTATTTTATGCCAAGTATATTACCACTCACTATCTTATACCAACATCACAAGCTACCACTAGCCATCAAACACCACCATTTCCCCCTAGCAACCAATGAACTTACCTCCCTATTAATTCCCATATCCATCACCCAACCATCACCACCCAAAACACCTTACTTTTCCTTTCCCCAAATTTTCATGTTTGGTTTTTGTTGAAGAGTACAACCATGAACCCCCTCGCACAGTTGGGCATCCTCAACCACACAACAAGTGCACTTCTCTCTTCTATTGTGTGTGCTCTCCCTCCTCAACCACGCATACCCTTCACATAGGAATGCGCACCTTTAGCCTTCTCCTTGTAAATATTGTGTCCTACACTTTATTACACCCTCTACATCACCCTAACACCACTATGTACCACCCTCTTATAGCATGCCTTTTTCCACCCTCCCATACAATACAAACTCCTTCACTTATTTTGGTTATATCCATTTACATCCTCATTTGCATAAGTTTTATTTGTCTGTTCTCCAATATTTCTAATATTATTATATCTTTGGATGTTAGGTGATTATCTAATGGTATTGGGGGAGTTTTAGGTCATATATAATTAGAGACCGGAGACACCTTCAATATTGATACATATTATAGCTAGGTTTTGTGTGCAATATGTATATTATTATAAAATATCATGTTTGATATTTTTATATGGATAATGTAATTATGATAATGTTATTATATGATATTTTGTGTGGCATGATGAAAAAGATGAGAAAAATGAGAACACCTACGAGTGTGTATATTGTTGATTAAGCCAAGGTCATGTAATTTAAGAAGGTTGGTATGAATCATTATCTTAGTTGTGCTATGAGTTTGACTCATATATATATATCTATATATATTTGTGGTTATTTATTTTCATGAGGATATATGTTGGAATTTTAAAACCGTTCATATTGGGACTTGTAAGGTTTAATGAAAATATGGATATTTTAGTTATCTTAAGGTCAATTAGTTGATTTGGGTTAAATGGGGAACCTTTAATATTTTATTTTGTTTAATGGGTTAAAACATTCAAATTATATTATATGGAATATTTAGATTAATTAAGTTTAATAAAATGAGAAAATGACTTATAATAGGAATAGTAATTATAGAGTTGAGGTTAATATCGCATGCGTAAGACACTAGAGTTAATCCTGGATTTTTTGATATGTTGCTAATATGTGTATTTTAGAAATTAACATTAGATTTGGTGGCCTTATGAGCCTTATAGGAAAATTTATGCTCACTTTGAGGAATAATTATTTTCTTAAGAGAAATATGCATTATCCTTGTGGATATCTTGATATTTGTGTTGTTATGCTTAATGTATTTTGAATAATCATGTTGTGTTAGGTTATTTGCCCTATTTAAAATCATTAATTCCTACATTATTATCTTGTGAAAAATAATAATGAATAAGATATTAATATTTAAACTGAAAGACCACTCAAATCAGAACTAGTTGTACATGTATGTTCCACCGAAAAAGAATAGTGGCTAGGAACATTTCATCTTAGGATTGTATATTATTGGTAACATTCCACAAGTTGATACTAATGGGTGTCCATGAACTAAACATAAAGTAAATAATTAGAACAATATTATTCATTAATAAGATATTAAGATTTAAAGTTGAAGACTACGTGAGTTAGGACTAGTTGTACCTGTCCATTTTCACCAGATGAGAATAGTAAGGTCTATTAACTCAATGTAGATAAGACTATACAAGCCTTGATTGGGGATAGTTGATCTTATCTATCTCTTTTTATGTATTTTGATTAGTGTACTAAAAGTTAACCTTTAAAAATGTATTTAAATTTATTAATCTATCTCATTCCCTGCTTTCCTATGTTTATGTTTGTAAGTGTTTTACCTTGTACTCAATGTAATGATAGTATGGTAAGCCACACTTATATCAAGTACAATGATAACACCCATATATATTATTATTAAGATTCCATTAAAAAAATTCATTGTAAATTTTAGAGTGTTACTCTTGTACCCAACTATTCACTCTATTCATTACCATTCACACTATTCACTTATTTCCATATAACCTTTCCACTTTATGTGACACCCCCAATTTACGAACCATAAAATTTTGTTTCATAAACAACTCAGAAGCATTTAAAAAATAAAAATCAAAAATGTTAAACCATAAATTAAAAGTTGCATGCTCATAATAATATTTCTTCATTACTAATGATAACAAAGATGAGAACAATAATATAGAAAGGAAGAGTATGAGATTTTACAAAATCCAAATACAAGAAATCAAAGGCAAGAGTTTAAATAATCATAAGAACAAAAACTTCCTAACACATTAGGTAAAACACCTCTTGCCAATTATCTTAACTTTTAAGCATAAATATAAATCTCCAACCCTAAGAAATGGCTAACTACTAACCTTGTTATCACCCTCAGCATATACTAACTGAGAATTGTACCCCTACAAATCATCATCTACTCCCTAGACCAAAAGCCAGATCATCATAGTGACCACAAAAGTGTAGTATTGGTACAGTGAAGTACTGGTAAAACAAACTACATAAAACATGCTAAGGCTCATAGAGCATATTGAAGTCATATAGTAGCATGGTGATAAGCATAAAAATATAAATTAATACTTAATCTCATGGTAGTAACACAACAATGCATGCTTATATGGAAATAATGGAAGAACAATAATATGGTAAATGCATCACACCCACACAAGCTAATGACCACATAATTTCTTGTTATTAAGTTAATGTGTTCAACCACACCTAGTTCTCCACCATGAATAAAAATCATGGCAACAAATAAATAAAATGGGATACCACACCCACCACACAGGGTTAGGATACATTGAAGGGGATTTTTTCTAAGAATACTACACCCACCACACATTGAGTGCACCCACCGTGAGGGCTAACACAATTAAGATACCACACGCACCACACGTGGTTGAAGTACATCAAGGGGGATTATACTAGGAACCTCACCCACCACACCTTAAATGCATCCGCCAAAAAGACTAAAAACTTGGGATACCACACCTGCGTAAGCAATGGATAATCTAAAGTGCCAAGGGGTTTGTATAAGAATACCTTAACCACCTGAGCTAGACACCGATGTCTTATTGATATATAATAGTATGATGTAACACTCAAAGATATGTGCATAACCTTATACCAACCGTAACCAAGTAGAGAAGGAAGTATTTATTGAGTGAAAAATATAAACCACAAGGTGACCCACCCATTAGCACTCGGCCATCTATCCTGAGACTCGAATAAAAAGGCTCGAATGAAATAGAGCAAGGTAACGACGATGATGAAGATAATGACGTCGATGTCCTTCCTCACTTAAGAGAAACAAGGGAGAACTAAAGCTAATATTAGGAGAAGAAAGAAGGGATAATAATTCAACCAAGGAAGGAAAGAAAATAAGAGGTAAGCCTTTGTTTTCCAACAGATAAGAAAAGGAAAAATAATGAAGGTATGCTCAACAATTAGAAATTTTTCACAAAAAAAAATGGAGACAATGAGAAGGTGTGGGTGGTAAGAAGAAAAATGAATCTAAAATGGAGTGTATAGGAGGGAGAGTTGGTCAACATATACAAAAGAGAGAGAGAGAGAGAGAGAGAGAGAGAGAGTGAAAAGACTGGTATGATTTAGTGTGGGCAACAAAGTATAAGACAACCACTTGATGAGGTGAGGGAGATTGAGTATAGTCATGGAGGGAACCATTAAAAAAGGTTAGTAAGTCAGAATAGGTGTGCAAGAAGTCAAACATCTAGCCTAGCTTCCATAAGAGAGAGGAAAGTAAGGGAGAAGAGAAAAGGTGAGGTATGCCTTAAAAAGTAATTTTTAGGAAAATTTTACTAAATTAGCACAAGTACATTATAATTAGAAGTTTTCATAAACATTAGAAAGAGATTCAAATCAAAATAAAAAAAGGATCAAAAATTGTAGGATAACCAATCAATTGTTTTTAGCAAACCTATCAACTAGCTAGTCGAGATCAAATTTGTCAATATCTTAGTGTACTAGTTGATTGGTTAGGTAAAACAATTGATCGGTACACCTGAAATTCACATTTTTATTAGAACTTCAATTCCTTTTACAAAACTAAAACTAATTTATTTTATATCATAATAATTTTAAAAATAGTTTGAAGGATTTTAGGACAAGGTATTACACTTTAGGTCATAGAACTCCTTTAAAATCAATTCCACAAAAACATATGGTAAAACATATTCCATTTCACATTTTTACTCATTTTCTTATATATATACGGCAATATAGTTCACTTATTCCCTATAGTACTTATGTTACACATCATATTAAAATTTAATTTTTCATTCTCAAAATATATGATTATCCATATCTAAGGTATAATGACCAAGGAACCTATATCCATAGCTCAGTGGCTAAGGAACCACCTCCAAAGCATAATGGCTAAGGATAAAGACATCACTTATAACACTACCAATTTTGGTATACAAAATTCCTAGAACACTCCTCATTATCATAAAAATAATTCTTAAGAAACCATAACCTTTTATTGTTGATACCCTTATAGGGTCCATATGTTACCAATAGATTAAAAAGATGGGTATTACTAATGCTTTGTGGCAATAGCACAGACTATAATATTCTAAAAATTTTCTAACTAAAATTATTGTATGATTGGATTTTTCATCCACTTCGAACTTTTCTACCACGTTGTCCAAGCCATTTATATCAAATTTGAACTTTATGATAATTATTTCATTTATTTATGGAAAGTAGCACTTTTCCATGATTTCTTTTGATTAAGTTATTTTCACTCTTTTTGTATCATTATAAACTTTTAACTCATTAATAAAAATATTTTCCATATTATTATTTTATTTCAATACTTTTTTTTATTTTTTCTAAGCATTCTGCTCATTATTTATTCCTTTACGGGAAAGATTTTAGTCATTTGTAGAAAATCGCAACTTACATGATTTTATTAGTTCTAAGCTATTTTTTTCTTGTTTTTGGCTCATTCAAATTTTTTTCTTAATCATAAAAATATTCTAATCTTGGATTAGAGTCCCAAATATCTTTAAGTTTAGCTTTTCCTCATGAATCGCAAAGTGGCAAAATGTTGGTTTTCTATGACAAACATTGTTTGGTGATTTCCCCATTTTAATTTATTTTAGCTCCAAATAAATTGTTAAGGTTAAATATTTTAGCATATTTGTATATATAAAATTAGTATGCATCGACATGTACTTTTTTTCACCCTTTATTAGTTGTTTCACCCATTTGCGGGAAATATATTTTTGCTTATTATTCAAATTTTCCATTTTCATTCATTTTTCGTATGTTAAGATTCAAAAAAATTATGACACCTAATAAATTTATATATTTTGGTTCCAAAAATTATTCCTCATCTTCCTATATATATATTTTTTTTTGAAATTGCTATTTTTTCTTATAAATGCCCATTTTATAACATTTATACCTATATAAGTATCCTAAAAATCATAAAATACCTACGCTACCCCTATTCTAGTTAGTATTTAACTCTCATATATTGGGAAATAATATCTCAAAATTTGTATAATAGAAATCAACCAAAAACCTTGTTATAATTCAATCTTACCAAAAATGCACTAACTCTCTTAAAATCTCTCCTATTTTTGTATTTTGTGAGCTTCAAAGAAAGACCCACTCCCCTATATGATTCAAGTAAGATTTGGTCATGGGAGGAGGTGTGAGGTCGACCAAAAATATCCCTAGTCTTACATGTTTCATTTTTAACACTCACATTTTGGCTATTTTCTCCCTTTTTTCTAGATGATTTTTTTGCTACTTTGCACACCTCGTTCTCTCTCTAGTTATCCTCTACTTTAGTTTTTATGTGATTTTGATGTTTTCATTGCTTACTAAAATTATCAACTCTTTCCCATCCTATGTCTTAGCTTTATACCCCTCAAATAAGCTCTAACTTCTACTCCTTGGCCAACTTGGTTGTTGTTGTTGTTGACCACGCTAATTTTTTTTTTTGCAAAATTGAGCCTCTCCTACAACTTCAATAATAGTTTTAAATATTTCATTCTTGTTGGTTTTTGTTTAATAAAAGTTATACTCCATCTAGGTACCCTTTTTTACCAACAAATTATGCCCATTCCCTCTTCTTTTTTTTGCTCCTTGTAGCCTTACCAACCAACTTAGTTTTTTTGTTGATGCTAATGCTGCGTGTGTTGCAAAAGTATTTTCATGGATTTTCTTCCTTTATTTCTCTTTTTTTTATTTCCTTTAATTTCCAACACCTTAACCTCTCATTTCTTTGTGGTTTCCAAGACACCATATCCAAGAATATTTCTTTCATTTCACTATGTTTCCTGGTCATCCCATAATTAAATTTACATTATAATATCTTGGAACAAATGGAGTCAAGATATTATAATGTAAATTTAAGAGTGTGATCAAATGGAACAAGAAATTGATTAAGAGTATTTGTGCTTGAAACTTGAGGGAAAATTTTTAAGGATGAACCTCTTTAGATTTTCATTTTTGATTGCAATGTGTGAATTTATTTCAATCCATGTTAGGATATTTTCCTAGAAATCATGATTAAGGTTATTTTATATGGTGTTTTTACATTCTAACATGCTATCATCACTACAAAATAATTGACTTTTGCCAACAGAAACTTAGGCACAGATACTTTTTCTGTTGGTAAAAGTAACTAATACCAACAGATAATTTTCTGTAGGCAATAATGTAGTTTTTCCCACAGAATTTTTTTATCTGTTGGTATTAATATGTTATGCCAACAGATCTTTTACCATCACTTATATCTGTGGTTATTAGTAGTATTATACCAACAGAACTAATACCCACTTTTACATCTGTTGGTATTAGTATTTATGAAATTCAACAATAATATTTATTTTTATATAATTTTAATAATGATTAATTCTAGTCTTTTTAATAATAATAATAATAATAATAAATAAGTCATTAGTCATTATTAGAAATAATAGTTTACATATATTATTATTAAATATTATTTTATTTCTAATTTTTAATATTAATATTGTTGATAATGGTGTCTTTTAACAATTATAATGAAATAATATATATTATATCTACTACCATTTACTATTAAATTAATTTATTATTAAATACTACCAATTATCATTCAAATATATATTATCTTAAAAATAATAAATATTATCAATAATCATTCACATTATTAATAATTATTCATATTAGATACTATTATTAATTTATTTAATTATGATTCATATTATTCTTATTAATATAATTCTTTATTAATAATTACTAAGAATAATTATTTTAGGACATTATTATTATTATTATTATTATTATTATTATTATTATTATTATTATTATTATTATTATTATTTTTAAAAAATATTATTACTAATTGTTGGAAATTATGATTAATATTTATATTATTCATATTTGTATTTATTTCCCATTATTAATTATTTTTTAATAATAATTATTATTTTATTATAAATTATGATTAATATTATCTTAATAATACATTATAAAATATTAATTTCGATTAAATTTAATATATTTAAAATTATAGTTTTGACATAAATTCTTTTAAATAATTGAAAAAAAAACAAAAAACAAAAACTCTGCTCCCCGCCCCTTATTCCCTTTCCCGCTTGTTTCTCGACAACATTACCTCATTCTTCTGTCTCGAGTCTCGACGCCTCTGCCTCCCAACTTGGTTCCTGTGGTTCGTTGTCGAGCGACCGTCCACACCAACTCGCCGCCGCTCGACCGTGCCGCCACATCTCCCGGTCGTCGCACACGGCTGCATCAGGGGAGCAGCAGCAGCGGAACAGCAGCAGTGGAAGGGCAGCATCGGCGCAGCAGCAGGGCAAGAAGGCTGCAACGGCGCGCCACCGGCCGGACATCTCCACCGTCTGTAGGCCACCGGCGACTGCTCCTCTCCCACCGACGAAGCTCCGCCGCCCTTTACCTGCATTGATTTGGCTTATTTCGTTTGGTATAATTTCCCGAAACCCTAATTTTTTGTTTTGATTAATTATGAAACAATGTTCTTTAATTAAGCTAAATTAGTTATTTAATTAAGTATATATGTATTGTATGATTGAATTGGATATGCTAATTATGTGATATATGTTGATTTCTGGAATTTGTGATTATTGACCCGGTTATGTCCGGATATGTTGTATTCGGTCGATTAAGCTATTTGGGATGATTTAATTATACATTATACTTTAAAATATACTTAATTTCGTATTGGAATTGTCAATTTAAGAAAAATGTGTGAAATTATTCAGAATTTGATTTTTAGGTCAAATTCTTGCGGATTTAAATTGAATTGTATAATTGAGTTATTTTATTAAATTTATTATACATTTTGTAATAGAATATGTTTAATTTCATTTCAGAACCGTCAATTTAAATATTTTGGCAAAATTTGACCGAATTTATAGTACGGGCTCAAAAACGCTTATCATGTTAAATTGGGTATTCTTTCTATTTTTTTTAATCTATTGAGTATATAATATGTTATAAAATAGGTCATATTACATTTCAAAACATTTAATTTAAATAAGTTAATAAAATTTGTCTGAGTTGTATTTTTTGTCCTAAAACCCTAACTTTCAAATAATATTATGTAAATTATCATTTGTATAGTTTATTCTAAAATTGATTTTATAGAATTATTTAAAATGACCTTAATTGTATTTTAACACGTTCAATTTGGATTAATTGGTTTGAATGATTTGGATTTGTATTTTGGACTTTAAAACCCTAATTTTTGGGAATAGATTCTGAAATCAATTAAATTGAGTTGTAAAACATGAATACAATACAAGTGATAAATGGAGATGACTGTTGTAAAACATGAATAGAATGCAAGTGATAGATGAAGATAACCATTGTATGCAACTATGGAAAAATATCACAAACTAGTTTTTTTTTTTTCCAGAAAACACCACAACTAAATTTGGTCAAATATAATAACAACTAAAATAAAACAAGAAGGTAATTTTGGTGAAATATAAAGACAACTATATTAAAATATAAGGATAATCATGGTAAAATATTACAACTAACTTTGGTTAAATATAACTATATAATTATTAGCAAATGGGAAACAACTATAGTAATGATGGTGAAACAATTGTAATAATGTAAAACATCAATATTAATAATGGAAAAATATTAATAGTAATAGTAGTGAAACTTTAATGGTAATAATGGTCAAACATCAATGCTAAAAATGGGAAATTATTAGTTTAATGGTATAATTAATTATACAATAAAATACCATAAAAAACAATGGAACAACATAATTATAAATATCATGAAACATATAATAATTTTTTAAATTAGAAGCACATCAATAAGAGTCTCTAGTCGTAGAGAAAATTTAAAGAAATATAAAGATACATATTTTTAATTATCTTAATTTAAGATAAATTAACTCAAACAAAAAGAGAAAAAATAATGTGCACCTTGTAGTCGCCTACACCATTAACCTATTGCTATGGAAGATCAACTACACCACCCCAAATGTTGTTATCCGGCTAGTAGACTAGATCTATCTGAAATTTGACAAATTTTATTTGGTTGATATAGATATAATTTGTTAAATAGATATGAGCACAAATATGGATGAAGATTTGATTTGGTGATAGGTTGCTTGTATGATTTGTGGGTTTATGGGTCTTTTCTAGGGCTTTTGAGCTACAAGTGTTCAAAGCTAATGCTTGTATGTTATATTGGTGGATTGGTAGCATCGCCTACAATTAAATTGTAGATATATTATAATTATAATTATAATATATAAAGCTACACAAATCATGTGCTACAAAAAACTAGTCTTTATTATTATCCTTTGTCCTTATTTTTCTCATTATTTTGATGTCTCTACTTGTTGAAAATTATGTAGGAACTTGATGTCATGGATGTATTTAAGGACAAGAGTTGGGTGAAACTAAGGAGAGTAGAAAATACTTACAAAAGAACCTTAGATACATTCCTTGACTATGCATTTGCAACCTCGGTCATTGATGGAAATAAGATTGCTTGTCCATGTTCGACTTGTGCAAATCGATTTTATCATGAAAGAAATGTGGTTAGAGGTCATCTTATAATGAGAGAAATGGATATAGACTATCAAAGGTGTGTTTGGATTTTTCATGGGGAGCAAAGGGGCAATGAAGATAATGAAAATTTTGATTTGGGGCTCGATGATGATATGGGGTTTGATGATGTGCATGATGGTTCATGTGATGATGTTCTTGAGATGGTAGGAGATGTTTTTGAATTTCATAGGGCAAGTAGTAGTTGTCCAGGTTCTAATGAAGAAGCTGATGCATTTTTTAAGTTGATTGAAGATGCAGGGCAACCCTTATATCTTGGTTGTGAAGCTTTTAGTAAACTCTCCTTCATTGTTGAAATGTATCATCTGAAATGTTTATATGGAGTGACCGATGTTGCCTTTGATGCCTTAGTGAAATTGTTTAAAAGAGCTCTTCCAAAAGAATCAACATTGCCGAATTCTCATAGGCAAATGCAGGGGATTATAAAAAAACTTGGACTTGGTTATGAGAAAATTGATGCATGTCCAAATGATTACGCACTTTTTAGGAAGGAAAAGATTGATTTAGATAATTTTCCTATTTGTAATGCTTTAAGATGGAAAGTTGCCGATGATGGAACTGTGTTGAAATTAGCTAGTGGCAAAAAGGTTCCTTTAAAGGTATTACGACACTTTCCTTTGATCCCGAGGCTTAAAAGGTTGTTTATGTCATCAAAAACAGCTCCCTTAATGAGATGGCATGAAGAGGAGCGAAAAAAAGATGGTAAGCTCAGGCATCTAGCAGACTCTTATCTTTGGAAAGATTTTGATTCTAAGTACCCAGAGTTTGCTAGTGATTCAAGAAATGTCAGGCTTGGCTTGACAAGTGATGGGTTCAACCCATTTGGCATAATGAGTACTCAATATAGCATTTGGCCAGTTGTATTAATGGTTTATAACTTACCTCCTTGGTTATGTATGAAACAATCATACTTTATTCTTTCACTACTTATACCTGGCCTAAAGGCTCCTAGAAATGATATTGATGTTTTTCTTGAACCATTAGTTGATGAGTTAAAGGAGCTGTGGGATGTAGGATTAGAGACTTATGATGCCTCAAAAAATGAAACCTTCTCTCTTCATGGTGCCTTGATTAATACCATCAATGACTTTCCAGCGTATGGCAATTTGTCGGGATGGAAAACTAAAGGAAAAATTGCATGCCCACATTGTAATATAGATACTTGCTCTGAATATTTGAGGGGAAGCAAAAAAATGTGTTATATGGGCCATCGCCGCTTCTTGGATTCTAATCACAAATTTCGTCGTAGTAGAAGGGCCTTTGATGGGAAAACAGAACTTAGACCTCCTCCTACATCATTTTCTGGGACAGACTTGTTATACCAAATGGATGGAATTGATGTCATATTTGGAAAAGCCACTTATACTCATAATAAAAGGAGAAGGGAGGATAAAAAAAGGCCTTGGAAGAAGAGAAGCATATTCTTCCAACTTCCATATTGGGAGCATCTTCTACTACGCCATAGCTTAGATATGATGCATGTGGAGAAGAATGTTTCCAAAAATTTACTTGGCACGTTTTTAGGCATCGAAGGGAGAACTAAAGATACCTTACAGTCAAGACTTGACTTGCAGGTAAAGGATATAAGGCATGATCTGCATCCAATTGAAATAGAAGATAAAATATATCTACCTCCAGCATGCTTCACATTAACCCAAAAAGAAAAGGAGGAAATACTAAGCATATTAGGTTCTGTGAAAGTACCGGATGGGTATGCTGCAAACATCAGAAGGCGAATTGTTGATGGAAAAATCTCTGGGTTAAAAAGTCATGATCATCACATTATAATGCAACAACTATTACCATTGGCTTTAAGAAAAATGCAGAATAAGGATGTGAGTAAGGTGTTGATTGAGCTAAGTAATTGTTTTAAGGAACTTTGCTCGAAAGATGCAACAACCCAAGACTTGGAGATATTAGAGGATCGCATCGCTCTCACACTATGTCATATGGAACGCATTTTTTTACCTTCTTTCTTCGACATCATGGTACACCTAGTTGTTCATTTGCCTAAGGAGGTAATCATCGCAGGTCCAGTATTTTACCGTTGGATGTATTCTATGGAAAGGTATGTACATTCTAGTATTTTATTTATTATTTTTAATGGAAGATCAAGCTTATTCTCCCTTTATGTTAGTAATATGATACTAATGTTATAGGTATTTGAGGAGGTTAAAAATGTATGTTCGTAATAAAAGTCGTCCTGAAGGATCAATTGCAGAAGGATATATTGCGGAAGAATGTCTGACATTTTGTTCTAGATATTTGCCTGATGTTCCAACAAAGGAAAATAGGTCCACACGAAATGATGATGATGATGGTAATGAATTGCATAATGGGTTGCCTATATTTTCCTTAAAATCTCGTGCAATGTCTAAGAAAAAAGATGTACAACCTGAATATATGTTGATTGAAGAAGCACATAGTTATGTGCTTGCAAATTGTGATGAAGTTGACGTATTTGCACAGTAAGTCCTAATTCTCTTTGAATAATTTTTTTAATCATTTTATATATATTTCTAACTTTATTATTTGTTCCCAGAGAGCATTATGATATCATAAGAACTGAATACCAACAGATGTCAAATATGATTGATGACATCCATAGAAGAAAGTTTCCTAAATGGTTTGCAATGAATGTATGTTGATACTTATACTCATTATGTTTATATCATTAGTTATACATCTTTTTATTCAATGAGTGTTATTAATTATTAGGTCTCCAAGCATCTACCAAATGAAGCATGTGTTGCAGAAGATCTGATAATTCTTAGTCTTGCTCCAAGCATGTGGATAAAGACAATGACTAAATTAACTTGCAATGGATACAGGTGGCGTGTGAAAGGCATTGATAAGAGGAGTGTAACTCAAAACTCTGGCGTTCTAGTCAATGCAAATACAGATATTGGAAGCATGTCATACTATGGTGTTTTAGTAGAAATTATTGAGCTGACTTATCCTCGTGGAAGGAGTGTTATTTTATTTCGATGCCATTGGGTTGATCCTAGTAAAGGAGTTAAAGAGGACGAACTTGGATTTACTCTTGTTAATCTAAAGGCTATTCTGAAAACAAGTGAACCATTTGTCTTGGCATCTCAAGCATTGCAGGTGTTTTATACCCCAAATTCTAAAGAAAGAAATTGGCATGTTGTCAATGTTACTAAGCCAAGAGACTTGTTTGAAATGGAAAACGATATCATACCTGAAGTGGATCGTAGACAAACTAGCATGCCTACAAATTTAGGTGTAGATGATTTTACTGTTACTGGAGAAGAACAAGAACCTTTTGTTGCTATGACATAAAGCAATAATGATGATGAAGAAATTGAAGAATATAGTTCCCAAAGTGATGAAGAAGATAAAACTTTATATGATTATGATACCGAGTAGTGTTAGAAATATGTATCTTTTTCTGATTTTGGTTATAATGTTAGAAATGTAATTTGATGTTTGTGTGTTCCGGTTATGAAGATTGTGTACTTTAAGGTTTTTAATAGTATTTATTTTTCTTATGCTTAAATATATTTTGTATTGTATGCCTTTCAATATTTTTAATTATTACTATCAATATGGTATGTTGAATGAATATATATACTAATTCTACTTTGTATGTTGTTAGGTTATCATGTCGGGTTTAGAAAAAGCATCAAGTAAAAAGAAAAAAACTACAATAAGTCGGGAACAATTACAGGTAAATCTATCTTTCCTATATTTTTTTTCTTCTTTTATGTACTTTCTTTTTCTTAGCAACGTAAATGGTAATTGTCGGTGAAAGTTTATTTTTAATATGTTACTTTTTGATTTCTAAGTTGCATACGGAAACATAACTAATTAAATACTAATTCTCATTTTTTATGTTACTAGGTTTCTATGTCATCTTTGCAAAAGACATTGAGCAAGAAGAAAGTAACTCAAAAAAGTCAAGGACAATTGGAGGCAATTTTTTTACTATTATTTCTTTCGTGTGCTAGTTAGAAATTATTTTGTTTTAGTAGTACTAAATATGGTTGTCCTAATTATCTTTCTTCATAATTTTGTTGTCAATTTTTTGTATAAGTCCAGGAAATACTTTTATCTCGAACAATTGTATCTAACCTCTTAGCCACCATTAATTCATCATTATTATTGTATTATTTATGCAGGAAAGAATTTCAAATTTTCCAAATGAAGAACAATCAATTGAAGCAATAGGACATGCTCATGGGCTAAAGAAAGTGATTGCAATCGATCCATCCACATATTCATCAATTAAGCAAAAACTATTCACGCCTATGTCATTAGAGGAAGGATCTCAAAGAGCTGAATTAGGTATATATTTACTTATATTATATTTCATTACTACATTTAATAATGTAAGACATGAGTTTATTCAAAGTTTTTATTACATTCAATTTTTTTCAATTAGGAGGGCAGGAAAGGATAGAATATATGAAAACTACTAAGGAAACAGCCATTAATAGGTGGTCCATGTTACTTAGTCGCATGGGTAAGTTTAAAACCTTGTTTGTATGGTAATAGATAATCTTGTAATATATGAAAATGACTAAAGAAAAAATATCTAATGGTAGAAATTAATTATTTGTATGTCTTTTAACTTCGTTATTGCTTGCATTTATTGTTATTTGTTTCTCATTTTTTAAGGCAAACGTCATGGACAAGAATTTTCTTGCTCAAAGATTAATAGTCTAAATGAAGTGATAGAGCAAGATCCTTCGATAATTTCCAATGCTGACATTTGTAAGTCATGTAAATCTATATGTTATAACTTTACTTTAGCATTTATTACCACCTTCTCCATGTTGAAATTGAATAACTCAGCTACCCTTTTTTTGTTGTTATTAGGCAAACGACATAGTCCTAGCCGTATACAATCCATCAATGTGTCATCTATAATAGAAGTAAATAATGGTTCACAAACCGAGCATGCAATTTCAGATGGCTATTTTACCACGAATAGAAGAAGATTTCGAGGTACAATGCCCAGAAATGAAAAGGGTCGTGGATGTAACAAGACTAAAGTGTTAAAGAAGGCTGAGTATGTGGATGTCAATGAGCATCTTCAACCAATTAGTGATTCAGCTAGGCAATTGTCAACACTTATAGGTTGCTTGGCACGGGATCCTAGGCGGTTGCCACTTGATTGTTGGGATTGGAGAAAGATGGATAGGACATATCTAGATTCGATTTGGGAGGAAGCAAAGGTACATTACCATAACATTTACTTTGTTAACTTTCTTATTTTTGCTATATGTAATTTATAGTTTTTGTTTTCTATTTCATTTTCTTCCTTTATAGATCTCTTATTACTTTCCTGAAAATCGAGAGCCATATAAGTGGGCATTGGGTAAAATCCATGAAGCTTGGAGAGCTCATAAGTCTGAGTTGAAGGTGGTTCATTTTGATGGAAAAACACACAATCAAGCAATACAGTCTAGGCCAAAGGAAATACCCGAGAGTATATGGTTAGAGATGGTAAAATTTTGGGAATCTCCAAAAGGCAAGGTAGTGATTTCTCATTTAATTATTTAAAAAAAATAGGCTATGGCTATGATAGTTTGATTAGTTTATTTTTTATACTAATCTTTGTTTTTCTCATATTGCTTAGGAAAGAAGTCAAAGAGGGATTCTCAATCGTGCAAAGTCAAAAATGTGTTCATATGCTGGTTCAAAGAGCTTTACACGCATCCGAGCGGAAGAAAAGGTAGGTATATAATTAATTCATCTACGCAATACCAAATTTAATTTACTTTGTATGCTTGATATACAATTTCATATATGTTTTGATTAGGAAAAAATGGGGAAAGAACCCGATGAATTGGAAATGTGGTTGAAAACTCATGAACCGAAAAAGGGTTATTCTAAGCTTAATGATGCTTCTGCTGCAACAAGAGTATGTTTTTAATCTATTTTAATTTTAGGGTTACATATATATATATGTATATATATATGCGAATCTACCTCATCTACTGCCCATTAATAGCATTGATTTATACTTTACAGAAAGCGATTCTGGATGAGATGACTGCACTTCCAGAAGGATGTGATGCTAATGCTCGACGTGAAATATTCAAAAAGGTATTGGGAGAAGATAGGAATGGATATGCAAAAACCTTTGGTCTTGGTGTAAAAGTTCCACGATCCCACAAAAGAAGATGTGCTTTTGAGGAGGAGCGAGCTAAAAGGATCAAATCCGAGTCTAGAGTTGAGAAGTTAGAAAAGGATCTCCTTGAGACTAAAGAGCAAGTAGGATATCTGACTGGTATAATGCATACATTATTAGAGAATCAAGTAAGTTCCTCACTAAATGTTGATAGTTTTTTTTACATTTCTCATGCAACACATTTATTTTGGGTATTTTTTTTTACCTCTAAAATAGTGCATAGATGAATATATGAGAATATTAGGGGTCATATAGTGATTAGATTGGGTAACTATGGTATGTGCGTCTCTTCTTTTTCAATCTCAGCTAATGTGCCACTTCGACTCCGATTGAAAGAAGTTTTGTATGCTAATTGATTTCCTATGATATTTTTAAAAAATTTAGAAAGTAGGTGCAAAAGAAAATGATAAAAATATTTATACGCGCACGCACACTCGCACGTATATATTATATATATTTTAATAAAAATAGACCAAATCTACTAAAATAAAGAGAGAAAAATAAAATAAAAATTATAAAACTATTACCTATATTAGTTGTCTAGTCAACGCTCTTTCTCCGATTAATGTCTTTATTTAATCACTGTCCTTACTCTTGTTAACCTATCTTAGCCGACCTATTGAAAAGTTCTAAGTTTATGTCTCGTTATAGGTTCTCAAAATATTTATTAGACGAGGAATCCTAGTAAATTATTATAAATAGTTAAATATTAAATAAATTATACAATCCAAACCTAGAAGATAGTTTCCGTACCAATCTTCTGCAAAAACCCAAACAAAAAAAAAACTTTGGATATGTATATACTCAATTAAAGAGTACAAACTCTCATCATCTAGCTTTTTGATATGAATTTAGATTAATATGATTAAGTTAATTGTATATATATTTTTAGGGAAAACATGTTGATAATTATTATCAAATGGAGGATGATGAGAATGAAACGGATGACACTGAAGAGGAAAATGAAGAAGATGATGTTTGATGCGTTTTTATAAAAACGCTTTTGTGAGTCGGCTTATGAAGACGGTTGATGCTTTTGTTCGTTAGCTTACGAATATGATCGATATTTTTGTATATCAAATTATGAAGATGCCCGATGTTTTTGTATATATGTTAGCTAATGAAGATGCCCGGTGCTTTTGCTCGTAAGCTTACGAAGATGGTCGATGATTTTGTATATCGGTGCTTTTGCTCGTAAGCTTACGAAGATGGTCGATGATTTTGTATATCAGCATATGAAGATGTTTTTGTATAATAGCCGATGATTTTGTATATCAATGTATGAAGATGTTTTTGTATAATAGCTTATGCTATAAGTCGTTTATATAGTATTGTACTTAAAGGACTGTTATGCCTTTGGGAGCTAAGCAACTAATTATTTTGTACTACACAATGATAATTATATATGGTGTAGTTAATTATATATATATATATATATATATATATATATATATATATAAAAGCATAAATTGTTACTACAGGTGGATATTGGATATTTGATATTTTGTACGTTTTGGCCGATACAGGTTTTAACTATACATATATATATATACACACACACACACAAACACACACATACAGGGTTAATATGTATATCCAACAATATATATATGTTGGTAATAAGTTTTAGTAACAGATATAATATTGTGTTTAATACTTTTACACACAAATATAATTGTGTGGTTATTTCTTTTTATCACAGATATAATTTTGTGCCTAATACTGCTAGTCACAGATATTATTTTGTGGGTAATAGTTTTAGTTACAGATATTGTTTTGTGGGTAATACTTTTAGTCACAGATATTATTTTGTGGTTAATACTTTTACTCACAGATATAAGTGTGGGCATAAGTTTTACTAACAGATAAATATCTGTGGGCATTATCAATTATTCCCAACAGATGATACATATCTGTGGGTAAAACTTTTAAGCACAGAGTTTTTGCCCACAGTTTTGTCACAAAAAAATATCTGTTGGTAAAAGCTTTTACCAACAGAAAAATAGCTTTTACCCACAGATAAGGCCCTGTTGGCACAAATCATTTATTTTGTAGTGCTTGGGTGCTATTATGTTTTCTAGGTAATCTACATTTTTACACTTTGCTAGCCTTTGTTGGAAAATCATAGGCATGTTTATATATTTTATTTATGTTATAAGTGTATAGATGAGTCGAGATAATTATGTTAATTATTATCATGGGTCAATTACATTAAAAATTAGAAGGTTTCAACTATTGGATGATTATAGGTTTTTGACCTCGGGACCTTTGTGGTGGTTTTTTCATTTTTAATCAAGGTTAGTTAAATACTTGAGCTTCTATTAATGTGTGGGTGTTTGTGTACAATTTTAGTGAGTTATAGAGACTTGTGAAATTTTATGGGTAGTTGGTGAATTTTAACCATAATAGTAAATTAGTATTTTTTTTGAGATTTTTGGGAAATTAAATATACCAGGATAATCCTCAATATTTTTACATAAAATTTGATATATAACATGGTATGGTTTAGGTGTGCTTTGGTTAAGTTATAACAATAAGAATTTTGGGGATGTTTAGGTGAATTAAAGGCATTTTGATAATTATGATTTAAATTTGAAAACTGTAGGTTGTAAGAATGTCTTTGAGCTAAAAATCATGAAGATATTGGGTTAATCATTGGTATCATAAGTATAATAGTAAGAGAAATGGATAAATTTTGGAAATAGTAACTAAGAGTTTCATTGGTGTTGTATATATAAAACATTAGAGTTTAAACTTAATTTCTAGATATGTTGACATTAGTGTTATTTTATAAATTGTTGATAAATTTTGTAAATTGTTAAGATATGAGGGTGAATTCATTGTCCTTAGGTGAATTAGGGTTTTGTAGGGTATTAAAAGAAATATTATTGGTATTGTAAGTATGAAATATAAGATTTCAGCCTTGATTTTTGGAGATGCTGATTTTAATGTTATTTTAGGAAGTTGTATTAAATTTGGTGAATTGGTTAGAAGTTAGGGTGAAGTTATGGACAATATGTGAATTAATATTTCATGGGACATTATGGTCTTTTTACCTTGGTTATGTTTTTTTTGTTGAATGTGTTATTCTTTTATATGTATCATCAAGATATCTAGTGGCTATAACTTGTGGAGTTAATTGAACATGGCATAATTCTAAGTGTTATAATATATAATAATTGTTGGAATAAGTTCATAAGTAAATGGTATTGCATATAATAATTAATAAGCATTCATCCTTATGTTAAGACAATTATAATAAATGATGGATTTTATGGAGAAACCCTAATGATTCATTATTTTGTGCTAAGTAACAAATAAGAAAGTAACAAGACATTAATAATCAAAGGGGAGGATCATATGAGTCAGGACTAAGGTACTTCATCTGATATTTTTTCTTAATTGTTGTGATAACCAAAGTGACCCTATATCTACTTTATATTGTTCATTCTACTAGATTATAGAGGTATACATACTTAGGATTAGGATTTTATACCCAACACACAAGTATTCACCATCTACTTCATGGTTTTACTCATTACCACAAGCAGACGACATAGTTGTTAATGTACATGTTCCTACTAATTACCTTGATGACTTTGAATAATTTGATGATTTTCATATGCAAGAGTGACTACATATTAGGGTGTGGTCATAGAGTCTAGGTTATCTAGTAGTTAGAGTTTTATTTGGATACCTTATGGACTCTTAGTTCCATGGATTTCCCTTTGTTATATTTTAATTAATGTTATACTTGGGGTTTATCTCTAAACCTTTATCTTTATTTTATGGAATACCTCTTGTTATCTATTTATCTTATTTAAATTTATTTTGTGGTGTCTGATCACTTGCTATAAGATCTCGATAGGATAGGGATAGAGTTGACACAACATAGTGATTTAGAGGTCTGTATGAGTTCTTTGACTATCACACCGACTAAGTTGGATGAGATATAAGTAGGATAATCTAAGGATGTTAAGAAAAAGGGGATTGTTAGAAGATATGGGATGACCTATTTGAGGGTTTATAGATTCATAGGGATGGTGACATTCTCTACAAGGGTTATTGGTGTATACCTTAGAGTTGCACTAATCTGAAGCATTGAATTTTATATGAGGGTCACTATACTTTTTATTCTATCCACCTAGTAGAGGATAAGTTATACAAGGACCAAAAGAGGAAATATTGGTAACCTCATATGAAGTAAGATGTAGTGGAGTTTATATTGGGGTGTTTGACCTATTAGGAGGTCTATATCAAGCACCAGAGGCCTAAAAGTTTGGTCCAACCTTTAGATATTCTGAGGTGGAAGTGGGACTCTATCTTGATGGATTTTGTGAGTGGAATACTAAGGACTCACAACAAGCATGATATGATATAGGTTGTCATCAACACGTTAACTAAGTCAATAATGTTTGTACCAATGAAGTCAACTTGGAGCATGGATCCATTGGTCAATGCCTATATGAGGCTTTTTGTGAGTAGGCATGGTACATCTACTGACATAGTCTCCAATCTAGATTTGAGATTCCTTTCGCACTTATGGGTAGAAGTTTTAGGTAGCTATGGGTATGAAGTTGAGGATGAGTATCACCTTCCACCTAGCTACCAATGGGCAGATTGAAAGGATGATTTAGACACTTAAGGATATGTTGCAGGATTTTGTTTTGGACTTTCAAGGTAATTGGGAGGGTCTTCCAGATTTATGCTCCCTTTGTTGCACAAAATTTTAATGGGACACCTTCAACCCTTTGAGATTCAGCTTTTACCCTAATCCTTCACTCTTTATTACCTTATACTTTCGTTGGTTATATCCCTCGGTTCTATGTGTGCTTTATTATTATTTCTTAGGTGTTTCTACGGAGGTTTCAAAGGAGGCAGGATAGGATATACGTGCTTAAAGAAGGTGTCCTTTTCAATAATGATATAAGTCATAGTTATGATTTTAATGCTAAATGTTATGAATGATTGTGTTTATTATCACATTTTCTAATATTATATTTTCAAGTTCATTTTTTTTTTATGTTTTGATATGATAATATGGATTATATGATGGAAAGAGAGTAAGAATGATGAAATATGTGTTTGTGCGATAATTCCTATGTTGTAAGCCCTAAGTAAATGTGCATGGTATATAGTATTGTTATATGGGTTTGATAAAATATGGTAAGATGGAAATGATATTATTTGAGATGTATGGTGGTGTAATAAATTAATGATTTGGAAATAATGACATCAGACATATAAGGGTTCTTTTTTTGTAAAATATGGGTGTTGGCTATCCTTAAGGGTATTTTGATCAAAATATATTAAGTATGGACATTTTGGTATTTTTAATGTGTGAAATGGGTTAAATTATGCTAATAATATCATGTGAAATGTTTGCATCAATTATGGATGGCATAAGTTTAAATAAAATGAGAAAATGGCATAAGTTGGGAATAGTAACCCTAGAGGCGATGTTATTATCGCATGTGTAAGACATTATAGTTAGGCCATGATTTTTTAATTTATTTTTAATATTTTTATTTTAGAAATTTATATAAAATTTTGTGATTATAAGATTCATATAGGAAAAGTAATACCCAACTTAGAAATTTAGGGTTTCGTAGGAGTATGAACAGTAACTATTGATATAGGGTTGTTATCACATATATAAGATGTTAGATTTAGACCTTGAATTTTAGATATGTTAATAATAATAATAAAATTTTAGTAATATGCATAAAAATTTGGGGATAAATGATGAATATGGAAGAAGTTATGCTTATAAAGTAAAATTAGGGTTTCTTAGAAAAATTAGAAATAAATTCCTTGAGGACGACCTTAACAACTATATGGTTGTGCATTACATGTTTCCATTAGGTATTGTGCATATATAATTGATTCCCAAATGATTACGTAACAAATTATTAATAATATAATTTTAACTTAAAGTGAAAGATCATGTGAATCAACCGGTGTGTTTTATGGGTCAATTCCACTAAATGATAATAGTAGCTTGGGTGTATTTTTTCCTAAGAGGTGCATCACTTTAATCCACTAGTTTAATAATAATGAGGCCCTAAACTCAACATGAATGAGAATATTACTTCATATAAGTAAATAATAGATACGACATCAATCACTTAAAGTGAAAGATTGTGTGAGTCATGATTAAGGGTTTGCGTCTGTTCCACCAAATGATAAAACTAGCTCAAGTGTATTATTTGCTGAGAAATGCTTTGAACCCTTCCACCGGTTTAAGAATAATTGTCAGGATTGTGTTGCCTTCATATATGTTTGGTATGTTTCATTGAACGATAATAGTGTCTCAGGTGTGTTTTCCTTGAGAAGTGCTTCAATTTGTTCCACTGAATTAAGAATAGTAAGGTCCATGAACTCAGTATAGATAAAAGAATGGATTGTGTTTTATCTAATAAAAGATATAAAATCAGCATTTAAATTGTATTTTTTTTATGTTAACACACATATATGCTTATTCTTTATTGTGAACACATGTTTTATGTGTAACCCTTTCTTGACTATATTATTACCTTACTTGGTACATAGTGTACTGATCATCCTTTTTATAAGTGTTCTTCTTTTGCACGAGCAAATAAGCTGGATATTTTTTGTGTAGGTCAATGCAGACCCATTGGATGATCTATCTTCTTATGATGCTCTGTGTGGAGGAGTGAACTTATGTATCGGGGTTTGGGGTAGAGTCATGTCATCCAAACATTAGCTTTATGTGGATACCTTTTTTGGACTCTTAGCTCTATATATATTTTTGGATATTGTACTTGGAGATAATCTCCACACATGTATTTAAGTTACGAAGTTTCTCTTGTGTTTTAATTATTTTACCTTATGATTGATGTAAGGACGGTATGATAAGCCTGACTTATGTCAATTACGGCAGTATTACCTAGCTATGTTGGTATTACACTTCTGCTAGAAATAAAAACTTCATTAGTAAATTTTGGGTGCTGCACAAATGGCGGATAAAAATAAGATTCCCTTATTTTGAGCTAGTCCATACTATATCCTCATTAAGATGTTTAATGAATCCATATAAAGTGGGGGATCAATCTTCTTAAAATTTACTCGACTATAAGATTTGTCACATATATGACCTTTTATATGTCTAGAAAAATTAAGATGTGACACAAGAAACAAAAAAAGTAGTTTAGTCCTATATAACACATAATAATCATATCCATATAGAATGATAACTAACAAAAATAGTTAACCCCTCCTTATTAAGCACTAATCAAACTTGATGCCAAGTTTATGGTCATTTGTTTATGGGCACCCCAATGTCTTGAACAAGATCAATATAGAAGCATTTTTTTTTTTCTAGAAGTATAACCGTGCAAATAACATGTTGTGATATTGATAAACTTAAATAGATATAAAAAGACAAGATTGAGGGGGAAGGAGTGTCTTAATCATTCATATAGATAAGGCTACTCTATTTAAAATTCAACATATCCCATATATATATATGTGTATATATTATTCATATTTATTATACCCATTATGAGAGGGTGTTAATAAATATGGAAGGTGGTGAACTAGAAAAAGAGTTGAAAACCATAATGGGAAAAGTTAATACAATTTATGATAATAATGGGAGTATTAAACCTAGGATTTAATACAATATACATTCATAAATTGTACATCTACATTATGTAAATAGGATATTGATAACACTCCTATTAGATATACATCTTCCAATATTTATAATAAATCCCATATTCTCACAATTTTTAATAATTTTTCATTACTCCTTTGCTCCTTCCTTCATCCGTCTAAACACGACTACCCAACTCTAGCCGATCAAATTTTCCTTAGACATATGAATCTTAATTGATGAAATTGTATTTAAATCACAAATATTTTGGACTTATTTGTATAAAAAAAAATATAAATATTTTTAAATTTTATATGAACGCACAAATGTTTATTCTTTTTTTATTAAGATATAAATATTTTTCAATTTTTCAATATAAGACAATTTGAGCTTTAATGATTTCTCGTACTTGAGTAATTAAATGGTCAAAATTACCTTAAATCTAAAATATTAAATAAATATATATCTAAATGACATTATGGCTTAGACATTAATATGTTAATATGAACAAATTTTATGTGTTTATGAATTTATAAATTAAAATAAAAACGTTTTTGTTTATAAACGCAAATTCAAGACATTAATATTTTAAATACGCTTTTTATCAACATCACATGTACAATGATTTAAAAGTGGAATTTGATTATTAAAATTGAATAAAAACAAAGCCTGTAGCTTGCGGAGATGAGGAATATTAATTCATCTACAGGAATAAAGATTAAAATATAAAATGGGCCTCGATGACGAAGCTTACCCGAACTCAACCTACTAGAATATGGACCCTAATTCAGCGCCTAATAGAATTTAAATTATGTAAGATGACTCCCATCACCGTGGTGCTCCCTATTAGAATCGTGATTCATCTACCACTTCATCACCGTGGTGCGCCTAATAGAGTACCCTACGAAGGTAATGCAATTGGGTATTGGGAGGGTGTCAGAATATATCACAAGAATGCTCAGTAAAACAAGAGCATAAGAACCAAAATACTGAAGAAACAGAGCCTGTCAATTTTATTCATTGTACCGCGAAAATAATCTGTTGACTTGAAACAAAATTTGGCTAGACTGAAAAACAATTGCAATGCCAGTTCGCCCCCAATGGCGACACCATACCTCTCATTCTCGTGCACTTAAAAACGTTAGTTTGGATATTTTAAAATAAGTAGCCAAAAATTGTGTGAAATAGGGAATAATTGAAGCAGAAAAAACATGCAGTCGAAGGTTTCTATTCAGAATGAAAACGTATCTCCAATAGAAAAATACTACTCTTTAAATAGAAGAAAAATGTTGAGTTTAAAAGTACTAGTAACTAATTCCATTTTCCCGTAAGACCAGCAACTAAGAGGAAGAACATTGTTATAGCATTTGAGAAAACTGAGGAAAAAATAGGATTGATACAATTGAACGGTAGAAATTATCCAAAAAAAAAAGAAAAAAAAATAAGGTTTGGGATCAAAGACCACACCACGTCCATGCTCGGACCAAACCAGACCGGATGAACAGGTGGTGGCACATACATCTCTCAACCAATTAAACCAATCTAAGTAAATTTCTCAAACACAACCATGGAGCAAGGGGTATAAAAAGAGATCTAAAGCCTCTTATCCCATCTATGTGGGATAAAAAAAGAGAATCGCTGATAATTGTCATTGCCTCTAACAATCCCCCACCAATGGTAAAAATAAAAAATAGAAGAATCTCTAAATAAAAGAATGAATGACACTTAAGTATTAATGTCATAAGGATTCAATTGATACATAGTAAAGTGAGGCAATAGACATGTTAAGGAAGTGAACAAATCTTGAATTATCTTAACTTCACTAACACTCCCACAACACATGTCTTACCTTAAAGTCTACAAATACCATGATTGTAAAACAAGTGCTTTTAATGGTCATGCATATACTTGGGTATTCATGAGTGATCTAAAAAAACAACCTATAGTCTCTCATAGAAGGTGGGTCTACCTTCACACTCATCTAAGTGAATCCATTAAGTGTGTCTCTATAGCAATGCCATACAAGGCTATAGATTCATTACAAGCATAAAAGTGCTCAACGTCAATTATCTCAAGTAGTGATTTCATCAACTCCATCTCACTAGGATCACCCAAGATTAGGGCTATGAACTTATTAATAAATTTAGCTCAATGTGTAGTCAAAGCACTACCACGTACCATAAGAATAGGAACATAGTGCAATAGAGTAAGCATATGGTTGTGTTTGACCACGAATAGTATCCGCCATACTTTTATCAACCCAAGGCTTAAGTCCTATCCCTCTATATGATTCAAGAATAAATATCCTTATTATACCCTTCATTAGAGAATCTGCTAGATTTCTCTCAGATTTGACAAAATCCAAGGAGATCACACCTTCCTCAATAGTTCTCTTACAAATGTGTCTCATTTTATTATTATTAGCAACATAAATAGTTTTCTATTAATCATAATGAATGGAAAATGGCACATTAGGTTTCCTCCATAATTGCACATCGGCCAATAAGTTCATCAACCGTTTTACCTGTTGATTAGCTAACACAAGGATAATAAACTTGGACTCCATCGTAGACCAAGCAATACAAGTCTACCTAGCAGAATTCCATGACATAGCTCCTCCTCCTAGTTTAAAGAAATATCTGCTGAGGGAACTGATTGTCATTATCTGAAATCCAATTAGCATCAGTAAATCCTTCTAACATGGCATGAAATTTACAAAAATGCAAAATGCCACTCCTTAGTACCCTTAAGATATCTAAGTAAATGAAAAGGTTCAATCCAATGACATCTATCTAGGTTATGAATATACCAACTTAGTCGACTCACAACATATCTAATATTAGATCTAGTACAGCTCATAAGGAACATCATATCACCTATGATTTTAGCATGTTCTTTTTTATGAAACAGTAGAACCTTTGTTTTTTTTAAATAAATACTAGGGTCATAGGGAGTTTTTACAAGAAATTCATCATGACAGTCAAACTTTTCTAATATCTCATCAATGGAGTGTGACTAACTTGAGGAAAATCCATTCACAGTTTTTCTCATTTTGATACCAAAAATTACATCAGCTTGTCCAAGATCTTTCATATCAAAGTGAGAAGATAAAAATAATTTGGTATTATTGACCAAAATCATATTATTGACCAAAATCAATATATAAATATATAATCACACAATCACTTCCAAACACCTTAGAGTAAATATAAGAATCAAATCCATTTACCACATAACTATCACTCACTAAAGTTGGTTAAATTTTTCATACCATTATACAGGAGCTTGTTTAAGGCCATACAATGACTTTCTAATCTACACACTTTATTCTCTTTTCCCTCAAACACACAGCCCTCGAGCTACATCACATAAATTTCTTCTTTAAGGTTACCATTTAAAATGGAGCTTTGACATCCATTTGATGAACTACAAGTCCCTGGATAGCAGACAAGGTGACTAAAGAACATATAATTTCAATCTTAGTTACAGGTGAATAAGTATCAAAAAATTCAGTCTTTTTCTTTTGTTTATAGCCTACAACTACCAAGCAAGCCTTAAACTTATTAATCTTTCCATCAATTATCAATTTCTTTTTAAAAGTCCATTTACATTTAATTGATTTATTCCCTCTAAGCATGTCAACTCAATCCCATGTGTGATTAAAATTATTGAATCTAACTTATTGTTAATTGTTTCTTTGTGAAAACTATAGTCAACTGAAGTTACTACATCATTATATGATCTAGGATCTTCTTCAATCAAAAAGGTAGACACAAATTCCTTGCTAATTCTATCTATATCATCATTCTAAACAAAAAAAATAGTCACAACATCCTGTTTGAAGCTAGTTTCTATCATCATAGTCAAAGGTATAGGAGCATCATTAGAAGGAATAGCAATATCACATGTATTCTATAACACCTCCAATTTTTGAACTAGAAAATTTTATTTTTAAGACAATATGAAAGTGATTTGAAAAGAAAAACTATGGAATGTTACTGCCACATCAACCATGAGAGATGTGTGACCATCACCTAACCCATGCCTGATGCAAGGCAAAATGGAACAAGGAACAAATGAATGCATGATCCTAACAAAAATGTGACACTACAAGGAAATAAAGGCTAGAAACGTATCATAGATGGAACGAACTTGATAATTTATAAAAACAAATACAGGAATCCGATCTAAGAGTTTAAATAACCAAAAATGCAAAAATATGCCAACACAGTGGGCAAACTACTAATAACCGATTAGCCTAACTCTTAGGCATAGTCATAAACCTCTAACCCCAAGCAATGACTCGTTAGTACCTATGTTATTACCTTCAACGTACTCTAGTTGAGAGTCATAACCCTATAAATTGGCATCTTCTCCCTGGACTAGAAGTTGGATCATCATAGTGACTGCACAAGTGTAGTATTAGTATGATGAAGTATTGGCAAAGCATACTACCTAAAACATTAAAGGCTCATGCAGCACATTAAGGTCATATAGTAGCATGGTATTCAACCTACTAGAAATGTAATATATGAGAGCAGTGATAACATATAAATACCTTAGCGAGACCCTAGGATATACATTTACACATAAGCATGGTTCTCCACAACAATCCATATAAAAGTAAAGCACATAATTCTAATATCCATGATGAGACTAGCATAGGAATGCAACTCCCACCACCGTATCACACTAGTACCGAGTGGCTTTTCTCATGCATCTTCAACATCCACCACACTTAATCTCCTAGGTGAGGAGGCATACACTAAATTTTAGGTCTGCCTCACCCTAAGTACATCATCATCGAATCAGAATAATGCCAATATATCATGATGTGACGAACATAGGACTACAACTCCCACCACTACATCAACCTAGCACCAAGGGGTGTTTCTCAAGGATCATCAATATCCACCACACTTGGTCACTTAGGTGAGGGGCATAAGCTCAACTTTGGGTGTGCCTCACCCACTACACTAGTGCTAGTGCCAAGGGCCTCTTCTCAAGGATCTTCAACATCCACCACACTTGGTCTCCTAGGCTAGGGTCATAAAAGATAACCAAACCCTAAGTATGCATAATGGGAATGCCTCTAAGATTCCATGATTAAAAAAATCTACATATCAAACCAACTAGGTGTTTCAAGTGTTGACAACAAGCACTAGTCAATGCATACAAGCCACCATATGGGTGTTTAGAGATAACACCAAACTCACATAATGCATTAAGCCACCAAATTGGGTGTTTAGAGATAACACAAAACTCACACAAGGCATTAAAGCCACAAAATTGGGTGTTTAGAGATAAAACACATCATACCAATAAGTGTTTAAGGATAACACCAAACATAACCAAAAGCAAGTCTCACTTACCATCTTATTGGTTCATATTAACTTAAGTAAATCATGGTTGAAATCATAATTAAAATGCTGTAATTACATGGAAGAATCAACACAAAAGGCCGAAGAAGCATAACAATTCACAACAAATCAGACATCTTTCATCCGGACCAATCAATGGGTCCTCCGACCAATTGACTGGTCTAGTCGTATCAAAGCTAAACCAAAACAAAACCAGAGCACTGGTAGATTAGTTGGCCTCACCGTTCAACTGCTCATGAGAATTGGTCAATTGGTTTAGTCCAACCGGTCAATGTGTCTAAGTAGAGACCAAACTATTTTGGCTTCTGGAAAAACCAATTTTGGATTTGACCAACTGACTGAATAATCATAGTAGCTAATTGATTGGTTTAGTTCAATCAGGATATGGGTATAAGTAGAGATCAAACCACCTTGGTAAAAAAGGGCTCCAGTCAATGGGTTTAAGCAACCAATCGATTATTCATCAAAACTCGTCGACTAGTTTATTAAAACCAATAGACTGCTCTCATGACTAACATATCCAAAACTCTAAACCATTTGATTGCTCGCAAAACAACTCAACTAGTTCAAGGAACCGATCGACTAGTCGAGGTAAAACACAACCCAGACTTATGAAACACACACCAAATTTCACTACACCATATTAATCCTAACATACTTCTATGTAAAAAAAATCATAGAATTACATGCTTCACACATAGAATCACATGGACATGTGGTGATGTACACACTTAACCAAATCATACTCAACAATCAATTTATGCTGAAAACTAGGAATCTTAACAACACATATTTGGAAAGAATTATACCACATACTTATACTATGGAGCACAATTAGATTTTTACTCATATAAATACTAACTCATGAAACCTTAATATACCACATAAAGCTAATTATGTTAAAGATAAGAATGCCTTAACTTGAAGCAATTCTTCTACCATAAAACTCCTAATGGATGGCCTATCTAGCAGAACTTTGATTCCTAAGAGAATCAAAGTAAAACCATTAAAATATTCTTCCAAAAATTCACTAAAACCAAGAAATCAAAAGAAGAGGAGAGATACTAAACAACACCTTTTGGCTTAAAATAGGGTGTTAAAGAAAAAAAATCTCTAACTTTTCTCAACCATAATTCTTACTTGCTTAGGTAAATCAAGAGAGAATTAAAACCAAGATTGAAAGAAGAGAAAGGAACACAATGCTTGCCCAATCAAAGGAGAAATTCAGAGAGGATCTATGTTTCTCTCAACAGAAAGAAGAAGGGAAAATGGAAAGGCGCTCATTACTTAGTGAGATTTCCACAAGAGGAAGGAAGAAGAGAGTAATAATACAAGCGTGGAATGATAATGGATCGAAAAAATAGGAGGTATAAGGGCAGGCTGGTAAACATCCTCAAGGAAAAGATGGATGAGATAGGTGAGGTTAAGCGTAGGCAAGCTAAGAAGTGAAGGATGACTTGATGGGGTGGTGAGGGGTTGAGTGTAGTCAAAGATGGATATACAAATGAGTTGGCAAGTCAAGGGAGAGTCTATAAAGTCAAAATCACTGCCCCATCTAACAAAAGAGAGAAGGAGAGGTGAGCGAAAAAGAGCCTCCAAAAGTGGCTTTTTGGAAGAATTTTTCTAATTGAAATCATGTAATTGTCTAATAAATATAAAAATAATACCAAAACGCTAAAATATGCTTATTAGCATAATTGAACTCAAATCAAAAGTTTTCATAATCATTGAAGAGAATCGAATCAAATCCAGAAATGGATTTGAAATTGCAAGCAAACTGGTCAGTTGGTTTTGGGTAAACCAGTCAATTGGTTTGTCAAGAACAAGAATGTAAATTTCCCTAGTGCACTAGTCAATTGGTTATGTAAACAACTCAACTAATATACCTAAAATTCACATTTTTATTGGAATTTCAAGCCCATTTTAAAACCAAAACTCATTATTTTATATCAACATGATTCTAAATATAATTTAAAGGATTTTAGGATGGGGTATTATACATTCTTTTTCATAGGAAACATATTTTCAAAAACTATGCTTTTTTAGATTCACAAATAAAATGATCACTTAAGAATAAGAATCTATAAGCAACACTATTCTAAGCATAAATAATAAATGCATAATCAAACATTTAGTTCTGAAATTCGTTCTTTCAAAATTTGGTCAGGTAACATTAGCCAGACATCCCCACACTTTTAAAATGTTTAGGCTAGGTAGAAAACATTTCCATAGAGTATACAATGTTTTATCTAGCTTTTTTATGAGGAACATGGTTCAAAATATAATGAGCTTCCCCCCACATATGATCAGATATTCCAGAACTCATAAGCATACTATTGATCATATCTTTTAGAGTATTATTTTTCTTTCATCTAGGACATTTTATTACGGCATATAAGGGGTACTTATCTCATGAATAATACCATGACTATTACAATACTTCTTTAGAAAGCTAGTTCCATATTTACCACCCCTATCGAACCCAAGCATCTTTATCTTATGTTCTACCTATTTCTCAAGTTCTACTTTATAACATACCTTACATTTCACCTTTAAACCTAAGGAGTTAAACCTTATCGTATCCCAAGTAATCATCAATAAAGGTCACATAATGTTGTTTACCTCCTCTACTCTCAGTTTTCTTAAAATTCACTAAGTCTGGATGGACCAATTCAAGCAGCTCATTTGTTATGTTAGAGAAATATTTAAAAGCCTTTCTAGCAAACATAGCTTTGACATAAATAGTACACTTCTTATAATTAGTGATCATCATATTAATTAATTTCAAACTTTTAAGTTTGTTTAAGGAAGCTATGGTGTGTGCCCTATCCTCCCATGCCATATATCAACAGACTTACATAAATAAGTAGAAATCATTTCATTTAAATCAAATGGAAAAATGTTAAGCACAAACAAATCATCAGCTAAATATTCCTTTCCCACAAATACCCCATTTTTAGTTATTACTACCTTATTAGCATAAAATACAAGTTTCATGCCAACTCTAATCAACAACCTACTAGAAACCAAGTTCTTATGTAGGGAAGGTATGAAGTTAATATCACCCAATGATTGTAACACCCCCCCCAAATTTACGAACTAAAAAATTTCATTTAAAGAGTTGATTATAGAAGCTAAAACAGTAAATTGTAGGGTGTTGCCGCCACACTTAGTACAAGTATAGTGTCTTCTACCATTTTATTACCAATTACTAAGGTTAAAACCATTACTTCACTTAAATTATTAACACAATTATAAATCAAAGTAGCTAGATATTTAAAGCAATTTAACATCATTTCAAATAAAACTAGGTGTTAGTAGTTACAAAATTTTGGTGAAGGAAAATACATAAAGAAATTAAGAATATAGAATCTTCTAGATCAAAAGATATTAGGCAAAACACCAGATAGCCCTAAACTCTTAACGTAAATAATAACCTTCAACTGATCTTGTAAGCTAATATCTAAAGACCACTGCCCATTAAATGAGCAAGGGCCCATAGAAATGAACCCTTCAATACAACGGTACTAAGTAACCCATTATACAAAATCAACATAAAAGCCTGCATAGAACACATAAAATGCATCACAACAATACATGATAAACATATAATTATACATACGATGATCAAAATATAATAATCATATCATATTAAACAAATATCAACAAAGCCACATCTTGCTCATACTCGTCTATTTAGAACATAATGAAACATAGCAACTAAGAATCCAATGGATACACTCTAAAATAAAAATTAGGACTAAACTCAACACAATAGCCATAACCTTCAAAATATATCTCATATCTCAATATCAAAACGAGTAATATCCATTACACCATAGATAAGGCTCAAAGGCACAATACTAATAAACTCTATAACATTATTCTTAACCATAACCCAAACCAATCAGTGATTGTGACTCATTCTAATTGTTTGTTCATGTTGAGTTCAGGGACTCCAATATTCTCAACCAATGGAACGGTAACATAAATACAATCCTTGAGTAACAAGCTTCTGGCCACTATTCTCAATCAGTGGAATGATAACATATATACAACCCTAAGGCAATAAGCTTCTAACCACTATTCTCAACCGGTGGAATGATTTCAATAATATACAACCTCAGGGAAATAGGCCCCTAGCCACTATTATCATCCGATGGAACGGACAAGTACAATCAATCCTAACTCATATGGTATTTCACTTTAAGTGATTAATATCTTATTAATAGTTTATATCACTCAAATAATTTATTTAATTTGAGTTTAGGGACCTGACTATTCTCAACCAGTGGAGTGGTAACATAAATATAACTCTAGGGCAATATGCTCCTAGCCACTATTCTCAATCAGTGGAATGGTTCAATAACGTATAACCCCAAGGTAAAATACTCCTGGTCATTATTCTCTTCTAATGGAATGGAGAGATACAACCCTAGGGTATAAATGCTACCTGCCCACTATTCTCCTCCGGTGAAATAAACAAGTAAAACCGGTATCGACTCATATGATATTTCACTGTAAATGATATGTATCTTATTCATGGTTATTTATTTTAAGGTAATCATACAAACACACACATAAACATGTAAGACGCATATCCCAAGATATCCTCCTAAGGAAAAACCATAATCCTATATGAAACCCTCATTTCTTATGTCTAACATAACTTCTCTCCTAGTACTTATTTTATCACTAAATTCAATACCCGTCCTTAAAATATTATTATTGATAAAATACCCAAAAACCAAGTTTGAGATCCAATGTCTTACACATTTGATAATAGTCTACCTTTAGGGTTACTATTCATATTTCACCACAAAACCCTACTTCCACAATTTAATCATAACTCTTCCCAGAAGATATATATAACCACCAAATTTAATATGCATTTCCAAAATATTATTATTGACATCATATATAAAAATTGAGATCCAACTCCCCCATTTTACACATAAGATAATAGTCTGCATTTAGGATTAGAATTCATATTTCACCACAAAATCCTAATTCAACAATTTAATCATAACCCTTCCCTTAAGATTTATATGACACTCAAATTTGATTTGCACTTCCTAAAATACTAATATAACCCACATATCCAAAAATTGAGGTCAAACTCAAACATTTCCCATGTGTGATAATAATTTTGCCATTGGGGTTACTATTTACACTTAAAATCACTTTTCTCATTTATAGGACTTAGGCAATTCATATTCACTCCAAAACTTCCACATAATCACTTATCACATTAAAATACCTAATATTCTATTTTTAACCTATATTAACCAAAATACCCCTTAGATAACTATAATACTCATTTTTCCACTGAAATCTTACAAGTCCCAAAAATGAAGGATTTTTCAACCTCTAATACATTCTATCATCATAAAAATGTATAGCCACAACTTTATATAGATACTCAACCATAACATGTATCCTTACACATAGTGTAACATGTAAAACCTTAACATGCTTTTCTTAAACTTCAAAACACATACTTCCATACTTATTAATCATTAAGGCATACTTATTAGAGTAAATATCATGATATGCTTAAAATGGCCAAAGCATACAATGATAATAATCATGCTAAAAATATGCCCAGACATGCTCAACTTATCATAATGCACACACATAATATAGATATATTTTACTTCAGCATAAAACTCATTTTAAAATACTTTTGTACACATAATAATTTACATAAGTTAACATGATCCATTTCAACAAATTTTACCGTAAAAATATGATTTCTAAACATGATCCATGTCTAGGCACACTTATCAGGGTAAATATCATGATATGCTTAAAATGACCAAATCGTCCCTAGGACATACAATGATAATAATCATGCTAAAAATATGCCTAGACATGCTCAACTTATCATAATAGACATACATAACATATATAATTTACTTCGACATAAAACTTATTTTAACATACTGTTGCATACATAATAATTTATACAAGTTAACATGATCCATTTCACCAAATTTCATGGTAACACTTTTAGGTAAATAATTATAACATAACCAACATACTTAATAAAATTTATACATCAAAAATCATAGTGTGCTATCATGTGATATCTCATATTTTAGTAGAATATAAGAACTGTAATGCAACGAATATACCTAACACATTTTTTATATCAAAACCTAAATGTGTTATCATGCGATATCTGAATATTTTATTGGAGTACAAATGAAATTCCTTGAAACCTTAATTTTAGAAATTATTACCAAATAAGGAACTATTAGAGAAATTAATTAAATAAATTATTTTATTAAAATAGGAGGAGGAAATTTGGACAAAATAAGGAGGAAAATAATAAATAATTTAGTAAGAATTTTTTTTTAATTTAGGGTGTTTCGCTAATTAAAATGGAACTTGGAAAAATTTATTCAATATAGCCCAAATTAATCTAAAAAGGAATTTAATTATTATTTTTTATAAATATTATTATTTTAAATAGTCAAAAATACCAAAATAACCTAAACACCCAACCAACATATTTTTTCCTTTTCCTTTTTTTCTTTTTCTTTTTTCTTCCATTTTCCTTTATTTTTCCTTTTTTATTTCTCTCCCTCCTTTCTCCCTTCTTTTCTCCCTTCTTTTCTTCCTTACTTCCCCGATTAGGCTAGCCCTTGTGGCCAAAATTCCCTTCCTGCGGTGCGGCCCAGCCCGGCATGCCCCATCTCCTTTCTCGCCTGTCACCCCAGCCGCTCCACCTTCTTCTTTTTTCTTTTCTTTCTCCCTCGAACCGGCCCGGTCCAGCCCCCTCTTTCCCCTTTCCCTTCTTCCCCGACCCCCACTTCAATTCATAACCTACCACTGCAACTGCCAGCCGCCTCCACCAACCAGCCACCTGCATAGTCTACCCACCTTCTCCCTCTCTCCCCGGTCATTCACTTGTCCCTTCTCAACCGACCTCCCTCCCTCCCTCCTCGCGTGTGCATACGCCCACCTCCCTTCTTCTCCCCGACCAAATGCAACCCTGCCATGGCAGACCTGCACCGGCCTGCCACCGCCGGCTGGTGTGCTTACTACACCTACCCCTACCTTCCTCTATCCCCTCTCTCAGTTCTCCCCCCTATTCGACCTATAAATACCACCAGGGATGCCATCATCGAACCCTTTGGATTCGCAGCCAAGAAAAAAAAACGCCCTTGCGCCACCTCTAGTTTAGACAACCACCATGTCACCACCGCCCATCACTGCTGCCCGAGCCACCCATGGAACCCTTCCCTGCATTACCCTCTACCAAACTAAGCCTCCCTCCTCCCTCAGTTTACCCTGCACGAGCCACCCCGGCCGTGCAAAGTCCCTCCCCCGATCAACCCCTCATTGAGCCCCGCCACCCTTCGCACCGCCACCCACCGCCAGTTCCACCACAGCCAACACCCCCTCTACCCTCCAAAACAACCAGGGGAGCTCCCTCTACCTCCCCATACTTTCATTTTTCCTTGCCACCCTCTCCTCCTCATTTCTCCTCCCTCCACCACCATCTCTCCACCTTTCTTCTCCCTCTGCCGCCGTCGCCGTGCACCGCCGCCGATGCCACCACCATCCCTAGGTGGTCCTCTAACCTCCCAAACCCCTAAACCCTTTTTATACAAATGTTAGTTATTTTTAGTAGTATTATTAGTATTATTTTTAATATTAATAATATTACCATTATTATTATTATTATTATTATTATTATTATTATTATTATTATTACTACTACTGCTGCTGCTGCTGCTATTATTATTATTATTATTATTATTATTATTATTGTTGTTGTTGTTGTTGTTGTTGTTGTTTTTGCTATTATTATTAATGATAACTTTGGCACCTTAGCACTTTTATTATTATTGTAAATATTCGAATCCTTATATTACTACTACCATTTCTATTATTATTATTAGTATTATTCTTAACATAATCATCATCATCATCATCATCATCATCATCATCATCATCATTATTATTATTATTATTATTATTATTATTATTATTACCATTATTATTATCATTGTCATTATTATTATTATTATTATTATTATTATTATTATTATTATCATTGTCATTATTATTATTACTACTACTACTACTACTACTACTACTACTACTACTACTACTACTACTACTATTACTACTACTACTACTACTATTATTATTTTGTTTTATTACCTTGTCACTATTGTTAATATTTCATATACCACTAACCTTACTATCACTACTACTATTATCATTATTAGTAATATTGAAACTATTACCGTTAATAATATAAATATTACTTTAAACTTTGTAGCTATTAAGACCTATTTTTTATTAGTAGTAGCATGATTAGCTACCTTAGGAATAATAACCCTACTTTTACTTATAAAGGTACTATTATTATTTTTAGTCCTAATAGTAAGCTGTGATAAGAGTAAGGTAGGAAGAATGGTAATTTTGGTTAGAGGGAAGTCAACCCATAGTTTTTCCTCTTATAGGTGAATCAAGTCAAAACCCTAATGAGGCGTAGGAACGTGCTCCAAGACTGGTGTCATATTAGGTAAGGATGTAGCGAAGGCCCATGTGTGTTGTGTGACTTGTATGCCTTGGATGTTATATATCATGTTATGTTGTGTATCGTATGATTGTTAATAACTTGTCTTATGTGTAGCGCAGCTTGGAGTTGAGGTATGTTTATGTGTTTCCTTATGACATGAGTATAATATGTATATATGATGATTATGATGTGATATAATATGACCCTCTAGGACATACATATTAGGATGATTGATAATATGATATGGGAACGAAAGGATAAAAAGAAAGAAAATGGGAAATGAGTTCACAAAAGGGGATATGAGGTTGACCAGACTACCTTATGATCTATGAGAGGAAAATAAAGAGGAAGAGGTGACCAAACTGAATGGAAAATGGGAACCATGCATGGGAATTCTAGGGTTTTCATGGAGACTTTGAGAGTTTGCATGGGTTGGATGAAACTTGCATGGGGATGATCTTTACGTGAGAAAAGTTGTTTTAGGGTGTAAGCTAAGGGGAGAGTTGTGGAATGATTGGAGACTTGGGATGAAAAATAGTACATAAGTTGGTGTAAGGGTGTATAAGGGAGCTAATTAGGGTTTTGGGAGGAAGCACTAATCCGGAAAAGAAAATGTGGACGTTAAAACAATTAAGGGAGAGTAGAGTACAGGTTAAGAGTGGGAATTTATTATATGAGGGGTGAGTATGGGTGCCATGGGAGGGAAGAGATATTAGGTGAAAAATAGAGAGGTTACTTGTGGGGGAAGAAAGGTACTAGGGTTTAAAGTGGCCAAATAGGGTTTTTTCGGTCACCTATGAAATCGAGGAGTAAAGTGATATGATTTGGGATTGAATCCAAACGAGACAAGGTGTGGGATGATAAACGAAATAATGGTAGTGTAAGTGAGAGGGAGTTGGGCCACATAGGTCCAATTAGGGTTTTCAAGAGAAAACCCTAGAGGATGATAGTGGGGGGAGTTTGATGTAATGAGGTGTTGGGCCTTAACACACGCCCTTAGGAGTTGGATTTCATTATGTGTAAGTGTAAGGGGGAATGGATATCGGGGTGTGATAAGGGGCGTAGGAGTCCCAAGATATGGGACAGACCCCCTTGAGAGGATAGAAGTAGAAGGTTGGTGACATGCATGTTAGGGGTGAAATGATAATACACGAATAAGATACTAATCATTTAAAGAGAAAGATCATTGAGTTAGGCCTAGACCGGTCCACTAGCGAATAATAGTGGCCAAGAGCGTTTTGTGCTATATAACCGTTCCACCGGCTATAATAGTGGGGGTTTCCGTGCTCTACAAACCAAGCGTAATGATGATAAGACATGGGAAAGATAGTAATATTGTAATAATAATAATAATATTATTATTATTATTATTATTATTATCTACAATAATAATAATAATATAACTGAAATAAAAATCATCCCTCAATAGCAATAAAAATAAAATATTAGTAATAATAATAATAACAATAATAATAATAATAATAATATATTCAAACTAATGGAAAAATGATAAAATTAAATAAGTAAAGATTGTATAAATAGTGAAAAGGGGTTGAAAGGGTTTAGGGCTCCACCTTGGTTTGGTGGTGACAAGCGGCACTGGCGTTCGTGCACAGCGATGGCGGCGGTGGTCGAAAAAAGAGAAGAAAAGAGGAAAAATCGAAGGCTAAGAAAAGGAGAGGAAGAATGAGGGCGGCTGTAGGGATGTTTATGGTTTCCTAGATGGAGAGGAGTAGAATGAGGGTGGCGACGCAGCCAAAGGTGATGGCGCACGGCGGCAGTAGTGGTGGCTGAAAGTGGAAGAAGGAGAGGAAGAGAGGAGGAGAGGGAGGAAGAGAAAAAGAAGAGTAGGAGGAGTTAGAGGACGGTCTGCATGTGTTTTTGGGAGGTGTAAGGGGTAGTGGTAGCGGTGGATGTGGAAGGAAGGGTTAATCAAGGAGGCTATTTTGCACAACCGGGTGGCTTGTGTAGGGCAAATCGGGGGAGAAGGGTGTTGTAGTTAGTTAGAGGGTGGTGTAGTGAGTACTTAGGTGGGCGGAGTGGGCTGTGGCGTTGGCCAATGGTGGCAGAATGGGCGTCTAAAATGGAGGTGGTGCACGAGAGTAAAATTTTAGGATTTTGGGCAAAAAGGCTCGACCAAAGCTGGTTATGGGGGTATTTATAGAACTAAAGGAGGGATCAGGTTAGAGGGGAGACGAGAGAATCAGGGCAGGTCAGTTAGGGTTCACCAACGGTGACGGTTGGCCGACGAAATTCAAAACGTGGCCTGCGATTGACTAAGGGAAAATAGGGGGATTATGCGAGAAGTGAGGGGAGTGGGTTGGGTCAAGTTGACTGGTGAGTCAGGGGAGGAGAGAGGAGAGGAAATGGCCAATCAATGGGGCATGGCCAATGGAAAAAATCTAGGGGAGTTGGGTGTTGCTAGCTGTGACGAGGAAGAAGAAAGAAGGACGAAGAAGAAGGTGGGTGAACCGGGCGGTCCAGGCGGAAAAGAAAAGAAAGAAAAGAAAGACCGGACCAGTAAAGGTAAAAAGAAGAAAGGAGAAACATAGTGTCTTAGGCCGCCGAAGGAGAAAAGAAAAAGAAGGGGAAATGGACCGCGGACAGGCGTAGGTCGGTGTAAGGAAGAAAAAGAAAGGAAGAAGAAGGAAAAAGAAGAAAAAGGAAAAGGGAAAAGAAAAAAAAGAAAAATAGGTGGGTTGGGATATTTAGATTATTTTGGTAATTTGGGATATTTAAAAATAATAACATTTAAATAAAATAATATTTAATTTCCTTTTAAGGATAATTTAGGATTTTTGAAAGATTTTTCCTAAGTTCCATTTTAATTAGCAAAATACCCAAATTTTTCCTAATTAAAATATTTATTATTTTCTTCTTGATTTTCCCTAATTAATTCCCTTTTATTTTAATAAAAATAATTTATTTAATTAATTTTTAAAATAAATCTTTAATTAGCTAAAATCCTTAAAATTAGGGTTTTGGGGCATTTCAATTGTGGCATGAACTGGGGAACTAAGAAATACTTGTGTGGTGGCATGGTATCATTAAAGAAGTGGAGGGGAAATCAATGGAAAAAATTATTGTTGCCTAAGGGTTTTGCTACAGGAGAAGCAACCAATGATGGGGGCAAGGATTGGCAAAATTTGCCTCAGGGAAAGAAAGGAAGAAAAATAGGGAAGAATGGGAGAAGAAAGAAGGACAGAAGAAGAAGAAGAAAAAGAAGAAGAAGATGTATGATAGTGGAGGCTGAGAGGGTGGATCTACTAGGCTGGTGGTGGCAGCGTTGTTTGGACAAGAAAATGTAGAGGAGAAAGGAGGTTATGTTCAAACAAAGGAGAAAGGAGGTAGTGGGGTGGGTGGGTGGGGGTGTGTGTGTATATGTTTGCATGCATGGTCAGGGGTAAAAGGGAAAGGAAAAAGGATGGGAAATTTGTTGTTTTAGGCATGTAGGGTATCCAAGCAAGAGTAGGTGGTGGTAGGGCTGGTAGCTTAGGGTTGTAGGATTTGTAGAGGGGCTTAGTGTAGGTTGGGGGAATTGGTTGTAGGAGCTATAATTGGAAGGGAAATGGTGCACGTGATGGAGAAGAGTAGGGGATATTTATGCTTGAAGAGTAAAGGGAAACAAATGAGGTGCGGGGCACAGATAAGAGACAGTGTAGAAGCATGGGGTACGCAGGAGATGTGTTGCAAATGGGCACAAATAGGAGGTATTTGGGAGGCAGAACGAGTGAGGGAGAAGAAGAAGAAAGAAGAATGGAAGGCGTGATAGGTAGATCAAGCCAAGGAAGGGAAGAAGAAGAAGAAGAAGAAGAAGAAGAAGAAGAAGAAGAAGAAGAAGAAGAAGAAGAAGAAGAAGAAGAAGAAGAAGAAGAAGAAGAAGAAGAAGAAGAAGAGGTATGTTGAAGCTCAGGGAAGGAAATAAGAAAAAGGAAAGGTTGCGAGGTGGACTAGGTAGGCTGGGAAAGAGGAAAGAAAGGAGGGAGAGATTAGGGCGGGGCATAGGGAAGGAAGAAAAGAAAGGAAGAGAAAAGATGGGTTGGCAAGGAAAGGATAAAAAGAAATGAGAAGAAAAAAAGGGGAAAGGTAAAATAAGAAAGAGGAAACAAGAAAATTAATTTAAGGTTTGAATTAGAATTAGGTTAAATTTTGGTTTAAGATAATTTTAATTTATTTGGTTATAGGGTATCCTATTAGGAAAAAAATGGGTAAAATTATTGATTTAGGGTTAATTTAAATAAAAAAGGGTAAGATAAAATAATTAAAATAATGTTTTAAATAATTTATGTAGATTATGGGTCAAGGGTTAATCAAAAATAATTAAGTTAATATTTAAAGGTTAACTTTTTTTAATAAAAGGTTAAACATTCTAAATTAAGATGTTGAAATTTTGTGGTATTATAATGATAGTTTATTTCCATAATAAAGTTTAATAAGAACATTTCCCTAGCTAAGTACTCAAGTTGTGGCTTCATTGCCCATATAAACAAGCTCTCCTTGATCAACATCCTTGAACTAGTTTAATATCTCTCTGCTAGCATACAGATGTTTTGAAGTGCCTATGTCTAAATTCCAATCTACCCTGTTGATCACCAAGTTAACTTCCACCATATTAGCTATAATATCCTCAATTTATGTAACATTAGCCTAAGGGGCTATAGGTGCATGAGCTTGTTGAGATTGACTTCCTTGACCTTACCTCCTATAACATTGGTACACCTTATGACATGTCTTCCCACAAGCACAATAGGCCACTTTATTCTCTTATATATTTTCCCCTTTCTTAAAGTTTGATGGAGTATTTTATTGTCCTCTCTTCTAAGGCATCTTTTCTTTTCCTTTGAAACTATCTTTATCAGCCTTAAGGATAACTAAGTTAGCATCAATAGAATTAACAACATAAGAAACACGTTAATATTTTAGTTGATTAGTGTCTTCAATTCTCATATGGCTAATAAGCTCTAATAAAGTCAGGTCTCTTTTCTTACGCTTTAGGTGGTTCCGATATTCATTCTAAGAAGTTAGAAAAATATTATCCTATAATGTTTCACATATCTTCATCCCTTCATCTACCACGTCAATAGTCAAGTTCATTAACTCATGTACTTTCTCTAGGATGGGCTTGTTATCAATCATCTAAAATCTCAAGTTACCAACCACATATCTCTTCAAACCATCTTCATTGGATACTTACCACTTCTTCAACGAATTATGAATCTCATTAGAAGAACCCATATAAAAGAAAGCACCAAATAACTTATTTATCATATGAGACAATAAGTGATCCTATATGGTCTCTTTATCCCTATCATACTTCTCCTTATCTTCCTTATCCAATTTTCTTTATCATAGGAGTGACTAGAGTAGCAATGGGAGTGGTGGCGATAAGTTGAACTTTGCATTCTACTTACAATAAGGAATTATATGTCATCATATGTAGCCTAGAGATATGGATTTAAACCCTTTGTTTTACATTCATATCATGAAAATCTAAAATACTTACATAGAAAAAATTAAATTAGTCCAAGACATGTAAAGTGGGTAAGTTTCTTACAATCTTTAGTGTCCTCTATCAAACATTTATATCGTAAGGAAAATGTCATAGTGGATGCCTTATCTAAGAAGTCTACAATGTTAACCATGATGGATTACAAGTTACTTGGATTTGAAATGCTAAAGGACCTGTATCCAAAAGATGATGATTTCTATGATATTAATGATACATGCAAGAAAAATGGACCTTATATTAACTATGTCTTATATGATGGATTCTTGTTCAAGCTTAATAAACTTTGCATGCCTACACCAAGAGTAAGAGAATTACTTTTAAAATAGGTTTAGAAGGACAAATAGCTGGAAATTTTTCTATTCATAAGACTTTGGAAATGCTACAAGAAAATTTCAATTGGCCATACATGATAAAAGGCGAACAATTTATTTTGAGTAGATGTGTTAAATGTCACAAGAATAAAAGATTCTTTCATAAGGGTTTCTGTATTCCATTACCCTTTATTATTCAACCATGGGAAGGGATTATTATGAAATTCATCTTAGTCTTGCCTATACCTCAATGTGGTAAAGATTCTATAATGGTAATAGTCGATAGAATTTTTAAATGGATCATTTTATACCATGTCATAAAACTAATGATGCCACACATATTGCTGATTTACATTTTAAAGAGGTTGTAAGACTTCAAGGTATTCCTAAAAGTATTATTTCAGATAAGGATGTTAAATTTCTAAGTTAATTTTGGAATGCTTCATGGCACATGTTGGGTACAAAGATTTTATTTAGTACTTTGCTCCATACATAAACCGATGGTTAAACTAAGGTTATAGTCATACTCTTGGCACAATGTTGAGAGGTTTGTAAGTAAAAGTACCAAATATTAGGGTATCAAGCTAGCTCATTTTGAGTTTGACCACAATTGAAATCCTTCAAGTACAAATTATTCTAGTCCATTTGAGTTGGTGTATAGCATGAATATTTATAAAACTAAATAGCTATAAAACTATAATACTCTAACATATTTCCCTTGTAGAAAGGCAAATTAAAGAGCTATAAAACTAAGGATTGAGTTGAATATTTCCAAAAAGCTTCACCAACAAATATGAGTTGACATTGAAAGGTCAAATGCAAGGTATCAAGATCAAGATAGTAAGCATCGAATTCAAAAGGTATTTTATTTAGGTGATTGGATATGGTTACATTTATGTAAAAACAAATTAATGCCTAGAGTATATGGCCCTTTTAAAATACGTAGAAAATTTGGGAAAAATGCATATGAAATTAATTTACCTAATTCTTATGGTGGAATATCAAGAACTTTAATTGTAGGTGATTTATTTTCATATTTTGATGATACAAATTTGAAAACAAATTCTTCTCAACTAGGGGAGAATTATTTAGTCACATATCATGATTCTCTTGATAATGAGGAATTAGAAATCTTAATAATGGAGCCGGTTATCTTAGATATTTTTCATGATATTTCTACTATTAATTCTAAAGACACTTTAAGATGTTCTTACAGGTATATTATATATTTTCAAGAGGATTATGCTTAGATATCAAGCCATTTAATCCATGTTTGTGTACAAGAAATAAAAACATTATGTGTTATGTCATACGTGGAGAACAAGACAACAAGCATGCAAAGACCTAATTTTTTATAGTTCTTGTTGTAAACCTTAGGATATCATGTAGCTTGTTATTTTATGTATGTATTAGTCAACCTAAATGTTTGTAATGTTGTAGCTAATATCATTTAATTAGGTGTTTAACTACATATGTTAGAATATTATAGCTAATTATAATTAATTACACAACTAAACTAGCCATGAGTTGAGTTGGTTATACCACTCGAGCCTCACGGTTTGTGCAAGTTGTTACCAATGTGCACATGGGGTTAATACTTAGGTTAGTTATTAATTAATTAGTAATTAGTTATAATTACTTCCTATGGGTAGTATATATACTCATTAGGAGTAATGTACACAGGAGAGATATGTTGAATTGGATAAAAAAAATGAGCACTTAGCTTGTTAATTTCTCTCTTTTGTGAGATAATTTTCTTCTAGGGAATTAATTGGAGTAAATCCTACTTATAACCCTTAGTGTTTAATCTTGGTTGAATATTCACACATACCTTCAAACGTACCTTCAATTATCGACCAAGAATTATTATTCTCATCTTCAACTTGATTGAAGATCTTCATAAACTAAATAAAAGTCATGGATAACTAAAGAGAGACGTATTACATATATATCATGTTTCAAACATTCAATCCTCAATAAATTTAAAATATAGATATTCCTAAAGTTTTATAAATTTTAGATAGCTAAAAGAATTGTTTTAGAGATTAGACACGATGAAGATTGACTGTATCGAATGAATAGTATTTTTTTCTTCAAAACCTTTTCTTAGTATTTTGAAAATAACTAGAAGACTTAGGAAAAGACAAGGGATTATAATTTCAATAATTTATAAGGGTTTCAAAGAAGTTTAATAGAAAAAAGTGAATCAAAAATTCTCATACGAATCAAAACCATAAGAAAGGGAAATAAAGTTTAAGAAAATGTTTAAAAAACATAACTCAAGTTTTCAATCTTTTAATGGATGTAATAAAATACATAAAATAAGAAATTTTATATCTAGATAATAAAAATAAAAATTAAATCAAAGTTTTTGATTTTGATAGAATTTGTTGCTACTCTAGGGGTTGCATCTCAAATATGATAGGGAGGTGAGAAGAAAAAAGACAAAAAAAAAAAAGGGTGAGATAATAAGAAGTTAAAAATGGAAAAGGGTAAAAAGTAACTTTTTGGTAAGATCTTATTAACTAAGTGTAAGAATCTAATATATGATTTTGCTAAGAGCCATAAACTCTCTAAAAATAATTTGTAGTCAAAGTATATCAATAATGTATAATTATGTAAGTATCTTAATAGGGTGATAACAAAATATGATGCAATGCATAACAATTATAATTCCATACTTAACTATTTTTCCTATTTTCAATTATGAAATTCAAACCTAAGATCAATAGTCCAAGATAAAGTCAAATTCAACACTAAGGTTAACCTAAGAATCCACTAAGGTCATCCTAAGTTTGATTATTCACACTTAGACACACCTTGGTTACAATGACCAAAATGTCCTTAAAACCCTACTGATCTCAGAGTGAACCATTTTAATAGTAAGCTTGATTTTAACTCCTCAATTCTCATAAAAAGGCTAAAGACGTTAAATTAAACATTTAACATAAATTATAATTTTGGAAATTTTTAAAAATAGTAAAATTACCATTTTGTCTCTAAAATACACTTAAGCCCATTTAGCACATAAAACCTTAATCATACATATTTTTCATGATCAAAATAATATAACATATAGTAGATATACATACTATAAAATTACATATGTTATATGAAAAGACTAAAATACTCCTAGAGCATACAAAACTTTAATTACTTAAAACTATGTGTATACATACTCAAATCTCAATAAATCATATCTCAATTTTATTTAAGACATGAAGAATCTAATGGTAAGCTCAAAAATAACAAAGGATTCCTTATTTAGGACAAAATAGCCCTTGGTCAAGCCACCCCTACCACACATGCATTACAATAGATAGCCCTATTTTAGCATGTTATTATATATATATATATACATATATATTAAAAATATATAATTCTAGCATGCTCTTACACATTATCTCATTGCTAGCATACTTGAAGAAAATAACACCTAGCATGCCATGCATTTAATAATAATAATAATAATAATAATAATAATAATAATAATAATAATAATAATAATAATAAATAAATAAATAAAAAGAAAAGAGAGTCATACCCAACAATAGAGGTTATTGTAGCAAAGAGAGGAAGAAGGAAATGGTAAACACTTCAACTTTTCTTAAATATAACACCCATATACTTATATATATATATATATATATATATATATATATATATATATATAAGTACATGATAGGGCTAAGTGAAGGATTAAATAAAGAAAATAAAATAGAAAATGGAGAACAAGGGATGAAGGGAGTCAGTTTTAGCAAAAAGAACAGAAGTGTTCTTCAAAACTTATGCAAAACTCAAAGAAAATGAGGAGAGATGAGAAAAAAATGCAATAAGGGTTTGAATAATGGAAGAACAGGGGAAATGGAGGCATAAAGAGAGGGAGGTGGTTCAAAAACTAGCAAAAGAAGAGAGTTTGCCCAAGCTTGCTTCTCTAGCACTTGAATGAAGGATTGATTGTAAGTACAAGGTTTGAGATAGTGGGTGAGAGGATAAGTGAATTGATCATAGAAAAAATCTTAAGAAAAGGTAAAGGAACAAACAAGGATCTGATCCAAGGTGAGGGAAGGTTAGAAGAAGGTCGACAAGAATCAAAGAAATGGCCCACAAAATCAAAACAAAACTATAACACATGAAAAATCAACTCTGGTAGATGTTAGTTGCCCGCCCAACCCTCTAAGGGCTACCTAGTCTTGTCTCAATGCCTAGTCATTCTACCCATAGGCTTTGGTCGACTGACCAATACCAAAAAACTTAATATTTCATTATTAACCTAGTTAATCTAATCTATCTTCCACCCTAAACCAATCACACATAATAATACATCCAACACATATTATCTACCTATTATTTATTTGATCATATTAACATAACACATCAAGTTATAATTAAATTATTAATTAGGGTTTATGGGAAATAGGGTATTAAATATATTCCCTTAGTCTAAGCCTAAGTTCTACTCTAAGTTAAGTGTTTCATAGAGGACATAAATACTAGAAATACTAGTGACCTCATTATTAGTTTATAGGAGTGAACCTCCTGAGTTAGATATTGGTTTACAAGATTAATCCTCTTTCATTAAGTATTATTTTTTAGGAGTGACCCTCCTAAGATATATATTAGTTTGCATGAGTAGTTATCTTGAGTGGAGTATTAGATTGCAAGAGTAACCCAGGTAAGAGATATGTTGGTTTATAAGAGTAATCCTCCTAAGTTAGATGTTCGTTTATAGTAGAGACCTCTTATGTTAAGTATTAAATTATAGGAGTGGCCCCCTAGAGTTAAGAATTGGTTTACATGTGCGGCCTTTTTGAGTTAAGTATTAGTTTACATGTGTGATCCTTTTGAGCTACGTGTTAGTTAACTAGAGTGATCCTCCTGAGATATATATAGGAGTGGAATTCCGTAGGTATATATTGTTTTATAGGAATGGCCCTTCTATAGTATATGTTGGTTTATAGGAGAATCCCTTATGATAAATTATGAGTGCATATATATATATATATATATATATTTGTATATAGTAGTGGCATTACATAGTTATATATTGGTTTATAGGAATGGCCCTTCCATAGTATATGTTGGTTTATAGGATAATTCCTTACGATAAATCATGAGTGCAAATAATAGTATATACGCGGATATGTTGAATATGATATATGATGATGTTATTTATGAATATGAAAATAAAATCAAGGATAGTTCTTATACCTAAGGATACTTATGTTGATATTATTTGCAAGTATATGATTACATGATTTGTAAAGCATGTTCCCTAACTATGATTGATATCTAAGAAAGCATGATCTAGGATATATATATATATATATATATAATCATACTAATACTTTACATCATTTTAAATGGGTTATTATGATGATCTCAATGTTATTGGGGGAGTAGGGACCTTAATGTAAGATAATTACAAGTAGTCACTACCTGACAATGGTGCTTTTAGTTAGGGTCAAAGAGAGAGAAAGAGAGAAACTTATCACGGTGCTTTAAATTACCAATCATATTACTACCAAGGCCAATAACTTTAATTTAATTATATATTTGTAGCATGTGAGCACTCTATCTCTCTTTCCATTTCATACTTTACTATTGTATTATTTTATATTTCACTCTAATATTAGTTCTAAGTTCTCTTAGCCCTATGTTTATGATGTGGTTTTATCAAATTAAACAGAAGGTTGGATCGAATATTTTATGAGAAACTATCACCCCCGAATTAATGCAAAATAAACGAAGTGTTAAGGATGATTATTGTTGAAGAAATTGAAGGATAAAGATGAAGGTTCTAGTCAGATTTGAACTGTGTTCAATTCTGTCGAGTTAAGTGTTGATGTTGAAGGATATTGCCCTGAGATTCCTTGATCCAAAAATACTCAAAAGATAGGAATAGAATTTAGCTAACTTTGCTCAAAGTTTGATAAAAAAAATTATGATTCATTCTGCATACAAATGATGCGCACAAAGGCCTTATATAGGGAAGGAAGTGGTCGGTGGTTAGCTAGCCTAAACCAACTAATTATTCCCTCTTAATCCAGCCCATTAATCATGGTTGAATTAAGCCCATATTAACCTTAATCCAAAGTATAATATCATTGGTTAAATGATACTAAGGATTAATATTACAAAGCTATACAATTGACTAAGATACATACATGAAATTATATCAATACCCTAACTTACATAAAATACACTTAGGGTTAGGGTTTACAACAAGTTAATACAAATAATGAATATCATCACTATATCTTCTTGTTGTAATGTATCATCTCATGTATGCCATAGTCTTGTATGCTTTGAATACTTGTACACATTAAAGTGTATGAACATCTTCTTCTTGCAAATATGTGACATACCTACAAGAATAACTTGAATGTTTTTCAATATCAAGCATATAAGAATTATCAAGAATATTTAACATGATATGCTCCAACATTAATAAAGCTAAATCTTCCTTACCTTGAGGATTAATATGAACATGACAATCATTAGGTTCATTGGATGCTCCTGCATCAGTTTAGTATAAGGTAGGTGTCCTATGCTAGATATAGTGGGAGTACGCTATATTTTGTTGTACTTTTTGCACTAAGATCATTATAAAGAGTAATTTTTTTATTAGTGGAAAGCATCTTAGAGAATATCAATAAAAAAACTATAAGTAATGGTTATTAACATTTTTTCATCTACAACGATGTACTATAAGAAGGGACCTTAAACTAATTTTCATATATATATATATATATATATATATATGTAATTATTAGGAGGTATATAGAACTACAGTCTCTTCAACCATGAATTGTTTCTAGTAAGAGCCTATTTGCTTTAGCTAAACTTACTAATCTAATTTTATCATATGTAATTTTAACCAACTTGATTTGTAAAAGATTTTTATGTTATTGTGATTATTATTTTACTATTATAATTATCATAATTAATATCTTTTTTTCATTATTATTTATGTTATCATTTATATCATAATTATGATTAGTTGTATATATTTCATTGTTAAGATTTTGTTGAACTAATCTATCATGGACGAATTTGATCTACTATAATCATATCTAAAAATAAAGTAATAAAAAACAAGCCTTAAAAGTATATACCTTATAAGATTAAGGTTGTTTTACTACAATGATGTTTTGTGGGTAAGCCGAAAATAAGGTTCAACTTAAGGGAAGGAAGAAAGATCTATCAAGAATCAATTAGCTATAGGGATATGATTGCATGAATACATAACAAGAGCATAAAAATTATTTCTCAAAAGATTATTCTAATGAGTGACGAATCATGCCGTAAAAATAAGTTAAGATTAGCAACACAAATACTAATTCTAATATTGTTATATAAAAAAAATAGTTTAATCTTACTAATAAAAGAAGCTACGTGTAAAATTAATTTATAAGTCCTTGCAATGTATAAATAATTTTAATAATATATATAGAAAGAGAGAATATTCTAATAAAATATTTACAAAACTTTATAGCTTTATTGTTAATATATTTACAAGTTATTTTATGAAAATTAAAACAACACGATATGAGTGGGGGGAACTTTTGTATTCCTCTTTTGCACTAACGTAAAGTCGCACATCAGAAAAATACAAATTCAATTTTGAGTTACAGACGCCAAATGCTTGTAGGAGGTAGGCAAATTGAATCATGAGATGACTTATCTTCATTGACCGTCATCTACATGTTTTAATCAAAGACACCTTATAATATTTCTATCTTTTTCGGCCCTATCCCAATAGATGTATAAAAAATGCGCGAAGACTGAGAAACTACCCGGAAATTGGAATCCATTAAGTTCAACGCCGTCAATACATGGTTGTGACTTGCACAGCACTTCATACCAAAGCCTTTTTATGAATTCAACTTACTTGTCATTGTAATTATTTCTTACACAAACTTGAAAGCTCAACTATGCTGCTTGATAAAGTATCGAGACCAACAAATTGAATCCAAGTCTCCATTTGCCAAATATTCAAATCCACAGTACCAATAGTACAATCTTACGTCAGACAACCATTCAGATTGAAAGTAGACCAAAAGTAGAGGCAGCTGATACAGAACAACTAGGAAGTAGCAATTAAAGGAATGGTTCAGGGAGTTCAGGTAGAAGAATGAGCTCCGAGCAACATCCACTAGCAGAATATATCCGGGAAACTAGGGAGAGACAAAGGGGGAAACGGTTTCTATTAATTCTCCACAATCCGTTCTCCTTACAAGGTAAAAGCCAAATATATAAAGCAAATCGAAAGGGAATAATCAGCGACAAGAAATAACCGAATGGCAGCCACAACGCGAAAGTATAACAGAGATCCCCACACGTCAGCATGACGAATTCAACAAACTCAAGGGAGATGGACGGATCGGCAGCTGATTGAGATCTCAGTGGCTGCTGAGCTGGTCTCTCTGCTGGCATGTCTGCATTATTCCATAACAGCAGCAAAAATGGTTCCATCACTATCTTCAACCAACCGTCAACAAGAAGTCAGATGGTGGGGAGCGGGGCGGAGTTGATCGCAAGAAAACTCAGATCGCTCAACGTTGAATTTTTCTTTGAAGAAGATGAACCCTAAGTTCACATCCGATAGCAGAAAGAGACGAATGCAGCGGGGATGAGTGAGGGCTGGATAAAAATTATCTGAGAGTGATGGAAGTTGAACGATATAACGTGTTCCTTATGGCAATGACAATTGAACCAAAGCATATGGTTTATTTTCTTTTCTTTACTGCTGATTAGGATGTTATTTATTAGAACAGGCTGATTAGGATATTTAAGTATGCTGACAAGGATATTTAACCACATGTCACAAATTTAACAGCACAACAGGTAATTGAGTGACTAAAATAGAACAAATAGAAACATAAGCGATCAATTTAGGAAAAAATAAAGTACAGTGACTAATTCAATATAAAAAGTGTGGTGACTGACTTAATATGTGTCTGTCTGTCTCATAAATATACTAGAAGTTACAAATTACAACAAATATCTAAAGATTACTTCGTCAATTAATTTATTAGGAAAACATTACATAAATTAAAGTGATAAAAGATTTACACCACCCATCATTAAATCCGATAATTAACTTACATAACCTCAAAACCTTTTAAGTTTAATAAACACTCCTCCATTCTCAAATTCATATCCCCACAAATCGTTATATAAATTATAATTAAAAATCATATAGGATGATTTTTTATAATTTATTCCATTATAATGACCGTTATTTTAATCAAATATATGCCCACGTTATTTATTACTACCATAGAATATCAAAGTAAGAATATTTTATCAAAATATCATACTCTGTGTATGTGTGTAATAAACATACTAGAAGTTACAAATTACAACCAATATTTAAAGATTATGTCATCAATTAATTTATTAGGAAAACATTACAAAAATTAAAGTGATAAAAGATTTACACCACACATCATTTACTACAATAATTGACTTATATAACCTCACAAGCCTTTTAAGTTCAATAAATGCCTCCGTTCCCAAATTCATATCCCCACAAATCGTAATATAAATTATAATTAAAAATCGTATAGGATGGTTTTTGATAATTTATTCCATTATGATAACCATTATATTAATAAAATATATGCCCACCTTATTTATTACTACCATAGAATATGAAAGAATATTTTATCAAAATATCATACTAAAGACAGTAAAATAAGTACCAAAAATGGTAGCAGCAGACATCAAACACGAGATATGTAAGTTGAAACAAAACCTGAAACAATGAGGAAAACAAAAGGTTCAAAAGCAAATAAATCACCAAAATTTTCAGATTTCATATCCCCAGAAATATCACCAAAGTGATGCCAAATTTTGCTCGTGGATAGCACCGCAGTAGAAAGGGAATGAGGGGTATCCAACAGACAAAAATTAGATGCAACCTATGACTATATGCTATACTGTTCCACCAAGTGCCTATTTGTGCCTACTGTCAACATTTACAAACCATCTAATCCCAAAAATGCAGATCTTTCCACCTATAAGCATTGCTAACTCTACAGTCGAATGTCAGCTGAATCTTGATGGGGTTCAGCAGGTACGGTTGAAAGCAAGCTGAACTCCTAACACTCTTAACCGACACTAGTCAAAGTTCAATTCCCTTACGTCTAGCTGCTTGTACAACTTCGCCATTGTTGCCAGTACTCATGCAAATGTTCTGAAATGATTTCCATAACTTGATGGAGAATGGATACGCTGATAGACCTCTGCGATGGAAACTTTCAGATATTGCCTCTGTATCCATAAGACCTCCCAGTAGCCCAGCTGCCTCCACCCAGACACATTCTGGTGCAAGTGGAATAGCCTGATATATGGTGTTCACCAAAAGAGAGGTTGCCCAGAAACATAAACTGGCAGATCTCATGCCGCCAGCATCAGAATCTCTGTTAATAAGTTTGCAAACAGAAATAGCCAATGGATAGTTGGCTGGTGAAATCTCCAAAACGGCTTCAACAAAGTCCACCATATCCTTGGGCTTATCAAACCTTCTGGGCAGAAGAGAAGGACCAAACCAAATTCCTAGGACCATGTTCACAACAGAAAAGTCAGGCGAAATTGGACTTAATAGGTTAGTGATAAGCTGCCTCAGCCTTGGCTTCTTGACATTTTGAAGGAAGTGCCTTGTCAATGGCTCAGACCTGAAAAAGCCCCTAGCATGAGCTACATAACTACTCAAAACCTGAAGCATTCCATTAGCTAGAGCGCCATTCCAAATTTGAGATCCATAATTTGATACGAATGTCGCATGCTCCTTTACACAATGTCTGAATTCATCAAGACCTGCAACTGTCAAAGCCTTATTCATAGTGGCATGTGCCTTAACAATACCATTCTGCATAACCAAATACAATGAAAGATTAAGTAAACCGAAAACAAGATCGCTCTTGTAAGAATTGGACACTTGAGCTTCTGAATTTGATCCCAAGAATAGATCTTCAAAACAATCATGGTTATTACTTTCTCTATCTGCACATGCATGCTCAGAACATGGGATATTCCGAACAGAGTTGAACCACTCAACAATAATTTCTTTTGTGGTATCAAGCCTGCCATTACTGACACTGAAGGCATACTCAGAATATTGGTTCCATAGACACTGAAGTCCAGGTTTATCCTTGGGCCATTTGTTAAGTGCCTCTTTGAACCCTTCAAAGTTTGGATTGTCAGAATCATAATCTGAACACCGAGCTGAGAGCAAAATCAGCTCAAGGCACGATGGGAACATTCTCGTGTACTGATCCAGCAAGTTCTTACAGCTTTCTACACCATCAAGAACTCCAACAAGCTTAACATGACTAAGTGCAAACAAGTAAGCTGATTTGCAAGCAATTTCATTTTCACGGGATAAGCTATTTTCATGAAGACTAACAGATTCCACTGCCAAAGCCATGAGCTTGTAGACTCGCTGCTTATCAATAACTGCCATATGCACAGATGGCCACTCAATCACAGAGATTTGTTTCTCAAACTCAAACTGCAGCACCACTTCATTAGGAAGTTCCCTGTACACCACTAGGTACATAGAGCAAACCCAGAAGATACATTTGTCAGACAGTGTTAAGCATGAAAGAAACTCTGAAAGCAAAAGAGAAGAATTATCACAGTCCTCTTGAGTGAGCCCACAGACTCTCTGAATTGCCTTCTCAACATTTCCAGACATGCTAAAACAGTACAACATCTGCAGAAAAATGTCCAACAGGCAAGCACTAGCACGCACCACATCCCAGTCAGCAGCACGTGCACAGCTGCACATAGTGGACAGTGCTCGCTCATATGCAGCAAGCTTATCAGTCAATTGTATGCGACTATTGATATACATTAGCCAGAGCTCATAAGAGGATTCATTTTGCTTGACCTGAAGAAGAAGGCATAAGTCTTTAGCTGAAATGCTAAGAGAGAAGCAAAATAAAAGAAAATATAAAATATCTCCACATCAGAGAACATTAGGGAGAGTGTGTTTTCCTCACCTTAGTTTTAGATCAGCAGTATAGTTTTGAAAATAATAAAATTAATCTAAAATTAATGACAGTAATGAGAGAAAAATGGGAGTAATAGTAGTAATTAAAAAATATTAATTGCAGCAATTATAATTTCAAAATAACAATAACAATAAGACAATAAAGTTTTTAATTCATATTTTGATTCGATTGATCAGCCAAAACTAGATGTAGAACACATGCCCTTACAAGCTAAGCTAAAATAATAAGTGGCATGTGAATGTCCTACAGGCTACATTACATAAGCAGCACAATCATGAACCAGTAGACCACATTGGAGAGGACAAATGAAGACCTTGGCAGCATAATTATGAAGCTTCAACTGAGAAACATAATCAAAAAGAACATAACAAAGTTTCTTTATCCTTTTCCTCTTCATAACTTTTTTATTTTCCATTTCTCTCTCTCTCTCTCTTTTTTTGTTCTTTTGTTTTGTTTAAGGTCTCCCCTTCCTCAGCAGCATGGAAGAAGAATTGGGTTTTACATGGTAACTAGATTATTACTTCATGTTAGCTAATTTCATCACAATTTACTACGAAGTATCAAATAAAAAAAGAATAAAATACATGCCCAAAAATGTCACTGCACTTCATTCTATTATAATCCAAAATGGATCCCTGGTATCAAACACTTCCTCAACTCCATGGTAGATCAATATGCTTATGTAAGGATCAATGAGTTTATGCAGGACCATTATCTGTGAAAGGAAATAGTAGTATATTCCCATACACATTCATAACTGCATGATATGATAAATCATTTTGCTTAAAAATCCTTGTCATAAATCATAAATTCACTTTAAACAATGTCCCAAGTGATCTCATCCATGTTATACCATTATTCTTATTTAACAATCCCAAGAAACAGCTGAAACTCACCGCATAAAGGCACAAGTCATCCTCCCCAATTGAATTCTTATCACTGTAGTAAATAGACAGATAAACAATCCAGAGACATGCAGATGTAGGATCAGCTTCAAGAGCTCTTGAGAGCAGAGCAAGAGACTGCAAATACCATTGTTAGGAGAGATTTTAGAAGACAAAAAGGAAAAAGAAAAGTCCAAGTCCATGCATATAATTCTATGCAAAGCATGTGTGCCTTCACAATTACCTTCTTCATGCCCTCTAGCTTATCCGCCTCCTGATTAAGAGCATGAAGAGCTATCTCCAGCATTTGATCTTTATCAGTCAAACCATTTTGCAAAAAATTCTGTTCATGATTATGAAACTATCAGTTGAAATTATATCCAAACCATGTTCATGTGAAGGATTTGAAGAACTGCAGGAATAATACCTTGAGACAAAATCAAAGCTCTTTCTATATACACAGTGATTCAAAAATACAAGATCAACATATATAAACATACACTTGAGAGCAAGTCCCCTCAAGGTAACCATAACCTGTCCTTTACAAAGACCTGATATGTGTGTTGGGGAGGGGGGCAAAGACCAATATCAGAAATTACAATCCAGATAATCATTTGTGTTAAGCAAATTATGATGGGGCTATAAAAGTAGAGCATGATGACAAGTTGTAAAGCACATTCTTTCACAGAGAGATGCATGGGACATAACACTATAATTATCCCATGCGTCATGAAGCATTGTTAACATGAATTAGATACCCTGCAAGTGCCACATTGATGTAGTCCATGAATAAGAAACAGATCTTCAGATATTAGTTGGAGTATCGTCTAAGATTTGTGTCAATCTCATTAAGTCTATGTCAGTCTTTTAAGACATCAATTTAGATTTAGGGTTTGGCAGTACTTGTCAATCTTTTAAGATAAGATATTATTGTTTCAAGATTGACAGTACTTCACCTTGTATATTTCCCTTATGTCATGTTATTTTTTCACAACTTTGTTGACAGTATATTGAATGAATTGTCTATTTTCTCCCTCCCAATCCTTGTCTTTTGTTGCCTAATTTCCATTCTCTCTTTCCCTGATTCTTTACCTCTTCTTGATTCTCCCCATCTCCTAATTTTCATTCTTCTTACAACCCTATATGCAATCAGTATAAGAGTCCAACCTCAATTTTACATTCCATTGCCACAATAATCCACAATCCGTTGCCACAAAATCTATGTCGAAAATTCAATTCTTGGCATAGTTAAATTTAATGTGAGGATCGGGGTTTTCAGGTTCAGTTTCTCATTGTCTCTACTACTAATTCATGCTAGCAACTAAAGACTTGCTGATTTTTGTGAGGCTAAACATGACTACTTCAAAATTATTTATGTTAATTTAGTACAACTACTTAAGTAAATTTTCTTACATGAAATAAAAACAGTCAGAACACTTTCTTATTTGGTTTAGTTTCTTTCATAATTATTCTTTTTCTTATTCTACACATTCCTTCATCATCAGCATAATCTGATTAAATTCCATAGCTAGTTTTAGTTTTTTAGCTTTTCCCTAAACAATAAGGAACTTAAGTAATGAATTAAGTAGTTACAAAACCATGGTTAGTGGAGGTCGATCAAATGCAAAGTAATGTCACATTGTCTCTCAATGCCCACAAGGGCCATGATACTTGAACATGAGTGTTAACTCATCCATGGAAGACCAAATAGTTGACCAATGCGAGGAGTGAATAGAATAAGATGCTGCACAATGTAGCCTTGTTAAGAATGTTGATCGTAATGTACAAGAGGAATACTGTAATGTTTTGAGGTGCCTCCACTTTCTACAGCACCAAAACTAATGAGCAAAAGAGGACTACCATCTTTTGTTAGTCAGTAATGGAGATGGTACATTACCATAGAAACATTGAATCATAAAGCTGACCCCCACCCTTCTCATTTCACACTAGTCTAAGTATATAGCACAACTCTTTTAGTACATCATAGGTGTCATGTTCCCCACACTATAGAGAGGACCTATATTTGATGTACTCCATGGATGTTGCTCATCTTCTTCTAAGGGCTGCTCTCTTTGTTTCATTTTTGTCAATCTCTTCTAAACTAAAATTTGTAATGAGTTATCATTATTATCATTTTTCTATTATTATTATCATAATTAATATTTTCCTTATTAGTATTATTAATATTTTTATCATTAATATCATTATGATATCTATTATTAATAATTTAATATTTTTTATTACTATTATCAAATTTTGCTGAACTCATCAAACAAGTCATGAAAATAAGCTAAAGAGAATAGGTCCCAAGTATAGACCACGGGTTTAAAAATCACTACTTATCACCCCAAATGAATTTATTTGCTCAGTGGTGTGAATGTACTTCTGAAACAAAGATTCTTCGTAAATATTTGAGTTTGAAGAAACTTCAGTCACTTTTTGCTTGAAACTATAATCAAGAACATATCAATCGATGTACAAGGAATATAGTCCCTCACTATAGTATGGTTTCTAATTACCAATCTCATCATAATGGCAGCATTGCAATATCGTGGAACTCAAGTATAATTTAACTCTTAGTTCTGAAGGAATCGCCGCAGCTAATGCACAGTGAATTGTGTCTTATGCCTGGCAATGCTAAGTTGTTAGTTACTTTTGTCTATAGCTTCAACTATGGAGAGATATCTACAGAATTAGTAATATGACTGCTCTCCCATGGTTACTGGAGATAGCAACCCATACTTAATGCTGAAGAAAAGAGTGGAGGGGTGCTTCACAAAAATGATATTGAGGAGTTTGGCCAATGTTTGCTTGACAGTGGGCTTGGCCATATCCCTAATATTGGGCCCATTTACTTGGTGTTACAACCAAGACCTACTGCAAAGAGTTCAGTGCACTCTCGATAGAAGAGTGGGAAAAAAAAGCATGGTTTGACAGATTTACAGCAGGTAGAATTACAGTAGAGCCCCACAGTTTGTCGGATCATTGTGTCCTGGAAATATCACAGGGAGAGGATAATAGAACTGGGCTGAAACTCCTCAAGTTCTGTAACTTCTGGACTAGGCACCCTCAGTTCTTGGTGGTAGTAAAACAAGTCTCGGAGAATCATGTGACAGGTTCACCTCAGTACCAGATTGTTCAGAAATTGAAGAGATTAAAAGTTAATCTCCGAGAATTTAACAAAACTATGACCATGTTATTAGGGCTGTAGGCGAAGTTAGAGCAGAATGGGACTGTGGGAGCATATCCGAGGAGTATTGACTATTGATCAGAACAATGCAACTCTGATTCAGCAAGAAAGAGATGCCAGGAAGACTTGGTGGTTTAAGAGTCAAGTGGAGGAAAACTTTCTGCAACAAAGAGTAAAAATCCACTATGTTAGGCTTGGTGAGGGAAATAATGATTTCTTTCATGCCAAACTCAAGAAAGAGAGAGTATCAATCCTCAACACAGTTACAAGATTCAACAGGGCACCAGATCTATAGCTGGGAGGGTATTAATAAGGAGATTCAAGCATTTTACCAAGCTCTTTGGTTTTAACAGCTGACAGATTACTAGCTACAAACCCTCATGTATTTCAACAAGGCCCAAACCTATCTATGAACAGAAGAGCTCAATTGATGAAAACTCTAACGACTCAAGTGATAAAGCAAGCAGCTTTTGGAATAGTGATCTCAAGGCACTCGGAATGGATGGGTACACTGCCCACTTTTTTAGGTGAGCATGGCCACTCATTACGCATGACGTTAGAGCGGGGCTACTGGTTTTATTCTATAGGAGCTGAACAACACTTCAGTGCACCTGAATCCCAAGTAACATAATGCCACGCACATTAGTGAGTATGGACGCATTGCAAGTTGGAATGTTATCTATAAAGTTATATCTAAAGTTCTTCCAAGCAGACTTACTGCGAGATGGATTGGGGACAATATTTTTATGGCTCAAGAGTTATTGAGAAAATATAGAAGGGATTAGCAGGCATATGATGTTGAAAGTGAACCTCAAAATAGCCTATGATTCCTTGGAATGGCCCTTTATTCATGCAGTTTTGCTAGGGTTGAGGTCCCTATACACCTTGTGACTCTAGTAATGCAATGCATTACCAGTGACTTTCTCCATCACTTTGAGGAACTTTATGCAAGCCTTTTAAGTTTAAGAGAGGTATACACCAAGGGGATCCTCTCTCCATATGCTTTTGTTTTGTTCATGGAGTACTTCAACTGAATGATTCATACACTGGAAAACTCTGATTTCAAGGATCATCTAGACTTCAAGCCTATTCACCTAATTGGTATAAGCTTCGCAAATGATCTCTTGTGATGCTATAAAGCTCACATAACTGCAGTTAAATGCTTGCAAGACAAACTTCAAGCCTTCGTTAATACATTAGGGACTAAAGCTCGCAAAAATTGACCCAACCTGCCCAACCCGCACAAAATCCAAAAAATTCATCAACTTGACCCAAACTCAACCCGTGACTTGAGCTAACAAAACCCAATATCAACCAGACCAAATTTGATATTAATCGGTTATGATAACAAAAAATCACACATGTTTTATTATTCATTTAAAGCTTTTAAAATTATATTATTTCATAAATTTTACGTATTTTTTTTACTTTAACCATAGACATCTTTATCCATCAACGATTTTCTAATTTCACCAATTTTTCCACATAAAAACACAATATTTAGAAGTCATAATAATAAACAAATAGCAGTTAATTATACAGTTTCAATCACATGCATACATGAAGTCAGACTGAATGTTTACTTATGAGGTTAATAAGTTAGATTAATTTTGGTGATTAATGTCCAATTTGACTCAAACCCGAAGTGATCCAACCCAACATTAGCTCGGCCCAAACCCAACCAAATCCATCAAATCCAAATAAACCCAATTGGTAGAGTTAATCCGAAACAATATGAATCCAAGCTAACCCGACTTGAACCCAAAATCACACAAACAAGAGCTAACTCAACTCAAACTTGAGCCGACCCATCAAGTTAACCCAAAATGACCCAAACCCAACCTAGCAAATTAGCCCGATTTGCACGACTTGAACCCAAACCCAACCCGAACAATAAAATGACTCGAACCCAAAATAACACGACCTTACCCACAACCGACCTACAAAAGAAATGGCATGCAAATAACCTAACCCAAGATGACCCGAACTCGACCATTCCAACCTGATAGCCACCTCTAACTAGGGTTGACTACTAGCGCATAGAAGAGAAATGTATATTTTGGTGGAGTTCCAACATTGTTGAAGATGAAGATTCTGAAGCAGCTTGGTTTTAGTTCAGGATAGTTCCCAAAATACCAGACCCTTTGAACTACAACTCATTATCTATTTCACAAGATGCTTAAAGACAAAGTCACTGCTCGTTTGAAGTCTCTCAAGTCCTTCAATGTTTGTTGGTAAGCTTCAAGTCCTTCAATATATGATATTTGGCAAAACAAATTTATAATCTCGAGTATTTCTACTTCCAAAAGCAATTATCAAGCACATTGATAGCCTTAGTAGAAAGTTCTTTTGGAATAATTTGGACCCAACAAGAGAACTCCTATAGCATGGTCTAGAATTTGCTTACCAAAGAAAGAGTTTGGTTTGGGGCTGAGACAATTGGATATTAGGAATGTGGCTTGTATCACCAAATACCTTTGGAAGCTAATAGAGAACAAGGAGAATATGTGGGTTAAATGGGTGTATGAACAGTACCTTAGGGGGCAGTCAGTTTTGAGATTTCCTATACAAATGGTATACTCATGGATGCTAAAGCACATTCTCAAATCTAGAGACATGGGAGTTATGGATTTTGCTGATTGCTGTCAAGATGATAAATTCAAGGTTAGCAAGGTATATGACAAGCTTCAAAGACATGGTGAGCCTGTTGAATGGTATAGACTATTTTGGAATCATCCTGGTATACCTTGACATAAACTGTCAGTCGGATGGCTTGTCATGAAGAAACGCTAGTGAAGACCAAGCTGAAACAGTGGCATTTTATTGAGAGTTTTATCTGTCATGTCTGTTTGCAACAGGAAGTGGGCATGGATCACCTTTTTACTAGCTGCCCAATAGCAAAAAATATTTGGTGTGGGGTGCTAAACTGGTTATTGCCACCTTATAGATTTCCATCTTGGCAGGGATGTATGCAATGGATGATAAGAACTACAACAGCAAAAGGGTACAGAGAGCAGTGTTTACAGCCGCCATCTACAGAATTTGGTGCAGCCACAACACAGTTATCTTCCAGCAGAAAAGGGACGTTGCAGCTTTGATGATCAAACGCCTGATTGCTGAGTTGCGTATACGTTTTATTAAAGTAAAAGGCTTTCAAGTTAGAGAGTATTTGCACAATATAGATAGATAGGGGACATAAGAAAAGGGGATAGATTCCTCGGTCAAGAGGAAATCTATTGGGATGTACAGAACTTGCTCATTTTTGCCAATGAATAGCTAATTAATTACCCAAAAGAAAAAATACTACTTCATTTCAAAGGGAAAACATCATTCCTCATCTTGCTAATCAGGTCTAGGCATCTAGCAAGGTCAGTGAAAAGATTCACCCACATTCAATCAAGTTAGTCAACAAAAAGACACTACATGCCAATTGTAGCCACTCCATTCAATTCTTTCCACACATCTAATAGGAATAGACATTTTAAAGCAGGTTGTTGGTTCTGAAAGACACAGGGACCACTTGATATTCTCTATGGCTCACCAAAGGTAATGAATAAAGGTTTAGGTGATAAAAGCTGTTGTAATGTTAGAGACAAACCTTGTACTTGGGACTTAATTGTACCCATCATAAAGTTTGCTTACAACAATTCTTCTAACAACTTCATAGGGAAGTGTCCTTTTAGATTGTTTATTGTTCTTATACTCAAGTTTACTTCAGGGCCCTTACCCCTCCATGATACTTCTACTTCTGTGTGGTCTTTTAATCAACATCTGCATAGTGAAATAAGATGTATGATTATGTTGAGTCATAATGATTATATATTGGTTGATGTATATCATAGTTAAAGGATTTAAAAGAAGGTGATTATGTCATGGTAAACACTTTTAAGTGTTTTTCAAAAAGTAGTTTTGAAAAGACATGTGGGCCTTGTGTCCGTATATGATTTAAAAGAAATAAGGACCTAATACTTATGTGTTAGAATTAATCGATCATTGAGATGTTAGTCCTAATTACAATGCAAGCCATGACAAGGCACTTTTGAGCCCTTGTAGTGTGTCTAGAGATTCAAGGTAGCCACTTTGCCTTTTGTTTAACCACCCACAAATGAGATTGAGTTCATCCATGAAGTTGAGTCTATCACTTCTTCTTGAGAAGATATCATTTGTATCCTGGACAATTGAAAGTTGATGGTCCTAGTTTTGCTCTACTTGGATCCTTCATAACCAAATCTTACACTACTTGAGGACTTTTGCATTCAATGTCACTAGAGTCGAGTTTTTCCTAGCGAGGGAGACAAAGAGCTAATCTTAAATAAGCTTTGTGATCATCTTTTCAGATAAGATATTATCATTATAGGATTTTTAGCCCACATATGACCCTATGTTAAGTTATTTTTTCACAACTTAGATGAATGATTATCCAATGAACTGATTGTTTTTTACCTCAAAATTCTGTAACTACCCTAATGTTTTGTTCTCCCTTGTCCTACCCCTTCTTTCTCTGCCATGATTTCCTTCCTCTCTTCCTAATACTCCATCCTTCACCTAAGTCTCCATTCATGTCTAGCCTAGAAAGTGACAGACACAAAAGGAAGAATGACACATAGAATGCTCCCATAAAGATTAAAGTTTTAACAAGATTTGATGGACAAACCACTAGGCGATTTCTACTCTGGAAGTAGAGCGAATGTCTGCTCATATTCTTGCTAGGCTCAACACAACCATCATTTCCATGCAAAATTGGCTCATCTGACGCCAGATGTTTCAGAAGGGAGCTTGACACAGCCAAAGTGACGCTTAAAATTTTTCTCCTACATGATGAAACATTTTCCACATGAAGAGAGCCGTGTGAATATGAATAAGGCTTCAAACCATCCACCGAAACCAGATAAGTTGGGGGAGAATAGAGATAAGAAGGTTTTACAGAACCCTTCTCTCTCTGGCAATTGGATGATAACCCAGATTGTTGATCTGCATAAAAGAAACTGTCAGAGAAACTAAAGATAAGATGCTCATATGTGACATCTAGAAGCAGAAAATTCATACCAGCATTGCCAGAACCTCCAAACTCTGCCAAATCTCTTCCAGAGCTGTCTTTCACATGCTGCCAAGGGCATTCATTATTGTTGCATTTACCTCGAAGCTCATACAAGCAGAGAGGCCAAAAAGGATCTATTTTGGTACTGCAGCTATAAGAGCCCACCCTCTGTAGCAACGCATCCTTTATAACCTCCTCAGGGTAGTGTGCTTGTCCAGACCGCAACTTAGTGTTGTTAGACTGCATAAGAAAATTGTCATGGATATGCCAATCAGGAACCCGATCAATCTGATTCATTGTTTGCAGACCACTGGAACAGAGTTGGGGTACAAACTTCAACAGATTGAAGACACTCCTGATGCTGGGTGATAGAAGCATAGCAGACGTTGATTGTTTATTTCCTGTTAAATGAGCAGCATTGTCCTCAGAATCAGCAACAGGCTCTGGCAAAAAGTACAAAGAACATCAATAAACTTAAAGCAGATTATGTACTTCTGGCACAAGCATCAAATCCTATGGAACAATATTAATGGAAAATACTTGGTTACTATCTAAGACGATCCTCTGATAACCTTAGGTTTGTCTATCCAAATAAACAGGACCCCTGATAGCAATAAAAACTTGAGTCAGGAAACAAAAGTATTAATTCTCAGCTATCAAGCCTGCACTCCCTCTCCCTCTCTCCATCTCTCACTCTGTCTCTCTCATAATACTCAGCCTCCATCTGTATATACCCTCTCATCATCACATTCATAATTCAATTCACTCTTTAACAATCATCCTAAGCTCTACGGGTTACAAAAGAAAGATCAGAAAGGAAGGCCATAATAACAATAAGATTCCCCCGTAATTCTGAGCCTGAGTCAGAACTTCAAGCCTGGGTCAGTGACAGGGTTAAAATCCTGAGCTCATAGCAAGAACAATCATACAACTAGAAGATAAGAATGTCCCCAATAATTGGAAAGCAAGGTGAAACACTAAGTTCAATAAAATTCAAAAGATGGCAGGAAAGAAAGTAATGCAGGAGCATCCTCCTCACCAAATCCAACATTAAACGCTCTCCTCTCATAATTAGAATACCCAAAAATTCTTCTAAACTGGAAAGGGTTCCACTAAATTACCCTCCCATCAACTTCCCTTCCCAACCCCTTTCCTTTTTGTACTCATTTATGGACAACCAAAAGCAGCCAAAAAATCTGCCACCTTTCACATAAAAAAAATAACAAGCCATGCAACCTCACCTCAGCCACCCTAAATTTGCAGCCCAATTACCAAGCCAAGGCAGCCACTTCCAGCCACTTTTCTTTCCCCCAAGCCTACCCTTTCTGTGGCCTCCCTGCCACCATTCCAGCCTGCAAAATAGCCCTCCCTGCCACCTTTTCCAGCCTGCAAAAACCACCAGTCCTTCCACCTTTTTCCAGCCTGCACCATGCCAGGGAGGGGCTTTCCTTTCGACAGCCTGCAAGACAAAAAGGAAGGAAGAAGTTGGTGGCCTGCAAGTGCAGAATCATGGCCACCTTTTGCGTCTTATAATCCTCACTTTTGTACTTATGGCAGCCTCATTGCAGGTTGACTTTAGGTGTTAGCATTTTTTTTTTTTTAAACATGTAATAGCATGTACTTGTAGGAGTTTACTTGCACACAAACCAAATCAGCCAAGCATGGGGCTGATAAGGGTGGCGCACAATCAACAAATGGGTGGGGAAAACTAGGCCAAGTTTGGTTAGGATTAAACTAGAATAGTTACCTAAGGAGTAACTAGATAGTTTGATTTCTAACCAGCCCTTAAATCTAGGGAGGGATGGTTACTTTGTAACTAGATAATTGTAACACTATATAAGGGCAAATAGGGGCTGAATGAAACGGTCTTTGGTCAGTTTTATTCACCCCCTTGCTGAGTGAAAAATACTTCTATGGTTAGCGCATACCTTGGTTGAATTATCTCCCAAAATTATTGTGTCTTTTATCTCAAGTGTTGCATTTCTTAAGGGTTATTTTGTTCATATATTCATCACTTCATCCCCCATCTCCCATCTCCATTTTCGGTGGTCTTAATCCTAGCCATCATTAATACACCAAGTTTAACCCAATTTGCATCCACCATGCATCAAATTAGTATCAGAGCTTAGGTTGTTATAAACTGTGTTTTCATTTTTCGTTCTCCTATCAGCTCTACACCATTATCTTAAGCCAAACACTCGCACAAAAAAATTTCTAACCCCAAACAGCCCCCTCAAACCCATTTCCTGCAAGAAAATTTTTTCTTCTTCTTAGTCCAACCTTTCAAAAAAAAATTCTTCTTCATACTCCAGCCCATTCGAACCTTTACACCAACACAAAAAAAAAAAAAAAAAAAAAATTAGCCCTATGGATGATCATCCCATACCTAGGGGCTTAAATCTCAATGAGGCACACGATGAAAGAAGAGATTGTGCCATTAAATCCTTACAACAGGACACTCAAAGAATAAATCACATGTTGGTAGCTTTATAAGAAGAAATGGGACACATCCGAGCCCTTTTACAACAACTTATCCCTAATAATAACCCTCCAACAAACCGCCCAAATCGAGCCCCCTTGAAGTAGAGGAACCTCATGATATTGACAACCTCTCAAGTGAAGATGACTCTTCAACAAGTGAGTCATCTCGTGAACCAAAAAGGGGAAAAGAAAAAGGAGAGACTTTGGGGACATCAACACTGAAATCCCGGAGTTTGAAGGTCAATGTAACACAGAAGAACTCCTAGAATGGGAATTAAGGTGCTCTAGGCATTGTGAGGTCAAAGGGTGTAAGGATGACAAAAGTTTCAAAGTAGCCATCTTGAAGCCAAAGGGACATGCCTCTCTTTGGTGGAAAAACCTTACCAACCAAAGAAGGAGAAAAGGGAAATCAAAGGTTAAGTCATGGCAAAAAATGACGAAGCTTATGCGGGAAAGATTTGTGTCATCCTCTTACACTCAAGACTTATTCAACAAGTTATCCTCTCTAAGGCAAGGGCCTATAGTGTAGAAGAGTATATCCAAGAGTTTGAAAAATTAATGCTAAGGCTTGGCATTGAGGAAAGTGAAGAGCACACCATGTCACGGTTTATGAGAGGCCTTAAGCAAAACCTTGCTAGAAAAGTGCAGATGCAAAGATATTACACCTTAGATGAGCTCTTCCACTTGGCTAGTAGAGTCGAAAAGCACAAAAAGGAGAAGAGGACCACTCGGTTTAGCATCAGCAAACCAAGTGTGCTTCCTCCCAAAAACATGCTAATGCCATCCAAGCCACCCTCCACCCCTATTAAGTTCGACTTGAAGGGGCAAAGGAAGAGGAGTAGGTGAGCCTAGTAGAACCAAAAATGTGAGATGCTTCAAGTGCCAAGGAGTAGGGCATTATCAAAATGAATGCCCTAATGAAAGGATCATGACACTTATGGAGCGTAATGAATCCATAACAGAGGATGTTGAAGAATGTGTCTCAGCCCATGAAGAAGAAGAAGAAGAAGAGGAGGAAGAGGCACCACCAGATCTAGAAGAAGCTCTTATGGTGAGACAAATTTTGCATGCCAAAGAAAGCCAAGTCGATGATAGCCAAAGGGAGTGCATCTTTCAAACCAAATGCACCATTAGTGGCAAGGCTTGCTCCCTCATTGTGGACGGTGCGAGTTGTGCAAATGTGGCCTCATGCACATTGGTGGAAAAGTTAGGGTTGGCCACCACACCCCACGCCAAACCATACAACTTGCAATGGTTGAGTAACGGTAGTATTGTGGAGGTGAACCAGCTACGATGTAGTCCCAATGGACGCATGCCACTTGCTTTTGGGGCACCCTTGGCAATATGATAGGCACATAACTCACGACAAGAGGAAGAACACCTACACTTTGAAGTATTCCAAGAAGAATATCATCCTCACACCCTTGAAGTTGCAATCGGCCACGGATGGAGGCGCCATATAGTGTCAAAAGTCTTTGTTCATAGATAAGAAATGTGTATCTAGGCTTTAGACAAAGGGAAAATATTGTATTTATGGTTATTGGTAGGCAAAAATGTGGGGGGAGCACCCGTAGACCCTTGGATTAGGGTTTTGTAAGAAAAGTTTGGAAATGTGTTTCCAAACGATTTACCGCATATACTAGCCCCATACATGGCATAGAACACCAAATAGATCCTGTACCCGGTGCTACCTTGCCTAACAAGGCAGCCTATCGTTGTAATTTTAAAGAAGCCATAGAGCTTCACAAACAAGTGGAAGAATTGCTAACTAAGGGATTGACTAGATAATCCCTTAGCCCTTGGGTGGTACTAGCTTTGCTAGTACCAAAGAAGGATGGATCTATAAGGATGTGTGTTGATAGTAGAGCTATCAACAACATCACCGTCAAGTATAGGTATCCAATACTTAGACTTGATGATCTGCTTGACTGTTTGAATGGCGCTTCTCTTTTTTTCAAATTTAGCCTTCATAGTGGTTACTACCAAGTCCGAATGAAGGAAAGCGATGAGTGGAAAACAGCATTCAAAACGAAAAATGAATTGCATGAATGAATGGTAATGCCCTTTGGGCTGTCAAACGCTACTAGTACTTTCATGAGGCCTATGAATGAGGCACTTAGGCCGCTCATTACCAAATTTGTTATAGTTTATTTTGACGACATACTTGTGTATAGTCCAAATGAAAGAGAAAACGTAAAACAACTTGAGCTTGTATGCCTTACCCTTAGAAACAACAAGTTGTATGCTAAGCTAAAAAAATGTGAGTTCTTTGTAACTAAGGCTACTTTTTTAGGCTTGGTGGTTTTTTAAGATGGGATGGCCATGAACGAGACTAAGATTGAAGCCATCAAGACCTGGCCAACCTCGAGCAGTTTGACTCAAGTAAGATCCTTCTATGGATTTGCGTCCTTCTACGAAGATTCATCAAGGGGTTCAGTACTCTCCTTGCTCCCATCACCGAATGCATGAAGAAATGAGAGTTCAAGTGGACAACAGCTGCATAGGAAGCTTTTGAAGGGATCAAGACCAAGCTTGGAGAAGCACGCATCTTGGCTTTACCTGACTTCCAGAAACCATTTGAAGTGGAGTGTGATGCTAGCTGAGTAAGTATTGGGGCGGTCCTCATCCAAGAAGGATAGCCCGTGGCCTATTTTTGTGAAACGCTCAATGGGTCTCGCATGAACTATAGCGCATATGATAAAGGAGTTTTATGCACTTCTAAGGGCCTTAAATCACTGGTCACACTACCTAAGGCCCCAACAGTTTGTATTACACACCAATCACGAGTCACTTAATGGTCAGGACAAACTCAACCCTAGGCATGCTAGATGGGAGGAGTTCCTACAATCCTTTTCATTCGTGGCTAAACATAAGCATGGTAAGACCAATGTTATAGCCGACGCCATCTATAGGAGATATTGTATGCTTTCTTTATTGGAAGCAAAAGTTCTAGGATTTAGCTAAATCAATGAGCTCTACCACGAAGATGAAGACTTTGGAGCCTACTTCAAAGACTAAGACAAGATCAAGGGTTCGTGCCAACTCCCTCCCAAGACAATTGGGTACAATTGAAGGTACATATAATCCCTTATGAATGAAACTCTTCGTCCTTTTACAATTAGCACATCTACTCACACTAGCTTGCACACTCTTTAGCATCCTTGGCCAATGAATATGTTCTTAAAGCAACTCCAAGGTTTTGTTCATGCCAAAATGTCTTGTAAAGCCTACTTCATGTATTTCCTTCACATACAACTCTCGAAATAAACTCATTGGCACACATTGTCAATTGCCCTTGAAAAGAAATCCATCTTGTAAAGTGCACAATCCATAAGCTCTATCTTTGCATTGCTTGAAGATTTCACAAAAGGCTTCATCTTCTTTGTAAAGCTCTTTCATCATCCTAAATCTTAGCAACTTAGCATCCGAAACGGTAAGTATCATAGCCTACTGCTACCACATTAGAATTGCCACCAATATGCATAGTAGAAAAAGTGAAAAGTTTGTAGAAAAGCAACCCACTTAACATGTTTTGGATTCAACTTCTTATGGCCATGCAAATACTTCAATGCCTCATGGTCCAAATACAAAATAAATGGTTTAGGCTTCATGTAATGACTATGTCCCCAAGCTCTAATAATAGCATATAACTCTTTATCATAGGTTGAATAATTAAGCTTTAACCTATCCAACTTCTCACTTAAGTATGCATATGCTTAAGCTCTTTGAATGCTTAGTTGGGCTGTAGATGTTGCGGCTGCTTTAGTAATAAAATTCTTGATAAACCTTCTATAAAAAATACCAATCTATGGAAACGCCTAACTTCATGAATGAGCATTTCTCAAGCTTGCCATATAGCTTTTGCTCATGCAATCTACCAAATAATAACCTCAATTGTCCAACGTGTTCCTTCTCGGTCTTATTATACACAAGTATATCATCCAAATAAACCACAATAAATTTACCAATTTTGAGTAAGGAGGTGTAATTACCTATATAAGGGCGTCAAAAAACATGGAAATGATACACAAATAGCCAATTTTGAATTTAATTAAAACTTTGTTCTCTTTATGAGTTTGTCCTCTTAAACATCTAGTTTTAAATATCTATTCTATGTGATTGATATTTTAAGAAACCCTTTTTCATGAGATTCTATGTGATTCAAATAAAAGAGTTAGTTGGCGTTAGTTTGCAAATTCAAACCAACAGAATAATATCCTACCCTTATACCCATCACTATCCATCAATTAAAACCCATCAATATTAGATTTTCACCATTCAATCCCAAATCCCACCATTTTCTTCTCATATCTTTATAGTCATTTAATCTGTGATAAAAGATAAGGTAGCTTGGTGTTGCATAAAATTTGGATCGCGTCAAATTAACCACTAAATAATGAAAACAATTTGTTGAAGAGGTGATGACAATAAAATATCTAATTATTCACTCATAAAAGAAGTCTTGCTAATATTATTCAATAATTTGGAACAATCTAGGTTTCAGACAATAGCTTGCTTGCTATGTTGATGCACCATGGTAACCTATTCAAAGGTCATTTGTGATGATATAGAACTAGATTATTAAAAACATCCCATTTTTGTATAAAAAAAACTAATAAATCCCTGCTTAGGCTTTATTTTTGAAAATTACTACTTCATTATTTTTAGTAAGCACCTTAGTTCGCTCGGACAAGCACATAGTGCCTCCTGCACTTGGGGGCTTAGACTCTTAGTGCACTTTTGATAACCCTGTCCGTAAGTCTTTAATAAGAAAGGGATAACAGGGATGAGAATTTATTAAGCCAACAAAAAGAGCAGTAACATGTTAAAACAAACATCCACAATGGTAAGACATGTATTTATATTCATGATATGCAAACAAAATAAAGGAAGGAAGAGTGTAGTTCATAAGGAAGTAATCCAGACCACCTGCTCTTAGCTTCATAGTGCATGTCTGGTGAAGCTAACAGAGAGGATACAGTGGTGCCAAAGGATAAAGGAAAAAATGAATGTTCCAAACCAAAGTATGGTTCCAGCACTTATGCTGTAATCCCTAGGATATAAACATCAAGACATAACACGGTATGTTAAATGTTAACATCAAACTTCTGAAGCAAAATATAGCGTGGCTGCAGGGACCCATACCTTGAACTTCAGGAATTTGGCAATTGACTGGATCAGAAAGCAAAACATTTTCTGCAGTCATTCTGGTTTCTTCTTTTCCAACATCATCAGCAGCAGCTTTTTCAACTTCCACATCACTATTATCCCCAGTATCACTTACAACCGTTTTACCTGGATCAGAGAGTAGAGCACCCCTTGTAACATTTCGATTTTTTACGTTTTGAACATGATGCTCAACAGCTCTTCCAACTGGAACTTCCCTGCTCTCATCACTGACACATCTTTGTGATGAAGTTCTGGTACCAAGCCGAGAAACTAATTTTGATCTCAAGTATGCTTCAAGAACAAGAGGATCATGGGATCCATCAACTACGCTGTTCCTATTTAAGGCAGAACCAACATCACTCTCTCTTTCTCTGAAATGATCCTGGCCTAGTGATTCTGCATTCTCTTGAAGAGATTCATGATTGGATGGAAAAGTTTCTTCATCTTCATCAGCAGATATATATGGATCATTAGATGGAGATAAAACTGCATTAGCAGCATTGTTATCCTCAACTGGTAGTAGCTCAGTTGTACTAGCATCCGGTTCACTGCATGCTTCTGAACCCAAATTTTGCCCCTCTACATTTGGAGAAAATCTATTGTGGGCGCCATCATCTCCACTCGGTAGATTTGAATGATAACCCACTTCATTAACAACATGAAATTCTGCCTGCCTCTGATGCATTGATGTGGGGACCAAATCCAAGTTAACTTCAGACACAATGTTTGAAAGATTCCATCCATCCCCAATATGTCCATGCTGCCCTGAAGATCGTAATATATTTGAATCATCCATCATAAAGGAGCGAAGTTCAGCTGAATACAATTCCCTTCTTCGATAGAGACAAGCACAACGGGCATTAGCCTCAGCTAGTGCCCTCTGGGCCTTGCGGTAAGCTTTTAAAGCATTTCTCTCTTCAATTTCACATCTGCGCCTATATTCTTGTGCCTCTTCCAGCTCCTTGTCATGGAACTCTTCAATCTCAAGAAAAGATTGTACATCCACCTCGCTAGATCCTGAGATATTAGGCCTGCCCCAAGATTTCAAGAGACTTGTGTATTCTGGTGAATCCTACAAAATAGAGAAAGAAAAGAAAAGAAAAAGGCAAACCAAGCCACAATATAGCAAGAAGTGCAGCTACAAGAAGATTCCAAGCATGCCATAACAATCCAAAACTTGCCATCTGATACCTGAACAAAGCGCATTCGCAAGTTGCTGTCAGATGTAGCATTGAATTTGTCATGCCCAGATACAGTATCATGATGACTGTAGTTCAAAGCTGTTCCTAGATTTGGAGCAGAACTCAAAGGGTGACTGTCATCCACCTTTGTTGGATGCTTAGACCTCTCACCATTCTACAAATATTAAAAAAGAAGATTCAATGGAGAAGCATAATACTAAAAACAAGTAAAGAACAAGAACCATTCACAACCTAAGATTTTCTTCTTCAAAGTCTCACTCCTCTCTTTCCTTTTATCCTTTGCATTAAGGTGTGAATTTCAAAACAGTGGTTAGGCCTACTTTCAAGAAACAATGTAGGAATTGTTAATCGGAGTTTCAGCTCATTGCATAAGGCTCAGGAGTTATCCAATTAAAATCCCAAAATTAGAAATGTCAACGCTCCCATCATGCCTACCTAAAATAAGGGAAAACGCATGGGGAAAGGAAAACATAAAAATAAATTTTCTTATTGCCTACAAGTAAATCGAACTGTTATAGGTCAAATTACATAAGAAAAGTAAGGTTAAGCAACTACACCAGCAGTGTAATAGTAACATCACAGCATATTAAGTATTTAACTCAATTCGGTTCAGAGCTCAAGCAACAAACAATTGCCGATGATTTCAAAAGCTTCCAAGTAGTCACCTTAGCTGACTGTAAAGCTTGATTTGATACAACAATAGCATCCTTTGGTCTACATGCCCAATCAGACAGACTGCAACTGGCCATCATACTCGTACCTAGAAAGCATCGTAGTAACCCATGTCAAAAATTGAAATACAGTGTAAAGTAAAAAATAAAAACCCAAACCATTACCCTGTTGCAAGCTAGTTCGGAAACTTTTCCCTGACCGTTGAGGATGTCTTTCCTCTAGTATTGGCATTTCCATAGAGCTTGATAAGACATGAGTTTGCGAAATTCCTCTGATATTATCACTTTGATCCAACAAATTTCCATCTCGGAAGCCATTGTTATCCAACAAGTGCTCTTTTAACAATGACCTGGCAGAAGCCTTCTCTTGACTGCCTGAATTAGGTTGACAAGAAGCTTTCTGGTCAACTCTCAAACGCTTTGCCTGTGGCTCTTCTGTTTCAATATGTGCAGCAGCAGACATTCCTTCACATCTGCTTGTTACAACTTTCTGATTGATAGTACTTAAATCCTTAAAAGGTTCAGACAAATTTTCTGTATTTTGCTGCACCAATTTAAGTTTTAGTTCATTCTCACGGATAGCAATCTTCTGTCTTAGGTCCTGAAGTTTACTATCATTCAAATTAGCAGTTTTTCCACATTCATCATCCTGACTAGCTGAAAATCTGCTACTGGAATTGAGATTTTTAGAGTTAGGTCCTTGCTCCAATAAAAAAGGTCTGACATTCCCAGAATGAGCTCCATAGACTTTGTTCATTGATGAAACGGATGTGTTGCCTAATGACCCCTTCCAGGGAAATACTTTTATGTCACTGTTTGCAGCCTTTGGCACCTTTCCCAGTTTTACAGTTGGCAGCATAGGTGATTTTGTACTGATATTCGCATTTTGAAAGTTTCTCACACTTGTAAGACCCTTTTCATGTCTTCGATGTTCACAGTCACTTTCGCTGTCGTCGTCATCATCTGAGAAGCTTATGACTAGGTTACTGTTCATCCCGGAAGATACTTGCCAACCAGGATTGCCAGACTTGAATGGGGCTTGATTTCTATAAGATCCCTTGCAGAATGCAAGTTGTACTGACATTCGTTACATAACATCAGCAGACCTGCCAAAAAAATTCTGAAAACTTACATATGAAACAAATAAGAAGGCATCACAAGACTTCTTACAATGCCTCTCTCATGCATATTGTGTTGGAATGAACACAAAAACTTACATTAAAGGTTGCAGAAATAATCACGAAGGCATGGAATACTACTACACCAAATAAAAGAAACAATAAGAGAAATATGAAGATCGCAATATTCTAGAGAGTCAGGATGCTTAGTTTATCAAGACACAACAATGGCAACCACAATTGAGCTAATTTCATACAATACAGATTCTTTTACAATGAAGCTGAATTTAAGCTTTTACCTCCTTTCTACTTCTCCTTGGGAAATTCAAACTTATTTAACATGAGAACAAGCAAAACCACCAACTTCCAATCCACAAATTGGTCCTTTAGCATCCAACGTACTGTAATTCAAATAATTTTTATATATTCTCCAAAGGTGGAAGAAGAAGAAAACTTACAATTTTGCAGCAATATTCAAACTCTTAAATATGCATTTGAAATACAAAGCAAAGGGTAAGCATTCCTTAAGAATAAGATAAGAATTCTACCTTCAACAGACCCTAGATCTTGGATTACATTATTCATTTAGAGTTTGAAATGTTCACACAAGAAACCTGAAATTCAAGCACCATGAGAAGAGGACAAACTGTGACAAATTGTGCAACAATATGTACTCATAAATCACTGTCAGAAGCCCAACTCACCAGCAGCAAGCAGCCATATTATGCATTTCGTCATTTGAAATTGTAACTATGTGACAATATCTTAAAACCCTAACTCCAAGCTATTGAAAACCTACCCTTACTTCGATTACTTATCAAAAACTGCAATCATACCGCTAACATTATTCATGTAAATTAAGAACATGTGCAAGCACGAACTAAAAGCCCTGGAGGTGGAATTACGCGACTCTAGTACATTAATTCGAGACAACATTGCTACAGAATCAACTTTCAGAGCTAAAAACAAAAGAAATACTTGAGATGATTTAATGAGTGGCCCTTAAACGACTTTTCCTCGTATTATATATTAGTAACTAATTCTAACGTATGATTGCATCTAGAAATGAAAAAGGATAGATAAGGCGGTGACCCATCCCCATTCCGGAATCCCACGAGAAACAAAAGAAAATTGTACCTGCCGTGATGCGGAAATGGACCGATGTTGGGGTCGGTGGTAGTTGTTGTGAGTCTTGTGACGGCCCGAGAGACAGAGAGACGGATACTCAAGCTGAGAGAAACTTAGGCCGGAGAAACGGGGATGATGGTGCGACTCCAAAGAGATGGTGGCTGACTGACGGCTGGCGTAAAACCTTGTTTCAAATTTCATTTTTGTTAGATGTATCAGCGTTTTTCCTTCGTTTAGCATGCACCAGTTTCGTAAGGTTACGTAATGGAAGCGTCGATGCGAAAATACGGACAACAAGAAATGAAAAAATGATAATTTTTTTAATTATGAAGTATATATATATATATATATTAAAGAAATAAGAATGTGATAATAAAAATTGATAAATATTTTTAAAATAAGAATGGCAGGTGAAATAAATTTTTATACATCGGTACATTCAAACATCATTTTTTACTGTCACGCGTAAATTATTATAAAATATCTCAACATATATAAATATAATTACGATTTTAGTGTCGGAGAATAATATTAGACCTTCTATAATATAAATAATAAATAATATTTATGTCAATGAATAATATTGGATTTTTGTATTAAATAATTGTTGGGTTTTGATCTATTGTAGATCATGTATATAGTTAATGTTACAGTAAGATCTTAATAGAAGAAATGTATCATGTGTTGATGAAAGTGATAAAGTACTATTATGTAGATTTTGATTTATGTTCCGTTAAATCATTTAATAAAATATTATTTTTAAAGTGAAAAACCTCAAATTGGATAATAGTTGTTTTAAAGGATTAGATATCCTTAAGATGATATTGGAGTAATTGATTTGTAGTTTGATCTGTCATCCTCGTAGCATCAATAAGGCTTCACATCTATTTTATTAAAATTCTAAGAGTCTCTTAAAGGATGTTGATGCTTAAGGATAGGATGTTGAGGAAGAGTTGGGCGTGTGTTAGTCAATCCTTATAGTAAGAGATGTTGATTGCTCTTATAGCATCATATTAGTTACTTTTTTGTCTGTGTGTTAGTTGGTCCTCATAGCATCGGTCCTCATTTGTCCTTGTAGCACCAAAATGGTTACTTGCTATGTTCATCTCTATATATAATTGAAAGTGGTTAAAGTATGGTTTGGTAGTCCCCTTAATGTACACTATCTTTTGTAACACCCTCGTTTTTAAAACAAGAAAATTTTGTTATTTTAGAAAAGTGTTGAATATGCTAAACAAAAATAGGGATGAAACTATAACATCCAACATGAAAAAGGTCTGGTTAATACCTAATTCATGTTGGGTATAAGGCTAAAATTATCCTTATATCTCAAGGAATCAAGCGTGGTTAGCATCTAATCCGAGACTAATATGAAATTTTTTAAACAGTGTGCTAGAATATGAGAAAACTCTTTAAATTAGAGAAGTCAAAATGTAACAAAATAACATTAAATGTTTACTTTTACAACTAAATCCATAAAAATAAATATAATAAAATAATGAATAAAAATAAGTTTGGTGGCCTATGCATCAACTAATGTTTCAAAAAAGGCTACACAAAAGTGGGTTACCTGCAAAACAAGACTAATTGCTCCCCCAAATAAGTCACTTTCATCACAGCGTTACATGAGATGTTAGTGTGGTTAAGTAATTAGTAAAAGCTAGCTCCTATGAACACTTATAACATAACTCATGCAATCACAGGGTTCCACGTATCACAATCACCCATGTTGGTACCATTGAGCAATCTAGTGCAGACAAAAAATAATCTCTAATGGAGTATACATGGAATTTGTAATATATATCCAAAAGATAACTTCATTTAACCATTTGAACAAATCTAAGGGGTTGTTCATCCTTTGAACAAGGCTATGCGTTGTTCATCACCTAAACAAGGCTATGGTGTTTTTCCTCACATAGGCATACTATTAATGGAATGCTTAGCCTCAGCCATCACGACTAGAAAACTCAAATGCAAGTTAATGCATAGGTCATCATGGTTAGGAAACTCAATGTAGATGAATATATGGCCATCACTATAACAACCCACCATAAAACATCTAAAATGTATGTCAAATTATGTTAATATAAAAGAAAATGGTTTTGATTGTTAGAAAGTGCTTGAAAAAGGATGAGTATGTGAGTTTTAGGGGTATTCATATCCAAAACTAATCGACTAGTTCATAAAAAAAAAACAAGGCATTTACTCCAGAAAAGTTAATCAACTAGTGGGAGATAACCAATCAACTCATATTTCACCACCAATCGACTAGTTTTGCTAAAACTTTAGGTGTTGTATGGTTTCATTTTGATTTCTCTTCCAATGATTTCCTAAACTTTTAATTAGTGTCTCCTTGTGCTAATAAATATATTTTGGTATTTTAGAAATATTTTTTCATTATTTAGATCTTTCTATAATTTTATTTAGCTAAATAATCTCCCTAGGCACTTTTTAATGTACTTTCTTACCAAATCTCTCTCCCCTCACCCTCTTCTCTCCTTTGATTTTCAGACCTACATGCAAGCCTCCCTTATACCCCTTTTGACTTCATTCTACCTCCCTCGCCTCTATCTTGGCCTAATTACACTTCTCATTCACCATGCTTTAACATTTTTATCTCTTAGCCTAAGTCTCCACCACTCTACCCAAAAGTTAACTTTCCTCTCTCATTTTCCCATTTGATTTTGGTCAAGCCTTCCTCTCCATTTAGCTTCATTTTTTGATCTCAACTCACTCTCCAACATTTTCTCTCTCTTTTCCCTCCTTACCTTGCCATAATTAACTAAGTGTCGGGCGTCCTTCTTATTTCTCTTTCTCTTCCTCTCTCTTCTTGTAACACCCCAAAATTCACTAATTTTTTTTAAACGGAAGCAATTAAATTATATTAGAACCTGTGAATTTCGGGAATTTTACCGCCACACTTAGTACCAGACTGGTTCACTCCTACCATTCTCATACCAAGTGCTAAGGCTAAAAAGGATATTTGTTAAACTTAATCAATACTTAAACCAAGAGTTCATAAAAAGAACTAGAATGATCTTAACATAGAAATTAGAGTACGTGTAAAAGAATCATAAACCAAAGTGCATTGTCAAAATTCCAAAAAGAGAAATAAAGTTTCATCTAGAATACTCAATACAAAGTAATAAGTCATAAAAGGGGAAATCCGACAACGCCACTCTCGATCTTTATACTAAGTCCAACTCAGCACACAGCCCTCCGATGCCTCATGAGCATCTAAGGCATCAAAAAATGCATCACCCACCTGCACAAGGTCAGAAGGGCCCTCTACTCGTGGAATGAATCACCCATAAAAAGGGTGATCAGTACGTTGCGTACTGAGTAAGGTAACCGTACACTAAGATTAACATACAACATCATATAGTCCAACACGATGACATAATAGCATACAACCATTCAAGTAAATATACAAAGGTTCATTTATAGTCTGGATTAATTAATTAATTAATCTTTGATCAGAATTCATTTCACACCATGTCTTTTTATCAATCCATGCGAGTATAGGAACCTTCACTATTTTAGTCGGCGACTCGATCACATATAGGGAAACATGCACCTAACCACTATTATAGCCGGTGGATCGGTTGGTTCCTCATCGCATGGTGTTCCACTGTAAGTAATTAGTGTCTTTTATGTATCTTAGCAAACTCAGGTTTTGTTTGTTGAGCTTGGGATCCCCCACTATTATAGCCAGTGGGCTGGAAACACACAGGACATAAAGCTCCTAACCACTATTATAGCCAGTGGATCGCACACTTAGAGGGTGGAACACCCTAACCACTATTCCTAACTGGTGGATCAGCTTGGACTCGGCTCAATAATCTTTCGCTTTACATGATATTGTCTTAAGTGTCTTATTCAGAATTTTAACCCTAGACATGCATGACTAACTCCCTCTACGCTTATCCTCCTAAGAGAACACGTCCCATATCTTCAAACTAATGCACCTCCTATCTTGACCCAACATCCTTTCCTCCTTACCTTAGCTCACACTAGAGCCCATCTCCCATGTATGTGGGTCATGATCCACTACTTTTTACCTTTAGTCCACTCAATGCCTCACTCTAGGGTTTTCCCTAGAAACCCTAATTTAGGCCTATGTGGCCCATCCTACTCTACCTCACACAACCCAACTCATTTTAATACTCCACACATCACAACATTTAGATTCCACCCTCATCATCACACTTTACTCACCAAGTGCACGTGTGATCACGTAACCCTAAGTAGCCACACCAAACCCTAGTTTCCTTATATCCATATGTCACCCCTCCATTTCTCACATTCCACTTCTTATTTTTCCATGCCAATCATGCTCATCCTCACTTGATAATTTCCATCATCCTTTCGTACCCCACTCGCCCTCATTTATTTCTTCTTTTACTCCTTCTCATATTAGGGTTTTTCCCCAAACCCTAGTTCGACTCCTATGTACCCTTATACTGTCTCACATACTATTTTTCACCCAAAGCCTCCAAACACTCAAATAACTCTTCCATTACCTTCCTTACATCCTAAGTCAACTTTTCATACGTAAATGTCACTCACACGCATACGCTAACCTTCCCATGCGCATCTTCGAACTTTTTCATGCAAAACCCTAGACTCCCATACAACCCTAGATCCTACCATACAAAACCCTAGATTCTCCCATGAAAGATTCTAGATTCTACACTCTTTTATTTTATTTAAAATTTACTTTTTCTTCATCCACTCATAGACCATGGAACACTTAGGTCAAATTCCACCTATATTAGCCAACTTACATCCCTTCAGTCATCTCACTCTCCCATTTTTCTTTTTCATCGTTCCACCCCACAATACCACTTTAAACATCCTCACATGCATGTATTAAAGGGGTCAAAACACATTACATCACATTCCATAACATGTACATAATAACACATACCATATGGAAATAGATAAGCATACCTCAATTCCAAGCCACACTACACATGAAATAGTTATAATAGTAAGCATAAGATACATAACACATCATGATACTTGGCATACAAGTATATAAGGCACATAAACACACATAAGGTCTTAGCTACACCCTTACCTAATACGACATCGGTCTTGGAGCACGCTCCTACGCCTCCTTAGGGCTTTGACTGGTCTCACCTATAAGAGGGATAAACTAAAGATTAGGTTCTCTCCTACTAAAAATTCTATTATTTCCTAATTTATTATAAGATTAGGGTTTTGGATAAAATAAGAATATAATAGTAATAACACTAACTAATTACTAATTTTGCTAAAGATAAAAGTAGTAATAATAATATTGTAAAAGATGACAATATAAGGTTTGAAGATTTTACCCTAATAATAATAATGATACTAAATAATAATAATAATAATAATAATAATAATAATAATAATAATAATAATATAGTTCGAAATAAATGGTGAAATAAGGGCTTTGATCCTTCACCAAAATAATACTAATACTACTACTACTACTACTACTACTACTACTACTACTACTACTACTACTACTACTACTACTACTAATACTACTACTAATACTAATAATAATAATACGAAACAATATAACAATAATGATAATAATACTAATAGTATAAATCAAAAACAATGTAAAGTAGGGTTTCAACCTTACTTTGAAATACTACTACCACTACTACTACTAATAATAATGATAATAATAATAATAATAATAATAATAATAATAATAATAATAATAATAATAATAATAATAATAACAATAATAATAATAATAATATAATCAAAATAAAAATAGAATAGGGCTTTGACCCTTAATAGCAATAATAATAATAACATTAGTAATAATAATAATAATAATAATAATACATAATAATAACAACAATAATAATAATATATTTGAAATAATGGAAATATAATAAAATAAAATAGAAAAAGCTTGTATAAATAGTGTTTAAGGGTTGCGAGGGTTTAGGGTACCACCTTGGGTTGGTGGTGACAGCCGGCATCGGCAGTGGTGCACGACGGCAGCGGAAGTGGCCGAAAAAAGTGAAGAAAAGAGAGATAGTTGAGTGCTGGAAAAAAGAGAGAGAGAAAGATGGTGGAAGTTGGGGTGTTTAGGTTTGCCTAGGTGGAGAGGGGTGGAATGAAGGTGGCGGTGCACGGTGGCGGCTGTGGTGGCCGAAAGGGGATGAAGGAGAGAAAGAGAGGAGATGGGAGAGAAAGAGGAAAAGAAGGATAGGGGAGATAAATGGGAGTCTGCAAAGAAATTTGGGAGGTGCAGGAGGTGGTGGTTACGGTGGGAGTGGTGGCTAATGGTGGTGCAAAGGATACCGGATGTGGAAGGAAGGGTTGATTGAGGAGGCTACTTTGCACGGGTGGGGTGGCTCGTGCAGGACAAATCGAGGAAGAAGAGTGGTGTAGTTAATTAAAGGGCGGTGTAGGGAGTGGTCCTATGGGTGGTTCTAACCGCGACATTGGGTGATGGCAATGGAAATAGAGTCTGAAAGGGCGGTGGTGCACGAGAGTAAAATTTCAGAGTTTCGGAAAAAAAAAACTCAAGTTTAGGCTTGTTATGAGGGTATTTATAGAGCTAAAGGGAGGGGATAAGGTCAGAGGGGTGATGGGAGAATAGGGCAGGTGGGTTAGGGTTCATAGGTAGCGACGGCATGCCGACAAAATTCAAATCATGGCAGGGTAGTTGTGTTGGAAAATAAGGGGTCATAGACGAGAAGGAAGGAAGGTGGGTCGGGTCAAAGTGGCTAGCAAGTCAGGGGAGGAGAGAAGAGAGGAAATGACCAGTCAATGGGGCGTGGTCTGCGGCAAAAATCCCGGGGACTTATAGGTCGATGGGAAAGGAGGAAGGAAGAAGAAGAAGGAGAGGGTGTGCGTGTGGAACGGTAATCCAAGAAAGAATAGAAGAAAAAGAAAAGAATAAGAACCGACCGGCAATGGAGGAGAATTAAAACAAAACATGGCGTGCTAGGTCTTGGGCCGCTGAAGAAGAAAAGAGAAGGAAAGGTGAAACAGGCCGCTAGGCTGGCCCAGATCGGGGTAAGGAAGAAAAGAAAATAAGAAGAAAGAAAAAGAAAAAGAAATAAAGAAAAGGAAAAAGGAAAAAAGGGAAAAAGAAAAGGTGGATTGGGTTAATTAAATTAATTTGGATATTTAGGATATTTAAAATTAATAATATTTAAATACAATAATATCCGATTCCCTTTTTAGGCTAAATTAGGATTTTTGAAATATTTCTCCTAAACTCCATTTTAATTAGCAAAATACCCAAATTTTTCCTAATTAAAATATTTATTATTTTATTCTTGATTTTCCATAATTAATTTCCTTTTATTTTAATAAAATAATCTATTTAATTAATTTTTAAAATAAATCCTTAATTAGCTAAAATTCTTAAAATTAGGATTTTTGGGCATTTCACTTCTTTTCTGTAGAAATAAAGGCTCTTATCTCCTACTCCCTCCATTTCTAATTAAATTCATTCTCTTATTCAAAACCCCTCCCTATTTCTCTCTAAACAAATGAGGATTAAGGTTTGGAAAAGGTTGAAGATCTCTATTTTTATCTTCTTAGCAAGTCTAACCTTAGAAGGAGTTTGAGTTACACTTTATCATCATCTTCTTCTTCTTTGTTTTTAACCTTAAGTGGATTTTAATTGATTTTTTCTAATATTTTTGATTCCTGATATCTTTATATATATATATATATATTATAATGGAGTCTTGTCTGGCAAATGTTGTAATACCATGCATTTTTGGAATTTAATTTCTTGATTTTGTAAATAAAGATTTATGAAAAAATTTCATTATTTTATTTGTAATTTGTTTTATAGTTTTATTGATAATTTTGGCTTTATATTGATATTTGGATTAATTGTTTGTTATTGTAGATGACTATAGATAAATTCATTCATACCTACAATTTTTATTAAATTCATATGATACCAATTATAGTTTAAAATTATATTTTAGTTCCAATTTTGTGTGTGATTTAATATATTTCACCTTTTTTTTTCATCCAACAAGCATATTCCATCTCATAATTTTTTTATATATTTGCAACTAAAAATAAATTAAGTTTTTTTTATTTAAATATTAGTTCAAGTATTCTTAGATGTTATTTTAAAGTTATATTATTTAATTCGACAAATAATAAGAATTCTTGTTGTTGCCAATATTTTTATCAAAATGTTTTTTTTTAAAAATTATTAAATAAATCTTATATTAATTTTAGACCTTTAGATATGTATGTAACTGTAATATTCTAAATTGAGCAGAATATTATAATGATTGATTTGATTACTTATATCAACATAGTATACTATTCTTTTGGTATTTCTGTCCTAATAACTCCATACTTGCTAGTTGTGGAGTAATCTTTATGATAGACGACTATCTTAGAAAGTTTCAAAAAAAAATTCGGGAAGCACTTGAGTAAGGACAAAGTGTGCTGAAATGATTTGTGTTGATACATGGAGCCAATCGATCAATTCGAAAGTACTCCAAGATAGCTCCCACGTTGTCGTATCGACTCGATTGTTATAGAAACTATTTTAGTTGAATTTTTTCTTAATTGAAAATATATCTTGACATATTGAGATTTTTAAACTAAAAAAGAAACTGAAAAAAAAACCTAAGCCACCTTTCCTTTCTTTTACATGTCGGAGACCAGTGTTGCACCGAGACGGGGACGAAAAAATGGAGACGGAGAGAAACACGGAAACATTATTTCCTAAAAATTTAGGAAACGAGGACCGCAGAAAACATTAAAATAATTATATATATATATATATATATTTAAAAATATATATTAAATCTACTAAAATTAAGAGAGAAAAATAAAAAAATATCTAAAATTATTACCTTTATTAATTAATTTTAATCATTAATGAATTTTTTAATAAAAAATTAATTAAATAATTTTTGTAATAAAAAATATTAATTAAATAATTTTAATATAAATTCTGATACTAAATTTTTTTTGAAAAAAGTAGAAGGTTTCCAAAAGAGGAAATGTCGCTAGGACGTCTTGGCCTCTTGGGAACGAGGGATGGCACCCATCAGCTGTCCCTGCACATCACTCCCCAGCCCTAATAGTGTCTCAACAAGGGAGCAAATGTGCTCGACCTTGACCTGCGAACCACGAGTTGAAGCAACGAGCTGCTGCGCCACCGCTCACTGCCTCCATTCCTCTTCTCCCAACATTATCATCCTCTAGTAATGAGCCGCCACCACAAGCTTTCACTCCATCGACCACAATAGAGTAGTAAAGCATCATAGTTGCAGCTCCAACCTTGCGCTCCACCAGTGACCTCCTTGCTAAAGCACCACCAATTTGATGCGGGAATATCTCAATTCTGTTAGCAGTAGCTGTAACTTTTGGTTTTATCTCCTTTTAATTCTCCGATTGTTAACTTCTGTTAGTTAGTAATTATAAATAATTGTACAGGAGGGGCGGCAGGGGATATCGACAATCATCATCATAACCTGACCTTCCTCTATTTTATCTCGATCGGTCCTCTCTGTTTTAACAGATCCTGACTTGTAATTTTGGCTACTCAGATTTAATCCCTGAGCCTATTTTAATTCAATTCTCCATTGAATTACATTGTAGTATCACTGGTATCAGAGCCTCGTCTCTCGCCTAGCATCATTCCCAAAGCGACTCGTCAAATAGCCATTAAAGATCTTGAATACCAAATGCATCAGAAATTTGAGGCGATGGATGCGAAGCTGGAAAGCACTATGAATACCATTAACACCAAACTTGAAGGCACATTGAGTATCATTTAGCAGATGATTCAAGAGGCCTTAAGAATTATGAAGGGTACAAGAGGATCCTCACACAACTCTCCAGGTAATCTAATTACCTAGGAAAATATAGCCCCCATAGGTAATGTATCTGGCTTTAATCCTCAATATTCGAGTATCACCCGATTGGCTAAGTTGGAATTTCCTAAATTTTATAGGAAAGATGTTACTGACTGGGTGTACAAGTGTGAGCAATATTTCTCAGTTGATAACACCCCTACTGATATGAAGGTTAAATTGGTTGCCATTCATATGGAGGGTAAGGCCCTCCAATGGCACCAGGCTTATATGAGGTCACTTATCTCACCTTCTCTGCCTAGTTGGAGTGAGTATATTAAGGTCGTTGTTGAGCGGTTTGGTAAGCCTTATGATGATCTCATGTCAGAACTTAAGAAATTGCACCAAAATGGGTCAGTATGTGATTATCATGATCAATTTGATGCAATTCTTACGAGAGTCAGCTTACCTGATGAATATATGGTTAGTTGCTTTATCACCGGCCTAAGATTTGATATCCAAATGCATGTTCGGATGTTCCAGCCTAAAAATGTTAGACATGCATTTCTATTAGCCAAGTTGTATAAGGCAGCACATTCGCAACCACAGGGGGAAAACCCAATCACCTCTGCTGTAACCCATTCACAACCTGTCTTTAGTATGTCCCCTACTCTTAAACCCTCCCAATCTGATGATAAAACCCTTCAAAATACAACTAAAGCACCACTAAAGTTTCCAACCCCTTCCCTCCTACCCAAACCTACAAATTCCTACCTAAACACACCTCCTTCTTTCCGTCCCAACCAAATCATTAAGCCATTAATTGCAGCTGAAATGCTTGAACGAAGAGCAAAAGGGTTATGCTACTTTTGTGATGAACCTTTCTCTATTGGACATCCATTGAAGCATAAAAGAGCCCAGGTGTATGTTATGGAGGTGAATGAGAGTGATGAGAATCCGTAGAAGGCTGAGGTGGAGGCCACGACTAATAATTTTGAAGACACTCCTCTAATATCAGTCAATGCATTATCAGGTATAGTAGGCTACCACACAATGTGTGTTACTGGATATTATAATAAAAAGCCATTGTACATTCTCATATATAGAGGCAACACTCACAATTTTCTTAATGATAAGATTTCTCTTAGGCTTGGTTGTAAATTGGAACCCTCTGCACCACTGCTGGTTTCAGTAGCTGATGGTAACAAATTAAGGGTCTCAGCCAAGGTGAATAATTTCAGTTGGAGATTGTAGAACTCTTCCTTCCAAACTGATATGATGCTTCTGCCCTTAGATTTCTATAACATGGTTTTAGGCATAAAATGGTTGATCACCCTTGGACCTATTATTTGGGACTTCCATAAGCTCAATATGGAGTTTACTATTCAAGGAAGAAGACACGTACTAAGAAGTTCACCCCAAAAGGCATGCAGGCTGCAAAATAATTGTAATCTACCTAGTCCTTCAACTCAGTTATCCATGCTACATGTCTACCATATTACTCAAGGGGAATGTACAAACTCTAGGTTTCAGTCACTAACAACACATATCTCAAGAGCCGCGGAACCCTTGACTAAACCTGTTTCAACCCTATTAGAAGAGTTTGCAGATTTATTTGGAGAACCTAAACGGTTGCCACCCTTCAGGGAGGGTCATGATCACCATATTCCCCTTAAGGAGGGCACAAATCCTATTAATAAACGTCCTTACAGGTATGCCTCTTACCAAAAGGACATTATTGACACCCTAGTAAATGAATTGTTGGCTATAGGAGTTATACAACATAGTACCAGCCCCTATGCATCTCTAGTGGTCTTAGTGGGAAAAAAGATGGCACTTGGAGGCTTTGTGTTGACTATCGGGACCTCAATAAACATACTATAAAGGATAGGTTCCCCATTCCCTTGATTGAAGACCTTATGGATGAGCTAGGAGGGTCCATAGTCTTTTCAAAAATTGATCTCCGGGCTGGTTATCATCAAGTGAGAATGACACCTGAGGATGTGCTCAAAACTACCTTTTGTACTCACTGTGGACATTATGAGTACCTTGTAATGCCCTTTGACCTAGCAAATGCACCCTCCACTTTTCAACACTTGATGAACTCCATATTTAAACCTTTCCTATGAAAGTTCCTCTTGGTATTTTTTGATAATATATTGGTTTATAGCCCTAACTTGACCACTCATATTGAACATCTTTGGATTGTTTTCACTGTAATGAGGCAACATAAACTTTATGCCAAGAAGAACAAGTGCTATTTCTCTATATCTTAAGTGGAGTACTTAGGTCACATCATATCTCAAGAGGGAGTAGCTACAGATCCATCAAAGGTGGACGCTATCAAGCAATGGCCCTTATGAAGCAACTTTGGGGTTTCCTAGGACTCACTGGCTATTATAGGAGGTTCGTAGTGAGATATGGCACATAGCGAGGCCACTAACTAATATTTTGAAGAAGGATAATTTCCAATGGTCTAAAGAGCCTACTGAAGCCTTTCAAGGCTGCCCTTATATCGGCTCCTGTACTCGCACTCCCTGATTTCTCTAAAGTCTTTGTGATAGAAACGGATGCGTGTTCCTATGGTATAGGGGCTGTATTAATGTAGGGTCAACATCCATTGGCCTTTATCAGCAAGGCTTTGGGACCAAAGCATCAGATGATGTCTGTTTATGAGAAGGAATTACTTGCTGTTATTTTTGTTGTCCAAAAGTGGAAGCACTACAGTCTTCCAAACCATTTCATCATCAAGACTGACCAAAGGAGCCTTAAATATCTACTGTATCAAAAAATCTCTACACCATTCCAGCAGACTTGGCTTGCTAAGTTGATGGGGTATAGTTATGAAATTCAGTATAAGCAAGGCAAAGAAAACATAGCAGTCGATGCTCTCTCTAGAGTATAAGGGTTAGAGCTTCTCTTGGCTGCCCTCTACACTATACAATCAGATCTACTACAACATCTGCAAGCAAGTTGGCAGCATGACCCAGTTCTACAACGAATCATTAGTGACTTAGAAGCCAACCCTAAGTTGCACCCTCAATATACATAGGATAAAAGCCATCTTAGAAGACACCATAAATTAGTAGTGGGGTCTGAACCCAATTTGAGGCAGCAATTGCTTTCTTGGATGCATAACTCACCCACTAGAGGCCATTCGAGCAGAGATGTGACCCTACAAAGACTCAAGAGCCTGTTCTATTGGAAAAGGGATGGCAAAGGATGTCCAAGCATATATAAGGGCTTGTGATATCTATCAAAGGTGCAAATATGATCAGTCAGCTTCACTAGGTCTACTACAGCCCTTGCCCATTTCCACCATGGTTTGGAATAATATCTCTATGGATTTTATTACCGGTCTTGCCAAATCTAGTGGTAATTCAGTTATAATGGTAGTTGTTGACAGGCTAAGCAAAGCAGCACACTTCATTGCATTAGCACACCCATATACTACTACCATAGTTGCTCAAGCCTTTCTCGACAATGTCTTTAAAATACATAGTCTTCCCTAATCTATTATTAGTGATCGTGATACTATCTTCCTAAGCCAATTCTAGAAAGAGTTTTTTCAACTACAAGGTGTTGACCTCTAGTTTTCTACAACCTATCACCCACAATCAGATGGGAAAACAGAAGTGGTGAACAGATATCTCAAGACCTATTTCAGATATATGTGCTCTGCCACCCCTCACACATGGTCTAAGTTTCTCCCGCTCGCAGAATGGTGGTATAATACTTCTTTCCATTCTTCTACCAACACTACACCTAAATAGTCTATGGCCAACCTCCGCCTATGCACTTACCATACTTGCCTGGGAAATCCAAGATAGACATGGTTGACCGTAGCCTATAGAAAAGAGAAGAAATGATTCACCTTCTGAAGTTCCATTTAACCAGAGCTTAGCATAGAATGAAGCACCTGGTCGATAAACAAAGAACTGACAGAAGCTTCTCCATGAGAGACTACGTTTATCTTAAACTGCAACCTTACAAACAGTCTTCTGTTGCTAACCGACCTTCCTCCAAGTTAGCTCCTAAATACTTTGGCCCCTATAAAATTACCGCTAAGGTAGGTGAGGTTGCTTACACCTTATCTCTTCCTACTGGCTGTCAGATCCACCCAACCTTCCATGTCTCACAATTAAAAAAACATGTTGGTCCTCACACAACTTCACTAGACCTCCCAACTTTCATGACTGACATCACGGCTACCCTAGAGCCTAAAGCTATCTTAGACCAGGGCATGTTCAACTACAAAGGCAAGACCATCACTAAAGTGTTAGTCAAGTGGAAACACCAACTAGTTGAAGATGCTACATGGGAGAACTTTTATGACCTTTAGTTGAAATTTCCTTCATTTCAGCCTTGAGGACAAGTCTGCTTCTCAAGGGGAAGGGTCTGATGTGGGAATATCTCAATTTTGTTAGCAATAGCTGTAACTTTTGGTTTTATCTCCTTTTAATTCTCTAGTTGTTAAATTCTGTTAGTTAGTAATTATAAATAATTGTAGAGGAGGGGCAGTAGCGGATATCGACAATCATCATCATAACTTAACCTTCCTCTATTTTATCTCGATTGATCTTCTTTGTTTTAATCGATCTTGGCTTGTAATTTTGGCTACTCGGATTTAATCCCTGAGCCTATTTTAATTCAATTCTCCATTGAATTACATTGCGGTATCACAATTCACCACAATTGATCACACCAGCAGCCCAAAAATGATCTACGTTGTGGAACAACAACAATAATGACGATAAGAGCGGCAACAACAACTGTTCAACGCAGTAGGTAGCACAACGTCTGACCATCTACAACCCAGTACGATCACTGACGAATGTTCCCTAACCTTTGGTAATGCTCCACCGATCCTAATGAGCTCTGATTTTTATATTTCATTTGGTATACATTTCTCTAAACTCTAACATCTATTTAAATTTGATTTCTATAAATTAGGTTTTGTTAAGCTAAATTGATGATTTTATTATGTTTATATGAGTTGTATGGTGAATTTAGAGGGTTAATTGTTATGTATATACTTGATTTGGAAAAATTGAATTTTTAACCCAATAAAATAACCCAAATATGTCTTCATATTGGCAGCTTCAATTTAAGAAATTTACTAAATTGATTAGATTGGGATTTTTTATAGCTCCTAATTGGGAAACACGTGTCTTTGAAATTGGAGTGGATCCTTGAGTTTTTTCTATCAATTGGCTTTATAAAACATATAACAATATATTTGATTTTATTTCGACCCTCCCAATTTAATTAATTATGCAAGATTCGATTGGATTTGTGTTCCAAACTAAAGCCCTAATATTCAAAAATGATTCCTCTAAATTGGCTATTCAAATAATTTTATTTATTGAATTTGATTGTTTGGATTTGTTTATAAATGGCTTAATTGTAGTTTAAATTATCGATTTGAAGTAATGGATTGGAATTGGTTGATTTGTAGTCTGAGCCTACAAACCTTAGTTTTTGGATTTTTCTTGATAAAATTGAGCGAGCTTTTGATAGAGTTTTATTAAATCGGTTCATGGGATTAATTTTTATATATGATAAATTATATTTATGTTCTATAAATTTGATCAATTATCTAGAATTGACCTATCTAATAGAATTGACCTACTTTATATAAATTTTGCTCAATTAGTGTTCTAAATCATTTGGAAATGTTTTTAAGGATTCTTATTAGATTGAGGTAGTCAAATCCTCATTTATTTGAAATGTTTTAGAGGCTCATGATCAAGTCTTGAATTTTAGATTTGTTTTCAAGGGAATTGCATGTGTTTCTTGTTGATTGATTAACATTATGTAAATATGTGGCCATTAAGATAGCTTGCTAACTTAATTTTCAAACGCAATCTAGAAAAGCACTTTAGTGGGTCTTACAACTAGGGTTTTGCTTCTCCATTATTTCAATTCAACTACCCATAGATTAAGGTAAGTCTCTATCATTGCCACTTATAGTTGTTTTTATAAAGATGGATCAATGTGTATGGATCTTGGAGTTGAGAGCAATATAATTTACTTTAATTGGTATGTCAAGTATGTAGTATGCCTTATATGATACATTGTATTGCTCATGAGTTAAATGTTTTGAATGGAAGTATGAGATTATGATTCTCGAGTATGATTATTGCATGATCTATATTTTGGGCATAATGTTAGCATGTTGGATTTGTAATATGCATAATAGGGCCAGTGTGACCAGTTGAAGGAAATTAATGCAGATGATATATGCATTTTATAGTCAAATTATGGTTTTCCCTTCAAGTATGATTATGTAAAAGAGTAATGTTAAGCTTGTCTTATCATCATGCATGGATAGGTGATTGCCATGTTAAGATCTTAATATGTATTTTGATTAACCGATTGGAAAACATGTTAATATGTGGCATGAAGTGTTTGCTAAGTGATGGGGCACACTTTATGGTTTTGTAGCTTTAAGGTGAATTATGAAATGATACACATGAATGTTGATGATTTTATACAGCTCTTAGTGTGATAAAGTGTTTAATTTGTTTAAATCATGGTTTCTAGGTGTTAGACATTGTGTACACTTAATTGATTAAAGCTTGATTTGGTTTAGCTTTTACCATAGTTCTAGGCTTTGACCTAAGCTTACTTATGGATTAAATGGATGGAAAATTGTCTTGGTATGATATATGGGCCTAATATGGCATAGGATTTGGTATAATAAAAAAAATTAATTACTTAAAGCGAAAGATTATGGAGCAATGCATGGGTTTAGATTATTCGATCCTTGACTAGCTACTAAGGGTTAGTTTATCTTTGGGCATTTTATGTTATTTGCCTTTGGGTTAGATCAAAGTTGATCTTGGTTAATTTTCTACTCTAGATACTAATGATGTACTATAGAGTGTAGATACAAAAGAGTGTGGTCACTTAGGTAGTTTGTTTGGCTTTGATTGAACTTTATGTCCATTGGTGGGTTTTTGGCTTCAATTGAACTTATGTCATCTAGTTAGTGGTTTCACTTCCATGAGTATTGAGGGACCATGGGGGATAGTCTGGCCCATTGCTTAAAGACAATTATATAATATTGTAATCATAACATTGTGAATAACTAAATGGAATGAACCTTAAGGATCTCTTAGGTGATTTTGTATCCTTTATGTGCTTTTATTATATGCACATAGTTAATATGGCTTTGCTTCCTAAGCTTTGTATTATGCATGTTTCAACCCTGATCTTATGGACATGACATGTTTAATCCTTAGCATTACATTGTATGAATGTTGTGGTAAGTTTCTATGTAGTTACAAATAAGCATGTCGATTGTAATGGTAACATGTATGATGGAGCATTATGTCATGTGTGATGTTACATGCATGTCTTGGTAGGAGCATTGTAAGTGTGCTTAAGTATATTAATGCATGAGTTGGTACGCGTGTTGTGTGATCTTATGCATGTACCATAAATTGCATGATAGAATTCATATTTACCATCATTTTATAACCATATGCTTCACATGTCATGTGCTAATGTGGCCTAATTGGTTTGGTGTGGTATTTATATCACACGACTCTATTGAGCGTGAAACATGAACATAACTCATGTACGCGTCAAGTGTTCTTTTTATGAATTTGATACACGTTTGACTCTATATACATCTTATCCTTGTGTTTTATGTCCTCTCCATGAGTTGGGTTAGTGTAATTTATTCAATATTAGACCCATACTGATCCTACATTAGTTGATTGAGTCATGTGATGAACCATTGATGGTGAGGAACATACTATTTATGTGGGTTTAATATTGAATGTCTTATCTTTAGGAAAAAGGTTTGCCTTAGGTTTTGAGAGTAGGTTATCTGGTGATTCAATATGGTAAATAAAGTTGTTCCTATTGTTGGGATTCCCCTTCGTTCCTTTTCTCATATTTCATTGCATCTCAAATGTATTGATTTTGCTCTGCAAACCATTAACTTGATTTGTATTTATTTAGTTTTTATTTTTGTTGGATGTGTATTTAGACTTTATTTCCTTTTATATTTTTAAGCTTTTAAAATCTAGATTTATATCACATGTTTTTCATTGACTTTATCATTGATAAATTGGTTCAATAAAACTATTCCTTCCATCTAATTTTAGATAATTCCTTATGGAAGTCTACTCCCTTGGTATATGTGAAGTTTATGTTTTGATTAGGTAGGTTTAACCTTGCATCTGGCATAAGATAGGTGAACATGTACATCTCCTTATATTAGACATGGTAGTTTTTATCCCTAATCGTATTTTATCTTCCACATTTTCTCCTTTTAAAATGAAAAATTTTAAGCGCAAAAAATTGATGTTACAATTTTTCATTCAAAAACATCATTTTCACAAGAATGCCATATGTCTTCATATCATTGGTTTGTAAATTGGGAAAAAATTGTCACAAACCGTGTGGCATTGTTCAATCGACGAAAGAAGGGATATATGTAAGAGAAGCTAACAAGTCTTCCCCCTCCTCTAAAAGAATATACGAAAGAACAAATGTGTTAATGATCTTCATCAAAGCATAAAATAAAATGAGCAAAAGAAAAAGAGTGAGATAGTTAGGTTCTTGGAGTCAATGTCAACGAGTCTAAGCAGATCGAGGAAGAAATCCCAACTTTATTTCTAATCCATTGAAAACTTATTAGACTAGTTTAGAACACTTATTAGACTAGTAATGGTATTTAAGCTTCAATAAGATAACTTTTATATTTAAGATTTTGAAAGTTTATAATGAGAATTTGATTCAATTTAAGTTTCTTCAGTTTATTTAATTGATTTATTAATTTGTTGAACTTATAGGTCAAACAATGCCATTATTCATAGTTTGATGATAAAAAATGTGACTTGAGAACTAATTTATTTGCTTAAGTGTGTATGTTCTATATTGTCAAAGAAAGATAGAAACACACTTATTCAAATTATTTCTTTGATGTACAAATTAGAAGAGTAATTAAGTTTTAAAGCACAAGAGAAGAATGTATGAAGATAACTAAGACTTAAGGTTTAATAATCATATTTCTAAAGTCGTAGAGAATTGACTTGAATTTTGATGACACTTCATATTTTGATTACTTGAATTTGTAAAGAGTTAAGCTAAGTAAACTCATATTTTGATGAAATCTCTAGAAAAATATTTGTAAATATTTGACTTGAATTCACTTCATGTGAGTTCATGATTAATCTTGATTTTTAAATCTTTTAAAGTGTTCTAAACTTGGTGTTTTCTTCCAGTTGGAACCAGTTGATAGGTATCAGACCAACTGGTTTAGTTTAGTTAAGAACATGAAACTAGTTAAATTCAGACGGATTAACTAGTTTTTCCAAACTAATCAATCGATATGACCAATTAGTCTATGGATTTCACTCCTATAGAAACCTATTTGTCTTTATTTAAATTCATTAACTAGTTTTGCCAAATTGATTGACTGGTTTGAGGAAATTTATTGGTTGGTTTCCACAATCTGTCCTTAGATTTTACCCTTATAAAAACCTATCACGTCTCTGTTTAAATTCATCCAACAATTTCACCAAATCAATCCATAAGTTTAAGGAAACTGGTCAACTAGTCTTACCAAATAGTTTATGAGTTTCACTCTTGCAGAAATCCATTCCATCTCTATTTCTACTCATAGACTAGTTTTGCTAAACCAATCGATTGGTTTGAATTGATAGATTGCTTGCTTAAACACATCGACTAGTTTACTAAACCATGACACTATTTATATATGTTCACAAGATCAATTGAGTACTACGTATGACTGATCAGCCAGTTTTAATAAATTGATCGATTGGTTTGTGTAATAGTAACTTTCTATTTTAGGTTTGAACATAATTAATCGATTAGTTCGAACGACCTATCTACTATCCATACAACTGATTGGCTAGTTCGACAACCGAACAATTATTTAGCATTAAATGTTGATCTTCTATTTGTTGGGCGATATAACTTTTTAGGAATTTTGTGTCTAACGTTTACATTACAAGGGTGAGCCTTATAAATAAGCTTCCTCAACATTTATTAAATAGCTTTTCAACTATATTTCATTGTGCAATTAATCATCTACTTTTATAATCATTCAATTACTCATTAAAACTCTCTTAATTATCATATTTTGAATTTTTCATTAAGAAGTGTTCATTGCTTACTTCTCTTAGCTAGAGTTACTCTACAATTGTAATATCTTTTATTAGATTTAGTTAGATTAGATCTCATCCAAAGTTTTACACTTTAATATCTTTAATTTTAGTGAGAATAAATTATAATCGCAAGCACCTTACAAAATTCATTACAAATGGGTTAGTAAGTATTTGCCAATTATTCTTGTGAGATTCTTGTTGAGAGCCTAGAGAATAAAAATAGGATAAATTATACATCATCTTTTAGAGGGTCATTGAGATTGTAAGGCTAATAAATCGAGGAAAGAGTAATTTGCTCTTGAACCACTCTACATTATCTGTAAAATTTTTATTTTCCATTTTTATTTTGAAAAATTCTATTTACCCCTCTCTAGGGTTTTTACACAATTAAAGTGAAGGGGATCACAATTCAAAATATGAATTGTTGTGGCTGATCATCTCTCCAGATTAATGCTAGACACGGATAAAAGTAAAGGGGATGACATTACCTTCGATGATTCATTTCTAGATGAAAAACTTATGGTAATCACAATCTTGTCCATCCTATGGTTTGTGGATTTTGTAAACTTGATAAATTAAATATTTTCTATATTTTTACATTGCTTTGCCTTCATTTTAGGACTCTATTTGGCTTGAATTATGAATTTTATTGTGGTTCAAGTCCATAGATCACGTTACTTCTCTCTTGGTATTTGTTTTTCAAAGATTTACACAATAATGCACAAACCCAAGGAAATGGTGCATGTATTCAAAGCAAAAAAAAGTATGAAAGGTATTGAAAGAAGATAAATCAACCTTGCATGTTTATGGAGGAGTTAAGGAAGTCAAAGAGCTGAAAAAAGGTCAAAAGAAGTCAGAAGAGACAAGAAAATGGTGTCTCACAGCCTGCTGCACAATTATGTAAAAGTTAAGACTCAGGGTGTGCAACAATTCGAAACTAAAAATGGTGCACAACTAGCCTATGTAGACCTTGCATGATCGTGTAACAACTGTTACATATGTTTTTAAATGTACGATGTAGCCTTTGTTTGGGCACTTCTTCTTCGGCTTTTTGCAGATAGTTCTTAGGACATTTTTAAGAGATTTTATTCCCTGCTTTCCAAAGCAAAACCTCATATATTATATCTTTAATTCCTTAGTTTAATTTCCAATTTTTTGTGCAAGTTTTGTGTACAATCAACTTTGCAATCATCTTTTTTCTTTAATTCATGGTTAATTCAACCCATTCTCTTATTGTAAATTTTTATGTTGTTATTATATTCGTTATGCAATTTACATTTCTTATGTTTCCTTTAATTATGAGTGAGTAGTTCTCTTTTTTGGGACTGAATTAGGTCAATTTTGGTATTAATATGATGAATTAAATTATATGTTGTATGTTTAGTTCGTATATGCTATTTCATATGTTAGGTTTGATCCTTTTAAGTCAGATTTGAGAGAATCCAACCTATTTAGATATTATTTACAACTAAAAGGTTGAAACCATTATCGAAAATTAACACGTGGATAGGAATTCAAATGATCATGAAAGTAGACGTTTGGTTCTCAGGGACTATGGAATCAGTGGTATTTAATGGGTTTAATTTAATTAGTTAGTCATGAAAGCAGTCAATAAATTAGATTAAATATGCTCTTAGACCTTGAAAGAGGCTAATGAATATATTTAGACCTATTGTTTCCAACCATTGAATTAAACTACAATATAATGCTATTTCATTGTTTAATACTAATTTAGAGACTGAAGTTTAATCCTAGGTTTTATATTTATCATTTTAGAATCTGTATTCAGTTAGTTGTTATATTTATTTTTATTATCTACCTGCATATTTTCACTCCATAATGATCTAGATAGCTAAAATGATAAAGTTTGGTATTCAATTATGAAGTCCTTGTGGGATACGACATTGAAGTGCTACAATGAATTTGTGTGCTTGTGGATTGACACCATCAAGTTCTTAGCACCATTGCTGGGGAGTTATCTTATCAGCAAAAGAAAAAGTTCCTCTATGTTGTTAAGTACTATTATTGGGACGAGCCTTCTTTCTACAAGAAATGTACAAGTGGAGTTTATAGAAGCTGTATGGTGAAAGAAGAAGTTGAAAGTATCATATCTCATTGTCATTCTTCACCTTACAAGGGTCATGCCAACACTTCTAAGATAACTTTAAAAATTCTTTAAGCTGGTTTCTATTTTCCTAACCTCTTCAAGGATGTTAGACAATATGTTATATCATGTGATCGATGTCAAAGGATGAGTAATATATCAAGAGGAAATGAAATACCTTTAAATAACATCTTTGATGTTGAATTATTTAATGTTTGGAGAATTGACTTCATGGAACCCTTTCCATCATCATACAACAACACATATGTTCTAGTTATGGTAGATTATGTCTCCAAATAGGCAAAGGTAGTGGCATCTCTCATTAACGATGTAAAGGTTGTAGTTGAACTTTTCCAAAAGGTTATATTTCTGAGGTTTGGTAATCCTATAGCAGTTATTTGTAATGGTAGTTCTCATTTTATTAATTGAATTTTTGGTACACTTTTTAAGCATTATGGTATTACTCATAAGATGACCTCACCGTACTATCCCCAGATGAGTGGACAAGTATAAATTATTAATCATGAGAAATTGCTTTTGAAGAAGTATGGTGTTAAGTATAATATTGATCAATGAAGTTGAATCGTACTTTATGAGCCTATCGTACTGCTTATAATACACTGATTGGAAGGAAACCTTTTATGTTGGTATATGGAATACCTTGTCATTTTCTTATTAAAGTTGAACACAAGGTGTTTTGGGTAATAAAGGCAATCAATTTTGACTTGAAGGCCGCTAGAGAAAAGTGGAAGATCCAACTTAACGAGCTCAATGAGTTGAGGTTTGTTGCCTATGAGAGTGCGCAGATATATAAGGAGAAAACTAAGATATGGAATTACAAACATATTACCCGATGGGAGTTTGAAGAAGGAGATTTGGTGCTCCTCTTCAAATTTTGCCTTAAGCTTTTTCTAGGTAAGCTCCGTTCTAGGTAGTTGGGGCCATTCTATGTTCGTAAAGTCTATCCATTTGGATTTATTGTTATTTGGAGTGAGGCCATAGGAACCATCAAGGTCAATAGGCAGAGGTTAAAGCATTATGTAATAGGGTCCCCAATCAAGAATATGGGTATTCTTACCCTTCCCAATCTAATATAATCTTGAGCATAAAAGGGGTCAAGCTCATGACCATTAAATGAGAATTTTTTTCTCTTTTCTCTCTTTCCTTTTATTAGTTCCTTATTTTGAGTGTCAGATTTTGCATTTTTTATTTTTATCTTTAGACATGTGACACCATGATTACGCATTAATGTGTTGGAGAATCCGAAAAGCAAAGAGACAATAGGGTGTTTTAGATTGAAATGTATTAAAATTAGAAGATTTGCCTCTCTAAGTGCAACACAACATGGCAGTGTTATACTACACGACCATGTCAAAATTCAGAAAAAAAATATCTCTCTATTCGGTTGTGTCGACCTATGGGTTTAAAAAAAATTTACCTAAGCACGCGCATGCTCATTACAAAATCTCCTCACCTATTATAGCCCCATATAATACCCCCAAACCTCTTACCTTTCCCATCCATAACCTTAACACCACTACCACTACAAAAAATTAGGATTTTAACGACCAACAATTTTGGTTGTTAATGGCTAAATTTTGGTTGCTAATATCATTAACGACCAAATAAATTTTTGTTGGTTGTCAGTGGTCGTTATTGCTCCCTCGCTAAAGGCTTTAACGACCAACCAAAATTTTTTGGTCGCTAAAGCAATAGCGACAGCATATAACGTTGGTCGCTATAAGCAGTAGCGACAACAAATAATGTTGGTCGTTATATGCAATAGTGACAACATATAACGTTGGTCACTATAAGCTGTAGCGACAACGAATAATGTAGGTCATTATAAGCAGTAGCAACAAATAAAATATACCGTTGTAAATAATATTAGTGAATAATTTCACACCAATAATGACTAATTTTTCCTTCGCTACTAAAATCCCTGTACCTGTATGCATATATATCCCTTGTAACATATGGATATAATTTTCTAAATACCTATCTACAAACATTCAACTAAATATTCATACAAATAATTTGTATCAAATATCTGATACAACAAAATATTTGATTAAATATAAATATATTACAAAAGAGTTATAGGATATCATTGCATTACAAAAATATTATGATAAGTAGCCACCTAAAAATTAATCTTTCTATTCACCGAACCTAATATACTTAGTCAGCTTGTCAAAATGAGTTGGATCTGCAACAACAGAAATATGAAAACAATAATTAATATAAGTATCAAATAAATAATGACATATCATATGAAAACAAAAGAAAAACACAATGCTAAACAATAAAGGTGAGCCCTTTCGCTTGCATTTTTCATTGGTATAATGGTTATCTATCACTTTATATGGTGCTGATATGATGACGTGTTTATATATCTTCATGGTTGCAAGTATTATAAGAAAACTTGTGGCTATGAAACTCTTCAAAGACAAGAAAGGTGTTATCTGTTAACAAAGTTAATCAATCTTACATTGCAAGACTTGAAGTAATACATGTACATGTATATTAATGAATTGATTATTTTATTTTATTTTGTCCAATTGATTAAAAGGTTTAGATCGATATCCTACATTCAAAAAATTATTTTTTCTATTACACATACTGGAATATGGGTTCTTCTATCTAAGGTTGATAAGATTGAACTAGATGGTATAAAGGTAATGCTTTCTTTTGATATTAAGTATATTTTTTTCGTAATTTCTTCCAATAGTAAGTAGAGTTTTCATATAAGTTTATTTTTTTTAAGTTCATCCCATCAAACTAATTAGCCACTATTATATTATGAAACTGATTTAAAAAGTTAAAGGATTAGAAGGCCAAAACGGCATTGATGGACAAATTTTCAGTAATTGGGTCATCAATGATCCTTAGGACTATATTATACAATAGTATTATTGTTATATACTTTAGGCTTATAAGCTCATTAGCTTGAAATAGAAGATATGGTGATCTCAGCTAAATAAGTGTGTGTATGATGACAACCGTTACTAAGGAGATTATGTCATCTTTGTTAAGGGCAAGTTTGGATGCAAGTGGTTTTAAAATATGTAAAGGATTTCTCTTGAACAAAGACTCATGCAACAATATCAAAGGGGCATAGAATGACTCAAAAAGTGTGTTAAAGTGTCAGATACAACTCACAAATATTATTTGATGATAACTATGAAAACATGATTAGCAACCAAGTTACCAATCAACAATAGATTAAACTATCATACAACAAAAAGATTATCATTGGTTCAAGATCAATCCAACAAGGAACAAGAGTAGTAGGTACGTATAGCATCAAATGCTGAATAATAAGTGATGATACCAAAAGGGCATAAGACATAACCTCATGCATCTGAATATGATTTGCAAATGACATGCGCAAAGATATAAAATAGAGGCAGGTTCATAGTATCTTATTAAAAAGGTGAAAACTCGTGCATATGGTATTTTTTCCTCATCGCCAATTTCATCCAAAATAATCAAATAATGAAAAAAATGAGTTTTAATACTCTCTGGAAGGTGAATCGCTAAGTGCCTAATATGACAATATATGACAAAGAATAAAATAAGGATACAATATCCTAAGCATGATAGGATGCTCTATTTTATCCAATAATATATTGCTGGAAATGTCACACAGATGTAATGCAACATCAGCAAAATGGGGTAGAGTTGGGCGAATAATTTCTATCTCATATATTTCTATCTGTTTCTTGTAATTGGAAGTTAAAGGCTCAAAGTAGAAAAAGGATAAAACTGGCACATCACCTCATGCAGCAGCATTCCAATTATTTTTCTAATCAAATAGTTGAGAAATTGCAGTCCTTAGTCAACATATATTGGCATAGTATAACTAAACCAAAGTACACCATGGATCAATTATGAGATGATTAAAATCCATTCATTAGAATTCTCCTATACAACTAGTGCAAAAATAGTGATGCAATGAAACGTGGAAAAGTCCAAGCTAAAACAAAGATCAAAGGCATTACTTTGAATGGCCTCGTCTGTGCTAAATCTTTCAAATACTTTGTTTCCATTGTCAACATCCCGGATCTCCACCTATTCAAGCTAAAGTAGGAACATACTAGTTCACAACCTTAAAGAAAAATAAACATGTAATATTGTGGACTGAATAACAGTGATTGGACACACACCATCTACAAATATTCCCATTAAATAAAGATGAAAGCGAGAAAATGACATCTAGAAAGGTAGTGAATATTAAATACAGAAAAAATGTGGGAAATCATTCCCCACCACCACATTGAGAGCAAAACACAGAGAATTACCTAAATTGATGCTCCTCCTCTTCCATGCTGTGTATGTTGATCTTTCGTTACCTGTTTTAAAAGTCTATGTCAATGTTGTTAAAAAAAATAATGTCAATGTTGATCATGATCATATTCTTTATCTAATTTTTTCAACTTTAATGATTATGAAATTCTTAAATGAATTAACATAGAAAACAATCTAAGGACATAAAAAAAAGATTATACAACAATATAAAGTAATGAAGAAAAACTTTAGCACCACCATTCATCAAAACCCTTCCTAATTTTTTACTTTCAAGATAACATATATTGTATACTCAATTGATTAAAACAATAAAGGAAAGATCCAATTTAACATAATTAGGGTTTTTTAGCCCAAACTACAAATCCGATCAAATCTTGCTAAAATATTTAAATTGATGGATCAAAAATGAAATTAAACATAATCTAATGCAAATGATATAAATAATTTAATAAAATAACTCGATTACACAATCTAATTTAAATTCGAAAGAATTTTGACCTAAGAATCCAATTTTGATTAATTTTACACAAAATTTTCAAATTGATAGTTCTAACATGAAATTAGATACATTTTAAAGCATATTGTAAATTTAATTTATCTAAAATAGCTTAATCGGATAAAACCGATAAATCCGGATATAATCGGGTCACAAATCCAATTTTTACAAATCAACCATAACCAATAAAATTAACCATTCCAAATCACTCATACAATACATCTATATATAATTAAACAACTAATTTATCTTATCATAAGTTAATTCATTCAAAATTAATCAAAATAGAAGTTAGGGTTTGAGTATTTATACCAAACGAATTGCTGCGAAATTGGAGAGGATGAGGGGTGCTGGAGCTTCGCCGGTGGTCAAAGACCACTCGATGGTGCTGAGCGGCACTGGAGGCTGATAGGCGGTGGCGCGCTGCTGCTGTCTTCGTGCGTTGCTGGCGGCTGCTTCTGATTCTTGCTGCTGCTGCGTTGGAGGATGATGGCAATGAGAGGAGGGCTAGTGGTGTGCTCAAGCTGCGGTAGTTGGTGTGGTGGTGCGGCCTGGTTTGAAGATGCAGAGCAGGAAGAGGCATGGGCTGGGGATTAGGGGTAAGGTAGGTAGCAACATGTGTTTGGTCGAAAGAATTGGAAAGGTAGAAGATAAGGGATGGGATTGGGGCGCTAGGCGTGCGGGCGGGATTTTTTTCTCTTTTTTTTTTATAGAAATTTTAAGGATTTGAGGGGGTTTAAGTGTTTTTTATCACATTTTTTTTTGGATTTTAGAGATTTGAAAAAAATTATTATAAAACATATATATATATGAGACTTAAACATTTTTAGTGACCAATAAATTAATGATTAACGACCAAAAATTATATTAGTCATAATAGATATACCAATAACAACGACTTTTGATGGTGGTCGTTAATAATATATCAATAGTGACAAAAAAAATTGGTCGCTAAATTGGTCTTTAATGCACCAGTTTGTTGTAGTGTACACTACTGTAATATTCTGTCCCAAAATTCTTCAAAATATTTTTATAATTATGTTAATATAAAATAAATAAGTTTTAGTTTTGATATGGGCTTGAAATTCTAATAAAAATGTAAATTTTTGGCGTAATAATCCACTAGTTTGCTTAACCGATCGACTAGAGCATGGAGGAATTGACATTCTTGTTCTTGACAAACTAGTCAACTGGTTTGCCCAAATTGATTGATTGGTTGTCCTACGATTTTAGATCCATTTCTAATTTTGATTTAAGATTTTCTCTAATGTTTATAAAAAATTCTAATTAGAGTGTAATTATGCTAATAAGTATGTTTTAGTGCTCTAGGATTATTTTCATATTATTTAGATCATTACATAATTTTAATTAGCTAATTTTTACCTAAAAGGCACTTTTGAAGCAAGCTTTACCTTTTCTCTTTTCCCTCACCTTTCCCTCTCTCTTCTACTAGTTGGGGATGTGAGATTTACTTTGTACACCGTCTCTTGACTTTCCGACCTACTGTTATACCCATTCCTAACTACACTCAACCCCCACCAACCCATCAAGCTAGCCATCACTTCTTAGTTGCCCATACTTAGCCTCACTAGTATCATCCCCCTTTCTCCTATGAATGTCGACCCAGCCTTGCCTCTATACCTTTCATTTTTGATCCATTATCATTCCTCACTTTTTTTCTCGCTCTCTTCTCCCTTGTCTTTGTGGAAAATTTCCTCATGAGATTAGTCGGTTAGTTAATAAATTAATTAATTGGTTTCGATGAATAATCGATTGATTTGTCAAGCCCATTGACTGGTGTCCCTACAGGCTAAAATAGTTTGGCCTCTATTTAGACCCATTAGCCAATTGGACCAAATAAGTTGGCTGGTTTTTAGGATTAGTTGATCGGTTAGTCAAACCCATCAACTAGTTTCTTTGTAGATCAAAATGGGTTGGTCTATACTTAGACCCATCAATTGGTTTGACCAAAACTATTGATTGGTTCCCATAAATAGTTAATCGGTGAGGCCAACCTTTTGACTGGTTCCCTAGTTTTTTTTTTATTTCAAGTCTAGTACAACTAGACTGTAATACCCTAAAAAATCATAGTTAAAATTTTTATTTAATTAAATCATACACAACACGGGGGGTGCTACTGCTGTGATCAGCATAAGCTTGGCCCCCAGTTAGTCTTGTACCAACCACAAGGCTAAGAATAATTTCTCAAAAAACATTAAACACTCTTAAGACATAAATCCATAGAAAACCAAAAGATTCATAACGAGAGAATCAAAGTGCATGATTAAAAGTCATTACAATCGAACAAGGGTTATATGGTCAAAGCCTCCAAGGGGATAAAACAATACAACACAATAAAGTGAAAAAAGAAACAAGAACAGTTTGGTTTACATTGCTCTTAGGGCCCCATGCCATGTCCTTAAAAGTGAACACTCAACCCCTCCCGACGCCTCATATGTATCATAGGCATCAATAATGGCGTCTCCTACCCACAAAAACTTAGAAGGGACCTCTACTTGTGGGAATGAGCAACAACCATGAAACTAGTGATCAATACATGAAATACAGATAACACAAGCACGTAACTATATAGGTAAATCATACATGAAATACATATAGTATAGCTTGTGATTTTGGTTAACTTAATCATTAGATCTCTGATCAATATTTCCATTTCACACCATGCTCTTTACAAGTCCATGCGAGTATAGGAACATCACTATTATAGTCAGTGGATTGGAAACATACAGGGTAGAACACTCCTGACCACTATTATTTGCTGGCGAATTGGTCTCCAAGACAAAGTGCTCCTGGCTACTATTATGCCGATGGATCGGTCTGGCCCTAACTTTCATGGTATTCCACTGTAAGTAATTAGTATTTTTTCCATGTCTTATCATAACTTAATGTTTAGTTTATTGAGCTCGGGATTCCCCACTATTATAACCGGTGGATCGGAAACATACATGGCAGAACGCTCCTGACCACTATTATTCTCCGGTGGATCGATCTCTAGGGCACCTTACACCTGGCCACTATTATTCCTGTAGATCGGTTTGAGCCCGGCATAATAATCTTCCACTTTGAATGATTAGCATCTTATTCAATATATGTTTTCACCCTAGACATACATGTCCTTTAGACTACCCGCTCACACAACCCGTCTATTCCTATTCTTCTGAAAGGGCTCGTCACATATCTTATGACTTCTATGCCTCCTAATACATCTAGACATCCTTTTCCCCTTCTCCTCACTTACCATGAATACCAAACTCCTAAGTGCGTGGGTTGATGCCCACTTTCCCATGTCTCTAAGTCAACTCACTATCACCCTCTAGGGTTTTCCCCCGTGAAACCCTAATTTGGCCTATATGGCCCAACATTACTTTATCTCACACAACCCATGTTCCTTTGCCCCCAACTCATCACCTCACTCGATCTGTCCCTAAGCATCCCACTTTACTTCCCATTTTGAACACGTGGCCATAAAACCTTAGTTGGCTACCTCTCTCTTGTCATATGATGTCCCACCATCACTCTCACTTACCACTCCTCCTTCCACATGACACATATTTATCCTCCATGTGACATTCTTCCACTCTCATCCCACACTTCAATCCTCTCCATTATTTCTCCCTTCCACAATCTCCTCCACTTAGGGTTTTCCCCCTAAACCCTAGCCAAGTTTCCCATGCACCATTGTACCAACCTACATACTATTTTTCACCTATGGACTCTAATCATCCTAAAAACTCTTCTCTTACCTTACTTAAATCTCAAGCCAACTTTTCTCACGTAAGGATCATCCCCATGCAAAGACCATCCATCCATGCAAACCCTAGACTTACCATGCAAGATTCGTTTCGCTCATTTCATTTATATTGTCCTTTTATTTGTCCACTCATAAGTCATGTGATACTTATGTTATTCTTACTTCCCCCTAGTCAACTCACTTCATTTACCTCTTTCATCTTTTCATCCCCACACCATATCTTTTAAAACCTCATAGCATGCATGTTCTAAAGGGCCATATCACATATACACCACAAAACCCAAGATACATTATCACTTTACACATGCCATTAAGAGAACACATACACTTACTTTAGCTCCGTGTTGCACTACAAGTAAATATTCATAATCACATAAGGTACACAAACATATCATCACACATAACATACAAAGCATATAATACACATATTAGACATTAACTATATCTTTACCTAAAACGATACCGGACTTGGAGCACGCTCCTAGGCCTCTTTAGGGGTTGGGCTTTGTTCACTTATAAGAGGTAAAATACTAGGGTTAACTTCCCTCATATTAACATTTTCATTAATTTGTACTCACCTCTATTATAACCTAATATTAGAGATAATAATAAAAATAGTACCTTTAGTGGTAAAAATAAGGATATTACCCTTAAAATGGTTAATCGTGCTATTATTAACCAAAATAAGTTTAGATAGTTGTATTAGTTAATGATAAGATATTATTAACAATATTATCCATAATAAAGATAATAACTTTAATAATAATAATAATAATAATAATAATAATAATACTAATAATAATAATACTAGTAACAATAATGATGATGATGATGATGATGATGATGATGATGATAATAATAATAGTAATAATAATAATAATAAGGTTAGAATAATAATTACACTAAATAAATTATACTTAAAGGCTAAGAAGGGTTAGGGTACAACCTAGTGAGGGTGGCAACTAGGTATTGGCAGCGGCGGCAGTTAAAGTGGTGGTTTGGAGGAGGTGGTCTTTAAGGCTGGAAGAGAGAGAGTGAGATGGTGGTGGTGGCACAACAAGGGTAGCGGTGCAGGTGGTGGTGGTTGTGGTGGCTGAGGATGGTGGAGAAGGAGGGAAGACGAAGAATAGGGAGAAAAGGAGAAGGGAAGGTAGGGGAGGCTTTACTGGGTTGATTAGGTGGTAGGAGAGGTGGTAATTGTGGTGGAGGAGGTGGCGCATGGCAACGAGAGGGGTAGTGATGGGTGCAAAGGGGCAAGTCAAGTAGCCAATTTTACATGGTTGGGGTGGCTTGTGTGGGGGGAACCATGGGTAGTGAATGGCTCAGTTTGGTGGAGGGTAATGTAGGGAAGGGTTTGGGTGGTGTTTCGAGTGGCAGCGTTGTACGACGGTAGCTGGGGTGACGTCTGAAGTGGTGGCGGTGCAAATATGCTAAAATTTCTAGACAGAGTAAATAGGCTAAATGGGATTAGTAGGGGGTATCTATAGGCTAATGGAGGGAGGATAAGACAAAAGGGGGAATAGGATAAGAAGGGCAGGTGAGGTAGGGCTCATTGGCCAGTGGTGGCAGGCTGGTATGAGCCTGCAAAATTGCAAGGTGTAGTTGGTAGGGGGAAAGAAAGGAAATGGGAAGGGGCACATGTGGAAGGAGGTACAGGAAAGGTTGGGGCTGGAAAGGGAATGGAAAAGGATGGGGGAGAGAGAGGTGAGGTGTAGGCCGATGGTACAGAGGTAGAGGATAGGACGGTGGTAAAATAATAATTAAATTCATTTTTATATTAATTTAGGATATTTTGGATAATTTTTCCTAAATTCTATTTTTAACTAGCAAAATACTCTGATATTTTCCAATGAAATTCTTTATTTTTTTCTCATTTTTTTGTCTTAAATACTCCCCTTATTTTAATAAAATAATGTATTTAATTAATTTTCCTAATAAATTTCTATTTTATTATAATTTTCTAAGTTAGGGTTTTGGGGTATTACATCCAGTTGACTGGTATGAGGGACCAATTGACTGATTCAACTGGAAGCTTCATAGTTTGTTATAATTTGTTGTGTTTCTCTTGGGCCTTTTGTGTTGATACCTCCATTTATTAACATTTTAATTATGATTTCTACTATGATTGCCTTGATTTAATAAGAATCATCATGTTGGTATTTGAGATTTGAATTTGGTTAAGTTTGTTGTTATCTCTAAACACTCAATTGGTGGCTTTAATGCCTTGTGATTTGTTTGGTGTGAGCATATAGAAACACCTAGTTGGTAGCTTTAATGCCTTGTGATGTGTTTGGTGTTATCACTTAGAAACACCTAATTTTTTTAAATTAATGGAATTTAATCGTGTTTTGTATTGCCACTTAGAAACACCTAATTTGGTTAAATTAATGGAATTTAATCATGTTCGGTGTTGTCACCTGGAAACACTTAATTTGGTTAAATAATGGAATTTAATTGTGTTTGATGTTGTCACTTGGAAATACCCAATTTGGTTATGTGTGGATTTTATTGTGATTTATGATATCACTTGAAAATATAAATTAATTATTTAAGATTTCGTTCGAACCTTTTTCTCCAACTCTTAGGGTAGCTATCGAGAGTTAGTGGGTGGGTCACTATTGGTTATATTTTTCACTCAGTACCTATTTCCTTCTCTACTAGCTTACATTCTATAAAGGGGGATGCATATATTTTTGAGGTCCGACTCGGGTGGTAGATAAGCATGACATTGGTGTCCAACTCGGGTGGGTGAGGTATCCTAGTATAAGCTCCTTGGCACTTTATATTATCCATTTCTTAAGCAGGTGTGGTATCACAACTTTTTGACCCTCATGGTGGAGATATTCAAGGTGTGGTGGGTGAGGTATCCCAGTACAAGCCCCTTTGGTATACTTCAACCACATGCGGTGGGTGTAGTATCTTGATTTGTGGTAGTTGCACTCGATGTATGGTGGGTGTGGTATCCTAAAAGAAAGCCCTTCAATGTATCATGACCTTGTGTGATGGGTGTGGTATTCCATTGTGATTATTTGTGCTACCATGACTTTTATACATGGTGGAAAATTGGGTATGGTCAAACGAACTATCTTATTTCTGAAATTGTATGGTCACTAAAAGATGAATTCTAATATGTTTTATATTGTATGGATTGCATGTAGTTACCATATTTCTATACTTTCATGATTTTCATGCAAGCATGCCTTGTTGTACTTGAGCTATACTAACATGCTATCACCATGTTGTTATGTGACTTTAATATGCTACATGAGCTTACCATGTTTTAGTTAGTATGTTTTACCAATATTTCAACACAATGATACTACACTTGTTTGGTCACTATGATTATCCAACTTTTGGTCTAGGAAGTAAAGGACAATTTGTAGGGTTACGACTCTCAGTTAGAGTATGTTGAGGGTGATGATGTGGGAAATTCGTAGGCCATTTCTTAGGGTTGGAGGTTATATCTATGCCTAAGAGTTAGTCTATCTAGTTATAAGTATTTTACCTATTGCATTCGAAAGTTTTTGTATTTTTGGTTATTTAAATGCTTGGATCAATTTCTTGTATTTGGTTTTGCAAAACTATCACTATCATTCTATCTATAATATTTTTCTTGTCCTTATTATCTTATATTGTCAAATTGATGTTATAAGCATGCATCTTTTATTTATTATTCCATTTTGCCTTACATTAGACACGGGTTAGGTGATTATCACACCTCTCTTATGGTTGATTTGGTGGTAACGTTTCTTAGTTTTGTTTTTCAAATGCTTCTACATTGTTTTAAAAATGAAATTTTCTATTTAAAAAATTGGGGGTGTTACAACTATGGTTTCCCCACCATTTCACCTCCATCTCCCCTCTGTCCATTGCCACGCTGCCATCGCTACTCCACCACCCTCTCACCTCTTAGACAATCCATCTCCTTCCTACATTACAGCCCATCGCACCTGTGATGCCAACAACAACCACCCTACATCACCAACCATCGCACCATCGTTGTGACCACAACACACCACAACCCACACACTGATCACAGTTCACTTAGTCACTGCTGTCTCCTTGCCTATAACACACAACAGAGAGCATTTTCTTTTTTGCACATATGATTTTTGCTTATTAAAATCTATAGTTCTACCTTCTCAACTATTATTTTGATTTCCACCTATTAATTATTTCATATATTTTCTAATTGACACTTATTTTCAAATCTAGATATTTGGACTCATAATTAATCCCATTATTTCTATCATTCCAAGCTTATCAACTACATTATTTAATCAACTATTATGGTTAACACAACTATTTTGGTGTGGTCTTGCCTCTTATTACTTCATTTTTGTTTCATTTTGAGCATACTCCAAGCAGTTATTTAACCACCGATTCATGGCTTCTAGGCGTTGAAAGGATGGCAATGCCTCAACTTCTCATCCCACAAGGCCATTTCATACTCATGCTAAAAGAAATGATCCTCCACCTCCACCACCTTTTCTTTATACCCAACTCTAATCATGATCCTCGCTTTACTAATGTAGTTGCTCGACATATGGTCTCTATAAAATTCATTGATGATAATTGTAATATTCCGTATTTTTAAAATTCAGATTTATTATGTTTAATGATTTTATTAGCGTAATTTAATGTAAAAACTTAATTATTTTAATTTTGATTCATTTTATGGATTTATCGACTATTCGAATTCATATTTGAATTTGATTAATCGTTGTCATTGCGAACCATTCTAGATAAATTCGTTCACGACAATGATTTTATTATATTCTTATGAATTTGATTTTTGGTTAAAAATATGTATTTCCGTTCTTTCTCGTATTTTTATTTTTAATATTTTAGATTTGTTTTCGATTATAACTTTGTTGTGTGATTTTGAATTTATTTTGGAGTTATAATTCGTTAACGAAATATATTATTCAAATTATGGAAATTCTATTTAAATAGTTAAATTTATTTTACTAATTCTATCTGTGGAAAATATTTCTGACTTTAAATTTGTTCGTTTCCAAGAATCGTTAATATTTTTGGAAAGTTTAAATTAAAAATATTTTTCGGAGATTATTTATAAATTTTTTTCTGAAATTAATGTTCTTCTGTTTTGCGCTTTTTGATTTACGAAAAATCAATTTCAGAAATTATGTAAATTAGTTTTGGTTTGTTAGAATTTGACTTGAATATTTTATTATATGTTTGTAAATATTATTTCGAGGTCTTATAATGTATTTCTGTAAATAATATAAACTTTTACGTTCGTTGATAAATTCTTTCGAAAATACTTCCAAAATTCTTTATACAACTTTTTTATTTATTTTAATCGTTCGGATCATTTCGAAATAATTTTTTTTTAATAAATTTTAAATAAAATCTTCCAATAATAATTTTTAAACTTTAGTATTTTGTTTTATGTGTCTTTGTAAAAAAAAAACACCCGAGCCTGCCGCCGCCTCTCTTCTTTCCTTTTCTCTCTTCTCTCCTTTCTCTTCTCTTCCCTGTCCCGACACTCCCATCCCCTGCGCCTTGCTCCTGTTCGCAGCCCCACACCCCAACTAGCTCTTCTCCTTAGCTCCACCAGTCGCTGCCGGCCACAACTCCGACCGCCACTGCCAGCCACCGCAACCAGCAGCAGCGTGCAGGAGCAGCTGGCGACAGCAGCATCAGTAGCAGGCCGCGGCAGCGACGAGCCGCGCTGGTTGCGCCGCTGTCTGGCCACGGTAGGCCCTGCTGACCATCGGCGTGTTGTCCCCGTTCCCCAACGAAGCTTCCTCGGCCTTCCTTTGCCCCGATTTGTCGGTTTCGTTTGGTATAATTTTCTAAAAAATCCTAATATTAATTTGTTTAATTGAGTATGATTTAGCTTGTGATAAGCTAAATTAATTTTTTGATAATGTATATATGTGCTGCGAGAATGATTTGGATAGGTTAATTGTATGGTTATGTTGGAATTTTGGAAAAATTTGATTTTTGGCCGGGTTATGCCCGAATTTTTCGGATTCATCAGATTTAGCTATTTTGGGGAAATTGATTATACAATATGTTTTAAAATGTATCTAATTTCATGTTGGAACCGTCAATTTGAGAAATTTATGTAGAATTTATTGGAATTTGATTTCTAGGTCAAAATTCATGTGTGATCAAATTGGGTCGTATAATTGAGTCGTTCCGCTCAATTGATTTTATATTAAAATGTATTTAACTTTATATTGGAAGTGTTCATTTGGGAAAATTGTGCGTAATTGATCAAAATTGAATTTTTAGGTCAAAACTCCCGCGGGTTTAAATTGGATTGTGTAATCAGGTTATTTTATTCAATTGACTATATAAATTACATCAGAATATGTTTAATTACATTTCCAAACTGTCAATTGATATGTTTTGGCAAGAATTGATCGGATTTGCGTTCCGGGCTCAAAAACCCTAATTGTGCTAAATTGTGTATTTCTTTTATTGGTTTTGAGTAATTGATTATTTGATATGTTATAAAATGTGTTTAATTGCATTTCTAAACATTCAATTTGATTGGATTAATAGAATTCAACCGAATTGTATTTTCGGGCCTAAAACCCTAGATTTCAAGTGAGATTATGAAATTGGTTAATTGTGTAGTTATTTTTCTAAAATTAAATTTATAGAAGTAGTTGAAATGATCCTAATTGTATTCTAATACCTTTAATTGGAATTAATTGATTTGAATTACCCGAGTTTGTGTCGCGGGCTTTAAAACCCTAATTTTGAAAACGGATCGTCATGAATTGGTTAATCAGAAGATTATTTTGTTGAAATTGATTATCTAGATTTATCTAAAACTAGTTTGATTGTGCTTTAAAACTATCAATTTGAGGTAATCGAAGTGATTTGGTCGATTCGTAGTTTAGGGATTAAAAACCCTAATCATCGGGGGTTGTTTTATAAAATTGATTTTGCTATACGTCTTTTATCTGATCGATTTATGTCTTTGGGTTTTAAATAATTTTAGTTATGTTTTAATCTAATCGGTTTGGATTTGGTTCTATGCAAATGGTTGGTTTACCTATTTAGTTGTAAAACCTGATGAATAAGTTATCTTCGATAAATTAACTTATAATCAATTATCTTTCTTGGGCTTTCCAAATTAATTTGAAATGTCCTAAGTGTATTTTTATTAATTCGTTTTGATTTATATTTAATCTTAAATCTTAATAGAGCTATGCTTTTAAGTCCTAAGTTTTGGACACGTTTTCCAATAAAAATAGTTTGTGTCTTTTTGTATCGATTAAATTATAATAGTTGAAATTATTGATCGATAGGATAGTTTCTAACTTAGTTTTCGATGTCTATCGGCGATTTAGGAAAGCTTTATTGTGGATCCTCGAACTAGTGATCTCTCTCTCCCTCTTATCTCGCTTAGCTAGCTTCGGATCCAGGTAAGTCTCTACTTACCTCCACTTATGGGTGTTTCGTAAGGACGTAACTAAGGCCGCCTGTGTGTGTGTTACATGTTTTACTTGTCTTGGATGCCTCGTACGGTTTATATGCTGCATTCTATGTGTTATCTGTTTTACTGTGTAGCGCAGCGTGGAACCGAGGTACGTTCTCGTGCTCTGGTCTGGTATGTGCTAATATGGATATGATGCAAATATGATGTGCCGTGACATGATGTAACCCTCTAGGACATGCATGCTAGGGTGATTACTATTATGACGTGGAGATTAAAGGACAAAAAGAAATAAATGGGAAGTGAGTTGTTAAAAGGGAGTATAAGGGACCCGATTAGGGTTTTGGGAAGAATTAATAATCTGGAAAAGGTGAAAGTAAAAATAATTAAGGGCGAGTGAGGTGCAAGTTGAGAGTGAGAGTTTTATGTTATAAGGAATGATTATGGGTGTTATGAGGGAGAAAAAAAATATTGGGTGAAAAGGGGAGGTTACTTGTGGGAGAAGAAATGTACTAGGGTTGAAGTGGCCAACTAGGGTTTTAGGGTCACAGGTAAAACCAATGGGTAAAGCGATATGATTTGGGATTGGATCTAAATGAGATGAGGTGTGGAACGATAAATGGAGTAATGGTAGTGTAAGTGAGAGAAAGTTGGGCCACATAGGTCCAATTAGGGTTTCTAAGGGAAAACCCTAGAGGGAGATAGCATGTGGAGTGGATGTCACAAGGTGCTAGGCCTTAACCCACGCCCTTAGGAGTTGGTTTTCATTATGTGTAAGTGTAAAGGGGGAAATAAATATCGAGGTGTGATAAGGGGCGCAAGCGTCCCAAGATATGGGACGGGCCCTCCTGGGAGGATAAGTGTGGATATAGTTAGCCATGCATGTCAAGGGTAAAACACTTTCAAATAAGATATGTTAAGACACTAATCACTTAAAGAGGAAGATGTTGAGCCGGACCCAGACCGGTCCACGTCCAAATAATAGTGGCCAGGAGCCGGGGTGCCCTGGAGACCGGTCCACTGGGATGTCAAGGGTTTCCAGGGCACCCCGGCTCCTAGAGACCGTGCCACTGGCGAACAATAGTGGTCAGGAGCGTTTTGCCCTGCATGATTTCCTGTCCACCGGCTATAATAGTGGGGGATTTCGTGCTCAACAAACCAAAGTAAATACACTAAGTACTTACAGTGAAACACCATGTGAGTCGGGGCCAGACCGGTCCACCGGCAAATAATAGTGGCCAAGAGCGTTCTACCCTAGAGACCAGTCCACCGGCAAATAATAGTGGTCAGGAGCGTTCTGCCCTGAGTGTATGTATTCCGGTCCACCGGCTATAATAGTGGGGTTCCTGTATTCCCGTGGATTAATAAAGATTGTGGTGTGAGATGACTACATTTAATAGAGATTCAAAAGAAAATAAGTTTAATTGGACCATGACCGGCTTTTATTATTTGTATTACTACATGCTGCTTACGTGAGTATGCCACGTATTAAGTTTTCAATAATATGGATTATTCCTACCTGAGGCGCATGAGTCACTTTATATTTCGGTTATACCACACTTATATGTTAAATGGGATGTTACATGTGTTTCATATGTTACTATAGGTGTATGGCAAGATTCATGTTGTGGGTTGTGAATATGCATGATATTGTATCAACGTGTTGTACTAGGATTTAATATGCACTTGATGTTATAGTTTACGTCTCTCCCATAAGATAGGGAAGTGGGATTTACTCAGTATTGGACCCGTACTGATACCACCTTGGTTGAATGGGTCCTGTGATGATCCACTGGTGGTGGGGAGCAGACCTCTTGTGCAGGTTTAAGATCGGATACTGTTTTGGGGTGGAAGGCCTGACTTGAGTGAGTAGGCAAACCGGATATTGATCCTTCGGGATTTATTTTTTTAACTGTATTCATCTTTGGAAGTTATAAGTGTTGTATTTAAATTTCCAAGGGCTTTGTAATTGACTTTCAATTTCTTGTACTCTGATAAGCTTTTAAAATTCGGATTTAATTGTTTGAAAGGTTTTAGCCTTGCATCTAACATGAGATAGATGGTTGACATTTATCTTGTGTTAGATGTGGCGGTAACATTTTTCAAATTCTCTCCTAGCTTCTGCTTTATTCTTTCAATTTTTTTTTCAGGAGTGAAATTTGGGGGTGTTATAAGTTGGTATCAAAGCTTTTGGTTATTGGGAATCGGGTTTCGGTTAGAGACTCGATTCTCACGATCCTGTCAGGGCAACACGCTCCTGGGCCACTATTATAACCGGTGGATCGGTACTCAATATCATAAGTCAACTGGGCCCGGCTCATTAATCTTTCACTTTTGTAATTAGTGTTTTTCCTTTCTTTAATCAGCACAACAATTATATTTATTTGCCTCGGACGAGAGATCAAGAACCCGGGATGCAAAAGTACACCAGTCGTACTAGTGCATATAAGCTACTCAACACCCTTCAACCACAAACCCAAGGACGCAAATGTACCCTGGTCGTACTGGTGCATAAAGCTACTTAGTACCCTACCGACAAGGACACCTAATCCATAAGTATGCATACCCTCTAACTAGGTCCGTAGAGTTAGATATAGTAAGATATAGGGCCTAGCTGGGGCACAAAGGCACACCAGCAAATACCAGAATCATCGTGGGCTAAACCACATCTTTAGGGTCGCAACCCCTAAAGAGCCACCATTCTCGATCCCGAGGTCTTTCACTTTAAGTATTAGTGTCTTAATTAAAGTGATCACAAAAATTACAATAATCAGATACTTATTCGCTTTCAATCGTTATGATATCATTAGTCATTTCTTATTCAGACGGTTATCCAAGATAACACAAAGAAATAATTAAGGCCATCATATTCTCATCTAATTCCGAATTAGGATTTGTTCTCGTGATACTTACTAGTTATTAAATACTCTTACCTTGCTAATTAGCATTATTTGAATTATATTATGAAATTCCACAATCACAACGACATGTTAGGTATAAATTACTTATTTACCTCTTACTTATATAGTTGCTAAGTCACCCCTTCCTTACTTGACAAATTACCCTATTACCCTTTAGGTTGCATAATTACCAAATTACCCCTTATTCGATTTAGGTTACCAAGTTATCTCCTACGCTTTTTAGATCACCATTCACCCCTCATAATCGCTACACTTAACATGTCTCCCATTTGGTTGGTTAGATTACCAATTTGCCATTTTCTTTTATTACAATCAACAACTTGCCCTTTAGTTGGATACATTACCAAATTACCCATCTTGGCTATCATGATTACCAATTTGCCCCTTTAGTAGGTTAAATAATTACTAACTCTCCCTTTAGTCGATTAAATTACTAAAGTGCTCTTCTCCATTATCATAGTTACTGAATTACCCCTTTAGTTGAATAAATTACCAAATTGCCCTTATCCATTATCAAAATTACCAAATTGCCCTTCTCCGTTATCATAATTACTGAATTGCCCCTTTAGTTGGATAAATTACCAAATTGCCCTTATCCATTATCAAAATTTCCAAATTACCCTTCTCAATTATTATCATTGCCATTTTACCCTTCTTAATTATTATAATTACCATTTTACCCTTCTCCCTTATTATAATTATTAATTTACCCTTTTCCATAATTATAATTACCAATTTACCGTTCTCCATTATTAAGATTACACTTCTCCATAATTATAATTACCAATTTACCCCTTTTACCCCTTTATTACCATTTTACCCCTTTATTACCAAAATTACCATAATATCCTATTATTTATAAACTACCATTTTACCCCCTTACATCCAAATTTACCATATTACCCTTTTGCTTGCAAATTACCATAATAAACTTTTACATCCAAAATTACTATTTTACCCCTTACTTCCAAAATTACCATAATACCCCTTTACTTATAAAATTACCATTTTACCATTTAATCATAAAATTACCATATTACCCTTTTGCTTACAAAATTACCATTTGCCCTATTCTTTCGAAATTACCAAGATACCCTTTTACTTATAAAATTATCATTTTACCCCTTTATTGCACCACTTTTATGAATTTACCACCACTACATAAAATACTAATATTAGCACTTCATTCTTATCATCTAACTCCACCAACATGTCATTATTCAACAAAATATTCATTAGCAACTACATATATTAGATCACATACTTACATAGGCATATTACTAAAATACCCTTATGCTCACAATAATATTATTCATGCATTAGCAACATAGTACATCATAGACAAGCATTTACCATTCCCATCAATAATCAAATTCCTTCCTTAAGTATCATCTCTACACATGGCACAAAATCTAGCATGCTCTTCTTTTTATCAATCAATATGAGCAACCACATTTATCATACTAGGCAACACATAACATGCATAAAATCATACTAAAATCCCTAATGTGCTAGCATACATTTTTCCATGCGTTTAAGTGGGGTTTAACGATTACCTTAATCCCGCAAAAATCGAACCTTACCGGTATCCCGGTTAAAGATTCAAGGCTTCATTAGCAACTCAACACCTAAAAATAATATCAATAATTATTATATTAGAAGTAGGAAATTAAAAAGGATAAAACTTTATAAAAAATTATTTAATAATAAAACACTTTAATTAATTATTAATATACCTCAAAATTTAGACAAATAAATTCCAAATCAATGTGGAGCTCACACTGCATGAATAGCATGAGCCACAAGCAGACTAAGGGGGAGAAAATGTTCGAATGTAATGAGGTAGAAGGGAGGGGGGATGGCTCGGTTTAGGGTCTTTAGGCTAAAAAAGGAGGTAGATGGGGGAGGATTGGAGACAAGGAAAGGGTGTAGGAGTGAAGAGGGGGTGTAGGTGGAGGCTGGGTAAGGGTTTTTGGCGGCCAAGGGTGGTGGAGATGGCGGCGGCGAGGCGGCAAAGGGGGTCGTCGGGGTGGACCGGGCTGAGAAGGAAGGAAAAGGGAAGGGAAAATGGAGGGGTGAGGGAGATTATTCCGGCCAAACAACGTATGGGGGTGGTAGAGGAGGTTGTAGGGTGTGGATTGGTGGTTTGGGTGGCGGCAGAAGTGGCCGAGCGGCGGCGAACGGGGCGGTTGCAGGTGGCCTGCCGATAAAGGAGAATAGTGGGGAGGAAAAGAAGAGGGGGAGAAGGGAGGAAGTGTAGGGGCTCGAGGGTGTGGTGTGATGGTGCAGGGCAGTAGCAGGTGGTGGTAGAAGGCGGCTTAGGGGGTCCAGTGCGGCGGTGTAAGCGGCGAAGGGTGGTGGTGGTGCAAAAACCGTGAAAAATGGGAGGAGAAGAAAATGAGAGGAAAGAATCGGGCAAAGGAAAGTAAGGCTTGACATTATGAGTAGGATGAGGCAAGGAGGGATGAAGAAAAAAAAAAGGAGGCAGAGGGGAGTAGGTGGCTGGCCAGGGCAGGTTGTAGGGTGGCAAGTGGTGGTCGGGTGAGAGGGAGTGTAATACCCCAGAATTAATTATTTTGGAAATATGTCATTAAATAAAAACTTAGTGGGAAATTAAATTAATTTATTATTTTATGTAGATTAAGAGGGATTATGTAGGACAAATTAATAGGAAATTCTAAATATTTTTATAAAGGAGGAAAATTTGGGCTTTGTGTAAATTAAAAGTAGTTAGGAAGAATATTTTAAAAGGACGCTAAATTAGCCTAAAAAGGAGGTTTAATATTTTTTATTTAAATATTTAAAAATCTTAATCTGGGTACTCCAAGAAAAATACTCTAAATATTTAAAGCCAAAATATTTAAAATCTTCTTTTTCCCTTTTTTTCCCCTTATTTTCTTATTTTCTTCTTTCTTATCTTTTCCTTCTTCCTCTCGTCGGTTGGGCCTTCCCCGCGGCCCAACTTCCTTCCCTCCTTCCTTCTCCTTCCCTGAGGCCCAGCGCCATTTGGCCCCCATTGCATAAGCGCGACACAGCGTTTCATCCCTCGATTCACTGAGACGCCGCATCGCGTTAAGTGACAAAATAGCCGTTGCCAAACGGGCAACGCGATGCAGCGCTTTGTCCCTCTACCCGCTGAAACGCCGCGTTTTAAAACCTTATAACCATTTCCAAACCGGCCGACTCTCCCTCCTTTCCTTTTTCCCCTGGACCGCCCGGTCCACCGCACCCTGTCGTCTTCCTCCTCGCGCTAGGCCTGCAACTCACAGCCTGCCCCGCCGACAGCCACCTGTCGTCCGACCGTCCTCTCCTGCCATTTCCATCCCTTTCTTTCCCATTTCAACCCAACCTGCCCGTCCTACCCCTCACGCGTACTGCCCCCTTTCCTTTTTCCCGCACCGAGCCAAACACACCCTGCAAAATTATAGGGCATGGGCCGACTGCCACCAGCGAACGACGACCTGCCGCACCTGCCCCGCGTGCCCTCTCCCTCCTTCGTTGTTTTCCCCCTCCAAATTGCCTATAAATACCCCCCATTAGCAGCCATAGCCATCCCTTTTTTTGAAATAGCCCCGAAACACTGCCTCGCCGTTGCCCAAAAAGTTGAGCTTCCCGCCGCCGCCGGTGATCGCCGTGACAACCGCAGCCCACCGGAACCTTCCCCGCACTTCCCTCTATAAAACCAAACCACCGCCAGCCCTTGCCTCGCCCTGCACGTGCCGCCCCAGCCGTGCGAAGTCACCACCCCGAGCAGCCATCTCCAGCCCTTCGCCGCCCCTCGCGCCGCCTCCTAATGCCTCCCTCGCCACAACCAACACCTCCACCACCCTCCAAAACGTCCAGCAGACCTCCCTCTACCTTCCTATACCTCCATCTTCCCCTGTCTCCCTCTCCTTCTATCTCCCCCATTTTCCACCACCCTCCACCAGCTTCGGCTGCCGCGCCAACCACCGCGCATCGCCACTCCCAGCCACGCTACCACCCTCATTCCACCCCTCTTCACCTGCTCCATCTTCCTCCACCTCAAAAACCTCTCTATTCTCCCTCCTCTAGCCCACACTTTGATCTTTCCACCTCTCTTCCTCCTCCACGCGCCGCCGCCGGTCCACCACTGACCTTAGGTGGTTTTCCAACTCCCCCACTCCCTAAAACTATTTTCTATAAGTGTTAGTAATTTTATCTAATATTAACGATATTATCCTTAATAATAATATTATTATTACTATTATAATAATAATTATTATTATTACTACACTCTTAGTATTACTATGTATCATCCTTATTTTCCTAACCTAATTTCAGAAATAGTTAACTAGGGTATATTATTAAAAAAGGAAACAACTTTAACATTAAGATGGTTATCCTTATTATTATTATTATTATTCCTATTATTGTTATTAATCTTATTACTATCTCTATCACTACTACTAATACTAGATGTGGCTTATTATCATTATCCTACTACTATATGTGATAGACATTTGAAATCTTACATTATTATTATCATTATCATTATTATTACTATTAACATTATTATTTCTATTATTAATGACACTATTAATACTACTATTACTTAAACCAAAGGTATTTTAGTAATATTGTTATTATCACTATTAGTACTACCTTTATCATTATCCTTATTTTCTTTACTAATATTATTAATGGTGACCTTGCCCATCATTACTTTCATTAATATAAACTTTTAAACCCTTAAGTTATTAATATCCACAATATGACCTTTATCATTATTAACCCTAGGAATAATAGTACTTTGATAATATTGCAACTATTATATTGTTATTCGAATCCTAACACTATAGAGAGATGTTAAGGTTCTAGCACTATAAACATTAGCGTTACTATTATTAGTTTTATTATTATTATTATTATCACAATTTTACTATGGTTAGCATGAACCCTATCATTATTATAAGAATAGGGCTAACGGGTCTAATAATATAAGTGTAACAATAAATATTAAAAATAAACATATTTTGACTAGTAATATTTAGTATACTAATTTTGAGGTAAAAACCCTAGTTTTCGTATAATACTCTCTTTAATAACAATAATCCTAATCTTAAACTAGAATAAGGGATGATGGTACTTTTGAGGGAAACTAATACTTAGTATTTTCCCTTTTATAGGTGATCCTAACCAAAACCCTAAGGAGTTATAGGAGCGTGCTCCAAGTCCGGCGTCGCTTTAGGTAAGGACGAAGCGAAGGCCCTTGTATGATGTGTGACCTATATGTTTTGACTGTTGTATATGCCATGCTAGGTCGTGTATTATATGATTGTGGATAACTTGTCTTAAGTGTAGCGCAGCTTGGAGATTGAGGTATGTTTGTATGTGTTTCCTATGACATGAGCATGACGTATATATGCATGATGTTTATGATGTGATATGATATGACCCTTTAGGACATGCATGTTAGGATAACTAATAATATGAATTGGGAATATAAGGATGACAAGGAAGAAATGAGAAGCGAGTTCACTAAGGGGGATATGAGGTTGACCTAAGTACCTCATGATCAATGACAGAAAATTAAGAGGAAGGAATGACCAAAATAAATGAGAGATGGGAACCATGCATGGGAGTCTTAAAATTTGCATGGTGACTTGGGGTGTTTTCATGGGATGGCTAAATCTTGCATGGGGGTGAATCTTACGTGAGAAAAGTTGATTTAGGTTGTAAATTAGATAATGGGAGAGTTGTGGAGTGATTTGAGACTTGGGATGAAAAATAGTACGTAGGTTGGTGCAAGGGTGTATAAGGGACCCGATTAGGGTTTTTGGGGGAAAGTGGAAATTTGGAAAGTACAAAGGTAAGAACGATTAAGGAAGGGTGGAGTATGGGTTAAGAGTAAGAATTCATTTATATAAAGATGAGTGTGGGTTTCCATGTGAAAGAAGAAACTTTGGGATGAAAAGAGAGATGTTACTTGTGGAAGAAGTAAGGTACTAGGGTTCGATGTGGCCAATTAGGGTTTTTCCAGTCACATGCGAGGTCGAGGAGTAAAGTGATACGCCTTGGGGTTTGACCTAATAAGGATGAGATGTGGGGCGAGGAACAAGTAATGGTAAAGTAAGTGAGAAGGAGTTGGGCAACATAGGTCCAACTAGGGTTTCCAAGGGGAAAACCCTAGAGGTTGAGAATAGGTGAGGTTAATGTCATAGGGTGTTGGGATTAACCTACACTCTCAGGAGTTGGTCTTTCATTAGGTGTGAGCATAAGGGGGAAAGGATGTCGGGGTGTGATAAGGGGTGCAGGAGTCTCAAAATATGGGACGGGCCCTCTTGAGAGAAAAGTAGTAGAACATCGATGACATGCATGTCAAGGGTGGAATGTTATCTAATAAGGCACAGATAAAACACTAATCATGTAAAGTGAAAGATTGTTGAGCCGAGCCCAGACCGGTCCACCAGCAAATAATAGTGGCCAGGAGCCGGGGTGCCCTGGAGACCGTGCCACCGGCAAACAATAGTGGTCAAGAGCGTTTTGCCCTGTATGATTTTTGGTCCACCGGCTATAATAGTGGGGGATTTCGTGCTCGACAAACCAAATCAAGTAAGTTAAACCATGGGAAATACATTAAGTACTTACAACGAAACACCATGTGAGTCGGGGCCAGACCGGTCCACCGGAAAATAATAGTGGCCAGGAGCGTTTCGCCTTGGAGACGGGTCCACCGGAAAATAATAGTGGTCAAGAGCGTTCTGCCCTGAGTGTATACTTTCCGGTGCACCGGCTATAATAGTGGGGTTCCCGCACTCATATGGACTATTAAAGAATATGTGTGGAATGAACATATTATTAATGAGAATAAAGAATAAGTAACCGGGAAAGTAACCAGGCCTTATCATGTGTGTTATCGTATGTTGCCTATGTGCTTATCCTTGTATCATGTGTTCTATGTGTTGGCCTTAGCTCGTCTGTTACCTTACTCAGTACGTAGCATACTGATCACCCGTTTCATGGGTGCTTCTCATTCCTACGAGCAGAAGACCCCTCTGATCTTGTGCAGGTAGGAGACTATGTCTTCGATGTCTATGATACCTACGAGGCATCGGGTGGGGCAGAGTGTTGAGCCTAACCTGACCTGGGGATCGGGAGCGAGTCGACCAGACTCTATTGCTATCATCGGATTTTGTATTTCCATATTTAGCTGTATTTTGTACCACGCTTCATGTTTTGAAATCGTACTCTTAAGTTGTAATCCTAAACCGTATTCTAATTACTGTTTGACTTGTGTTTCGTTAATGATTTATGTTAAATGTCGACCCAGGTTTTAATGTTTCGTACTTAATGTTGATTGGATTTAGCCTTAGCACTTAGTATTGGAATGGTAGGAGTGAACCAGTCTGGTACTAAGTGTGGCGGTAACGCCCCCGAGTTTACGATTTTATCTTTCGCTTTCGCTAAACCTTTTTGTTTTAAATGAAATTTTTCAGTAGTAAATTTGGGGGTGTTATAGGGAGATGGAGGGAAAGAAGAGGAAAGAAGTCAGGCGTGGATGGAGGGTGCAGGGGCTAGTTTGGTTCGAAATAGGAAAGAAAAGGACAGTGGGAGAGAGATAGATAGGGAGAGGCAAGGGTGGTTGGGACGGCAGCTGCAGGTGGTGGTCGGGCGTGCTCAGGGTGTCGGGCATGGGCGGTGAAGAAAAAGGAAGAAGAGGAAGAAAGAAGCCAGCCGGTCGAAGGGAAAAGAGGAGAAGGCTGAGCCGGCCTGGTCGGGGGGGGGGGGAAGAGAAAGGCTGGTTGGGCTACAACGCACAGGCGAGGAGAAGAAGGCAGAAGCAAGCCATGAGAGAGAGGAAGGAAGGAAGAGAGGGGGAGATGGGCTAATGGCCCAGTGCGTAGGGGAGAGGCTGGCCTGGTACGGCAGCCCAAAGGAAGAAAAAGGGAAAAAGAAAAGAAGAAAGTAAAAGGGGAAAAGGGCAAAAAGGGGAAATGAAAAAATAGGGAAAATAAAATAAAATAATTTATAAAATCATAAAATATAATATTCTTAATAATTATTTAATTTAATAATTTAATTCATTATAATCTAATATATTAGTTTAGAAAGGATACAGTTAGTAAAATATTAGTTTGGGAAATTATTTAATTAAAAATAGTATGATAAAATAACAAAATATTTATTTTTAATTTACTAATTATTCCTATCCAAATTTACATACTCAAAAGTCCACACGAGTACGGGAACCCCACTATTTTAGTCGGTGGATCAGTCTCTATGGCACTCCGGCGCCTGACCACTATTGTAGCTGGTGGATCGGTCACTTAGGGTAACATACCCTACCACTATTTTATGCCAGTGGATTGGTCTGGCCCCTACTCGCATGGTGTTCCACCGTATGTAATTAGTGTCTTTTAAGTATCTTAGCAAATTATAGGGTTTGGTTTATTGAGTTCGGGATCCCCCACTATTTTATCCGGTGGATCGGTCACTTAGGGTAACATACCCTACTACTATTATACGCCGCCGGTGGATCGGTCTCCAGGATACCGCTGTACATGGCCACTATTATGCCGGTGGATTGGTTTGGGCTTGGCTCAATACTCGTCCACTTTACATGATTAATGTCTTAAGTATCTTATTCAGAAGCTTTCACCCTAGACATGCATGAATCACTCCCTTTACACTTATCCTCCAACTGATCTGTATCATATCATGAGAACCCTGCACCTCCTAACTTGCCCATAAACCTTTCCTCTATACTTAAACTCACTCTAGAACTCCAACACCGAAATATGTGGGGGTCAAGTCCCACTACTACATACCTCCAAGTCCACTTATTTCCTTACTCTAGGTTCTCCCCAAAAACCCTAATTTAGGTCTAAGTGGCTCATCCTACTCCACCTCGCACAACCCAAATCATTTTAACACCCCATTTTTTACAACCCATCAATCCCATATTCATCATCATACTTTATTCACTAAGTACACACATGTTACCATTGAACCCTAGTTAGCCATATTAAAACCTTAGTTAACGATACCAAACCCTAGTTAACCACTCCAAACCCTATTGAACCACAATAAACCATAATTAGCCATTCCACACCCTAGTTAATCACAAAAAACCATAATTAGCCACTCCAAACCCTAGTTAATCACAACAACCCATAGTCAATCACTCCAAACCCTAACTCCGTCTCCTCCAATACCCTTATAATGTCTTGCGTACTATTTTTCACCCAAAACTTCCAAACACCCAAATAACTCTTCTATTACCTTCCTTACATTCCAAATCAACGATCCATATGTAAATTTCACTCCCATACAGACTTTACACATCCTATGAAACCTTTCAAACTTTTCATGCAAACCCTAAAACTCACACGTGAAACCCTAGATTCAACCATGCAAACCCTAGATCTATCCATGAAAAACCCTGGATTCCACCATACAAAATCCTATATTCCTCCATGCAAAACCCTATATTCATCCACACCAAACCCTAGATTCAATCCATACAAAACCATAGATTAGATTCTTCCATGCAACACCATAGAATCTACCATGCAAAATCCTAAGTCGATCCATAATAAACCCTAGTTTGGATTCTCCCATGCAACACCATAAATCTAGTCCTCGACTAGCCTTATACAAACTACAAGGCTAATAGAATAAACTCAACTAAAATACTATAATAAAAAAAATTTATAATGTGAAAGAGTTAGACATTGATATAGGGAAATACTAGAACATAATAGAGTTAAGTGTCAATATAGGGAAGTATTGGAAATACATAGTATAGTTTGCTACTGGAAACATAAAATGATATTGGTAGGAAAACAAGTCTAGAATGCCCTCCCTCAGGCCATAACCCTAGAGTACCTTGGCATCACTCTACCCAAACCAAGTCATCAAATGTAGGAAATTCCTCTATAGCATCATCACATACTTGCAAAGACTATGGAGGGGCCATTACTTGTGGAAAGGAGAAATACCCATAAAAGGGATAACCAATATTCTATGTACTGAGTAAGGTAATAATATTGTTAAGTTGGAGTATAGTAATGCATGCTACAGATATAATATACACAATGGATTATGATAGATCATTTGCCCCTATCGAGGCTTAAAGTTATTAGTGTAGCATTTAAACATCTCTCGAATTATATCCACGTGGGTTCGGACACCCCACTATTCTCACTGGCAGACCAGTCACTATATAATCTAGGGTAGCACACTCCTAAATACTATTATGACTGTTGGGCTGGTAAATGTGATACATCTTAGGACATAATGCTCCGGACTATTATTATAACTGGTGGATCGATGCATAACCTATGCATGGTCCCGGCATATGTAGTGTTCCATTGTAAATAATTAGTGTATTTTTCATAAGTTATCATCATCAAAGGGTTTTATTATTTGATCTTGGGACCGCCATTATTCTTACCGGTAGACCGATAACTAGGGAATCAATGGTAGAACGTTGACCACTATTATAATTGGTGGACCGATAAATATAATACAAACCAGGGTAAAGCACTCTTGACCACAATTATGATTAGTGGATCGGTAAATATCCTACACACGTGCCTGTCTCAATGATCTTCCATTTTAAATGATTTTTGTCTTATTCATATCTTATTTGTTCAGATATCACACACACGTCCTTATAGAAACCATGTAGGACTCCTAGCTTATTACCACCCCAGCCAACCCTAATCTCATGAAAACCCTAATTCCTAAATTAAGGTATCCACACTCCCCAATGATCCCTAGAGTCCTCAACATTATCCACCAATCCAAACATGCCCTTAAAACACTTATACTTATAGGTCATAGTCCTCTTGCCTTTTCCCCACTTATGATAATTATAGCTCTATAAGGTTTCCCCTCAAAACCCTAATTTTGGCTTTCATGGTTCAAACGTCTCTCCAGTTCTTATTTATCCCTAGGATCCCATCATCAAGTACCAGTTACCATGCTCATCCTTACTTCAAATTCTTACAGCCCAACTCCCTCATTTCCCTCACATGTGATAACAACCTCCTAAATGGTCACCCCAAAAACCCTAATCTCCCGTTTTCTTTTGTACCCTCTCTTACATAACTCCACAATCCATTTAAATAGACCCACATCCTCCACATGGTATACCCTTTATTACAGCCTTGAGGTACAACCCAAATCCTTTGACTCCTTTCTGCGATAATGACCTATCCTCAGGGTTAACCCTCAAAATCCTAATTTTGTCCCCATTCACTTTCCTATATTCCTACATACCAAACACTCCCCTATGTCCACCAACTACCCACAACACCCTCATCATAACCCTAATCCTTCTCTCCATACTTTCCTTACCTTAGTCATCCTCAAACAAGGTCTTACCAGGTTAGTGTTTTCCCCATGCAAGGTCCACTCTCCCCCAACAAATTTTTACCCTACCCCCTTTTCATCAATACCTTTTTCATTACTCCACATTTTTCTCAAGGAATATTTAGAATATTTCCCTCTTAAAATTTTCCTTATACTATCCATCATTATTTTGTTCCATTTTCCCTAGCCACCCAAGCCCCACCCAAGACTCCTTGGCTTAAATATACCATTTTTCAAACAACACACAAGACATACACCCTCATGTAACAAAGCTTTGTAACCGCATATAAAATCAACTAGCTAGGGTCACACATACTATTACCTTAGGTCCTTGCAAGCTAAGCTGCACAATAATATTATATCACACACACACACATTTCATGCAAGTATACACTTATTATACAACCAAAGCACATAGGCACAACCTTACCTAAAACTTTACCCTCACCTAAATGGCTTTGGTCTTGAAGCAATGAGATCCTATGCCTCCTCACTAGTGATTACCGACTCAGTACCTAAAACGAGAACATCTAACTTAGCTAATTTACTCTTTTTCTACCCTTTTCCTCTTTTTTCATATTTTCTTAATCAAAATAACAATGATAATGAGGATAATGGTAATAATAATAACTAGTAAGTAAAAAGGATTTAAAATAATTAAGGAAGGGAAGAAATGTGACCAAAATAGACAAGAAGAGGTGAGAGTGGTGTGGCAGCAGCAACGACAGTGATATAAAGATAGGGATTTTGGGGTTGGAAAAAAAGGAGTGGGGAAGGGTTTCTTGGGGTGGTGGAGGTGTTGGCACATGCGACTAATAAGAGAGGCGATGGCGGTCTCGCAGCAGAGTGCTCGAGAGGAAGGCAAGAAGAGTGAAAGAAATGGAGGAGAAAAAGGTGGTGGAGAAGGCCTATTACATAGGGAAAATATGCCTGTGTAGGAGGAGAGGGATAGGGAGAAGGAATGACCGGTGGTGGAGGCGACATGAGACGGTGTTCGTGGCGTGGGGTGGTGCAAGGGGTAGCTCAAGTTGCCTAATTTTCATGCTCGGGGAGAGAAATGGAAGGGAAATAAGGGGGAAGTGATGGGCCTAGTGGGATCATGGAGTTGCAAGGAAGGGGTAGGAGTGGGGTTAGGGTGGTAGTAGTGACTACAACAACATCTAAATGTAGGGTGGGGGGAAGGTTAGCAAGGGTTCTCGGGGTAAAAAAGAGAGGAGAAGGAGAGTATGGGGGTTTATAGGTGATAGAAGGGAGATAAGGACAAGGGAAGGAAGATGACAAGGGGGCATGTAGCTAGTGGTAGGCAATGTTAGGGGAGGGTTGTATAGGTAGGTGTAAGGGGAGAGTTGAAGGAAACAAGGTGTAGGGGGCAAGGGAAAAGAGGGTGTGTAAGGGGGACTGTGCAAAGGCATGCCAGCATGCATGCCTTGTATGGTCAAAAAAGGATGGGGAGAGGGGGAGTGGTTGGGAGGCTATGAAAATGGAAGCAGGGAGGGGTGTAGGCGCAAGGTAGGGGATGGGGGTAGAAAAGGAAGAGGAGGAAAAAGAGAGGGAGAGAATAGGGAAAGAGGGGGTGGCTTCGCTGGGCCATCGACCATAGGGGGAAAAGAGAAAAAAAAAGAAAGCCCTGGGCTGGTTGGGGAAGGAGAAGAAGAGAGCGGGCATGCATGTGTTTCTGAGCATGCTAGGTTACAAACAAGATTGTAGGGAAGGGAGGAAAAAGGAAAAGAAAGAAAGAAAATGGAAAGAAAAGAAAAGAGATGAACAAGGAAAAGAAAAATGGGGAAAGAAAAAAGAAAAGGAAAAGAGAGATGGTAGGTAGGGTGTTTGGAAATTTATGGGTAATAAATAAAATAATTAAAATAATTTAAAAATTTTCTTAATTTATCTATAATTTATTTTAGGTTAGATAATTAAAATATCTTTCAAATACCAATTTTTGTGTCTTATTTTTCTGTCATAAGTGGTATTACTATTTTTATTATAAGGTGCATATATATTTTAGATTTACTCAATATCTCATTATTTTATCCTTTACTCTTATCAAATTTGAGGTATTACAAGAAACATCTTTATACTCCACAAAATCCTCTAAACCACAAGGTAATGTGTACATTGATGTTGAATTCAACTGTCTTTTCAACTCCTCAAAGGATCCACTATTTCTCACCCCCACTATAAATATGTAGTCTTCTTCACCAAATTTGTAAATAGGCAAGCAATCTTAGAAGAAATTTAAGATAAGTTTGTGGTGGTATCAAACTAAACTAAGAAAATTATGTACCTCCCTAATTGATGTTAATGTTGGCCTACCTAAAATAGCTTTAATATTTAATACATCCACTGAAACGTGATCGCTCGAAATCTTATAACCAAGAAAAACTACATGATTGTTCCAAACCTTACACTTTGAAACTTAGCATACAACCAATGTGCCATCAACAAAGGTAAAAATACCTTCAATATTGTTAGTTCTCCTAATGGATAATAAAGTAGATAATAATGTTGTTAATGAACATCATGAAAAACTATCAAGTAATTATCTGAAGATCTAGCTCATGAGGGCCTTAAATGCTAGGGATGACCATGAACTTATAGTGACCTTATTTGGTATGAAAATTTATCTTGAGAGTGTGCAACTTATCAATCCTCAATGAATGGTATCTTAACCAAATATCTATCTTTAGAAGCAGTAAAACCCCTCTATGCTAGTTGAAAAAGTTCATAAATAAGAGTTAGAGGCTAATGGTACTTTGCCAAGACCTAATTCAAGCCTTAATAATCAATGTACAATCCTAAATTCATGTCCTTGTTCCTAGTAAAAAGGATTGGTGCTCCTTAGAGTAGTACTCTCAGCTAGATATAACTCTTCTCCAATAAATCCTCTAGCAGAGCCTTAAGCTCATTTATCTCTAAGTGTTCTATATGGTATGGTGTCTGGGACACTAGCTTAGTCCCTAGAAACAAATCGATGGTGAAATTAACTTCCTAAACTAGTGGAATAACTAAAATATTCTCAATGAACACATGAGGGAACTCCTTAATTATTAAAATATGATCTAGTGTTGTCTCATGAACCTCTAGATCATGAATATTACATAAGAAGATCAAATACCCTTTATAAATAAGGGTACTAAGATTGATAGAAAATATAATCTTTGTGGAGGGTTTAGGCTTACATCTCTAATAGAAGACCCGAACACCCTTTATCCCCCTAAGGACTATGTGCTCCTTTACATAATAAATCAACTCTCAGTACCTCCCTAACATGATTATGCCCATGATCATATCAAAATCATGTAATTCAAGCTATATGAGGTCTAAAGGGAACTTGACACCACCAACAACTAAGATCAAATATCTATAGAGCCTAGAGCAAGCAATCATGTCGCATAAAGGTAACATAACTAAAGTAGAAATACTAGAAGATGGAAACAAGGTAACTCTATCTACAAAATTAAATGGCATAAAAGAATGGGATAAGCTAAAATAAAAAAGCACAAATGTTATTAGTGAAGGGATAGTGAATGTACCCTTTACCACATATATCTAACGCTTAGCCTTTGGAATACTAATCACCTTTAAACAATCACTTGAATTTTTTTTACCAACATTGCTAAATCCCTAACTAGCTTGAGAAGCGTGAGGCTTTTGATCCCTCGACTGACTAGCATGGTTGGTAACACAAGTTGGTGATGGAGGAACTCTCAAAGCATGCTGTTGCACAATTGAACCCACATTATGAGCTTCATATTGATCCCTTTGGCAACCACTACCCTAACACAACACTCAAAAGATTAGTGCCCCAAAAACCCATAATTAAGATACATCACCTTATTATCTAAACAATCCACTCATGGGTGGTGTGCCCATCAACACTTGTAGTTGTAATTCCTATCTTTATAACAACCTTAAAACCTATTTCCTAGTTGAGGAATGGACCCCATGTACATATTACATCTAAAAGGAATATTCCCTTTAGAATGAGCCTTCTTCCCACCACTAGAGCACTAATAACCTCAACATTCCTCTAACCGTCAAAATAGGCATTCATAGCCTTAATCACATAAGAAACATTTAAGTTATGCTCATGTATATTGATCAAGTTGGTTAGTGTAACACTAAATAGAAACTCCTAATATATAATTTTGAGGGCTATAATGAATAAATGGACTTACACTTCTTTACTTGACTCAAACTCCAGATACTCCACTATCAAAACACCAATAATCCATTACAATTCTTCAAACTGAGGTGAATAGGATAAAAGAAAGTGTGTAAAGCCTTCAATAACAACTCCTAGGGTTCAAGTGTTCCATTTATATATTAGATATTCCTCCAACACATGTCTAATATACCCCTAAAAACTACATTATGATGATTACCATCATATTAGTTGGGAAACCACAATCAGTGAAGTTCTTCTCCAAACCCCTCATCCATCTCTCTAAGATGTTGGCTCTCAAAGATCCATGGGTGATAATGTTTGAATCTCCTTCGTTAGTCCACCGATTTTGGTATTGGCATTAGTGGTGATGGTGGTGACTATGGAGCCAAGATCTAACCCTCCATATAGGCCTCAAATGTCTCCATGAACTACTCCTATCATCATAATGGTGGTTGAAAACCATAAATATTCTATAAGATAAAGATAATTATAAAAAAAATAAGATGACCAAGCACCAAGGCCTGCAAATATAATTATTGGTCCTCTTATGGAAGTATATAAAATTATACATGTAAAATAGTAGTAAGTGAGTATCATTTACACAATGATAAAGAATAACTAATGAAAAAGAAAAAAACTTGAGAGATCTTTAAAATATGGTAGCAATGAGATAAATGAAAATTTGTTGGGAAGAGCTTAGAAGTTTTAAATTAGAAAGAAGGTACGTTATATTTAGGAAATCCCTTTACTATTCTTTTTTTACACTACCATATTTCTACTAGATCATCCCAATGGTAGGATCCCTATCTCAAGGGAAACCTGTATGTTTCTATACCTTACCCAAATATTGTATATATATAAATCTTCCAAGTGATAATTGGTTGTTCCAAGCTAGTTAACTGTTTCCTTAGAGCTTATTGATTTTAGGTTTGAACAGTTTGAATCTCCTTCCATTAGGTGATCAACTTTAAGGGTTTTGAGTAGTCAAATTATATACTTTTTTTCAAAGGTATTTTGAACTATTTAAGCTATGATGAAAGAATTATCTTAGATTGAGGAGATTAATTTCTTTAAAAAGTGATTGATGACCTAAGCAACCTTTTTCACCTTATTTCCCCCTCTCTCTCTCTCTCTCTCTCTAATGTATATCAAAATGGATGACTTTTTCCCTTGATCAACCCTACTAGCTAAATCTTGTATCTTCTTCACCTATTTATTTATTTTTTAACTTTTATGCTAATTTTTTAATTCATAGCCCCTTTTATGCTTCACCATTCACCATTTTAGGTTTTGAAATAGAATAAATCATATATTCCTTTAGAATTTAACATGTTTGGATTCAAGTTGGGAAGTAGGGTTTTAAATTATATAAACCCCTAGACCCCTGTTCTATCTCAAAAGATGCTTGAGTATTAAAGCTAAACTCTTAATTACCTTAGGTTCTTCAAACCACTAATTTCCCTTACACAGTTATTTAAGGAATGATAAACATTAGCGTGAATGTAGGTTGAAGTTGATCATTTGGCTATCTTATTAGGAAGAAGAATTTGAAATATTCAAGTAAGAACTCGTAAAGAATTCAACAAAAATTCAAAGAACTCAACAAGACTCAAATAACTCAAATTTGAATGTTTCCTATGCAAAATTACTCCAAGGAGTCTTAGAAAATATTATTTAATCATAAAGTGAGAATTAACCAAGTGAATTAATTGTATTAGATTTCAATATCAGTTATCAATCAATATAATACAAGTGTCTACATATCATGTATTATATAAGAGTATGACATTTTTGACTAGGAAACAAATTTAGCCACATGACACACAAATGGCTAATTAGTATATAAACTAGTATTAACAATGTATTTATATCCTATATAGTACATGACTAAAAAAATATTGTTACAAACAAAGTAAGCTAATTAGTAGGTGAGCATAACTAACAAGAATGCTAATCAAAACAATAATATTGAGATGAAAGTTTGCCTAGGTCTTCTTAACTTGAATTTCATGCACAATAGCTTCCTTTGTAATAGCTTGTAACATGTGAAAATATTAAGTATCTTGACTTGTTAAATGAATTGATCTTCTTCCTAAAACTATGTTACATACCTACAATGATTACTTAAAGTAATAGCATCAAGGTTAGTCAAAGTATTATTATCAAAGAAACATAATGTGAGTGGTTCCATAATCAAGTATGTCAAATCAGTATCATCTTGAGGACCATCTATGGATGCTCATGCATCATTCTATCTAAATTTAGAAGAATTTTTCCTCATGTTAACATCACTAAAATAAGGAGACAAGTCACCCACATTAAAAGTCCTTGAAACACCTCCATATGATTCATGTAGTTCAAGTTTGTAAGCATTTTCTATAAATTTTCTAAGGATTTTAAATGTTCCATATACTCTAGATATTAGTTTATGTTTCCTTAGGTTTGGAAATATTTTTTTAACATAAATTTAACAGCACTAAATCGGCAGGAGAAAATGCTTGTTGACAATGATGTTTATTAGCTTATTTTTGATATTTTTATTAGCTCATTCAATGTTACCCTTAATTTGTTGATGAAGCTTTTAGAAGTTGTCAACTCAGTCGCGTCATTATTTTTAAGTTCGCCTTTCCTCAAGGGTACTATATCAACTATTATATAAGGATTCGCTCCATACATAATTTTAAATGGACTCGAATGTGTAGTACTTGAAGGACTTTGATTATAAGAAAACTTTACATGAGCTAATTCAATATCCCAATCTCTAGTAATTTTACTTACCAATCCTCTGAACATAATTCAAAGAGTACGATTAGTAACTTTAGTTTTTCCTTTAGCTTGTGGATGTTGTGAAGTACTGAATAATAACTTCATGCCTAACATATGCCACAATATTTTCCAAAAATAAATAAGAAACTTGGAATCCCTATCTGAAACAAAAACTTTTAGGTATACCATGAAGTCTCACAATTTCCTTGAAACATAAATCAATAACATGTGTATCGTCATCAGTCTTATTGTATGGAATAAAATGAACCATTTTAGAAAATCAATCTACCACAACCATAATAGAATCCCTAACTTTTTGTGTTCTAGGAAACCCTCAGATAAAGTCCATACTAACTCCTTTTCATGGTTGAATAGGAACAAGTAATGGTGCATATAAAACTTTGTGAAATAAACTTTTACTCTTTTTACATTTAACACATCAATTTATTATAATTTTTACACCTTTTATCAAGCGTGGCTAATATAAATTTTCTTATAATATTTCAAAGATTTTCTAAGTACCAAAATGGCATACAATATCTCCTTCATGTACCCCCTTGATAAGTAAATACCATATACTTGATCTTAGTATATAAAGTCTATTAATTTTAAATAAGAATCCATCTTGTATTGTATAATTACCATGGTTCCCATTTTCTATACATGCATGATATTCTTCATGAAAATATTCATCACAAGATACTTTTTTTTAATATTTCAAATCCTAGCAATTTAGTATCTAACATGACAAGTAAGATAAATCTTCTATAAAGAGCATCAACCACTATATTTTCTTTGTCATCCAAGTGTTTGATAAAGAACACAAAATATTGTAAGAATTTCACACACTTTGCATGTCTAGGACTAATTTTCTTTTGACCATGTATATATTTCAAACTTTCATGATTAGAATTTAATACAAAGGGTTTAGGTCACAAATATTGACTCCATGTTTCTAAACTTCATATGATGACAAAAAATTCTTTATCATATGTAGAATACCTTGATCTAGCATCATTTAGTTTTTCACTATTGTTTGCTATACGTCTCTGTAATACCTACCCCACTCGCATCACAAGATACTTTAAAGAGTAGGTAAAAATTATGAATAGACAATAGAGGAATGTTTTGCAATTTCTCCTTAAGAGTATCAAAATCTTTAGTGGATTCACATACCTAATTAAGTTCTCCCCTTTTTATAAGTTGAGTAATAGGAGCAACTATAATAGAAAAATATTTAATAAACCTCCTATAGAAACTAGCTAACCCATTAAAAATTCTTAATGTATGTCTTTAGGAATATGCCAATCTTAAATAGCTTGTATTTTGACAGGATCAACTTTAATACCCTTAGCATTAATAATATAACTAAGCAAAACTATACTCAAAAGCTTAAATTCATATTTTTTCAATTTTTCATATAGCTTGTTTCCTTTATTTTATCAAATGATTTCCTCAAATGTAGAAGATGATCATGTTCACTTTTACTATATAAAAGTATATCATCTTAATAAAATACAATGAATTCGCGTAGAAAAGGATGAATATATCATTCATCAGTTTCATAAAAGAACAAGGTGCATTACCTAACCCTAAGGGCATAACAATCAATCCATTCATAGAGACCACATCTAGCTTTAAATGTTGTTTTCCATTCATCCCCTTTGCTAATCCTCATTTGATGGCAACCACTTCGTAATTTTATTTTAGAAAAGATACTTGCACCATATAATTCATCAAGCATGTCATCCAATCTAGGCATAGGAAAATGATCGTTGATAGTTCTATTATTCAATACTCTCAAATCTACGCACATACACAAGGTATCATCCTTTTTAGAACTAGTAATGTATGTACATAACAAGGACTCATGCTCTCTCTCACAAAACCCTTATTTACTAGATCTAGAATTTGCCTTTATAATTCCTTAGCTTCTTATAGATTACATTTATATGCCAATCTATTAGGTAAAGGCATTCTTGTAATTAAATCGATAGCATGCTCTATACCTCTAATAGGTGGTAGTCTAAGAGGTAAATCCTATGGAAATACATCACTATTATCATCAAGCAAGCTAGTAAGATTTGAATTGTTATATGTTTTTCCCCAAACTTAGATGATTTATATACTAAGGCATAACAAACACTCCCCTCCTTAATGTAAAAAATAAACTCTTTTTAACCTCAAGTATTTTACATAATCACATTGGGATGTGGTTTCAACTTATATTTTTTTTATTAACTACCACATATTCATTAGTTACACCATCAGGAGTTACATTTCGATCATATTGCCATGGTCTTCCTAGTAAAATACCACAAGCATCCATAGGCAAAATATTACATAATAGCACATCAGGATAATCACAAATGAGAAAAGAAATGAGTGTTTCTTATGTCACTTTGGCTCCTTTTTCCTCATTAAACCATTGCAAGGAATATGATTTAGGATAGATATTAGTCACTAGTCCTATTTTTTTTTTACATTTTTCACTAGCAACATTAGTACATGAATCACTACCTATTATGACCATAGAAACCTTATCACCATTTTTATACTTAGTTTTAAAAGAATTATCCATTTGTGCATATTGATCATTAAGTTGTATTTATAATGCCATTTGTAGTTTAAAACAATGATTTCCATCCTCTTCTTACATACTTAAGACATCATTATTAGATTTGGTTTCTAAGTCATCATCATTAATACATGGTTACATGTTCTCACTTTTACTCAAGGTCAAAACTCTTGGATTAGGATCTTATCTAGCAAAATGACCATGTCCTTTACATTTGAAACATTGCTTGGTGTACATTTGGCTAACTTTAGTTTTACCTTTATCATCTCAGCTAGGACTACATTTTTTTTTATCATTAGTTGATTAGTTATGCATCCCAAATTTTGGTGTAGATGCATTAGAATTACTTTTTTTGGATGTGGAAGTTGAAAAAATTGTATTATGATAAGCTTTGGTGGACTTATTTTGTGTTTCACACTTTAAGGCCAACTTAGTCAAATCTTCAAGAGAATCATAGGCAAATATTTCCTCTTTTTTCCTAATCAAGTTGTTAAGGCCACCTAAGTATCTAGCACACTTTTTCTTCTCTCTTGCATACCACATAATAGTGCTAGTCTTTCGAATTCCCTAATGTATTCCTCTACACTAAAAATCCCTTACCTAAGACTATTCAATTTGATATACATCTTTTGCTCATACTCTTCAGGTTTAATTTTTTTTCATGGGTGTTTCTTTAGCTTTTTTCAAGACTTTATTTTACTTTTATCTTGCTTATCACATGTTATATTAAGATTTTCATACCAAATTATAGATTTTTTTTTGAATTTAAGTGTTGCTAACTTACCCTTATGCACATCATCATACTCTCTAAACTTAACTATTGCTTCAATTTCAAGCAACCATTCTAAAAATAACTTAACATCCAATTCACCATAAAAATTAGAAAGGTCAAGCTTTATACCATTATCTTTAAAATGGTTGTACCTTGGTTGTTGGTTTGGATAGCCTCTTTGGTCGTGGCTAAAGTCATTTGACCTATTGTCTTATTCTCTCTCTTCATACTCTATTCTGGTATTAAGATGACCAACTCGAGCTTGTACCTCTCTCCTAACCATGCCCTATACTCGATCATTTGTATCCTCTATTGTATTATGCATATGTTGAAGAGTCTCTTTGTTGGATACCCTTGATTCTAATATTTGTAGTTGTTCTGAGTAAAATGGAGTTGCAGCATTTTTGCATTTGGTGCATGTACACATGCTATAAATTGTTAAATAGCATCATACATTGTCTTCATTGATGCTGCTTCACCGTACTTGATTTATTTTGTTAAATAATGCCTAGATACAGTTTTGTCCAATGCTAGAAATCACTTTTTGATGTGTGGAAAGGATATTGAAGACTTCTTGAACTTCAAAACGTGATAGATATGAATGATAAATGATGATAGTATTATCAACTAATCTTGATAATCTTCAAGAGAATCTTGATGATGAACAAGATTTTTCTTGATTGAAGAAAAGAACACAAAGAAAATGCTGAAATGATGGATGATGGTTGAATATAGGTGAAGAAGAATTCTTCGCAAATTGTGATCAAATACTAAAGAAGATTATCTAAGTTAAATATCTAGATATACTTTACTAGACTAGACAAAAATGTAAGGCTCTTGCTTGATTCTAATATAACAAGATTGATGTTAAATTTGCCAAGATTATTTAACTCTAATATAGTGAGAGAAAATAATACCTCATAAGGGATCAATAATGAAATATCACACTACAAAGACTCACAATAAAACTCTATCAATTTTTAGATTCAAAGGGCTTCAAAGACAACTAAGGATAATTAAAGAAAAGGGCTAGAAGATTGAAAGAAGAAGAAGGATAATTGAGCATTTACCTTCAAGATCTGAAGGTTTGGACGAAGGCAAGAAAATCTTCAACCTTTGTCGTTGAAGATGTGAAGAATACATTGAAGATATGCTATAGGTTGGTTGAAGATCTAATGCTTAAATTCAAAATTTAAAGCCGAAATTACTATATGCATGGAGATGCATGAGAGGGAAGCATACTAGAATACCTTGTACGTGAAAGGAGAATAAATATGAGAAAGGTTTTGAATGAAATAAGGAGAAATAAGGAAATGTTTTGACTAGAACAAAGCCAAACCATGGCTTTGATACCAAAATTGACATAATTCTTTAAATATTTATGAATATTAGTATGAATGTAGGTTGAAGTGGATAGTTTTACTATCTAATTAGGAAGAAGAATTTGAAATATTTAAGCAACAACTCAAAAATAATTCAAAAAGACTCAAAGAACTCAAATTTGAATATTTCCTATCTAAGATTACTTCAAGTAGTCTTAAAAAAGATTATTAAATCAAAAAGATAGAATTACACAAGTGAATTACTTATATTAGATTTATATCAATCATCCATCATCGTGCTACAAGTTTTGACATATCATGTCTTTTATAAGATTATGACATTGTTAAATAGCACACTAATTTAGCCACATGATAAACAAATGGTTAACTAGCACATAAACTAGTATTCACAATGTTTTAATATCCTATATAATAGATGACTCAACAAAGACTATTACAAATAAAGTAAGCTAATTTGTACATGAAAACAACTAACAAGAATTCTAATCAAAACCATGATGTTTACTTGAAAGGTTGACTAGTTCTTTTTAACTTAACTTTCATGCACAATAGCTTCCTTTGTAATATCTTGTAATGTGTGAAAATATTAACTATCTTGACTTCTTAAATGAATTGATCTTCTTCTTGAAAATATGTTATATACCTATAAGAATTACTTTAAGTAATATCATTAGGGTTAGTCAATATATTATTATTAAAGACATATAATGTGATCGGTCCCATAATCAAGTATGGAAAATCATTTTCATCTTGAGGATAATCTATAGATGCTCTCACATCATTCTCTTTTCTACATTCATTCCTACAATCTTCTCTTCTTCCACTCGTCTATATAGGATATTTTATTTTATTTTTCTTAAACAAAAGGGAGTTCAATTTAGGAGAAGTTTTAGGGTTAACCTTATTTCCTTAGCATTTTATCTTTTTTTTATAGAAGGTTATTTTCTATATTTTTATATACATTTTAAGCTTTGTTTTAGTTTTATGAGGTTTTATAAGGCTTTACTAAGTTTTGATATTCTCTTTTTAAGGTGATCAAGATTTTGAGGTCTCAAGATAGGAGGCATCTCTAGTTTCTTGTAATTTTCTAGCTTAGCTTAAGGTAATTCATTCTTACCTTATTGTGTGATTTGAATGAGAATGTGGGTTATATAAGTATTAGATTTTTGAGATGTATGGAAATGTATATGTTAATGTTTTGGTGAATACAAGCATGCTTTCATGATGGTTATCCTAGCATGAATAGAAAACAATAAATGGGGTCGAGCATGATTTCCAAGAAAGGTTTTTTTTTTATAAGTAAGAAGTTTTATTACTATCGAAATGGAAGTTACATCCAAGCAGAACAATCAATACAATCAAGAAGTGATAACCACCTAGCATATTTAGCGTGCAGACTATGATGAACTATTCTCCCAGAAACATTTTTAATAGTGACCCTTAAAATCATAGAGTTTTGCCTAGCCTTATTTTGAAACAATCGAAGGTTCCTTTCATGCTAAATAGTAGCAATATAAGAAATAAAAAAAGCTCCTAAAATGTGTTTTTTTCCTAGAGTCCTGTCGAGATCTTGTAGTTAAAGCTCTGACTTCATGATCCCAACCAATAATCCTATCACTTCTCCCTGTAGCCACCCTGATCTTTTGCCAAAAATTGGAAGTAAAAGGAAAAAAACATATATAAATGATCTCTGGTTTCCACATGTTGCTGAAAAAAAACACACCTTTGATCCACATCCATACCTAGCTCCCCCATTCTTTCTTTAGTTAATAACCTATTCCTAAATGCAAGCCATGCTGTAAATCTCAATCTTGGAACAATCAAAGGCCTCCACACTAGGATTGCCCACTTCTGCTTCTCTTGTTTTGTATGAATGAAATGGTAAGCTAATTTTATGCTAAAATCAGTAACATTCCTTGCCACACAAAGCTGGATATACCCCTGTCAGAGAGGTCTTATATGCAGTATTCTATAAAGAAGCCAAGAAGTATAAGATGAGGGAATAAAATCCCACATAGACCCCTGCCTAAGATAAATGGTGTGCACCCATTTAACCCATAAAGTATACTTCTTTGTTGCAATATTCCAAAGAAGCTTCCCTAAAGCACAACAATTCCATAAATCCAGGTTCATTAATCCTAGACCTCCTTCATTTGTTGGGGATAAAATCTTATCCAAAGAGACAAGGGCAGTCTTCCTTACATTCACCTTTCCTGACCACAGAAAACCTCAGCACATGCTGATAAAACAGTGTAGCACTTTCTTGAGAAGCAAAATGATTTGACTGAAATAAAGCTGGACACTAAACAAAACAGATTTTATAAGCTGCAAATGACCAGCATATGACAAATATATATTGTTCCAATACCTCAATCTAGCAGTAATTTTATCTAGCAGGGGTTGCATATGGCTTGCAAAAATCTTAGTTGAAGTCAAAGGTAAACCCAAATAGGTTATAGGAAAAGATCCTACAAGGAAGCCAACATATGATAGAATAACTGCTTGGACATGGTCATTGACACCCCCAAAGAAGACACTGCACTTCAAAGGGTTGATAGACAGACCTGATAGAGCAGAGAATTGAGATAAAACCTCTTGTAAACAAATGACACTCTATAGCTCACCCTTGCAAAACAGAAGTAGATCATTTGCAAAGTTAAGATTGATGAGCCTCAGGGATTTACATCTAGGGTGACCATGGAATCTTAAATCAGTCCATAACTTCTTCAAGCATCTGCTGAAATAATCCATCACCAACACAAACAGGTAGGGGGAAAGAGGATCTCGTTGTCTTAATCCTCTTCTCCCAAGAAAAGGAGCAGCAAGCACCCCATTGAAACTGATAGAGAAAGAAATAGAGGTAACACATGCCATAATCAACTTTACAAAATGAGGAGGAAAGCCATATAAGAGTAGGACATTCTCTAGAAAATTCCAATTCACCATGTCATATGCTTTTTGAAGATCAATCTTAAGCATACACCTAGGTGATATACCCCTAATAGAATATTTCCTGACTAATTCATGAGCCAAGAGGATATTCTCTCCAATACTTCTACCCTTGATGAAAGCATTATGAGAATAGTCAATGATAGTAGGCATAATACTCTTCAGTCTTTGCACAAAAATTTTGGAAATAATTTTGTACAACACATTACAACAAGCTATGGTTCTAAACTCTGCCACCCTATTTGCATTTGGCTTCTTTGGAACAAGAGTTAAAGCGGTGATATTCAGTTTCCTAGGCATGAATCCAGAAGAAAAAAAATTCTCTCACAGCCCACAGGAGCTCATCAGCAATAATATGCCAACTTGCCTTGAAAAATCCTATAGAGTATCCATCAATCCCAGGGGCTTTAGTGTCTCCCATAGAAAAAACAACCTCTTTGATTTCATCTTTGGACAGAGGTGCAGTGAGGGCAGCTTGTTGAGCATATGACAAATGAGGTTCAATAATAGAATCATCCAGTTCACCCATCATGCTATGCTCAGTCCCCAAGAGATGTTCATAATAAGCTATGAAAGCAACTTGAATATTTGCTACCCCTCTAACTTCCCTATTTTCTGAGTCCAGCATTATCACCACTGATTTCCTTTGATGTCTTTCCTTTACCTTAGCGTAGACAAACTTATGATTTGAATCCCCAAAATTAAGCCACTGAACACAAGCTTTTTGCTTGAAAAACATTTCCTAACAATGCAGCACATGATGGTAATGCCTCTCCTTTAGACGAAGCTAATCCCTATGAATAACATCATCAGGGTTGGCATAGATAAAATTTTGTAGGGAATCCACCTCCTCCCTAGCATCTTTTACTTTGTAAGAAATAGAACCATACTTGGAAAAGAGGTAGGAAGTCCTCAGATTCAATCCAGAACTGGAAAAATTGAAAAGGTTTTGGTCCTGAAAGAAAGGGAATATGCAAATTGATAACCACAGTACTATGATATGAAAATAAAGGACTTAAGAACTCTGCCATTGAATGAGGAAAAGAGTCCAGTCAAGCCAAATTCACTAGAGCCCTATCTAACTTACAAAAGACCTCCTCTTCTCCAAACCTATGGCTTGACCAAGTAAACTGGTATCCTTGACTTTGAAGATAAAAAAGGCTTAGATCTTGACAACAATCCCTAAAATCTTGAACAATAGAGGCATTAGGAATACAACCTTGGAACTTGTTATTAGCATTCAGGATGCCATTAAAATCACCTAACACAATCCAAGGGACATTACTTGGAGAATGAGTCTTCAACCAATGCCATAAACCCCTTCAATCTGCACGACTATTATGAGCATAGACAAAAGCCATAAAAAAACTCGCAGAAGTCTGCAAATTTGAAACCTGACACAAAATAGCTTGGTCACACATAGAGTAGGACCCCATCACCCAAACATTAGGATCCTAGAGAGCCCAAATCCTGCCATTTGGATGATGGGAATAATTAATAAGAGCAGTCCAACCCCTTTGGACCTTATTAAAAATAGCAAAAAATTTTTGTTCTTTTACTCTAGTTTCAAGAAGACTAATCAAAGACAGTTTGTGCCTAGCATAGAACCTTGTAACTTCCTTATTTTTGGAAGTCTTATTCAAACCAAAAACATTCCAAGCACTAATCATATCCACTAGGATCAAGGAAGGAACAACCTTGTCCACCACCATCAACTCTGCCTTCTTTATTCACTACTGACCCATGGTCTCCAAAGGAACCATCATGAGCCCTAGAGAGGAGAGCTCTTTGCCTAGTCATCCTTGGTTCAGCAGAAGGAAAGGAGGGTCTTTGTAAAGCCTTTCTAGTCATGGTCTTCTCCCCTAAATCAGAAGAAGATATAGGAAGAGATGGACCAGAATCAAGCAACCTAGAACAGTCAACTTTGTTCCCAATTTGTTGATCCTCCACATATGCAGACACAGGGTGATCATTCAGTACCCCTGGGTGATGGATATCTTCAGAAGCATAAGCCTTTCCCTTCCTAAGATCCCTCACCATTATCCACTCTCCTCCTTTTTCATGTCCCTCTTTTACAGCCTACTGAGAATACTTGCATCTCCTGACATCATGGCCAAAACAATCACATAGAGGACAATACAAAGGCTTCCAGTCATACTCAACTTTTTGCTCAACTTCCACCCCCTCAGGAACCAGAATAAGGAATGAATCCAAAGAGGTTTTTTGACATCAACCTTAACCAGCACTCGAGGATAAGAAGCTCGGTCCCTAGATGCTGTAATAGTATCAGTGCAAACTGGACTACCAACAACACTTGCAATTTTACTAAGAGAGCTTGAAGACCAATATTCCATAAAGGCAACGCTTGCATCTCATCTGGATTAAATTTCAATCTCCTATGCCATCTTTTCAACACAAAAGGCCTATTAAAAAAAATCCAGTGCTGGCTAAGAACCCAAGTGGCATCCTCTTTCGAATTAAACCGAAAAAGATAAAACCCACACGTATGCAGGATAACTTGTGACATTTTAATACCAGATCATTGCCTTCTAACAAAGTCCCACATCTGATTGTATGATGGAGCATCTCCAAAGACAAACCCGATCAAAGTATTAGCCCATTGAAGAGCCTCAATCTCAACATCCTACTTATCTAACTTAACCATTATCTTGTCATTGTCATAAGAGGGTTCTAAAAGGTTAATGTTTGTCCATGACTAGGTATACGGTTACCCATGAGCATATCCCTCCAAGTTGAAGAGATAGGGGGAGACACAGGCTACTATCGCCTTATCCATGTTATCCGGATTTGCACTATCAAGACCAGGTAATCCCTCTGCATGGCTCCTTGAAGGAGTATGAGATTCAATAATAACCAGTGTTGGATGATCATCCGGGCGCCCATCATTTATAACCACATCGATCAAATCCCCCTTAGTTGGTAAGTTTAGGTCAACACTTGTCTCGGCATCCTTGGTCACATAATTCCCTTCTTTCCGATTTAAACCATCATGATTTGATACCATCAATATTCTTAGTCCTTAGTGACGCAAGAGAAACAGGCAAAGATTTCTTCTTCTTTGCCATTCTTGAACGGCTCACTCAAAACCATAGGAGAGAGGAGAGAGCATGTTAATCGCCAATCTCAAACCTAATTGATTTCCAAGAAAGGTTATTTTGTGAAATTTGTGCATAATTGTTGTGCTCCTTATATATGCTTAGATTTCAGCATGTTACCATGTCTAGTATGAAGCATGAAACATTTGTGTTGAATATGGAAGCATGCTTTAATGATTTTCTAATTATGGTATATTATAAGATGGCTTGCTTTAGTAGTGGTGAATTGATGAAATCATAAGCATTATTTAAGTATTTAGTTATTAATCCAACATGTTTTCACCATGATAGATGTTGGTTTAAGTTAGGAAAACATGTTTATTTTTGGACAACATGTTGGATTTGTGCCCTAGGTAACCAACCAATTGGTTAGGGTTAGAACTAGTTCCTTAGTTTAGCAATCAATTGGTATGAGCCTAATAATCAATTGACTTATGAAATTTTTGTGTTGTTATCCTAATAAGTTACTAGTCAACTTTTTATACCAATTAATCAGTTAGTAAAAAACACTTAGTAGGTTTCACTACTTTGGTTGGACCATCTTCTATCATCGACCTAAAACAATCCAGTGTTTCTAAAGGAGCTATTTGATATTTTTTTAAAGGTTATTCTTAAGAGTTTCACCATAGTTTTGACCTTAACCCTAAGTTTTAAACTACACATTCATTAAAGAATGAAAGGAAGAACAATTCGAAACAAATGATGGTCTTGTAAACTTATAATTGCTATTGGATATTTTAATATCCCTTCATGGCATAATTTGGCTCAATGATGGTGTTATCACCTATAAGTACCTTTGGTGGAGAATGGTGGAATGAGATGTTTATAAGGATATGTTGGATTGGCATGATATGTGTCCCTTATTTTAGAATATTCCATTCTTATAATAAAATACTAACAAATTATTGAGAAATATTATACAACATTGTGTAGGCCAAGATTATTTAATCCTTGAATAGCTATCAGAGGTTAGCATGCCTTTGGGCATTTCCTTCAATCATTTACCTTTAAGAGGGATCTTATAAATCCTTAGTTCCTTTCCTACCCTATAAACTAATGATATACTAAAGGGAATCGACGATAAATTGTGAAATTACCCAGGTGGGCTTATTTATCTTTAGTTATACTTTATGTACAATATTGATTAATTGGTTTTAGATAAACTTATGCCCATTTGGTTATTTAGTTTGAATTATATGGGTATTGAGAGTCCATGGAAGGCAATCAATCCCATTATTCAAAAATATTAAATGCTTGTATAATCACATGATCATAAATTGGAAATTAATCAAAGATAATAAACCTATAGGTGCCTTAGGTGGTTTCATTTATGCATTTGCATCCTATGTGTATACATGTTATAATATGTGATTCTTAAATTCTATAATATATATGTTTATCCATGATTTTATATCTATCATTGACTATGTTATCTTCATATGCAATTACAATTGTGCCACATTATAAGTTTTATAGGAGCATAGTATGTGTATATGGTATATTATGATAAATGAGCAAGTAGTATATGAGTCTAGCATGATCTATGCCTACCTTTTATAAACTTATATGTATCATGAACATCCATGAGAGTGTAACATAGCATCCTTGATATGAAAGTACCGACATCCATATTTAAGTTGTCACTTGCTTAATTCCACAAGTAGAAGACCTTGTGCAATTGGGTGAAGATGACCAATAGGGCTTATGGTTTAAAAGTAAATGGAAATTATGGTGTTGTGTACCACTTGGCTATTTTACCAAAACAATCAATTGATACGGCTAGGAATTTACATTTGAATTTCTAGAATAAACAGTCAACGAGTTACTCAAACCAATCAACTAGTTATGCTACAATTTCAAATCCTTTTCTATTTTATATTTGATTATTTTTCTAATATTTATGAAAAATTATTATTAGATCCTATTTTTACTAATAAGATTTTTTTTCCTTAGGATTATTTTTACATCATTTATATCATTCAATTATTTTTTTAGCTAAAAAAATACCTAAAAACACTTTTAATGTACTTTCTCACTTTTTATCCATCTCCTTCACTTTTTTCTCTCCTTTGAAAACTGTGGTTGTGGGAACATCATCATAAACCATTCCTTAACTTAAATACCTCTTCAACTTCTTGATTGCACTCCACCTCCCTAACCCTCATCATTTAACTTCTTACAATTTGGTTCTCCATACTCAACAAAAGAAAACTCTACCTCTCTCCTTCCCTTTGATATTTCAACCCTTAGCTCCCATAAGCTTCATTTTAACCCTTTCCTTCAAAACTTGATAATCTTTCTCATTTTCAATTTGGTCAAATTGCTAAATTTTGGGTATTCCTCACTTTTTCTCCATTTTCTTTACTGTTGGAAAACAAATAAAGGCCTGCCTCTTAGATTTTCCCTTTACCCGATTACCTTTCTCTCTTCTCCTAATTTTAGCCATATTTCTCCATTTTTTATTTTTTAAACAAGGAAGGACTAAGGTTTAGAGAGAGGTTGAAGATCTTAGTTTTCTTCTCTTTGATTCATATTCTATTTTTTATTTTAATTTCCTTTCTAAAAAGGAGCTTAAACCTTTTTGAATTTTTTATTCTCTTAAGATGTCAAGGATTTCAATTGAAATCATCAAGTTAGGGGGAATTTTTTTCTAAAAGACTTATAGTGGAGGTAAGGTTTCCTTATCTCTTATATGGCTAAGGAATTGTGATGTTTTTTTTTTCACATTCTTGGCATATTCTGTGATGTATATGCATTATTTTGATATCTAGAATTTGAGATGTGGTAATGTTTATGCCTTTAAATTTGGAGCATGATGTGAATATTTTGATATTTTGCATGAGTTTGATGATTTTGCATGAATGTGTTGTGATTTAATTTTTCCTTCTATCTATCTATGTAATTTGGTTGTGGATTATGTCTTATTTTTTTTTGTATTTTAAAACATAGGGTGATGTTAGGATATTTTTTTTATAGAGTGTGACTTTAGTTTACTATGATTTATTTTTGACTTGGTGTTTTTCACCCAAACTAGTTCAATGGTTTGTTGAAACCATTGACTAGTTTATGTAGACAATTGATCATCTGATGGACACATCAATTAGATTATGTGGATACTCGACCACTTTGAAATACCTATCAGTTGGCTCCATAAAATGTTAATCAATTTGATAAATTGACACATTGACTAGCTCATGTGGATAGTTGATAAGTTCTGCAAAACTGATTGGCTAGTTATTTTGAGACCATAGTAGTTTTGATCTCACCTTTAAACATCAAATAGTTTTTACGAATAAAAATTTTTTCAACCAACAAGTCAACTCATTTAGCTATGCATTCATTTTTCTTATAGCTCTAGTACAACCACAAAACTGATTGGCTAGTTATTTTGTGACCATAGTAGTTTTGATCTCACCTTTAAACATCAAATAGTTTTTACGAATAATAAATTTTTTCAACCAACAAGTCAACTCATTTAGCTATGCATTCATTTTTCTTATAGCTCTAGTACAACCACACTAGTTGAAGGGTCTTATGGACCGATCAATTAGTTTTAACTTATTTTACCATATTTATTTATTAGTTATTAATATTTCAATGAGACTTATATCTTAACTTTTCTTTTATATTTTGACATTAAATCATGATCTTATCCATACATATTTGGAACAAAGGAAAAATTAAATGGTGAATATTATAGTGTGTCTTAGATGTATTGTTTGGTCAAGTTTGTTGTTATCTCTAAACAACCAATTTGGTAACCTATATTCTGTGAGTTTTGATTTGTGATATCACTTAATAATTACTATTAATAGGAATTAAGATTTCATATAAGAATTTTTCTCTAACTCTTAATGTAGTTAACTAAGAGTTAGTGGGTGTGTTATTGTATGTTGTTATCTTTCAACTTAGTACCTATTTTCTTCTCTACTATTTGTGGTCAGTAGGGGATATGCACATATTATTGAGGTGTAGGATAATATGGTGGCAATCCAACATGGCATTGGTATTCAAGTAAGGTGGGTGAGGTATCTTTGTACATGTCCCCTAACACTTTGTATGTCCTTCACTTAGGTGGGTGTGGTATCCCAACTTTGTGTAGCGCTTGTGATAGATGAATTCAAGGTATAATGGGTGAGGTATCCCAGTATAACCCCCTTTGGTATTTATACCACATACGATGGGCATGGTATCACCATAGAAAAGACTCCTCAATGTATTATGACCACATATGGTGGGTATAGTATCCCATTGTGTGTTATACTGCCATTACTTTTGTTCATGGTTGGTAACTTGGTTTGGATAAATGGAATATCTTAATAATTATAAAGTATGTGGTCATTAAATAAAGGATTATTAATATAGTTTATGTTATGTGAGCTTCATGCATGATCCGAGTTATTTTTTCTTCCTAAATTCTTATGCTAGCATGCCTTATAATATGATAATCATGATTTTAAGTTATATTATCTAATTATGTTTATATAGTGCTACTATGGGACTTCAATGTGGATCATAAGCCCTTACCATGTTTTATGTAGTTTATTTTAACAATACTTCACCATATTGATACTACATTTATGTGGTCATCGTGATGGTCCAAGTTCTAATTTAGTAAGCTGAGGATGACTTGTAAGGTATGATTCTTAGCTAGAGTTTGTTGAGGATGATGACGTGGCTCAGTAGCATACTATTTCTTGGAGACTGAGAGTTATTTTATACTTTAGTTAAAATTTAGGCTTAACTAGTTTAGATTGTTTTGCTTCTTTTTAGTTATTTAAACTCTTAGTTTTGATTCATGTATTTGGATTTTGTAATTCAATTTCCCCTTTTATACCATTCAAATACTTGTTATTATATTTTTATATTGTATCCCATGAATTTTTTTGTTCATCATTCCATTTTTTCCTTACATCATATGTTACATGATTATCATACCTCTTCGATGGTTGATGTGACACTGATATCCCCCAATTTTGTTTTTAATATGTTTCCTTATACTCTTTGAAACAAAATATTTTTATTCAAAATTTGGAGGTGTTATAAATTACCTCACACAAATACCTATAACTTAGACCCTCCTCCAACTTTCAAAATCTTCATGCCACTTCAATCCCTTTATTTAATTCCATATCTTATAACCTCAATTTTCTTTACTCCTGTAAATTGGACCTATAAAATTATTAAGCATGGGAATAGAGAAAATTCATTTGTTTGTTAGCATGAAGACTAGGAACTCAACACATGCCCTCTACCAATACAGCGAAGATGAGTACTTGATTCAATAGGGAATTATCTTCTCGATGAGGGTAGGTTGTGGTTTACTTAATGTAATACCCCAAAAATTTTAAACCTATAATTTAATAAATAACCCTCATTGGGATAATTTATAATTTAAAATTATTTAATTTAATTGTTTTGTGGATTTTTGAGTATATAAAAATGGATATGAATATTTAATAAATTAAAATAAATATTTTATTATTTTATCATACTCATTTTATTTAAATAATTTTCCAAACCAATCTTTTAATAAAATTACCCTTTTTAAACCAATATATTAAATTATAATAAAAGAAATTATCTATCAAAAATATTAAATGCTATTATTTCATAAATTATTTTATTTTATTTTCCCCCTTTTCCTTTTTTGTTTCTCATTTTTCTTCTTCTTTTTCTTTTCCTCCTTTTCCCTTTTTCTTCCTTCCTTCTTCCTTCAGTCCACCGGCCTTATTCTTTCTTGTGGTGGGCTGCTGGCCCATCTCCTCTCCCACATGACCAGCCCCGCCTGTCTTTCCCCTTTCTTTTCTTTCTTTTCTTTCCCCCTTGGTTGGGCTAGCCCAGCCTCTTTTTTTCTCCCCTCTCCCTCGTGTGCATGGCCCAACTCGATTCCCTTTCTTTCTCCCTACCTTCCCGGCTTGCCTCTCCTTTCCTTTTCTTCTTTTTCTTCTTTCCTCCTTCCTTCTCTTTTGACTATCATATGCCATGCCTCCTACAACCTACAACAACCACCTTTACACATACCATGGCAGCCAGGATGCCCTACTCTCACTCTCCCCCCTCTCCCCTATCCTTTTCCTTCCATTTTTAGCCACACTCGAGCCTATAACCCTCCCCCGAATACCTTTCATTTTCCTTCTCCTTCTCTTTGCAACCTGCCACCCTACCACCTACAACCACAGCCACCCCGCCGGCCCCCTACCTTCTCTCCCGTCCCTCTTATTTTTATTCTCTTCTCCTACTCATTTTTGACCCACCTCGAGCTCCCTCACCTCCCTATAGAGCCCTCTCTGATTTCTTTCTTTCCTTATTGCCTTCTCCCTTATTTTTCTCCGCCACCCTTAACCACTTCCTTTGCAGCCTAGCCAACCACCGCAAACACCTCCCTAACACCTCATCAACCTCCTTGCACCACTTCATCACCCCCACTTGCCCATGAAACCACCTTTCTCCTCCCTTCCTTTTTCTTCCCCCTTCTTGGCCTCCACCTTGCATCCCCACCCTGCGCTACCATTCCACCTCCTCCGCTGCCTCCACAACCACCAATCTACTCCCTAACACCTCCTCCTCTACCACCCTACATCCTCCCTTTGGCCAAAAATCCACCAACAACCCCTCCTTTCTCTTTTTTCCCTTCCTTCTTCTCCTCCTCCATCCTTACATACACTTTCCCAGCCCTACAACCATGTCACCGCTGCCCTGAGCCACCGATTACTAAATCCCAACCACCACCTACACCCCTACTCCTTCCCTACACCCAACCACTACCTTAACTCCCCTCCACAAGCTCTCCACCTCACCACCAAAACCCCAACCCGAGCCACCCCTTCCCTTCTCCCCACTTCCCCTCTTCGACCCCCTTCTTCCCCACCCTCTACATAGAGCTCATGCTACTTATGCAGCGTGATTCTGTTACCCTTATTTAATAACTTTAGCTTATTTTTAAGGTATAACAATGGTTAATATTAGTATGTACTTAATTAAGTTTTAATTAAAATTTATTCCTTTGATTTTCTACGTTTAATATGATAAATGTTGATATTATTTTTAGGTATTGATTTTTACTAATCAAAGCTCAAACCTTTAACTGGGAAACCGGTAAGGTTTAATTTTTTCCTGGAAATAAGGTAACCATTATACCCTACTAAAATGCGTGGATATACATATGCTAGTACATTAGGATTTTTCATATGATTTATATGCATGATGTATGTTGTTAAGTATAATGTGTTTAGTGACATATGTTGGTTGATGAAAAGAAAAACATGTTAATTCATGTGTCATGTGCAGAAATAATACTTATGGAAGGAGCCTTGTCATTATTGATAATTTTAAATATATATGTGTGTGTGTGTGTGTGTGTGTGTGTGTGTGTGTGTGTATGCTAATGTGACCATTTGTTGCATAAATAATGTTAATATGAGACATAGGGATATTTTGGTAAATTTGCTTGCGCAAAAGGTATGGCCTAAATAAGTGTGTGGGGTAGGCGCTAATGTGCATTAATGATAAATAACAATAGTTGGTGGTGTTGGATGGTGTGTATGGAGCATGTATATTAATATTTTATCTAGTGAGGGTATATTAGTAAAATTTATATAATAAGGGGAAAATAGTAATTTATAAGAGTAAAGAGGGTAAAATGGTAAATGGACAAGTAAAGAGGGTATTTTAATAATTCTACATGGAAAAGGGGATAGCTTGGTAATTTTTGTGAGTAAGAAAGTATTTTGGTAAATTAATAAAAACGAAGGGTATTTTGGTAATTTTGAAAAGTAAAGGGAGTAAAATGGTGATTTAATAAAGAAGAAGGGTATTTTGGTTATTTGCATAAAATAAGGGTATTCTAGTAATTTGGCATAAAAGGAAGGGCATTTTGGTAATTCTATAAATTAAAGGGGTAAAATGGTGATTTAATAAAGCAGAAGATTATTTTAGTAATTTGACATAAAGGAAGGGCATTTTGGTAATTTTGTAAAGTAAAGGATAAAATAGTGATTTAATAAAAGGAGAAGGTTATTTTAGTAAATTAGCATCAAGGAAGGGTAACTTGGTAATTTAACCAACCAAAGGGGTAATTTGGTAATTTTAATTAAAAGAAGGGCAATTTGGTAATTCAACCAACTAAAAGGGTAATTTGGTAATTTTAATAAGTAAGAGGGACAATTTGGTACTTTAACCAACTAAAAGGGTAATTTGGTAATTTTAATAAATAAGGACAATTTGGTAATTTGACCAACTAAAAGGCAACTTGGTAAATTTAATAAGTATGACAGGAAATTTCATAATTTAACTAACCAAATGGGCAATCTGGTAAGTGTAACAAGTATGAAGGGTGACTTGGTAACTTAATAAGCCTAAGGGGCAATTTGGTAATTTAAATAAGTATAAAGGGTAATACGCTAATTTAACTAATTGGAAGGGTAAATTGGTAACTTAATAAGTATGATGGGTAAAGTTAGTGATTTAATAAGTACGGAGGATATTTTGGTAGCTTAACAAATACAAGGGGTAATCTAGTAATTATGCAAACATGAAGGGTAATATGGTAATTTGACAACTAAAAAGGGGTGACTTGGTAATTTTACAAACAAGGGGTATTTTAGTAAATTTGTAAGGATGATGGAGGTAAAGTGGTAGCATGTATATAACTTGTCAATGGATTAAATTAGTGTCCTTGATAATGCATAAGTAATATTGAATAATAAGATAAGAGTAACTGATAAGTCAGGGGGTGTCACAAGAGATTATCACAAGAACATGGTATAACTTAAGATTGGATGGATAATTAAAGGTATGATATGGTATTTATCTCACAATCATGCAAGAGGTGCCTGGTTTGTAATTATACATGGAAATGTGTGTTAGATATGTTCGAAGTACGTGCTAGGGTTTTATGTATGGCATGATCCTTGATATAGAATGATTGATTTTATGACCAGTATATCTCTTTGTCTCTAGATTCGTGACCTTTTTCCTTTCCTCGAATTAATTAAATGGACCTGTTGAAAAAGACATCAGTAAAGTACTAATTACGTAAAGTGAAAGATTATTGAGTCGGGCTTAGACCAGTCCACTGGTAAATAATAGTGGGCCCTAGAGACCGGTCCATCGACGAATAATAGTAAATAGGTGCATTCTATCCTAAAATGCTTTTTGGTCCACTAGCTATAGTACTGGGGCGTCCCGAGCTCAATAAACCAAACATTAGATATTGATAAAGTATGGGAAGACACTAATCACTTATAGTGGAATACTACGTGAGTCGGGTCTAGACCTGTCCACTAGCGAATAATAGTGCCTAGGTGTAGAGTGCCTTAGGGACCGATCCCTTGGTGAATAATAGTGGTCAGATGCGTTCTGTCCTGAAGTATATTTCGGTATACCGGCTATAATAGTGGGGTTCTTGCATTCATATGGATATAATTTGAGAGATGATGATTGAATCATGATTAATTAACGGCTTAAGACCAAAAGTAATGATTTCATCATTATGATCTATTATTATAATATAGTTTAGTCTTGGTGCCTATCTCCCTATTAGTATGTGATGGCAATGCTAAATAAATGGATCTTGCGCTATGCAATTCTTATTGTATGAGGCGTTTCACTCGATGTTATCATTTAATTTTCTTATGGTTATCTCTGTGCCTGCACATGTTATCGTTATATATCATTATGTATTATATATTGCATGCGAGCCTTGTATTTCGGTTTGGTATAAAGGATTACTCAATATTATAGTACTAAATAGTTCCATTTGTGGACCACTGCCTATTCAATGGGCAGTGTCGCTTGTAGGACTATTGCAGGTGCTATTCAAGTGGATATCGGGTACGAGCGTAAGGAATATCTGGAAAACTTTTAGGGTTTTTCTTCCACCTTTTTAATTCCTTGGTAAATGATATTTATTCTTGTAACCACTATTGGTAGATTTTATTCTTGTAACGAATTTATTGCGCTACTCTAACTTAAATAAAGTTTGAGTTTGAGCAAATTGTATTTTTTTTCTTTTAGTTTTAGCACTTGGTATTAGAACGGTAAGAGAAAACTGGTCTGGTACTAAGTGTAGTGGTAATATTTTTAAAATTTACGGTTTTTCCTTCCACAGAATTTTTAATAAAATAAAAATTTTCAATAGCGAATTTTAGGAGTGTTACACTTATTTTGAGGGAAAGATTGATAAGTGCAAAAAAAAAAGTCTCAAGTTGATATATAAGAGTAAATTAGACCAATATAATTCTAGCATGATAATCCTCCTATCAACAATTTGTTTTAGGATGAAACCTCACTTGGACTTATATATGAATATGGTATTGGTTTCTTCTTTATTAGTTTTAGATTAAGCTCGATTGTATTTCCAAAAAAATTTAATTTTACTATTCCTCAAAGGATAATAAATATCCAACACAACAAGGCACTCAACCAAACCCAATCTCCTTGATCACTAAGGATCATCAACATGAGCTAGCCATTAAGGCTTAGGTTAGGCATAAGCCAAAACCCATCTCAACTAATTAAAAAAAAACCCATTAAATCAAATTTCAATTCAATTTTTTTACTTCATAAAGGACAACTATAAAGTTAACTACAAGCTAACTCAAAAGTCAACACTAATGTTGATAAGAAGCCAACAAAATACAAGGTAATACCACATAATTAACATACATAAATTAAGGCTAGCTCTTAGTTAACCCTTAGGCTCAATCATAAGAAAAACAATGAAACTAACCTAAGTGACTAATTGATTAGTCCCACATACCAAATGACTAGTTAGGGAATAGTAATAAAAAACAAAGGAATTAAAATAGAAAAAATAGTTGGTTATTTTGGGAATACTTGTGGATTGGTAACAAGTTAACTAATTTATTCCGTAACAAGTGGACTGGTACAAGATGAAAGAAAATGAAATAAATCACAAACTCAAAAAGTGATTCAAGGAACCATTTCATTATTAGGATGATTTAACTAATATATCTCGTAACCAATTGACTGGTATAAGTACAAACAAAAAAAGAAAATAATTTAATTAATTAACTAGATGGTCAGAACTAGTTCACTAGTGGATGAGTTGATTGGTTTTCATCCAACCAAATGACTAACCTACCTATTTAAAACACTTAAAAAAACATGTAATTCATACTAATGTAAATTCTAACATATCCATAAAATCATTCTTTGAATTCTAATCAACCATCATGCCTCAAAATACATCAAAATGGTAAAACATGCTATCAAACACTAATATATCATGCATAAGACTAATGATCATACTGAACGCACACATTCAACCATAAATAACTAAATACTTAGTAGTTATAAATGAAACATGCTCTCATATACATTTTGAAAGGTACAAACACTCATTCATACCCATTTTTCATGTTCTTGAATAGAATCACACTAAAACACAATTTTACTACAAATAAACCTAGCATGATTAATATGATTAAGAAAACTAACATCTCCACACATATTCTACCATCTAAAGAGTTAACTTGGATTAACCTAGATTCAAAGATAAATTAAACACATAATATATATATATATTTCCAAGGTAACCTGGAGAGCCACCCAAGTTACCTTCAATTATAATAATTATAGAGATTATTAAAGGAGCATAATAACAACCATAGATAATAAAAATATTAAATTTCAAGGAGAGAAAAGGGGAGGCTATCCTTAAATAATTAAGAGGGGTAAAAGTGGGAAGAAGAAGGTGAAAACTTCACAAATTCACCATAATTCTCACCTCCCTTATTTATTTATAAATAACTAAGGCTAGATAAAGAATTCGAGAAGGAAAAAAAAAGAACTAAGAAGGAAAAGAGAAGGAGAGGCACCAATTTTTTGGCACCAAGAGTAAAAGAGAAAAAGAATACCAATTAATACCCAAACAAGGAAGGAGAAAGATGGGAGGAAAATAATGAAATGCTAAAGGGCTGTAAGACATATGAAACAAAAAAATATAAGGGAATAATAAGGTAATAGGAGTAAAAGATATAATGGTTAAATAGTGGGAGGCTTGGGGCAAAATTGATGTGGATCTTCAAAGTCTAAGAGATGATTTGAAGGTTTGGAAGGAAGTGTGGTTCGATGGGTTGAAGATTAAGGAGAGGAATGTGAACATTCAAGTAAGATTCAACCAAGACTATAAATATTTAAATAATATTTAACAATAATGGATCTATGAATGTTTCTCCAATAACACATTTAAAGGATTTAACTAAGGTTACTCCAAGTAATCTTAGGAAAATTTTCGATCAAAGAGAGAGATAATCAATTATTAACTTGTTATTTTATCCAAAGGTTTCAATTATTCTTCTTCTCTTGTTACAAGAGTGTTCATATATGTATATATATAGGTAGCTATACTTTGCTAAGTAAAACAATATGATATCCAAGCTAATTCACACATGGGTAACTAGTGCATTAACCTGTAATACCACCATATTACTAACCTATATAATATATGAACCAAAAAAAATTATTGCATACAAACATAGCTAATTATTGCATGGAAAAAAACTAAAAAAAGTCTTAATTTAAATAAAAATGATAAGTGGGTCTTCTTTGACTTGAAAGTTTGACTTCCATGCATAATATCTCATTTGACTTGTAAAAATTTGTAACATAAGAAACAATCTTAATTATGTTAACTTTTTGAATCTTCTCTTTTAAAGTATGTGACATACCTGCGAGAATCACTTATAATATACTTATTATGGTTAGTCAAAGTTATATCATCAAAGACATATATGGTCTTAGGCTCCATTATTTATAATGCCAAATCTTTATTTTTATGATAATCCTTAGACGACCTGCATCATTCTACCCAACTTGAAAAATAACCAACATTAAATTTCCTTAAAATACCACCATAAGATTCTTGAAGTTCAAGTTCATTAGCACTTTATCAAAATTTTCTAAGTATTTTGAATGGTATATATGCTTTTGGCGTAAGTTTATGTTTTCTTATATTAGAAATTCTTTCTTTACGCAAATGTAAACAAACTAAATCACCAAGAGAAAATACCTATGGAGTGTAATGCTTATTAACTTGTTTTTGATACCTTTCATTGGCTCGTTCAATATTTTCTTTGATTTGTTGATGAAGCTTTTGAAGGAATTCAACTCATTCCTTTGGTTCATAATTTTTAAACTCACATTTTTTCAAGGGTGTCATGTTAATTAATACATACGGATTTTCCCCATACACAATCTCGAATAGGCTTGAGGGAGTAGTACTTGAAGGAATTCGATTGTAAGCAAATTCTACATAAGCTAACTTAATATCTCAATCTTTAGTACTTTTACTTACCAATCCTCTTAAAAAAGTGCTAAGAGTATGGTTTGTAACTTTAGTCTGTTCAATGGTTTGTGGATGATGTGGAGTACTAAATGACAACTTGGTTCCTAACATGTGCCATAATGTCTTACATATGTAGCTAAAAAACTTGACATCTCTATTCGAAATAATACTTTTAGGGATGCCATGTAGTCTCACAATTTCTTTGAAATATAAATGTAACACCCCAAAGTTCACTATTTTTTTTAAAAACGGAAGTAATTAAAATACTTAATTTAAAACCCGTGAATTCTGGAGATGTTACTGCCACACTTGTACCAAACCAGTCCTCTCTGACCGTTTCAGTACCAAGTGCTAAGGCTAAGAAAATATTTACATTGAACTCAACCAACAGTTCATAAAAAAACTCGAAAGATTATACGTTAAAAATCAGAGTACGCATAAACGTTTATGAACCATAATAGAATAGAAATCAGAGTATGAAATCAAAGAGGATAAATACTCAATACAAGGTAATAAATCAAAGAGGATAACTCCAATACAAAAGAAATAATAAAAGGAAATAGAATCGCATAAAGATTGAAATATGGCCACAACTCTTCGAACTTTGAGCCAAAACAAGCTCAACACACAGCCTCGACTGATGTCTCGCCCACCTGCACAAAGTCAGAAGGGCATACTACTCATGGGAATGAGTAGCACCCATGAAAAGGGTGATCAGTACGCTACGTACCGAGTAAGGTAACCGACCACTAAGGCCAATATATAATAGCACATAAAGTATGCAGAATAATAATAAAGCATAAGACTAACATGATAACATAATGCATATGACTATTCAGGAAAAAGTATAAAGGCCCAATTATAGTCCGGATTCATTGCTTAATTTATCTTTGATCAGGAATCGTTTCACACCATGCTTTTTATAAAATCCGTGTGAGTACGGAAGCCCCCACTATTATAGCCAGTGGACCAGAAACACATAGGGTATCATACCCTAACCACTATTATAGCCGGTGGACCGGAAACACATAGGACTACGCGTCCTAACCACTATTCCTAACCGGTGGATCAGTTGGCCCCGGCTCACATGGTGTTCCACTGTAAGTAATAAGTATCTTTTAGGTGCTTTAGCAAAATTCTGGTTTGTGATGGTTGAGCTCGGGAACCCCCACTATTATAGCCGGTGGACCAAAAACGCATAGGTACAAAACCTGACCACTATTATAGCCGGTGGATCGGAAATACATAGGGCATCATGCCCTAACCACTATTCCTAAATGGTGGATCGGTTGGTCCCGTCTCAACGATCTTCCACTTTACGTAATTAATATCTTAAGTATCTTATTCAAAAGCTTTCACCATGGACATGCAAAAATCATTCTCTTTATACTTCACACATCACAAATCATAAAATTTCACCATCATAATTACATTTAAATCACCAAATACACATGATACAACAAAAACCCTAAGCAGCCATACTAAACCCTAATTAACCACAACAGACCATAGTTCGGTCTCCTACGAACCCTTATATAATCTGCACCTATTATTTTTCATCTAAAAGGTTCAAACACCCAAATAACACTTACATTACCTTTCTTACATCCCAAATCAACCTTTCATACGTAAATTTCACTTCCATGCAAACTTTACACATCCCATGCAACCTCTCGAACTTTTCATACAAACCCTAAATCCCATGTAATCATTAACTCCCATGCAAAACCCTAACTCCACCATGCAAACCCTAATACCTCCATACAACCATAAATACCACAATACAACTATTAGTACCACCATGCAAACCCTAATATCACTATACAACCATTAATACCACCATGCAAACCCTAATACCACCATACGACCATTAATACCACCATGCAACCCTAATACCACCATACAATGATTAATACCACCATGCAACCATTAATACCACTATACAAACCCTAATACCACCATCTATACCCTAATACCACCATACGACCATTAATACCACCATGCAATCCTAATACCACCATACAACCATTAATACCACCATGCAAACCCTAGATTCCGTCATACAAAACCCTAAATTCAATCCACATAAAACCAAAGATCCATCCATACCAAACCCTAGATTCAAACCATAGAAAACCCAAAGATTTGTACATATAATACAATTGATTAGATTCTCCCATTCATAACCACAAATTAGATTATCCCATACAAGACCATAAGTTAGATTCTTCCACATAAAATCATAAATTAGAATCTCCCATATAAACCATAAATTAGATTGTCCCATATAACATCATATATTACATTATCCCATACAAAATCATCCAAACCATAAATTACATTCTCTCATACAAAACCATAAATTAAACTCTCCCACACAAAATCATAAAAATCATAAATCTGATTCTCCCACACGAAACCCTAAAATTCTCCATTTTATTCTTTCACTCATGAATCATTAAAATAATTAGGTCAACTCATCTCCCTTGATCAACCTCTTTCCCCACTCCCCTTTTTCATCCTTTCCCCCACACAACCACATCAACATCCTCACATGCATATCTTACGGGGTCACAACACATATCATCATACATAAATAATACACATGCCATACAAAAACATACTTCAACTCCACATCATACCATATACGGCATAAATAATAATGATAAACATATGATACATAGCATGCGATGCACATAATGCATATAAACACACAAAAGGCCTTAGTAACACCCTTACCTAAAACGACACAAGTCTTGGAGCACGCTCCTACGCCTCTATAGGGCTTTGACTGGTCTCACCTTAGGTTGGCGGGGATAGGTGGCACTGGCGGTGGTGCACAGAGGCGGCGGCGGTGGACGAAAAAAGAGAAGAAAGAGGGGCAAGTTAAATGCTGGGAAAAGGAGAGGCAAAATGGAGGTGGGATATGGGGTGTTTATGGTTGCAAAGAAGGAGAGGAATAGAATGATGGTGGTGCCGCAACCAAAGGTGGCAGCGCACGGCGACGACGGTGGTGGCCGAATGGGGAAGAAGAGGAGAAAGAGAGGAGGAGAGGGAGAAAGAGGAAAAGAAAGGTAGAGGAAGATAGGGGAGGGTCTGCAGAAGAGAATGGGAGGAGAACTAATCGGCGGAAGCGGCGGAAGAGGTGGGTAATGGTGGCACAAAGGGTGGCGGAGGTGGAAAAATAGGTTGGTCGAGAGAAGAACTTCGCACGGCCGGAATGGCTCGTGCAAGAATAATCGAGGGAGAAGGGAGACGTAGTTACTTAGAGGGAAAAGTAAGGAAGAGTTTGGTGGCTAGAACGGGCGGTGAAGTTAGCCGGAGGCGGCAAACGACGCATCTAAAGGAGTGGCGGAAAATTCTGGGTAGGTGACAAAAGCTCGATACAGGGCTATTATGGGGGGTATTTATAGGCTTAGAAGGGAGTTTAGGGTTCTATAGGTCGGCGTGGGAGTAAGGAAAGTAGGGTTAGGGTCACCGATGGCGAGGTTGGCCGGTGGCAGAAATTTTTTGGGGAGGGATACGCGTAGGGAAAAAGGGGGGAAAATCGTGCGAGAAGAGGGGGCGTTGGTTTGGAGAAAATGTCGAAGAGTCAATAGGGGAGAGAGAGGATCAAAACGGCCGGTCAACGTCGGCAAAAAACCAGGGCACAAGGGCGGCGGAAATGGCGTAGGTCGGCGGTGACGGGGCTGGGCAGGTGCAAAGGAATAAGAAGAAGAAAGGAAAGGCTGGACCAAGCGGTCCAAGGAAGAAAGAAAAGAAAGAAAAAGAAGGAGATCGGGCGGTCTGGGCACGGTCATTAAAACGGGGCAATAAAACGCAATGTCCAGGGGGAATAAAAGAAAAATGCGACGCGGCGTGGGAGAAGGAAGGAGACGCCGCGCGGGTTGGACTAAGCTGCGACGAGGGAAGGAGGGAGGGGAGGAAACTGGGCTGCGGGCTGGCCTAGACGGGAAAAAGAGGATAGGAAAAAGAAAAAGAAGAAAAGAAAGAAAAAGAAAGGAAAAAGGAAGAAAGAAAAGGAAAAAAGGAAAAAAAGGAAAAGATAAAAATAATTAGGTTGGGTATTTATATTAATTAAAATATTTGGAATATTTAAAAATAATAATATTTAATAAAATAATATTTAAATCCCTTTTTAGGCTAAAATAGGATTTTTCATAATTTCCATTTTAATTAGCAAAACACCCTAATTTTCTTCAATTAAATTATTTATGAAATTAATATTAATTTGAAACTATTTTGTACTTCTTATTTTAAATAAAATAATTTATTTAATAAATTTCCAAAATAAAATCTTTAATTAGTTAAAATACCAAAATTTCTCCAAATTAAAATACTTGTTAATTTCTTCTTAATTTTCCCTAACTAATTCCCTTTTATTTTAATAAAAATAAATTATTTAATTAATTTTCATAATAAAATCTTATTTAATAATAAGTAATAAAATTTGAATTTTAGAGGCATTTCAATAAATCAGCAACATATGTAGCATTATTAGTTTTATTGCATAGAAAAAAATGATACATTTTAGGAAATCTATCTACCACAACCATAATAGAATCTTAAACTCATTGTGTTCTAGGCAAAGCTATGATAAAGTCCATATTAACTCCTTCCCATGGTTGACTAGGCATAGGTAATTGTGTATATGAACCTTTGTGAAATAAACTTTTCCTCTTACAAGTAACATATTAGTTTATTATGAGTTGTGCACCTTTTATCACGCAAACCAATATAAATTATCTTGTAATATTTTTAATGTTTTTTGAGTACTAAAATGTCCCGCTAAAGCTCCTTCATATGCTTCTTTGATAAGTAAATATCTTTTACTTAATGTTGGTACACAAAGTCTATTAAGTTTAAATAAAAATCCATCTTGTAATGAATAATTTCCATGAAATCCATTTTTCTATATTATATAAATTCATCTCTAAAGTCTTCATGTTTAGGATTTAATTCTTTTAACATTTTAAAACCTAGCAATTTATCCTCTAATATATCAAGTAATGTAGATATTCGTGAAAGAGCATCAGCTACTACATTTTCTTTTAAATTTAAGTGTTTCTCGAAGAACATAAAGGATTGTAAGAAGTTTATCCACTTTGCACGTCTAGGACTAAATATTTTTTAACCATGTAAATATTTCAAACTCTCATGATTAGAATGTAATACAAAAGGTTTATGCCTCAATGTCTCTAAGCTATGTAGGATGGCAAATAATTATTTGTCATATGTCAAATTCTTTAATTTAGCTCCGTTTAATTTTTCACTAAAGTTTGCAATAGGTATTTTTTTTCTTACAAAAGAAATCCTCCTATACCTACCCATCTAGCATCAAAAGTTACCTAAAAATTAAGTTAAAATTAGGATTAGATAACACAAAAGCATTACCTAATTAAATTCCCCTTTTTTCATGATTTTGGTAATGGGTGAAGTTATAGTGGAGAAATTCTTAATAAATCCCTTATAAAGACTAGCTAACCTTTAAAACTTCTTACTTGGTGAACATCTTTAGGAATATGCTACTTTTTAATAGTTTGTATCTTAATAGGATCAAATTTAATACCTTCTCAACTTATAATATAATCAAGAAAAACTATACTTGGAAGCATAAATTCACATTTTTCCAAATTTCATATAGTTTAGTTTCCCTTACTTTATTAAATAGTTTCCTTAGATGCACAAGATGATCATGTTCATTCTTAATATATACAAGTATTTTATCTAAATAAATGATAATGAAGTTACCTAGGAAAGAAAAAAAATTCATTCATTAGTCTCATGAAAGAACTAGGTTTATTACACAAACCAAAAGGCATAATAATCCATTCATAAAGATCATATTTAGTTTTAAATGTTGTTTCCCACTCATCTTCTTCCCTAATTCTCATTTTATGATAACCACTTATTAGGTCAATTTTAGAAAAATCATATGCACCACAAAGTTCATCAAGCATGTCATCAAGTCTAGGCATAGAAAATCTATATTTTATAGTTATATTATTTATGTCTCTAGAATCATTCACATGCACCTAGTGTGATCATTTTTAGGAACTAGCAAATCAGGTACACAATAGGGAATCATAATTTATTTTAGATAAACTTTATCTACTAGTTCTTGTATTTTTCTTTTTAATTCATTATATTCTTCTTTATTACATCTATAAGTAAGTTTATTAGGTAATGGAATTCAAGGAATTAAATCTATAGCATATTCTATACCTCTAAAGGCAGTAGTCAAAGAGGCAAGTCATCATGAAATAAATCATTATATTCATCAAGTAATCTAGGAAGGTTTGAATTGTTAGAATTTTTCCCTAAATTGAGATTATTTTACTACTAAAGTATAGCAAAAACTTTAATTATCAATGCAATTAATCATATCTTTTTCATGTAAGAATAAACTATTATTAGTCTCAACAAGTTGCATATTATCACATTAAGATGGTTTTAATTTATATTTCCATTTACCTTTAAGCATGATGTATTCATTAGTCCCACCATCATGAATTGTAATTCTACCATATTGCCACGGTCTTCCTAGTAAAATACCACAAGCATCTATAAGTAACACATCACATATTTTATGCTTATGCTATATAATTAGGCATACATGCTCTATCATGGTCATATAATGCATCCAAATCCTAAACCATACACAAATCATCATGCTCATCAACATAATACATCATTATAGATAACATCATATAATCTACTAAGTATATTATTCAAAATATTACTAGGGCTTCTATCATCCATTCATATAGTTTCCTATTGAGTCCATTTTTTTTGACTTAATAAATCAGATCATTTATTTAAAAGCTATTATCTTACTTCCTATTTTTTTCCTTTTTATTTTTTCTCTTTATCTAAATTCTTAATCTAGATTCTTATCAAGTGATGGATTGTGCACCACCCTATGGTCTCATATACCACTAATGTCTATCCAAATAAATGAAATAATGTCCAATTGAGGCCAAGTAACCACCAATGAATATAAAGTCCGGTCGAAGCTAAATAACTATTAATGGAAATAAGGTCTAGGGTGATACTAAAATCCTCCTAAGTGACCAGACCCTTTAGTATCGATACCCCCTATTACATCATCGGTGTATAGAGTAGGTAAGGCACTAGGATCTACAAAGATCTCGCTAGAAGGCATAGCTCTAAGGGAAAAGTAGAGAAAAATTCTCTAAAGTGAAAATCAAATTCCTCCTCAATCTAAACCTCTCTTGTTTAATGATAAAATAAAAAGGAGATAGAGAAAGGATCAAAAGAGTGGAAATTACTCAAAAGTAAGTTCAAAGTGGAGAGGAAAGAACATAGGTGCTAGAGAGTTATGATTTTTTCAGAGGTTGAAAAAAACTAAAAAGAATAGGTGATGAAGGTTATTTATAGCTAATGAATTAGTTCAAGGATGAATGGGGCTATGAAATAGATCAAAATTCCTTACATTACAATTCAAATTCAAGCTTAATGGGCAGATTTTGTTAAAGATAGGTTGACCTCCATTCTAGAATTGAAAAGGTGATTTTATAGGGAATACATGTTGAATTAGCCTGGAAAATATCAAACACAAGAAGGATAATAAAATATTGGCATGGGGGAATCTCCTAGCAAAGTAGAGATATTATAGGAATCAAAGTAATGATTCTAGAGGTTTACAGAGGACAAAGGTGAAAGAAGACATGGGTGAGGTCATCCTCTCTCAATTCTACAAATTGAGCCCTTGAATTAGTTTGAGGTAGTAGCTAAAGATAAATACATAATGAAAAGGGTTAAGAATCTATAAATAATATATTAGAGTGGGATTATAAAAGTTTCATTTTAGTATAATTTTTTTTATATAAAAATTAGGATTTGAAAATATACTAAGTCTGACTAACTAGTCTATCGATTTGTCCTACCAGTCGATTGTTTTATCAACCAATCAAATAGTTCCCTAAGCCCAAAGATCAGTTCGATAAAAAAAATTAGTTGAAATGAATAACCATTCCATTAATTCATAGAACTAATCAATCAGTCCATACGAAAGCTTATTTATTTAATATTCCAAGCTTTATTCAAATCCATCTTTTCCTCAAACCCAATTATAGTTCCGAAATTAAAATCAAACATTATCAACTTTTAATAAACACAATAAATTTCCATTCAACAAATTTCACAGAAATATGTGGTATTACACCAAACTCCTTGTCAGCTTAGATATTTTTACTAATTATCGTAAGAAACCCTTAATTGTTAAGTAAATTAATTCTTACTTTTCTACTTTCATACACTTTCTAACTTAGCATCTGTTCTCCATTATTTCGTATAACCAACTCCTCCACCTTTTAGCATTCCTTTCTCACTAACATTTAGTGGCCTTTATGGCTCTTATCCTCTATTTTCAAAGTTTAAATCCTTACCATCATTTGAAGATAAGTTATTTACCATTTTTCCTTGAACACATTCTCCTTTGCTGAAGTTTTAAGGATTAGTTTCCCAAATATATTATATGGTTGTTCTAGGTTTAGTCTTGATTATTTTATTAAATTTTAAAGCTTGGGATTAAAGCTAAACCTCCCAAACCCTTAGCAAATATAATTGATATGTATTATGTGCCTTTTATTCAATTTAGCTATAATTTTGGTGATTGGGTGGTTCAGAATTTTGCCTTAATTTTTAATCACTATTTTTTGGTTAATTCATCATTACCATAATATTAATCTATATTTTTGGATGAACTTTGATTTTAATCATACTTAGATCTAATTATGTTTGTATGCTCTAAAGTATGCTTAAAGATATGATGATTTTAGGTTTCACATGAATGTTTTGAGTATTATTGAGAGGATTGAAGTGTTATTAATGATTTTATGATATTTTCTTAATTTATTGGTACCATGAATATCATTGTAATTTGTATAGGAACTTTGATATATACTTAGAAAAAAGATCATGATTGAGAGTCTTTAAATTTGGTTTAAATTTTAAATGTTCTAAGCATGTTATTGAAGTCTTCAAGATGTTCTTGAGATAAATACCATCTAATTACCCTACGTAAGGTTTAACTTATTTTTAATCATTTTTTGGGATAATTAATTGCGAAATTACATATTTAAAGATATAAAGACTTTTACATTATTAAGAGTTAAAGGCTGACCATTAAATTTGTCACATATAAATAGTAATCGAGTGTGAATAGTAATTTATAATAATGGAATATTTATGGTTTTTTATTTAAGTTTTTTGGTATAAAATGAAAATTTCCATCACTCACAAATAGTATTTAATATGAATTCCAATAATAAAATATTTTTGATTTTCTTATTTAATTTTCTAGGTATAAAATGACATTTCCTATCATTTATGAATAATATTTTGGGTGAAAAGTATAATTTAGGAAAAGTTAACATTTGACCTATTTTGGTGTGTTCAATTTTTTTCCACCATCCATATGGTCTTTTATGACCTCAAGTCTGAATCTTTGAGCATTAAAGTATTTTTGAAATTGTAGATTAAAATTATTTTACACATTTGAGCAATACTTTTTCTTGTTTGGCTTCTAAGCCTCTAACTTTATGAGCTTAGGTTATGTCTTTGTTAAGGTTATGTTTATTTCACATTTGAGATGTTTTGGGATTATAGCTTGGTTTTGATTATGAATCCTTGGAATTACTTTTGAATGGTGGTGGTGTATGATGAGTTAGAACTCATCATATGTGGTTTTGACTTTTTCTTTTTTGGGAAAGCTTGGAAGTAAGTCATGTTATGTACAGACCTTTATATTCCTTGGTGAGTTAATTGTTATCACTGTGAATAAAATAATAATTATTAAATTGGAATATCTAGAGTTGTGAATTATTTGGCATTCTCTAGGGGTATCTTCCCTAGGGATGGGGTTTAGACTTTATTTTGTGCTCAAGATGTGTTAGATGTTATCACTGGAAACATTAATGGGTACCTTTGTAGTTTTTATAAGGCCCTAGTCCACTCCTTTTCATTTTTGGATTTATTAGAGGTTATCGATAGTTATAGATTAGATAGACCAGGATGGGTGGGTACTGTGTTGCATAGATAGCACTAGTATGACTAAGGTATGTTAGTATCCTCAAGCTACATGGAAAGGTAGGTACTGTATTTTTATTTTTGCACTTGTATTACTAGGGCATATTACTATTCCCGATTTATGTGGTTTGGATCCCATTGACTAATAAATGAAGTTAATTTCTATATGTGGCTTGGTTTGCAATATGTGCACTCTCTCTTGTTATTATTTTTTATTGGATAATTCATGTAAGTATTGTTTAGTTATTATATGGTTGTTCAGTTTGACGGTGAAGATTCTCTAATAGATTACAATTTCGAACTTGCTTTGATGGGTGGGTATTGTGTTTCCTAGGGTGCAAGAATGACTGGTTAGTTAAATTATTATTACCAAAGTACTAGAGATTGGGAAATTAAGTTAGCTCATGTAGATTTTGCTTATAATAGAAGTCCTTCAAGTACTATACATTCGAGTCCAATTGAAATTGTGTATGAAGTGAATCCCTATATACCAATTGATATGGTACCATTAATAAAAGGTGACCTTAAAAATTATGATGCTAAGGAATGAGTTGCGTTCTTCCAAAAGCTTCATCAAAAAATTAAGGGTAACATAGAACGAGCAAATGAAAAATATAAAAAACAAGCTAATAAACATCGTTATCAATAGGTATTTTCTTCTAATGATTTAGTGTTGTTACATTTACATAGAGAAAGATTTCCAATCTTAAGGAGACATAAAATAATGTCAAGAGTACATTAATCATTTAAAATTCTTTGAAAATTTGGAGAAATGCTTACGAACTAGAACTACATTACTCATATGGAGGTGTTTCATGGACATTAATGTGGGTGATTTGTCTCCTTATTTTAATGATGTCAATTTGAAGATAAATTCTTCTCAATTTAGGGAGAACGATGTAGGAGCATCCATTGATGATCTTGCAATACCCAACATTTTTATAAAAGTTGAATGAGAATTGTGACAATTTTTTGGCATTTATGATTTGGTTTCAGGTAAAGTTTGATTTGAAATAAGGTTAAAAATGAGATTTATTGAGTTTTTTAGGCGAATCAATCAACTTGTTTGTCCTTTTAGCAAAATGGGTTTTCTCACTAAATTGATTGACTAGTATATCGAGCTGAGCATATTCTTCGAACTCAATTTTTTGAAAATTTTTTATTCTAAAATGGAACCGTATTAACCCATGCCAAATTGCCTCTAAGAGATTCTTAACCATTTTCATGATGCATTTAGCATGAAGTATTGCCTTAGATTTATTTGGAGGTCTATTAGGATAATTAACGGAGAGACATGGCCTCAACCTTATCTTCTTCCGCCCCTCTCCTCTACATGTTTCTGAGATCAATGCTTCAATCTTAGGCATGATTTTAAGTAGCTGAAAGATTCTCTCCACACTGATCTTCCATTACCTCTCTTGTGAATTCTAATTCTGGCCTAATTAACATGTATTCTCTAGAAAAAAATGTTTGAGCTCTAGAGAATAGGTCAACATATCTTGGATGAAATTTATCCATTTAGCTTGAATTCAGATGGTAAGAAGTAGGGTTTCAAATTATTCCTGAACCCTCTATGGTTCCTCTCGATTGGTTGAATTGAAAGGTTAACTAGGTCTTCTTAACTTGACTTTCATGCATAATAGCTTCCTTTGTAATAGCTTATAACATGTGAAAATCAGAAGTATCATGCCTTCTTAAATAGATTAATCTTCTTCTTGCAAATATGTTACATACCTACAAGAATGACTTTAAGTAATATCATCAAGGTTAATCAAAGTATAATGTTCAAAGACACACAATGTGATTAGTTTCATAATCAAGCATGCAAAATTATTATCATCTTTAGGAATTATTACACCCTAATTTTTTAATACCAAAAAATTTCATTTAAAATAGTGTAGAAGCTCAAATACTCTATTAAAACGGTGTATTACCGCCTTACTTTACATAGGATAAATGTTCGTCACCTACCCCATATCAGATACAAGTCTAAAACCAACTAATACATATAAAAACAAAAAAGTGTAAGAATTTAAATTTCATAGCACTTTGAAAGATTGTTTACAACAAAGCACCTTAACAATCTCGACCAAATCATTAAAGAAATACAAGTAGATGAAAGTATAGGGCTACATTAAAATGAAGTTAAGGTATAACAAAAAAAATCAAAATTATAGTCTACCATGGACCCCATAAGATCTCTAGATGTTGCGCTCTTAATCCCCAAACCCAAAAAAAGGTAGGCCCAATTCTTGCTATCCCCAAAAACCTACATATGACCCTCTACTCATGGGAATGAGCATTTGACCAAGAAAATGGGAACATTAGTATGCCACGTACTGAGTAAGCTAAATTTCTCCTTCAATGGAACACAATATGTAAATTCTATTATACATGGTTATAATACTTAACATGCGACATGCTAATGTAATATACCTAAAAGGTAGGAATCTAATAAAACATGCTATCATGCATAACTTAAACAACACTTAATATATTATGCTTGATTTAATATTATAAACACATAGGCATTTACACTTATACCGACACTTTAAATCTAAGCAACCACTGGGGTTTATTTCCAATTTATCAATCATTTAGATTATACTATTTCCTTATTCATATATTGACATAGGTCAATAAACCAATCAACCTTTCAATCAATAACTAGTTAGTCATTTAAGCCATTATCTAAGTATACATACTTACTTTTATCCCTTTTGGTCATTCATACCGTTATTTCCATCCTTATCCAATTATTAATCATTCACTTTGTCATCATTCATATTTTATCATCCAATTACTTATCATCCATATTTTATTATTATAGAGAGATAGACTGTGCACCACTCCATGATCTTATATACTATAGAATCCTATCCAAATAAGGGACATAAAGTTTAAGCCAAAGCCGATCACCAAAGTAGACATATGTCTAGGCTGAAGCTAATCACTAGAACGAACATAAATCCATGTTGAAGCCAACCAATATGTACATAAGTCCAAGCCGAAGCTAATCAATATGAGCATAAGTCTAGGCCGAAGACAACCACCTAGATAACTAGACCTTTTAATATCAATATCCCTATTACATCATCAGTGTCTAGAGTAGGTAAGGCACTAGGACCTCTAATGATTCCACCTGAAGGCACCATTAAACTCTTCAATATAGAATAACCCCTAGTAGCTAATCAAGGATTGGAAAACTTAGACCCATACAAAACTCAATTTTATTTTGCTTTATGTGTTTAGTGTATTATTCATAAGGATAAGTTATCACACAAGGCCTATAAAAGAAAAAGCAATGCAATGCCATATTTCTTCCATATTAATCATTTCTATTTCCCAATCATGTAGGGCTTTCATTTATCCTTGTCCAATATTATTCATGCCAATCATGTTATTTAATTCAATCCCATGTTGTACTCCACTACACTTTCTCAAAATCATCACAATTCTTGAGTGGTATACCCATTTAGCCTTTTTAATACTCCTAAAGTGTATCACAAATTTTGATCCATTTAATCCATTCATCATGCCATTAATCCATCATAAGATATGTATTTTATCCCATAAATAATCATAGGACAATACCAAACATAGCCTCAAAGCATAACCAAGTCAAAGGGAAACAAATCACACTAACCAATTGAACCATTCAATTGGTCTAGCCCAGGCAAATGAGGGGTAACTAGATGATTAATGTAACTCAACTAGACCATGCTCTTCCTCAAACAAGTTGATTGGCTTGGGAAAACTAGTTGATTATTCATAAACCAGTTGATTAGTTTTTCCAAACTAGTTAATGGGTTTATGAAGAGAGCAAGATTAAGGTCTTTGCAGGCTCACCAGTTGATGGGCTGGGTCTACTAGTCGATTATTCCAGGAAGTAGTTAATCAGTTTGACCTTACCACTCAAACAGTTTGCCCTATGATATCATCAAACCATTATTTTCATGTAGATTCATACTTATAAATCATCTTTAACTTGCATAACTTATCATCTAATCATCATATCCCATTTTTCTCAATTTTCATGGTTTTTACTCAAAATATACAATCTACACATCAAAATTAATTCTACAAGGTATAAACATTCATTCCAACTACAAGATTAACTTAAAGAATCTCAAATCTTGCATAAATACTCATAAACCATTTTAAAAGTAAGAATTACTTACTTGATGCACACAAAACTACCCTTAAACTAGAAATTTCAATCTTTGAAAATCTCAAATTTTAAAATCTCAAAAAAGAAAATCTTAAATTTATAATTTTGTATAGATACTTAATAAATTTGAAATTGAAACATAAATGTAAGATAGACATACCACACTTCAAGTAAAAAAATAGGTAAATGCTTAGCCGAACCATTCAATTATTTTTCCTAAATCTAACTCTTCCTTACTTAATAATTAATAAAAGATAGAGCTACAAAAATGATTAGAAGAGTGAAAGGAATCAATTATAAGGCTAGAAGTACATAAAGGAGAAAGATGAATGTAAGGAGCTAAGGGTTTTTTGTGGCTGAAAGAAGGGTGCACAAAAGGGGTATTGGGCTATCTATAGTAACCAATCAAGAGGAATTATAGAGAGTTCAAGAACAATTCAAAACCCTACTACTTACCTTTTGAATTGGAGCTAAACGGATGGATTTTTGAAGAATGCATGTCAATTAGGCCAGAATTAGAATTGACAAAAGAGGTACTGGATGGTCAGCATGGAATGAATCTTTCAGCTACTCTAAATTGTGCCTATGATTGAAGTATTGATCTTAGAAACGTGCAAAGGAGACCTCCAAAATGATCTAAGGAAATATTTTGGGCTAAATGCATCATGGAAAAGGTTAAGAATATCTTATGGACAATCTAGCATGGGTTGGTAAGGTTCGATTTTAGCATAATAAATTTCCAAAAAATTGAGTTCGAAGAATATGCTCATCTTGACAAACCAACACATCAGTTTGGGCCCACTAGTCGACTCATCTATACACCAGTCGATTAGTTTAGTCGAGAAAACCCATTTGGCTAAAACAACAACCTAGTCAATCAATTGCCTAAAAAACTCAATAAATCTCATTTTTAACCTTATTTCAAATCAAAATTTGACTCACACAAAATCATAATATTAAATCAAATGTCCAAAAAATGGAACAATTCTCATTCAACATTTTTACAAAAATATGGGGTATTATAGGATCATCTACAGATGCTCCTACATCATTTTCCCTAAATTGAGAAGAATTTGTCCTCAAATTAACATCACTAAAATAAGGAGACAAATCACCCACATTAAATGTCCTTGAAACACAACCATATGATTCAGGTAGTTTAATTTCATAAGCATTTTATCCAAAATTTTTAAGAATTTTAAATGGTCCATCTACTCTTGACATTAGTTTATGTTTCCTTAATATTATAAATATTTATTTATGTAAATTTGAACACACAAAATCACTAAGATAATATATCAATTGAGAAAGATTCTTATTAGCTTGTCATTGGCTCATTCTATGTTGCCCTTAATTTATTGATGAAGCTTTTGGAAGAACTAAACTTGTTCCTTAGCATTATAATTTTTAAGTTCACTTTTCCATAAGGGTACTATATCAATTGGTATATAGGGATTCACTCCATACACAATTTCAAATGGAATCGAACATATAATACTTGAAGGAATTCAATGATAAGCAAAGTCTACATGACCTAACTTATTATATCAATCTCTAGTACTTTTACTTACCAACACTTTTAACACAATTCAAAGAGTATGGTTAGTAACTTTTGTTTGTCCATTAGTTTGTGGATGATGTGCCACATTGTTTTCCAAAAATAACTAAGAAACTTGACATCCTTATTTGAAACAATAATTTTAGGTATGCCATGAAGTCTCAAAATATCCTTGAATATAAATCAGCGACATGTGTAGCATCATTAGTCTTATTACGTGGAATAAAATGAGCCATTGTAGAAAATCTATCTACAATAATCATAATAGAATCCTTACCTCATTAGGAAACCCTAAGATAAATTCCATACCAAATCATTTCCATGGTTGACTAGGCATAGCTAATGGTATATAAAACCTTTGTGAAAAAAAACTTTTACTCTTTTTATAAATAACACATCGATTTAATATAATTTATACAACTTTAATCATCCATGGGCAATAGAAATTTTCTTATAATATTTCTAAGTTTTTGTGAGTACCAAAATGGCATAAAATAGCCCCTTCATGTATCTCTTTGATAAGTAAATCCTTATACTTGACCCCAGTACACAAAGTCTATTAAGTTTAAATAAAAAATCCATCTTGTATTATATAATTAACATGGTTTCTAGGTTTTTTACATGCCCAATATTCCTCATGAAAATCTTCATCGTTATGATACATTTCTTTTAACATTTCAAATCCTAACAGTTTAGCATCCAACATGATAATTAAGATAAATCTTTTAGAAAGAGCACTGGCTGCTATATTTTCTTTCCCATCCAAATATTTGACAGAGAAGATAAAGGATTATAAGAAGTTTACCCATTTTGCATGTTTAGGAGTTATTTCCTTTTGACTATGCAAATATTTCAAACTTTCATAATAATAATGTAATACAAAGGGTTTAGGTCTCAAATAATGACTCCATGTCCCTAAACTTTGTATGATGGCAAATAATTCCTTATCATATGTAGAATACCTTAATCTAGAACCATTTAGTTTTTCACTAAAGTATGCTATGGGTTCCTTTTCTTGAGAAAGAACCCCTATAATACCTACCTCACTCGCATTACAAGTTACTTTAAAGATTAGGTTAAAATTTGGAATAGATAATATAGGAATGGAGCATAATTTATCCTTGAGAGTATTAAAAGCTTTAGTGGCTTTATTTCCCCATTTAAATTCTCCCTTTGTCATGAGTTGAGTAATAGGTGCACCTATAATAGAAAAATCTTCATTAAATCTCCTATATAAACAACTTAACCCATACAAACGTCTTACATGATGTATATCTTTAGGAATGGGCCACTATTAAATAGCTTAGATTTTTACAAGATACTCTTTATTACCTCATCTCTTATAATATAACTAATAAAACTATACTCAAAAGCATAAATTCACACTTTTCTCCGTCCTTTCCTAGGTGACTTTTGTAGCTTCTCTTAGTTTATAAAATAATTTCCTCAAATGTAGAAGATGATCATGTTGACTTTTACTATATACAAGTATATCATCTAAATAAATTGTAATGAAGTCAAGTAGGAAAGGACATAGAATTTCATTCATTAGTCTCATAAAATATATAGGTGCATTACACAACCTGAATGACATAACAACCATTCATAAAGACCATATTTAGTTTTAAATTTTATTTTCCATTTGTCTCGTTCCCTAATCCTTATTTGATGGTAACCACTTTATAAGTCTATTGTAGAGAATATCTGTACACCACATATGTAACACCCCCAAAATTTATAGTTGAAATTTTTTTTTGATATTAAAAAAATTATACACTAAAAACGAGGGTGCTACCACCATGATTAGTACAAGATTGGCCCTTGTATAATCTCATACTAACCACAAGGCTAAGAATCTAAAAGTAGTAACGTGAATAATCAAATAAAACCATAAAGGTTCAATACTTCATAAATAAAACCAGAGTATGTAAACATCAGAATTAATACTAAATGGAAATTAAATGCAAACACACCCACTATGAGGGAAATAAAAATGATATTAAAATAGATAAGGATAAGTTTAGAGAACAACCTCTCGGACGCCACATGAGGTACAACAGACCATCATTCAATTACACCCAATCATAAGCATAGAATTCATCATAAATGTCATCTCCTACCTATATAGGCTCAGGAGGGGCTAGTGCTCGTGGGAATGAGTAGTGCCTATGAAAGGGGTGATTAGTACGCTATATACTAAGTAAGGTAACCATATGGCTAAGACAAGAATAACATGAAAAAGATAAATAATGCATGCAGTAAGCCATTCAGATTAATCACCATTATTATGATTTAGGCCATTAATTTCATTTTTACTCATCTCTTGAATTATATCCATGTTAGTAAAGGAACTCCACTATTATAGCTGGTGGATCAAAAATGATACTCTAGGGCAGAACTCACCTAACCACTATTATAGCTGGTGGACCGAAAATACTACTCTAGGGTAGTATGTATCTGGCCACTATGATAGCTGGTGGATCGAAAATCATCCTAACCTGGCCCTGACCCACGTGGTGTTCTAATGTAAGTAATTAATATATTTTCCATGATTTATTACCATACAAGGTTTGATTTATCGATCTTGAAACCCTAACTATTATAGCCGGTGGGCCGGAAATACTATTCCAGGACAGAGCATGACTAGCTATTATTATAACTAGTGGGCTGAAAAATATTCTAACCTAGGCCTGGCTTAATAATCTTTCACTTTAATTAATTAGGGTTTTATTTGTCTTATTCCACAAGTAACCCCAACTAAAAATGCATGGCCCTAATGGACTCCCATCTCATTCCACCCTAAACTTCTTGAATAACCCGGTCCCATTGCTTGGAACCTCTATGCTCCTTAAGACTCTAAAACTTATTTCTTTCCTTCTACCCGATCACTATGAACCTAAAGCCTCCCTATATGTTAGTTAAGGTCCACTTTCCCATTTTTTTCCCTAGACTCACCATCACTTACTAGGTTTTCCCCTCAAAAACCCTAAACTAGCTTACGTAGCCCTAGCCACTCTTTTCTATATATACTCCATACTCCCTTTTAACTCCAATGTCATCACTCCACTTAACCCACTCTAAGCACCACGACCCTACTCTCCAATTTCCACATAGGTCTAAGAAACCCTAGTTGGCTACCCCAAAACCCTAATACTCCTCTTTTCTTTTACACCATCCCACCACACACACACACACTCTACCCTCCTTTCAACTTGACTCACACCCTTTATAAACACCCTTCTAATCTCAACCCTAATTCCAACTAACCATTATCAACCCTCTCACAACACTCCTTTACTTAGGTTTTTCCCTAAAAACCTTAGTTAAGCTCCCATGCACACTTTTACCAACCCACATACTATTTTTTCCTCAAAGAATCCAATCACCCAAAATAATCTTTCCTCACCATGTTTAAACTAAACCAACTTTTTCCATGTAAAATTTTCCCCTATGTAAATACTTAACACCCATGAAAGCCTTATAATTTCCATGAAAGATTTACTCTAATCCTTCATTTTATTATCATTCTTCCGTTATTTTATCACCCTTAGGTCATAAGGTACTTAGGATTTTTCCCACTTCTCCTTATTCACTCCACACTCTTTATTTCCTTTAGATCCCATAACCACACAATACCACTTAAGGCCTCCTAGCATGTATGTTATACAATAAAAACTATACATAAGAGCATGTTATAAAATACAAGTCATATCACCCATATCACACATATCATAAATCATACACAACTTACCTTATCTCCATGCAAAGCAAGCTGTACTACTCACATTTTTAGTCCGCATTCACATATAATACACAACATATATCATTACACCCATGAGCACACAAATCATAGCAAAATCAATCCTCAACCATATCCTTAGCTAATAGGACACCGGGCTTGGAGTATGAATCCTACACCTTCTTACAGGAAGGGTTTGGTTCACAACCTATAAAAATGGAACACTAAATATTAAACCTTCTTCCTACTTCTTTTTCCTAACTAAATATTAGTAATGAGATTGATAATAATAATAATAATAATAATAATAATAATAATAATAATAATAATAATAATAATAATAAGGTTAACAATAGTAAAATATTCAAAATAAATTATACCAAATAAATGCAAGGGTTAAGGGAACAACCAAAGAGGGAGTTGCAGGTTAGGGTGGTGGTGGCACATGGCCATGGCGGCTCAAGGGGTGGTAGAGGAGGTGATGATAGAAAAGGAGAGATTTTGGGATTGGAAAAGTGGAGGGAAGTTGGGTCTTCTTGGGTCGTAGGGTTTTTAGGTCAGAGGGGGTTGTGGTGGTGGTGATGGTGTCTCAAGCGGAGGTGCAGGCAGCGGCAACGGTGGTGGCTAAGAGTGAAGGAGAGGAAATGAGGAGGAAGGTGGGAGAGAAAAGAGAAATTGGTGGTGTAGGGAGTTAGGGGAGGTTTTTGGGTATAAAGGGAGGTAGTGGAGGTGGTAGTTACTATGGTGGCGGTGGTGTAGGGAGGCATAAGGGGAAGCGAGGGGTTCCCACTTTACACAAGTGGGGAGAGAATAAGAGGGAGAGTTAGGGGTAGGGGAGGTCTTGTTTGATAGAGGGTGGTACAGGGAAGAGGTAGGGTGTTGGTGGTGATGGTGATGGTGATGCAAAACAACAGTGACAACATCTAAAGAGAGGGTGCGAGGGAGTTGGGGAGTTCTAGAATGACAGAAAAAAGAGAGAGAGAGAAAATTGGGTAAAGGGGGTATATATATAGGGGATATGGTTGGGTGAAGTGGATAAATAAAGGTAAAAGATAAAGGCGAGGTGTGGTCAGCTGTGGGTCAGCATATAGGCTAGTGCAACTCACGCGATAGGGGGTAGGGATAGGTTTTTGGTAGGGTTGTAGGGGATTAGGTGGGATGTTGGGGTGCAGAGGGGTGGGGACTAGTGTAGGGTAATGCCATTTGCATGCCATATAGGTCAAGATGAGTGAAAGGAGAGGCGAGAGGGAGAGCTATGGCTACAAAGTAGCCATGTGCACTCACTAATTGGGGGGAAGGTTAAAGATAGGGGTAAAAGGGGAAGGAGGGAAAAAGGAAAGGGAGAAAATAAGGGAAAATAAGGGGGAGTGGCACTAGGTCGCATGAGAGCAAAGAAAAAAGAAAGGGGGAGTGGGTCATGCGAGGAAGGAAAAGAGAGAAGGGGGATAAGAGAGGGTTAGGCCATGCTAGGCGGGGCCCAAGCCCACAAGGGAGGGAGAGAAAATAAAAAAGAAGAAGAAAAAGGAAGAAAGAAAAAGAAAAGGACGAGAGGAGAAGAAAAAGGAAAAAGAAAAGTGAGGTGGTTGGGGTGTTTTAGGATTTTTTTAAATTTTTGGGAATAATAACATTAGTAAAAATAAATAATTATTTTTTTTATTAATTTAGAAATTATTATTAAATTTTATTTAAAATTTAATTTAGTTTAGTAAATGATTTTATCCTCCACTAATTTGATCACTACATTATGTTCCTCCTTTTTAGCTTCAATTATTTTTATTATAATATCATTATTTTATTATAAATGGTATATTTAATTAAATTTCACCTACTAATCCTTATTTTATTTTTAATTCTTAAATTAGGGTTTTGGGGTATTATATCACTACCCTCTTAAAGAAAGACTTCGTCCCTTAATTCACTAGCTTAAATTTTGGGAGTAAGGAATAGGAAAATGCAGTTCTAAGGTGATTCAATGATCATAAGCATAAAATGTGATGATACTACCCCCTTAAAGGAAAACGGGCTTTACTAGGGACTGTTACACATGAGGCGAAGAGTTTTAGATATGCTTCATGCATGTTTTTCTCAGCTTCTCAGGTTGCTTCCTTGGTCCCAAGGCAGGTCCAAAGAATCTTCATGAGTGGGACCATACTCGTATGGGTCTTTCAGAGCTTAGTGTTAAGGATCTACACAACTCTCTCCTCGTAAAATAGGGATTCATCAAGTTCAATCTTGTTAGGCTGGATCACATGGGAAGGACCAACAATGTACTTCTGTAACTACGAGATGTTGAGCAAGTTGTGAAATTGTGCCAATTCTGGTGGGAGTGTCAACTAGTATGCAACCTCTATGACTTACTTTGAGATCTCATAAGGTCTAATATACCTTAGGCTCAACTTGCCCTTTCTACCGAATCTCTACACACCCTTATTTAGGGAAACCCTTAACAATACATTTTCCTCAGGCTCAAAGTTGCTACTCCAATGCTTCTAATCACCATATCTCTTATATTGGCTCTGACCAACTCTCATTCGATCCTAAATCTGATGGATTTTCCTAGTTATCTCTCCAATCATCTTAGGTCCCAACACTATTGTCTCACTGATGTCACTCCAGCACAAGGGGGTCCTACAATTTAGCCTATATAATGCTTCGAAAGGAGTCATTCCTATGTTGGCATGGTAGCTATTGTTGTATGAGAAGGCTATTAGAAGCAGGCGCTCCTCCCAACAACCCTAAAAATCTAAGACACAGGCCCTTAACATTTCCTTTAGAGTTTGTATGGTCCTATCAGTCTATCCATCTATAGTGGGATGGAAAGTTGTTCTCATATTCAACTTTATTCCCAAGAATTCCTACAGCTTTCCCTAGAAATGAGAGATGAACCTCAAATCCCTATCTGAGACAATATCTTCAGGCACTGGCTAACTAATCCATTCTCTAGGTGGACTTCATTGGAATAAATATGGCCGACTTAGTCAATCTGTCCACGATGACCCAAATAGTGTCACAGTCACTCCGAGTCCTTGACAACCCACGGACAAAGTCCATGGAGATCGAATCCCACTTTCACATTTGCACTTCTAAGGGCTGAATTAGCCCTAAAAGTTTGCAATGCTTGATATTCACCTTCTGACAGGTCAGACATCTGAACATTAACTTAGCTCCTCCCCTCTTCATACGGGGCTACTAGTATACCTTCTTGAGATTCTTGTATAGCTTGTCCCCTAGTAGGTGGAAAAAGTAAAGGGTCTGGTGTCCCTCTTGTAAGATTTAACACTTCAATTCTGGACATCCTTGTAGTACACACCAGTAGCCCTTGTAGCAGAGACCACCATCCTCGTGTACCTAAAACTCTTCGACCCTACCTTCTTGCAACTTTTTACGGATCCTTTCAAGCTTGGCATCTCTGGCTTGGCTGGCCAAAATATCCTCAAACATTATGGGGTGATTGTCAAGGCACTCATATGGACCTTGAGGTCAATCTACTGAATCAGCTTGATCTCCAGGTTAGCTAATTCTTCCAGCAACCACACATAAATTCACAGAGTGTGTGATCTTCCTACTCAGTGTGTTTGCAACCAAGTTGGCCTTACCCTCGTGGTTGGTCAAATCAATATCATAGTCCTCGACTAGCTCCAACCACCTCCTTTGACTCATTTTTAGCTCTATGTGATGTGTGAAGAATTTACACTTGGTCCTATACAAATAGTGCATCCAGATCTTCAAGGCAAAAACCACTGCAGCTAACTTTAGGGCATGAGTTGGATTTTTTTCTAGTGCCGCTTCAACTATCGGTAGGCATATGTAACCGATCTACCATTCTACATTAGTACACATTTGAGTTTGTGCTTGGATACATCGTTGTAGACCTCAAAACCCTCCAAACCCTCTGGCAAAGTTAATACAGGTGCAATGGACAACCCTCTCTTTAATTCCTAGAAGGCCCTATCATAAGATTCGTGCCACCGAAACTTGGTGGTCTTCTTAGAAGTTTGGTTAGGGAATGGGAAATATTCAAGAAGTTCTACACATAATGTTGGTAATACTAGGCCAGTCTCAGAAAACTACGAACCTTTAACATGTTCATGGGAGGCTTCCATTATGTGATTGCCATGATCTTTACTGGGTAAACAACTACTCCCCCAGCTGACAGTATATGCCCAAGGAAAGCCACTTCTTGAAGCCAAAATCCCCACCTAGACAGCTTCCCATATAGACGGTGCTCTTGTAGCAATGATAAGATCTTGTGAAGAAGCTGCTCACTCTCTTCATTCTCTTGGAAGTACACTAGGATGTTGTAGATGAACACCACTAGAATTTTATTAAGGAAGGGTCTGAAGATCCTCATCATTAAGTTCATGAACACTGTGGGAGCGTTGGTGAGCCTAAAAGGAATCATTGTGAAATCATAGTGTCTATACCAAGTCTGGAAGGTGGTCTTTAGAATGTCAACATCTGCTATCTGCAACTAGTGATACCTCAATCTCGGGTTGATCTTGGAGAAAATTGTGGCACCCCACAACTGGTCAAAGAGATCATCAATCCTTGGGAGTGGGTGCTGATTCATTACGATCAACTGGTTTAGCCCTCGATAGTCTATACAGAGACAGAGTCTCCCATCCTTTTTCTTCACAAACAAGCACACTTGGTCGTATGTACCCATGCTCCGTAACTCTTCTAGCTAGGTCTTAAGTTCCTTCATCTCAATGGGAGCCATCTGGTAGGGTGCTCATGACATAAGCTTAGCTCATGGTACTAGCTTGATAGTGAAATCAATCTCATGAACTAGGTCATATATGGTATTTCCTCTAAGAACACATCAGAAAAATCTTTGATTACCAGAATGCCCTCCAAAGCTGCTAGGTCTTTGTTCAGCTCTTACACACTACATAAGTACAATGGGTATCCCTTATAGACTAAGGAGTGCAGCGCATTGCAGACACCACTTTGATAGTGGGCTTGGGCTTGGTCTTCCTATAAGAAACCCTAATACCCTTTGGGCCTTGTAATACCACGTGTTCTTGAGTGCACAATCACTATCTGATACCTCCTAAGCATATCCATTCCCAAAATAACGTCAAAATCCCATAAGTCCATCCCAATTAGGTCCACTAAGAAGTTTACCCCATTGATGACTAAGGTCACATGTGAGTATAATTTAATATAATCCATCCTATCACCAGAAGGAAGCATCATAGATAATGCTACACTAGAAAATAGTGATAGCTCAATCTTAGCAACAAAATAAGTGGACACAAACGATAAAGATGCACCTAAATAATAATAAAAAAAGAACATGCACTAGCAAAGACAGTATAGAGAACATACCAGTGACGATGTCCAGCTGATGATCAACCTTTGCCTAGCCGATCACATTTAGGCACCCGCTTGACCGACCTCCTCTCTAAGGGAAAGACCATGATCCCTGAGGCCTTCCCTTGATATCCCAAACTAGTACACCGACTGGGGCAGATGTTCTATTAGGTTTGTGTATGCTACTGGTAGGCCTGTTGCTGGGGCATCAAGGGTCCCCTCTGCTAAACTGCTGGCCCTGGGTTTGCTGGAAGTGATGCTGACCCCGATAATCAAAGAAGCAATGACCTAATCTACCATAGATCAAACAGGTCACGAGTCTGCCATCATAGTCTTTGCCTGGGTGTCTCCTACCACAACGTCTTCAAGAGGGTCCCCTTAATGGTCTATGAGCTCTGAACTAACCCCTTTGCTGATGTCCTGAGGGTCCTTCTACTTGGAGCTAGGTCTTTCTCTCAAAGCTCTAGCCTTCTGGTCTCCTCTTCCCTAGTATAGTTGCTTGCTCCTAGACTAGAGTGGCGAAAATGCAAGTACGCTCGTATAGGGTGGCCAAGTCTACAAAGGCCACCACTCCCATCATATGGAGGATGCCGGAGTTCATCCCCTGCTCGAACTGAAACACCACCATGGACTCATTGATAGCAATTCTTGAGGCAAATCAGAGCAGCTCAGTGAAGCGAGCATAGTGTTGCCTGAATGTCATGTTCTGTTAGTTAAGCTACATAAATTATTTGAACGTGTCCTTCTTCAAGCTCTCTAGGTAGAATCTAGAGTGCATAGTAGCCTTGAACGCCTCCTAAGTCGTTGGGGGATCGTCCTTAGTGTAGTGCTCGAACCACCAGGTGTCTACTACGCCGCTTAGAAAAAATACCGCAATGTTGGACTACCTGGCTGGAGGATAATTCAAAGCTTTAAAGGTGTGATCTATGTCTCAAATCCACCCCTCCAAAACCACGGGGTCCTCCTCACCCGTGTACAGCGGAGGGTGATTCTTGGTGACCCTCTAGAGATAATCCTCCTCGGCACCCTCAAAGTGAAGCGGTGGAGTGAGGGTTGCACTAGCGGCTGACAATGGATGAACTCTATGAAGGCCTCAAAGGCCTCCTCTAGACGTCTGACCCTTTTGTTCATCATGTAGTTTTGCCGCAAGAGAAAAGATATGTTTGGAGGGAACCTATTGGTTTGATACAACTACCACATATTATTTCTCTTCTAGGAAATCCCTAGGCTACCCTTTCATATCCTCACTAGTGAACCCGGATATAGAGTTTTTTGGAACAGAAAAACCATTTTAAGGTATAAAGTGTTTTCAAAACAAGGAGAAAAAATTGTTAATCCAAAATTTTCCAAAAATAAATCGTGGTTATCGGAACCAATTCTCTAATAACAACTTCTAACACCCCCAGATTTTATAGTTAATTTTTTTTTTGTTAAAGAAAAACCATACACTAAAAATGGAGGTGCTACTGCCGCAATTAGTACAAGATTGACCCCTGGCCAATCTCATACTAATCATAAGGCTAAGGGACTAAAATTAGTAACACAATAAAAAAATAAAACCATAAAGGTTTAATATTTCATAAATAAAACTAGAGTACATAAACATTAGACTTAATACTGAATGGAAATTAAATACAAACACACCTACTATCAGGGAAATAAAAATGATAGTAAAATGGAAAAGGATAAGTCTAAAGAGCACCATCTCAAACACCACATCAGGTACAACAGGCCATCACTCAATCCCTCCCAAAGCACCATGATTTATAAGCATTGAAGTCATCATAAGCATCATCTTCTACCTGCACAGATTTAGGAGGGCCCACTACTCGTGGGAATGAGAAAAACCCATGAAAGGGGTGATCAGTACGCTATGTACTAAGTAAGGTAACTATATGGCTAAGACAAGCATAACATGAAAAAGACAGATAATGAATGAATTATTTCATTCAGATTAATCACCATTACTAATATTTATGCCATTAATTTTTTCTTTACACATCTCTCAAATTATATCCCCGTGAGTATGAGAATCTCACTAATATAGTCGGTCCACTAGCTATAATAGTGGTAAGGTGCACTCTACCTTGGATTATCATTTTTGGTCCACCGGCTATAATAGTGGAGTTCCTATACTCACGTGGATATAATTAAAGAGATGTGTAAAAATGAAATTAATGGCCTAAATCTTAATAATGGTGATTAATATGAATGGCTTACTGCATGAATTATCTATATTTTTCATGTTATGTTTGTCTTAGCTATATGGTTACCTTACTCAATATGTAGCGTACTGATCACCTCTTTCATGGTTGTTGTTCATTCTCACAAGCAATGACCCCTCTTGAGTTTGTGCAGGTAAGAGATGTCACTTATGATGACTTTGATGCTTATGATTGGGTGGTACTGAAAGATGGCCTATTGTACCTCATGTGGGGTCCGAGAGGGTGTTCTCCGAACTTATCCTTATCTATTTTACTATTGTTTTTATTTCTTTCCTAGTGGGTGTGTTTGTATTTAATTTCCATTCAGTATTAACTATAATGTTTGCATACTCTGGTTATATTTATGAAATATTGAACCTTTATGGTTTTATTTGATTATTTGTGTTACTACTTTTAGTCTCTTAGCCTTGTGGTTAGTATGAGATTGGCCAGGGGTCAATCTTGTACTAATCACGGTAGTAACACTTTTTAGCATATGGTTTTCCTGTAACAAACAAAAATTTTCAACTATAAATTTTGAGGGTGTTACAACATATCTCATCAAGCATGTCATCTAACCTAGGCATAAGAAAATTATATTTTATAGTTTTATTATTCATTGCTCTTGAATCTATGCACATGCGTCAGGTACTGTAACACCCCCAAAATTCATTATTGAAAAAATTTCGTTTTATTAAAATAAATAGCAGAAGTAGAATAACAAAACTATGAATTATGGGGATATTACCGCCACACTTAGTATTAGACCGGTTCACTCCTCCCATACCAATACCAAGTGCTATGGCTAAAGGAGAAAAATAAAACTTACGAGAAACTCAAACCAATAATTAAATTAGAGTAGCGTACATAGCACTTTACAAAAATAAAATCCACCAGTGGTGGTTACAAATCAACAAATACATTGAAACCATGAATTTTAAAGGAGAAAGAGTACAGCCCTAGGACTTTCTGGATATTTCCTTATGTACTTTCTTGAAGGCCCACTTGAATAGCATCTGGAAACGACATGCAAGGGACACTACCCATTGAGTAAGCAAGGGCCCCACGAGTGGAACCCTTCAGTACTACGGTACTGAGTAATCCTTTAAAACACACTTAATAGCAGACCCGTAATGCAACACATGATACAACACTACATACATACATAATGAAAGGTAAATACTTAATATTCATATTGATACATTCACATCCTTAACAAGCTAATCAGATATTACTAGGTCATAATGTACAATCAACACTTTTGGGCCTTAAGCCATCAGTCCATCATTATCAATCATATCGTATTATAAATATCTGTGTGAGTGCGGAAACCCCACTATTATAACCGGTGGACAAGAATACATATAGGGCAGAACGCTCCTGACCACTATTATTGCCGGTGGATCGGTCTCCAGGGCAGAACGCTCCTGACCACTATTATTGCCGGTGGGTCGGTCTCCAGGGCAGAACGCTCCTGGCCACTATTATTTTCCTGTGGACCGGTTTGGCCCCGACTCACATGATGTTCCATTATAAGTGATTAGTATTTTTTCATAATTTATTCACAACCAAATCAAATTTATTGAGCTCGGGACCCCACTATTATGGTCGGTGGATCGGAATACAAATATACATCATCCAAGGCAACACGCACCTAGGCCATTATTATATCTGGTGGATCGATACTTATAAACATAATTCAACTAGGCTCGGCTCATTAATCTTTCACTTTCACGATTAGTGCTTTTCCTTTTTAATCAGCACATCAATTCCGTTTATTTGCCTCGATAGGGAGATCAAGATCCCAGGACACAAAGGTACACCAGTCGCACTAGTGCATATGAGCTACTCAGTACCCTTCAACCATCAACCTAAGGATGCAAAGGTACCCTAGTCGTACTAGTGCATAAAGCTAACTTAGTACCCTACCGACAAGGACACCTAATCCATAAGTATGCATATCCCCTAAATAGGTTCGTAGAGCTAGATAGAGTAAAATATAGGGCCTGGCTAGGGCACAAAGGCACACCAGCAAATACAAGAATAACCATGGGCTAAACCACGTCTTTAGGGTAGCGACCCCTAAAGAGCCACCATTCCTGATCTCGAGGTCTTTCACTTTAAGCATTAGTGTCTTAATTAAGGTGATCACAAAAAGCACAACCATCGTATACTTATTTACTTTCAATCGTTCTAATATCGTTAGATATTTCTTATTCAAACGGTTATCCAAGGTAACACAGAGGAATCATTAAGACCATCATAATCTCATCCAATTCTGATTTAGGATTAGTTCTCGTGATACTTACTAATTATCAAATATTCTTATCTTGCTATTCAGTGTTACTTAAGTCATATTACAAAATTTCGCTATTACAACGACATGTTATATACAAATTACTCATTTATCCCTTACTTATATAATTGCTAAGTCATCCCTTCCTTTCTTGACAAATTACCATATTACCCTCCTTGTTGCATAATTATCAAATTACCCCTTACTCGATTTAGGTTACCAAGTTATCTCCCATACTTATTAGGTCACCAACTACCCTTCATAATTGTTACACTTAACATATTTTCCATTTGGTTGGTTAGATTACCAATTTGCCCTTCTCCTTTATTATAATTAACAAATTTCCCTTTAGTTGGTCAAATTATCAAATTACCCTTTTTCATTATCATACTTACCAACAAATTACCCTTCTCCATTATTAAAATTACCAAATTGCCCTTCTTTATTATCATAATTACCAAACTACCCTTCTCCATTATCAAAATTACCAAATTACCCTTTTAGTTACCAATTTACCATTTTACCCCTTTATATCCAAAATTACCATTTTGCCCGTTACTTACAAAATTACCATTTTACCCTTTACCTCCAAAACTGCCATTTTACCCCTTTACTTCCAAAATTACCAATGTACTCTTTTCATTTACAAATTACCATTTTGCCCTTTACTTACAAAATTATCATTTTACCCCTTTACCTCCAAAATTACCATATTACCCTTTTCACTTACAAATTACCATTTTTCCCCTTATTACACCACTTATATTAAATTATCATCACTACATGAAATATTAATGTTAATACCCCATTCTCATTATCCAACTCCACAACTATTATATTTAATATAATACTCATTAGGACCCACACATATTAGGCCACATTCTTACATGAGACATATCACTAAAATACCCCTAGGGCTCACAATAATATTAGCCATGCATTAATTATCACAAAAACATAATATAGCATGGATAATTACTTAACATATTTTTGAATAACAATTCTCCTTCCTTAAGCATTTCTTCCATACATGGCATATAAATTAGCATGCTTTCCTTTTTATTAATCAACACAAGAAACTGCATACATTATATTAAACAACATATATCAAGCATAATAACATATTAAAAAGCCTAATGTGCTAACATACGTTTATCTATGAGTTTAAGTGGGGTTTAACGATTACCTTAATTCTCACAAAATGAACCTTACCAGTATTCCGGTTAAAGATTCAATCTTTGATTATCAAAACCAATACCTAAAAATAATATAAATGTTTATTATATTAGAAATAAGAAAAATAAAGCATAAGACTTTATAACACTTTATTAATGAAATACTTAACTTAAAATATTATTATACCTTAAAAATTATTAAACAAAATATACCAAAGCATGCAGTAGCTCATACTACTCATGTAGCATGCAAAGAAATGTGGGCTATGCAAGAAGGCATGTAGGGGAGGATTTAAGGCAAAGGAAGGGTGCAGAGGTGGAAAGGAGGTGTAGGTGGTGGTTGGGGATGGGTTGATAGCGGCGGCGGCGGCGACAGGGAGGCTACGAAGGTGGCTGCCGAAATGGAGGGGATGAGAAGGAAGGAAAAGGGAGGGGAAAATGAAGGGTTGCAGGTGGTTGTTTCGGCCAAAGGGGGTGTGGGGGTGGTTGAGGAGGTTGCAAGGATTGGTTTGGTAGCTCAGGTGGCAGTAGAGGCGGTGGAACGGCGGCGAAAAGAGGTGGTGTAGGGTGGCTGCCGAGAAGGGAGAAAAAGAAGAGGGGAGGAAGAAGGGAGTTGCAGGGTGGCTCGAGAGGTGGTGTGGGGGTTCAATGGTGAGGTAGAGGGTTGTAGGGGTGGTGTAGGTGGCTGGTGTGGTGGTGGAAGCGGCAGAATGCGACGGTAGTGCAAAAACAGGGAAGGCAATGGAAGGAGAAGAAAAGAGAGAAAGAAGGTCAGGGAAAAGGGGAGGAAGGCTCAAAAATGGGCAGAATGAAGCAAGGAGGGAAGATGAAAAAGAAGAGGGAGAGAAAAGGAGGGGATAGGGGCTCGGTAGGGCCGTGGCAGGGTGGTAGGGGCGTGGGAGAGGGAAGGAAAAGGAGGGGCATAACAGGGTATGGGTGAGGAGAGAGAGGGAGAGGTGGTGGGGCCGAGATAGGGTAGGAAAAATGGCGAGAGTGAGAGATAGGGAGATCAGTAGGGGAAGGAGGGTTGCAAGTAGGGTGGCTGGAGATGGCAAAGGTGGTTGGGTATGGCGTCGGGGAAAAGGAAGAAGAAGAAGAAAGAAAGAAGGGGTGTGTGCTGCGTGCAGGTCGGCGAAGGGGAAGAGGGGAGTGGGTCGGCCTAGTCGGGGGAGAAGGAAAGAAAAGAAAGAAGGGAGGCTAGGCTGGGTGACGCACATGGGAGAATGAAGAGAAGAAAAGGGAAATGTGGGCCAGATGATGCGAGCGAGAGAAGAAGGAAAGGAAAGAAGAAATGGGCCAGCGGCCTAGGGGCGAGGAAGGTAGGGCAGGCCGGGAAAGAAAGGGGAAGGAGGGGAGAAAGGGAGAGATGGGCCAGCGGCCAACGCGCAGGGGGAGGAAGGAAGGCCAAGGCCTGGCAGCCCGAATGAAGAAAAAGGAAAAAGAAAGAAAGGAAAAAAAGGAGAAAGAAAAGGAAAAAGGGAAAAACGAAAGGGAAAATGAGGAAAAATAAAATAATTTAATTTATAAAATAATAAAATATAATATTTTTGGGTAATAAATTTATTTAATAATTTAATTTAATATAATTAAATATATGGTTTTAAAAGGATAATTTTAGTAAAATAATGGTTTGGAAAATTATTTAAATAGAAAGAGTATGATAAAATAACAAAACATTTATTTTAATTTATTAAATATTTATATCCAATTTTATATACTCAAAAATCCATAAAATAAATAAATTAAATAGATTTAAAAGCTAATTTATCCCAAATAAAATTTATTTATTAAATTATAGGATTTTAAAATTTCGGGGGATTACATGTACCATCCATTTTAAGAACTAGTAAGACACGTAAAAAATAAGGAATTGTGCTCTCTCTCACAAAACCCATATTTAATAGCTCTTGAATTTTCCTTTTTAATTTCTTAGTTTCCTCTAAATTACATCTATACGTCGGCCTATTAAGTAAAGGCATTCCATGAATTAAATCAATAAAATGCTCTATACCCCTAATAGGTGGTAGTTTGGGAGGTATCATCTGGAACACATCACTATATTCATCAAGCAAATTATTAAGATTTGAATTACTAGTTTTTTTTTCTCCTGAAACTAGGATGACATAGCTACTAAGGCATAATAAAAATCCTCATCCTCAATGCAATTAATCATTTACCATTCATTTAAAAATAAACTTTTTTAACCTCAGATAATTGTACATAATAACATTGGGATGGTTTCAACTTATAGTTATTTTTATATTTAAGTACCATATATTCATTATTTACACCATCATTAATTGAAGTATGATCATATTGATATGGTCATCCTAGTAAAATACTACAAACATCCATAGGAAGAACATTGTATAATACCTTGTCATGATAATCACTAATGCGAAAAAGTAATAAATATTTGTTTAGTCACTTTAGCTCCTTTGTCCTTATTAAGCCATTGTCAGGAATATGGTTTAGGATGCATAGTAGTCACTAGTCTTAGTTGTTTAACCATTTTTTCACTAACAACATTAGTACATGAAGTACTCTCTATGATGAATCTATAAACTTTATCACCAATTCTACACTTAGTTTTAAGAATTTTATCTATTTGTGTAGATTGATCATTAGGCTGTATTTATAATGCCCTTTGAAGTAAAAAAATAAGGTTTTCCATCCTCTTTATACATACTTAAAAAATCATCAATAGATTCTAGGTCATCATCATCAATACATATTTCTATGTTCTCAATTTCACTTAAGGTCAAACTCTTGGATAAGAACATTCACTAGTAAAATGACCATATCCTTTACATTTGAAACATTGCTTAATGGACATTTTACTAACTTTAGTTTTACCTTTATCATCTCGGTTAGGACTACTTTTTTATCCGTAATTGAATATTTATGTAATACGCCATTTTTAAATAGTTCTAATTATGTGTACCTAATTACATAAATTATTGTAGAGCATTTTATAGTCTCAAGATTGTTTTAGGTGATTCGGTAGTAATTGCGATTTTGCGGCCATGCGTACTTTGCTTATAAAATACTATTTATATATGTGAATTTTTAAGTTAAAACTTGTAAAATATTCTTATAAAATTTTATTTAGGTCCTAAATGTGTTTAAAAATAAATCTAAAAATTTTGGTTTAATTTTATTTGTGTTTGTTATCCCTTTTGAATTTTATATGCAAAATATATAATTAAGGTATGCTAGCCAAATATCATATAATATGTATTTTAAAAATTATGAAAAATTATATTTAGGCTTTAAATGTTTAAATAAGATGATCTGGAAAGTTTTGTGATTATAGGAATAGTTTTGATATTTATGTTAGTAATTACCTTGCAAGCTTATTAATCAACCGTCATTTTAATATTTTATATATCAAAACTTGTTTTAAATTCATAAAATTTTACATATGAGTTAAAAATATTATTTTAATGGTTCTCATAAATTTTTATAATTTTATGAGCTTTTTTGCTACTTTTATTAATTTTATCCTCTTCATTGATCTTTCCACCACTAAAAATAATATATAAATCCAAAAATTACTGTTCATGCACGAAATCACTTTCCTACACTTCCATGATCATATTTTGCATCAATTTGACCATTTTCTTATTCATTGACCCAAAATTTGAGTTAAAGTTACTTTCATACACTTTCTACCTATGTTAGTTGTGTCACTTTAGCTTTTCTTGCACTCAACCTTCTTCACTTGCATTCCCCATGCTTAAAGCTAACCTTGGACCTACACACCATCACCTCCCCCATCCCTTGGTGGATTGATTGGTTTTTATAACTTTATTAAACCTAAATACACTCCACAACCTTACACACTCAACCACCTTGTCCTTTATCATTCAAGTGTTGAATAAGCTATCTCTCCCCCTCTTGTGGTTGCAGATTTTTGGTTCCTCCATCCCCAATTTATACCCCATTTTTCTTGCTTTGCTTTGTTTTTTTTTCCAGCATTTCTCTTATTTTCTCCTCTTTGTGGCTCCTACCTTTCTCTTCATTTTGGTTATTTTTGCTATGTGTTCTTAAGCTTTGTTGGGCTTATAACCAAAACTCATCCTCCTCACTTTATCCTCATTATCTTGTTTTCACTTCTACATTTCCTTCTATCTAGAATTTATTTATTTTTAAATAAGTAAAAAAGGTTAGATTTTTGGTTAAATTGTGAAGTTGTCATCCTTTGTCTTCTCCTCTTATGTCTCCACCTTTTGAAGGCATTGATATTCTTTTGGGAATTATCTGTGTTATTTTGCTATTTGTGCTTGGAAAAAGGAAATCCTGACCTTGCGTAAGGTGTCCTTGGAAGAGGCTTTCTATGGTATTATTTTCATAGCTTGGAGGTAAATCCAACTAATCCGCAAATGGTGGAAACTTGTGTGAAAAAGATAGGTTGATTGTCTAGGATAAAAATTATACTAGGTCGAGGTTATCAAATAATTTGTATTTTTGCCGGAAAATTAAAGTATGTTGTAGTTCGTCTCTATGTGAATATTATGATGTGTAGAATAATATATGTTGCCATACTAATATCTATATGCCTAGGTAGTATTCTAAAATTTAGAGTGTATGCCTATGACAACATATAAGGATTTTTTTTAAAGAGAAATGTGCATGTTTAGGGTTAGGGTTCAACCAAAAAATTTTGTGCCTTATGCTAGACCTAATGATGAGTTAAATGTATCCCTTAGATATTTTAGATAAATTTGGACGTATAGCATATTAGCTTTAGAGTATAAATGTGTTTCAATGGTGATTATTATGGGTCGCATGTTCTAGGGGTAGAAACGTAAATTTTATATACCATGATTCATATTTGAAAGTTATTTGTGGAAATTGCATGAATATTATGATATGCTAGAAATGCATAATTGTATATGTGTACTATGTTATGTCCATGCTTAGGGGTAATATAGTCTCTTGTTGTACCGAAGAAATTATTGTATGATAAATTATCATTAGCTATTTTGTTTTAGCATTTTGATGATAAATATCCTATAGAGGTAAACCTGGTAATAAAGTGAAGGAAAATGTGGTAGTTATAGGTTGGAGGGCATTTTGGTCATTAGGGAAAAAATGTGATTCAAGTGAATAATTAGACTAGTTGACTTAAGTGTTGGCCTTAGAATTATTTTGGAAACAATTGGACGAATGGATTGAATTGTTGGATTGGATAATTATTTAGGCTATGGCATGATGCCTAACCCTAGGTCGTGTTGGTTTGGAATTGTTGTGACCCTCGTGGTCCTTTGGATTTGACATTGGATGATTGATTATTATGGAGACCCTCGTATTCCCTTGGTTGATTGATTGATGGCTAAATTTTACTATCATGGACCTTGGTATTCTTGAATTAATAACCTAGAATTTCATAAGACACTAACCACTTAAAGAGGAAGACTTGAGTTTGAAAAGGAATCTCATGCCTCGGATTTGGTCCCCGAGTGCATAGTTCGGCCATCGAGTCAAGGGGCCTACTTCTACTCTGTAGGTATTCCATACACCCTATAAAGGGTATGCGTACTTAAGGACTTGGGTTCTAAGGTTTAGTATGAGCGACTAATATGTCGTGTGGCTTCCTTGGCGAGCTTCGCCCTAGAATTAGGTGAATTGATTTGGTACTACCTCCTTGACGATCATAGTCTTGGATATGGGATTGTATTCCGCTCGAGGATTGATATATGAATGATATAACTGAATTAGACACCCATCATAATACATCTATAATAATTAGATTAGGCGTGGCTTGAACTTGGTTGGATTGCTTGGAATATCAATAACTTTCCCTTTTATGTTTAAAATATAATTGTTAACACCTTGAAATGGTTGTGAAATTCAAAGCATATTTTTCAGTACCCTTGTAATCCCCCAAAATTTTAGGAAACCTATAATTTAATAAATAGCTTTTATTTAAAATAAATTAGCTTTTAAAATTATTTATTTTAATTATTTTATGGATTTTTGAGTATACAAATTTGGATAGGAGTATTTAATAAATTAAAAATAAATATTTTGTTATTTTATCATATTATTTTTATTTAAATAAATTTTCAAACTAGTATTTTACTATAATTATCCTTTTTTAAGCCCATATATTTAATTATATTAAATTAAATTATTAAATAAATTTATTATCAAAAATATTACATCCTATTATTTTATAAATTCGATTATTTTTAATTTCCCCATTTTCCTTTTCCTTTTTCTTTCTTTTCTTTCTCCTTTTTTTTCTCCTTTTCCTTCTTTCTTTCTTTTTCGTTTTTCCTGGCTTTGGGCCGCTAGGACAGGCCTACTCCCTCTTGCGCTTGGGCCTCCCGCCTACTCCTTCCCCTCCTCTCCTTCTCCAGCGCACAGCCCAGACCCCCTCCCTTCCTCTTTTTTTTTTCAGGCCGGGCCTGCCCGTTCGACCTCCTTCCTGCGCCGGTTTGCACCTCCCTCTACCTCCTTTCTTTCTTTCTTCTTCTTCTCCACCTGCCTCGACACAGCAACCCCGATCGGTCCCTGTCACCATGATTGCCACCGCCTGCAGCCTCCCACTGCCACCTCCTGCAACCACTGCCACCACCTGCCTTCTTCTCTCTCTCTCTCTCTCTCTCTCTTGCCCCATTTTTTTCATCATTTTGGAAACTAGGCAGCCATGCACCCCATCCCACATGGCTCCCCTTTGCCCCTCTTCGTCACCTTCTCCCTGCCACCCTACGACACCCTACCACCCTAAACCCTGCCGCCTGATCAGCCACCTATCCCCCTACCCTCCCTCTTCTTTTACTTCTCCTCTTCAACCCTCCTGCCCCATATTTTTCGAGCCATCTTTCTTATCTGATCCCCTTCCCTCCATTCTTCTTACCCCTCCATCTTTTCCCCTTTTTTTTGCACGTCGCCACCCTCTGCCGCTCCAACTGCCACACCCACAACCTACAGTGCCTCCTGCCACCTTCTACTACCTCCCTGCACCGCCTCAACACTGTCCAAGCCACCTCGCAACTCCCTCTTCCTCTCCTCTTCTTTTTCTCCCTGTTTTCACCCTTCTCGACAACCCTCCTGCAACCCCTCCTTCCGCTGCTGTCCGACCACCTCTGCCACCACCCAACCCACCATTCAACTCCCTTCAACCTCCTCTACGACCCCCATACATCATTTGGCAAAACAAGCCTCCGAACCCCCTCATTTTTCCTTTCTCTTTTCCTTCCTTCTCAGCCCCTCCACCTCGACCCACCTCGGCAGCCATCTTCGCCGCCTCGCCACCGCCATCACTACTGCCATTGGTCGCCAACAACTCATCCCTAGCATCCACCTACACCCCCTCTTCACTCCTGCACTGTTCCCTTGCGTTAAAACCTTCCCGATCTATCTTCTTTCCTAGCCTAAAGACTTCAACCCGAAAATAACCATTATTTCTTCCTTTCACCCCCTCTTTGAGCCTTTCCTCCTTTTATTTTTGCGTGCAGCTCATGTTGCATATGCAGCATGAGTTCCTGCATTTATTGGCCATTTTTATTAAAAATCTAAGGTATGATAATATTTAAATTAACTATTTCCTTAAGTAAAATTTATGAAGTCTTATATCTTGATTTCTTATTTCTAATATAATAAATATTGATATTATTTTTAGGTATTGGTTTTGCTAATCAAAGCTTGAATCTTTAACCGGAATACCAGTAAGATTCAATTTTTGCGGGAATTAAGGTGATCGTTAAACCCCACTTAAATGCATGGATAAACGTATGTTAGCACATTAAGATTTTTAATATGTTATTATGCTTGATAATTGTGGTTTAATATAATATATATATATATATATATATATATATATATATATATATATATATATATATATATATATATATATCTTGTGTTGATTAATAAAAGGAAAGTATGTTAGTTTATGTGCTATGTGTGGAAACATTGATTAGGGAAAGAGTTTGGCTATTAATGAAAGTGTTAAGTACTTATCCTTGTTATTTTATGTTATTGTGACCATTTATGCATGAATATTATTATTGTGAGCCCTAGGGAAATTTTAGTAATATTTATTGTGCAAGAATGTGGCCTAAATGTGTGGATGCTAATAAGTATTATATTAAAATATAATAGTTGGTGGAGTTGAATATTGTTAACGGAGTGTTAATATTATTATTCCGTGTGGTAATGATAATTTAATAAAAGTGGTGTAATAAAGGGGGCAAAGTGGTAATTTTGGAGGCAAAAGGGCAATATGGTAATTTTATGATTAAATGGTAGAATGGTAATTTTATAAGTAAAGGGGTATTATGGTAATTTTGGGAGTAAAGGGTAAAGTGGTAATGTTGGGAGTAAAAAGGGCAATATGGTAATTTTATAAGCAAATGGAAAAATGTTAATTTTATAAGTAAAGGGGTATTATGGTAATTTTGGGAGTAAAGGGCAATATGGTAATTTTATAAGTAGATGGCAAAATGGTAATTTTGTAAGGAAAGATAAAAATGGTAACTTTGGATGTAAAAGGGTAAAATAATAATTTGTAAAGTAAAAGGGGTGTTATGGTAATTTTATAAGAAAAAGGGTATTGTGGTAATTTTGTAACTAAAAGGATATTATGGTAATTTGGAGGTAAGGGGTAGAAGGGTAATTTTGTAAATTAAAAGGATATTTATGGCAAACTTGGGAGTAAGGGGTAACTTGGTAATAATGATAACGACGAAGGATAAATTGGTAATTAAATTATGATTAAAAAAGGGTAATTGGATAATTATGATAATAGAGAAGGGTAATTTGGTAAATTAACCAATAAAAGGGCATTATGGTAATTTTAATAATGGAGAAGGGCAATATAGTAATTATAAAAATGGAGAAGGGTAAATTAATAATTATAATTATGGAGAATGGTAAAATGATAATTATAATTATGGAGAAAGGTAAAATGGTAATTATAATAATGGAGAAGGGTAAATTAATAATTATAATAATGGAGAAGGGTAAAATGGTATTTATAATAATTGAAAAGGGAAAAATGGCAATTATAATAATTGAGAGGGGTAAATGGTAATTATGGTAATGAAGAAGGGCAATTTGGTAATTTATCCAACTAAAGGGGCAATTTGGTAATTTAACCGACTAAAGGATAAATTGTAATTATTTAACCAACTAAAGGGGCACAATGGTAATCATGATAATGAAGGAGGGTAATCTGGTAATTTATCCAATACAAGGGCAATTTAGTAATTATAACAAAGGAGAAGGGCGATTTGGTAATCTAACCAACCAAATGGGAAGTATGATAAGTGTAGCAATTATGAGGGGTGAATGGTGATCTAAAAGTGTAGGAGATAACTTGGTAACCTAAAACGAGTAAGGGGTAATATGGTAATTTATCAAGTAAGGAAGGGATGACTTAGCAATTATATAAGTAAGGGGTAAATGAGTAATTTGTACCTGACATGTCGTTGTGATTGCAGAATTTCATAATATGACTCAAATAACGTTGATTGGCAAGGTAAGATTATTTGACAATTAGTAAGTATCACGAGAACGAATCCTAATTCGGAATTAGATGAGATTATGATAGCCTTAATGATTTCTCTATGTTATCTTGGATGACCGCCTGAATAAGAAATGACTAATGATATCAGAACGATTAAAAGTGAATAAGTATCTGATTATTGTGCTTTTTTATGATCACTTTAATTAAGACACTAGTACTTAAAGTGAATGACCTCGAGATCGGAAATGGTGGCTCTTTAGGGGTCGCTACCCTAAAGACGTGGTTTAGCCCATGATTATTCTGGTATTCGCTGGTGTGCCATTGTGCCCCAGCCAGGTCCTATATCTTACTCTATCTAGCTCTACGGACATAGTTAGGGGGTATGCATATTTATGGATTAGGTGTCCTTGTCGGTAGGGTACTGAGTAGCTTTATGTACCAGTACGACTAGGGTACCTTTGCGTTCCTGGGTTCGTGGTTGAAGGGTACTGAGTAGCTTGTACGCACCAGTACGACCGGTGTACCTTTGTGTCCCGGGTTCTTGATCTCCCATCCGAGGCAAATAAATGGAATTGTTGTGCTGATTAAAGAAAGGAAAAATATTAATAATGAAAGTGAAAGATTAATGAGCCAGGCTCAGTTGACTCATCATATTGAGTACCGATCCACCGGTTATAATAGTGGCTTAGGAGCGTGTTATCCTAGCAAGTGATTATGAGTACCGATCCACCGGATATAATAGTGGCCTAGAAGAGTGTTGCCCTGGCAAGTGATTATGAGTACCGATCCACCGGACATAATAGTGGCCCAAGAGCATGTTGCCTTGGATGATGTTGATATATATTCCGATCCACCGGCAATAATAATGGGGGTTCTGAGCTCAATAAAATCAGTCATGGATGTGAATAAAGTTATGGAAAAATACTAATCACTTATAGTGGAACACCATATAAGTCGGGGCCAGACCGGTCCACCGGCGAATAATAGTGGCCAGGAGCATTTTGCCCTAGAGACCGATCCACGAGCATATAATAGTAGTTAGGTGTGTTTTGTCCTATAAGTGACCGATCCACCGGCTATAATAGTGGAGTTCCCACAATCACATGGATATAAAATATGAGAGTTGATTGAATAATGACAGACTAATGGCTTAAGGCCCGAATGTATTGATTTTGAACTATGACATGGCTTAAGGCCCAAAAGTATCGATTGTTCATTACGACCTATTGATATCTGATGTGAATGTTAATTATGTGAATATTATATATATACATCTTGTTATATATGCATGTAGCTTTATATCATGTGTTACATTGTGGGCCTGCCTTTAAGTGTGATTTTAAAGGGTTACTCAATACCGTAGTACTGAAGGGTTCCCTTCGTGGGGCCCCTGCCTATTTAATGGGCAGTGTCATTTGCAGGTCTTTTCAGGTGCTACTCAAGTGGGCAACGGAAAGGAGAGTAAGGAATCATTCGGATGTTTAGGGTTCTCCTTTTGCTTTAACTTTTTGGTTTTAATGTATTCCTTGTTTTTGTAACCACCACTGGTGGACTATATTCTTGTAAACGATTGTCGCGCTACTCTGATTTAAATATGATTTGTAAGTTTTGTTTTACACTTTTAGCCTTAGCACTTGGTACTGGAACTATATGAATGAACCAGTTTGGTACTAAGTGTGGTAGTAATATCCCCAAAATTCACCGTTTTATATTTTGCTTCCGCTATTTCTTTTAATAAAACGAAATTTTTCAATAGTGAATTTTGGGGGTGTTACAACCCTTGCTAGAAATTTTTGATCTAACTAGTATTATCAACTGTAATGTGGACTCGTGTTATGAAATTTTGATTTTACATGTGATCCTATACATTTTTTTAGAATTCCTTATTTATAAGTTAATTGCAATGTGGGTATGCTACCTCTCCGGAGGCATTGTGATTTACTCAATATGAGGAAATCGTACTGATACTATCACTTTTTAGATGTGTACGTTCGCGGCATGCAGTGGCTGAAAGGTTTTAAGGAGCATCATCTAGACGACTAGTTAGACTAAGGGAGTGAGTGGACCCTGTCCCTATTCTCCCTTTTCTTGTAATATTTTGGTGGACTAGATAAGTGTAAGGACAAACCACTATCGCACCTTCGTGTGCCGTTTTTGACTGTTTTTCTGAAGCTCCTATGTCACTTATTTATTAGATGATTTTATTGTATGGATAATCTTTTATTTGTAAAACCTTTTTTATGTATCGCCTTTCTCTACTTTTGTTTGATCTGACTTGTTTTGAGCCTGAGCATTTGACATAAGGAAGGTGAGGAGATCGGACTTATGTTGAGTGTGGTGTTAACACTTACTATTTTGTAATTATTGCTTCTACAAAATAAAATTTTCAAGCCATGATTTTGGGGGTGTTAAAAGTTATGTGTCCCAAGTTTTGATGTAGATGCATTAGAATTACTTTTGTTGGATGTAGAAGTTGAAACACTTATCTTATGATAGGCTTTGGTAGATTTAATTTGCCATTCACACTTTAAGGCCAACTTAGACAAATATTCAAGAGAATCATAGGCAAACATTTTAACTTTTTCCTTAATAAAGTTGTTAAGGCCACCTAAGCATATAGCACACTTTTGCTCTTTTCTCTCTTACATATTATGCAAGAGTGATAGTCTTTCAAATTTTCTAGTGTATTTCTCTACACTAAGAAGTCACTATTTAAGAGTATTCAATTTGATATACATCTCTTACTTATACTCCTTTGGTACAATTTTTTTTTCTTAAGTGTTTCTTTAACTTTTTTCAAGACTTAATTTTACTTTTATCTTGCCTATCACGTATTCTCTTAAGATTGGCATACCAAACTCTAGCAAAAATTTTGAATTTGAGAGTTACTAACATACAGTTATGCTCATCATCATACACTCTAAATTTAAATATTACTTCAATTTCATGCAACCATACAAAAAACAACTCAATATCTAATTCACCATAAAAATTAGGAAGGTCTAGCTTTATACTTTGTCTTCAAAATGGTTGTACTTGATTGATAATTTGCATAGCCACTTCGGTTGTGGCTAAGGTCATTTGAACAATTTTCTTATACTTTCTCTTCATACTCCATTTTAGCATTGAGATGATCACCTCAAGCTTGGACTGTCATCCTAACCATTTCCTTTACATGGTAGCTAAACGATCCACTTCAACCTATATTCATACTAATCTTCATAAGTTCCTGAAAAATTCTGTCATGAGTTCTCAGACGGTAGCTTTTCAACGGAAATTTTTTTATGTGCCTATGTTTTTCATATATATGATATGATATAAAGATGCGGGTATTTTCAACTTATCTTTAACTTATTTACTTTCTACATATAAAATTTAAAACTAACTTATATTTTTTATCATAATTTTCTATAAAATAATTTTATGAAAATTAATTAATAGTAAAATATATACTAAAAATAAAAATATATATTATTTTAAACCAGGTTTATATAAAAGATTAATTTATCAAAGGGTAACTAAATATTGATTTATCTTGCGACTCTGAATAGTTAGTCATACATTACGGGGTGCTTACTGCTGACAAAATCATGCCTAGTTACGGCCCATTTGGTAAATGTGAATGAGAGTTTAGGAATTAAAGAGTGGGAATGTGAATGAGAATTAAGAAGTGGGAATTAGTTTATTTAGTCACATTCCCATGTTTGGTATTTGATGGGATTAACTTGGGAATAACTTGGGAATAAAAGTTTCTTGTGTTTGGTATGTGGGAACGGGATTAGAAATATAATTATAAATTTACAAAAATATCTTTCTTATATTTATAATATTTATAGTTTTGTGTGTGTGTATATGTATATATATATAACCAATTATTATTATATTTTTCCATTATTCGACCTTATTTTTCTCATAATAGATCATATAACATCAGATCATATTTGATCAGGTTAGATCCGATCCGATCCGATCAGATTAGATAATAGTAATTATTATTATTATTGTTATCATCATCATCATCATCATCATCATCATCATCATCATCATCATCATCATCATTATTATTATTATTATTATTATTATTATATCAAATAATATTTATAATAATAATTATTATTATAATTATGATTATCTTTATTATAATTATAATTATTATTATATTTTTAATTATAATTAATTATTATAATAATTAGAATTATAATAAAGATAATAATTATAATACAGTTATAACTGTCCGTTTGATAAATGGGAATGAGAGAATTTTAAAATTAAAATTATTATAAAGATAATCATCATCATCATCATCATCATAATTAATATTATTAATATAATTTTATATATACTAATATAAAGTTATTTTGGTAATTTTATCTTTTATTTCCATTCTTATCCTTTTAATACCACTTCCTCCCTAGGACTAAATTAATGGATATTGGCACCTCTTAATCTTATTTTTAATCCCATTTTAATTTTTATTCCCTCAAAATAAATAATAGAATATTTAAATCTTCCTTTAATTCTCGTTCCCATAATTTTATTCCCTCCTCCGACCCAACGTGATGTTAATTTGAAAGGCAACGAGGGAGGGGGAGCGGGGGAGGAAGGTCCTTTTCAATTCATCGGTCGATCTAACGTGCTGGATCGAGCGAGTGCCCAGCGCTTAAGAGTAGAGACCGAATTCAACGGCGAACGCAAATTGGTATACCATGGAAGTACACATGACGATTTTTCTCAACGTTTGGAGTCCATGGCCTGGGGTCATCAGCGCAGGCATTAAAATAGACACTCAGCCCTAAGCCCGCCACCACCAGAAATAAAGCCTATGATCAGATGCACATTCTGGCGGCGACTTCATTCCGTCGCGTCAGTTGTAGCGGTAGAAACATCAGAAATTCCAACCTTTCCCGCTACACGTCAAACAAATCATGCTTATTATTCTCAGAAGCTCGCTTCTTGCAAGGACTTGAAGAAGCTCCTTCGAATTCACGGCTCTTTGGTTGTCTTAGGCATAAATCAAGACGAATCCACGCTTACCCGTCTGATCAACGCCTACGCTTTGTTCGGAAAATGCACTTCTGCTGCCTTGATTTTCTATTCTGTGGAATTTCCAAGTGCAATGATGTATAACTCTATGATCAGAGCGTATACGAGATCAGATCGATGTCATGAAGCACTGAAATTGTATCATAAGATGCTGGATAGAGGAACAAAGCCTGATAAATACACTTACACGTTTGTACTGAAAGCTTGTACTGGAACACTGAATTTTGAAGAGGGCATTAATATTCATAAGCAGATAGTCGGGGAAGGTCTCGAGCGGGATGTATTTATATCTACTGGATTGATTGGTATGTACCATAAAATGGGACAACCTGAGAGCGCCAGAGAGGTGTTTGACAAAATGCGCGACAGAGATGTTGTTGTTTGGAATGCTATGATTGCGGGGCTATCACATAGTGTGAATCCCGTGGAATCTCATGAAACTTTTAGGAGTATGCAGTTCTACGGTGTCAAGCCAAATTCAGTCAGTCTGTTAAATTTGTTCCCCGCTGTTTGCAGGTTGACGGATATAAAATCTTGTAGAGCTATACATGCTTTTGTGATCAGGAGGGATTTTCAGACTGCAGTTTATAATGGTTTGATTGATATGTATTGCAAATGTGGATATGTAGATGTTGCTCGTCATATTTTGGACCTAATGCAGAGCACCGATGACATATCTTGGGCAACACTTATGGCAGGTTATACCCATAATGGATATTTTGAAGAAGTTTTGAAGTTATTTGATGAAATTAGAACAGAGAACAGGAAACTAAATAAAGTGTCTGCTGTTAGTTCTGCCATGGCAGCTTCAGAGTTAGAAGATCTGAGGAAAGGGATAGAGATCCATAATTTTCTGACAGAGCAAAGAGTTGATTCAGATGTTATGGTTGCCACTGCTCTCATGACTATGTATGCAAGATGCGGAAAACTAGGGAAGGCTAAAGAACTTTTTGATGGACTTAAGGAAAGAGATCTTGTCGCATGGTCTGCTCTAATAGCTGTTGTTGTGCAAGCTGGGTACCCTGAAGAAGCAATCTCTTTATTCCGTGAGATGTCGCATAAGCAGTTAAAACCAAATGGTGTTACATTGTTGAGTATCCTTCCTGCCTGTGCGGAAGTTTCATCGTTAAAATTAGGAAAAAGCATACACTGTTATTCTCTTAAAGCTGGAATTGACTGTGAAGATTCGACAGGAAGTGCCCTTGTGTCCATGTATGCTAAATGCGGGCAGTTTTCTCTAGCCCTGGCTCTCTTTGATAGAATGCCATGCAAAGATGTTGTAACGTGGAATGCACTGATCAATAGTTATGCTCAAATTGGCCGTGCAAATGATGCAATGGAGATGTTTTTCAAACTACGATCAAGAGGGATGAAACCTGATGAAGGAACAGTGGTAGGTGTGATCTCTGCATGTGCTTTGTCTCATGGGGTGACTCAAGGCACAGGTCTCCACGGCCTTATCATAAAATGTGGGTTCCAATCGCATTCTTACGTGAAAAATGCTCTGATTGACATGTACGCTAAGTTTGGAAAGCTACTTTTGGCTGAACTATTATTTAATGACACCGACTTTGTTAAGGATGAGGTTTCTTGGAATGCAATGATCTCAGGGCATGTGCAAAATGGAAGCCCTATGAAAGCATTTTCAGTCTTTTCTAGCATGATGTCTAGTGGAATGCCTCCTAATGTTGTCTCTGTAGTGAGCATTCTTCCTGCAGTGGCAGATTTGACAGGCCTTCGAGAAGGTATGGCTGTTCATTCTTACACTGTCCGAATGGGATTCCAGTCGAATACACTTGTGGGTAATAGTCTTATTGATATGTATGCTAAATGTGGTCAATTTGAATATGCCGAAAAATATTTTGATGAGATGGAAAATAAAAATACAATCTCTTGGAATGCTATGCTTTCTGGGTATGCAGTGCATGGGAAAGGCATGCATGCAATTGCACTGTTCTCGCACATGCATAAGAACAACGTGATGGCTGATTCAGTGTCCTTCCTAAGTGTCTTGTCTGCATGCAGACATGCTGGTTTGATAGAAGAAGCAAGAAAGATATTTCATTCCATGCGTGAAAAATATTGTGTCCAACCAGGGCTAGAACATTATGCCATTATGGTTGATTTGTTTGGTCGCAGTGGTCTGCTCGGTGAGATTATGGATCTCATTGATGAAATGCCCATGGAACCTAATGAAGTAGTTTGGGGCGCCTTATTGGGTGCTTGTAGAATGCATTCTAACGTGGGCTTAGCAGAAGTTGCTTTAGATAACCTGGTGAAGCTTGAGCCTGGAAACCCTGCCCATTATGTAGGTTTGTCTAGTATCTATGCTCAGTCAGGTAGGTGGGTTGATTCTGGAAATACATTATCCAAGTTAAAAGATACTGGGTTGGGGAAAATTCCAGGATGTACTTGGATTTAGGTTTTGCAGAGATGGTAACCATGACCCAAAAGCATGAAATCTGAATCTGATGCAGCTCCTGGTAGAATTTGTACAAGAGTTCAAGGAAGCGGTGAAAAATGATTCAGATAAGCCATAAGGGTCGGCCATTATTGTTTGCTCAAGCTAAACAATGGGAATATCTCAGCAGGCTTGCGGAAATAAGGCATCACATCACCAGAATTAAATTTTATGGTTTCTGCAATGGCAAGTTTCACTAGCTGTCCTTATCGTCAACTGCAGGGAAACTTAGGCTTAACCATGGTAGGAATTCCCCCATGCTTTTACTTTTTAATTACTGATAGAAGTTTGCTGAATCACTGGCGGTTGCTTGGCTGCCGTTTTGTAGACCCAAACCAAGCATTATATTGCTCAGGCTTACCCCAACGGCACTATGAAAAAAGTAGGTTTGGGTTTTGGTGCCAAATGGACCTCAGCTGGGCTTCTAGTTGAGTGAAACTTTGCAAGGAAGTGCTCAATTAATTTGTTTGTTTCAGAAGGATATGTTATTATATGATCTGCTACACATAAAATATGATTAAGAATTAGGATTGAGTTTTCAAGTAAATTATGCTTCCTAGCTCATTTGAGCTTCAGATTCTGTAATCCATAAGTACTCGATCCTTTAGCTAGCTTCTTACAGAGTGCTACATTTTTACTTGTGCATTTAGTAAAGATATACCTCTCTTTTACAACAAAGCGGGAAAGAGGAACATCAATAACATCGCCGTGTCCAAAACTGTCTCAGTGGCCAAAATAATCTGTTCGAATATCCATGCTGATCTATAAGCATTCATGCAATAATTACCCCGAAAACATGACTAGTCTGTTCCCAATCAAAATCTGAATCACAAGGTGATGCATTGCAGTATTCAACGCTTTTCCTTGCATCTATGTGGTCTGCATAATGGAAATCTTAGTTGAATCTTTGCTCAGGTAGCAGGGAAGTTTAGGTTGCTCAGATTTTCGACCAAATCTTATATGATGGTTTCGGAAGCACCTTGCAAGGTGCACTTGGAGCCTTTTTTAATTTATTTATAATCCTATAAACTTTTTTTTTAAATAAAAGATGAAGTATTATATCAAAGATCAAATGGTACAAATGAAATTGTAGAAGTGATCTATCTTTCCAATCAAACTTGCAAACTTTTCCCTCCTACTAGAATGAAGACAAAGAGATGACATAATCAAAGCAATCCTGTGAGCTACCCCTTTCATATCCCAACTTCTATTGGAGAAGATACAATTATTTCTAACTTTCCAAATTTCATAAAGAGTAACAACATAAAAACTTGAATAAAAATGAGAGATGATAGCTTTCTTGTTTCTTCTTCTTGACAAAGAGGCAAAGACCCCTGCAATGGAGTTGTGCCTTACTCTGAAACCACCACCCTGACCTATAGCAGACCATATTTTCTTCAACTCAGCACATTGACATAAAAGATGCAACAAAGTTTCATTCTGAGTGCAAAAACAACACTGCTGGTTGATGGAAGGCAGAAAGGTGCTAATATGATCTTTAGTAGGAAGCTTGGAATGTGCAGCTAACCATAATATAAATTTGTGTTTGGGAGCTGCAAAACTGGACCACACAATTCTCCACCAGGCCACCTGAGGTGCAGCAAATCTAATAGAATCATAAACCTCAGCAATGGAGTAGACTTTCTCCCTCTGCTAGTGCTGGAAAATAAGGAGGACACCTCTGAAAGAAATTTTTTTTTGCAGTAACCCTGAAGTAGTGCAGGGTAGGCTGCATGAGATCACATCTTGCCTTTTGATATAGTAAGCATGTACCCATTTTATCCAAAGAGCATCCTTATCCTGAGATAAATGCCGCAACATCTTCCCCACGGCTGCAATATTCCATGAAGACAGATCTAATAAGCCCAAACCCCCTTCTTTCTTTGGTAAACATACCACTCACCAGGCCACTAAAGCTTTTTTAGTAGGAGAAACTTTTCTAGACCAAAGGAAGGCCCTGCACAGGGCCACCACCTTATGAATAATCTTCTTGGGGAGAAGGATTTGACTCCAGTAATTAGTTATACCTGCGATCACTAATTGTAATAGCTGAACCCTCTTGTCATAAGAAAGAAGCTTATTTGCCCAATGTTGCATCTGACCAAAAATTTTCTGAACCAACTCCAACATATGTGCAGCTTTAAGCCTGGAGGCATCAAGAGGGACACCCAAATACTTGAAAGGAAATGATCCTTCTTGAAAAGGAAGAAAAGATTTTATAGCCTGCTTTAAACTCTGATCAGAACCTCCCAGGAATACCACACTTTTAGCAGGGCTAATATGGAGACCTGAGCATGTTGAGAAATTGTCTAACACCCCCTTAATGGCATTCACAGAATCTACATCAGCTTTGCAGAAAACTAAAAGGTCATCTACAAAACTAAAATTAATAATATTCAGTTTCCTGCACTTAGGATGCCCCTAAAAATCATTCTTACTCTATAAGGATTGGAAAGACCTACTAAGATATTCCATGACAATAACAAACAGAAATTCTATAAACTTTATTTAACTATGAGATAATTTTTTTTATAATTTTATAAAACTTATTTAGGTATACGATTTTTTTCCCTATAAATTATAATACTTGTACATAAAAAAAAGGCCATTTTATATTTTATAATACTTATATAAACAAATGGGGTTAATTTTATTATTTTATAAAACTTATTTAGGTATACATTTTTTTTTCTATAATTTATAATACTTGTATATAAAAATAGGGCCAATTTTTTAATTTATAATACTTATATACACAAATGGGATTAATTTTATAATTTATATTTTTTATTTGTAGATGTGGCGTTATTTTTATAATTTTATAATTTTTTTATTTGTATGCACCTCTTAATTTCTATAAATTTCATAACTGTTATTTATGAATATGTTTAGCAAGTATGATGAGCCAATAATAATTTTTACAATTTTTATGATTATTTTTTTTATATACACGGGGTTATTTTTTTGTAATTATATAACTCTTATTATGTATGTGTTCAGAAACTATTTAAATATATAAACACATGTGATGAATCTTTATTTGCTGGATCTAAAATAATAACTTGTTGAATGTTTAGCGTTTGTTTGGTTTATGAAAAATAAGAAGGAAAGGAAATTAAAAAGGAAAAAAAAAGAAAAAAAGAAAAATTAATTTTCTTTCACTCGTTTGGTTGTTGGAAAATATAATTCTTAGAAATTAGTTTTGGTGTTTTGTTTTAAGGAAAGAAAGTTATGAGAAAAATTAATTATTATTATTTAAATACTCTTATATATTTAATAAAAATTAAAATATTATATTAATAATTAAAATTTTCATAATTTTTTTTAAAAAATAATAAAAATTTCATGAACTCAATACTAATGCCAATTTTGTTTAGAAACATTCTAAAATATTACATAAATAACTTTATATTATTAATGACCTTTAAAACACCTTACTAATAAAAAATAAAATAAGGTGATCAATTCTTAATTTGACAAAGACTCACTCCCACTCTTAGTCACATGCTCTCTCTCCCCCCTTCTCTTTTCTAGTCTCCCCTTAGATAGGTGGGAAAATAAACATGAATAAATTAAAGCATATAGTATATAATAAGAAAATTAAAAAATGAAATAGAAATTATGACATCAATGCCTAGTAAATTTATTATTTGAACAAAACATGATCTATCAGTAGTAGAGTTTAACTTGAAGTTGTGACTCTTTAATGCCAGTACTACTTTATCATCATAAAAACAAAATTTAGAGGAGTGCTAGAAGAAGTGTCGAGGAGGGAGTGCGAGTTAATATTCTTCAATTCTTTCCTTCTTTCCTCAGGTTTAGCCGAGGAAAAAGTTAGGAAAAAGTTGAAGTACAACTTTCTCCATTCCTTTTCTTTGTATTTTTTTATATAATTTTTTAAGTAACCAAACAACTTTAAATTATTTTTATCCTAATTTTCTTTCCTTTCTTCACTATTTTCCACAAATCAAATAGAGCCTTAAGAATTATTTACTGAATATATACCAATTAATTTCTAAACATAAAACAATTATGTAAATAATTATATGTTGGACATTTAATAATTAATTACTGAACCTAAAATTATATGTGATGAACATTTTATCAGTTGAACCTAAAAAAATAACTTGATGAACCTCTAAGAATTAACTACTTAACCTTCACCAATTATCTATTGAATATATATAATTCTTTACTAAACATGTTAAAAAAACACTTTATTTTATAATATGAACTTAACTAAACAATTTATCCTAAACCTAAATGGTTTATGAGATGCACCTAAGAACTTTATCTATTGATAAAAAATACCAATTGTAATAGCTAACTTTTAGAGCCTTTAATATATGTTAAATCATATGTTTGGTTATGATTTTTGTGTGTTTTCTTGTTCTTTAGATGCGTGTTGAGTTGGTTTTCAAAAGGATTTAAATTTAAGAGACTTGGTTTGAGGGTATACCAATTAACTACTTTATGTTTTCACAAAATTTTTAAGGCCTGAAGAATCAATCCACTAGTCATTAGCAGACTAATCCAATGGTTGTACTAGTCGATTAGTTGTGTCAAACAAGCCAACTAGTTCTTCAAAGTCCTTGGGTTTTTGGACTGGAATGATTTTGATTATCTTGATCTATATCATAGTATCCTCAATCATATGCAGACCAAGGACTATTAATTCTCTAACATCACTGTAGCATAATGGGCTCCTACACTTCCTCCCACACAATGCCTCAAAAGGCACCATCCCAATGCTCGCATGATAAATATTATTATAGGAGAACTCTATTAGATCTAACCTTTCCTCCCAATTCACTTGAAACTCACATAACCACAACATATCCTCTAAGGTTTGGATGGTCCTCCCTATTTAGCCATCTATAGGTGGATGGAATGTTGTACTCATCTTCAGCTTGGTGCCAAAGGCCTTTTATAGTTTTCCCAAATATTTCTTGTGCAACTAGTTTATATATTAGTTTATAGGAGATTCAAGCTGATATAACTTTGATTAAGGCATTTGATTAAGTTTGGGGGACCAAATTTTGAAGAAAAAAAAATTTAGATGACCTAAGCACTAGTTTCCTCTTCTCTATCATTTCCTCTCTATTTTGTGTGGTTTAGAATGGCATGATTTGTGCCTAAATAATCTTATGCATCTCCCCTTATGTCCTTCTCTTCCTCTCCATCCTCTTTCCACTTTTGTGTTATTGATCTTTTTAGATGACATATCCCAAAACCTTTTAGCCTCACCATTTTCATACAAAGGTTGAGTTAACTTTACTCACCTTTCAAATCTGACCCAAGCCGATCTAGATTAGAGCTAGGGGCACAATTTCAAATTATATATGTAATACCCCCATTTTTTTAACTGCTAAATTTTATTTTGAATGTACAATATAGGAAAAAAAAACCCTCAAAAAGGAGGAATGGTATCGCCATATCTATTATGAGACTAGGGGCATGCATTCACCTAACTCATGGTAGTCACAAGTTTGGGTATGAAAAACATTAAATAACAAGAACATTGATGTATGATAAAAACACTTTACATTACAAAATCGTAATACAATATTATAAGCCAAATCCTACTGAATAAATCCAAAAAGTAGAAAATCCCAAATCTGGGCTAAAACATGGAAAACCCTACTTTTTGATTTTCATTCAAGCTCTAACAATATCTAGATCACCTGCACTAAAATAATTAAAAATAATAATCAATTTTGTACAAATGTACTAAGTAAACATAGTTAATCATGAGAAAATAACGTGCTCAAACGGTTAAATAACAAACAAAGGAGTAAAATCATATGTAACCAACAATCCACATGTAATAGCAATAATGCTCTAAAATAATCATAGAATAACTAAAGGTAGTGCACATAATGCAACTACCAACTAACATCTCAAACAACCAACAACATAACATGGGTATAAATTCCAATCCTAATCCATGCTTTTAAATCATAGGGATACATCAATTCAATAAATCGTTGATCATTTACACCAAATATTTCAACATGGTATACCCAACCAAGATAAATCAATAAACTCACATGATAAATCCTAAGGAAAATTCAATTATCAATCCTTTATCAAAGTTATCAAGTCAATAAATTCAAATTAACTTTGAGAGGAATATAATCTCATAATCTAAGGGAAAGTTTTTCTAGGATGAATCAATAATCAAATCTCTAACTACCAAGATTGCTAATCAAGGAAGTCACAAGGCATAAATCCATGTATACACAAATCTAGGAACCCAGGTTAAGTACATGTATCCCTATAGGTTTGTGAATTCCTAAGAGTTGATGTAATGGCCCAACAACAACGTGGAAGTAAAAATAGTAAATATGGGGATGTTACCACCACATCTATCATGAGCATAAGTTCACGTGTTTACCAAATCCATGTTAGATGTAAGGGTAGATATGAAAATTAGAAACCAAAAGACAACAACTACTAGGGGTAAAACTCTTTATATTACACATATAAAAACACTATCTATAGTGGATGGAAAAAAATGACAAAATCCAACACTATCAATCCCAATTCAGGATAAAAACACCCAAATCCCTACTCTCTAAATCAAACAAAAAGCTTTCAACATTACTAATAGAATTGGCACATCACCCCATCATCTATCCATTTTAATTGGGCAGTAACCATAAAATGGAAACATCAGTATTAGTGTACTATAAGAAAAAACTACTTAACCAAAGTTTATATATCATGTAACATAGTATAGGATTGAAGTCACATGTAACACACACAAAGGTGTAAAACCATACATCAACATAATATAATACAATCCATCTATTAATAAAAGGTAATAATCCCCAAAATACAAGACAAGTTCATCACAAACTAATCTTAACATTCTAGGGTAATGATTTCTAAGCAAACCAAAACCTAATAAAATTCTCAAATTATCCAAGGCAATAATTACCAAGGATGAACCAACAACTAAGTTAACATGGTGTTTGTTGTTTATACTAAACAATTCAACATAATTCTACTTAACCATTAACATGAGGTGACCAACAAAGATAAGTGAGGAATCAACCCATATCAATTTCAATCTAATTTCAATTATGATGATGTAGGAACATCCATGGATTCTCAAGATAATAAAGATTTGGAATACTTAGTATTGGAGCCTATTATAATATGTCTTTGGTGATAATATGACTAGCCATAACAAGTGCACTTTGATCAATTCTTATAGGTGTGTAATATATTTTCAAGAAGAAGATTCATAGACTTCAAGATATCAACACACTTAAGCTTTATTTTGTTACAAGTTATTACAAGTCAAAGGGATCTATTATGCATGGAAGTAAAACTTACAAGTCAAGAGGACCTAGTTATCATTCCTATGTAAATGAGGGATTTTGTACGTTATTTCTATATAATAGTTAGCTATGTTATTTTTATATAATAATTTTTCTTTTGATTCATGCACTACATAAGTTAGTGATTTTTTCTATTATTAGTTGGTGTGCTAGTTAGCCATATGTGTATTACCTTAACTACCTTAGTGTGTTATTTAGAAAAGTGTGACTACCTATATAATGAATAATTGACACATCTTGTGACATGTGAGTTGATTATATTGAATCTAATATAAGTATTACAATTGGCTATCTTTTCTCTCTTTTGTGAGTGAAAATTTCTAACTAAGATGCTTGATATAATCTTAGATAGATTACTTTAAATGTGTTCTTGGATAAACATTCAAAGTTATCTTCTTGTTAAATTCTTGTTGAATTGTGATTGAATATTCATACCATTTTTTAAATCTTGTTTGAATCTTGCTTGAAGATTCTTCTTATTCTTCCTCATCTTCAACCCACATATCCTACTTCATTCTTCTAGCCTTTGAATCTTCTTTCTCCTAAAAGGGGTCACACCATATGAAGCCTTTATTAAGGTGATCAAACCTATGAATTCAAGTTAACTCTTAGAGGAATACAATCTCATAATCTAAGGCAATGATTGCCATGGATAAATTAACAATCCAATGTCTAACTTCCAAGGTAGAAAATCAAGGAAGTCACACAACATAAAACCATGTATACACAAGCCTCAACACCCAAATCCTTAAGTATGCATATCCTTTATATAGTTGTGAACCCCTAAGAGTAGAAGTGGTCCATTTAACTAAAAGGTTCAACTCTGCATTCAGGGTCCTAAGTCCAAGGCACATGATTCCTTTCCCAAATTAAGTTACCCTTTCACATTAAAAGATTTGTATTTTGTTCAATGCCAAATTATTATTCAATAAGGGTTACTAAATTTTACACATAACAATCAATCAAGTATTTAAATAACTTGATCACTCTGAGTCATAAACAACTAGCTATGAAATGCTTTAACCACTTAGGGTGAACTAAAAAACTAGCCACAAAACATTAAGGTTAGGCAATAAGCCATAAACTCACTATAAACAATATCTATCCACAAAAGGCCTAGGTTAGGTAAGATTTTGTAACCCCATAACAAACAATTAATTTCCAATTTCAATCCTTTAATCCTAATTATTCAAAGGTCATCATAAATCAACTATCAACAATGTGGTTAATGATCATACCTAAATTCAACTACAAATAAACTAAGATCAACATATTCAAAAAAGAATAGATCATCTTAACCATGCTTGATGAGGAAATAATGCACCTTAAGCACTAAGCATTGTTTACCAACTTCAAACTTATTGGCAACTATGGCTAAGAAAAAATTATTGATAAGACCTACTTCACCACAAACCATGGCCTCCAAGACTAAGTAAGGATGTGGTGAACCAATAGAATCTACGAGGGTTAACCAATGAATCTTTACTTTTTCTATATTTGATGAATCACCAAAGGGTGATGCAAAAACTCTGATGACTATTGATCCACAACAAGAATTAAATCTAATAATCAGTTAAAATTCTCTGGATCCTATAGAATCTCCAAAAATGAATTATAAGTATATATTAGTTCAAAATGCATGTGAAAAATTAGTGTTGAACCCAACCTATTCTTCGCTAGTGATTACATATGGTGAGGCTAAAGCCTTATAATAGAAATAGGAAATAGAAAAAGAACAAAAGTGGGAACATAATTTGATTGGAATGATGGCTAGGTTCCAAACCTCTTATGCCTAAATGTGTAAATACATGATTGAGATTTGAAAAAAAGTTCATGCTCCAAAAATTTTCCATCATGAACAAGGGTTTGTCTTATTTAGATTTGAATATGCTCATGACTACCTTGTTATCTTGGAGCATCCATTTTATTCATTTAGAGTGAGGCCTTTGATGTTACATAGATGGAATCCTAATGTTCTTTTCAATGCCACATAATGGAGGAGAATGCCTTTATGGGTTACCTTCCTATGACTTCCATTATCTCAATGGTTTGTAGACTCCTTGAGTAGGATTGGAAGTTTCTTAGGAAGTCATTTGTACTGATATGATACCAACTTGTAGTCAAATATCTTATCCAAGGATCTTATAAAAGATTGATGTGAGCTTTCCTCTATTGAACATATTATGAGTGATACTAGGAATAGTATTAGAACTCAAAAGATTTTTTATGATTGAAGACCTCATTTTTATACCAAATGTGATCCAATACACCATGAAACTAGTTAAATATGAGTTTCTCAAATGGGAGGCAAATACTAGGTACCAAAATAAAATAAAAACTCCTAGCTAGCCCTACTTATAAAAAAATGGTAAGCTAATCAACAACATATGCTCCAAACTCAATATAAACTAGCTAAGATGTCAGTTTTAGAGAAGGGTAAGGGCATAATGACAGAAGAGGCTAGTTATTCTCTACTAAGAGAAGCAACACAAACTCACACAACTTATTTCCCATAGGTTCCTATAAATAACATTGACAAAGGAAAGAAAATGAATGAAAGGGGAAAGGTAGGAGTATCTAGTGATATATTCTAATGAAAATTGCTGCCAAGAATATAAGGGGAGCAAATGCTTCTATTAAAAAAATAATTCTGTTAATATTTAAAGTTACATGCTATATTAATCTTTGCTCTTTTAGAAACTAGAATTAAATTCCCCAATCTTATAATATCTCATCGGATAATAGCTCATGCCTTTAATATTACAACTAATCATTGTACTCATTGTAATGGAAGAATTACGGTGCTTTGGAATACTAATGAAGTGAAGATTTCAATACTAGAAGATGTTGGTCAGTATATATATTGACAAATCCTAAATCTAATAAATCACAAAGTCTTGGAAGTGATTTGTGTTTATGTTTTCAGTATAAGGAATGGTTGAAAAACTCTTTGGAATGGTTTGCATAAAATTAATCAAAATATATCCAGTTTATATGTGGTGATGGGTGACTTGAACAACATTTTGTACTTAGATGAAAAATAATGAGTTCCCTTGCATTTGGAATACATGGATGTTTCTAAGGTGTGTACAAAGGTGTTCCTTAGGAGAATTAAGTGTATCTAGGCCTATTTTTACCTTGAGTAATAATCAATCCCTTCCTAATCAAGTATAGTGTAGATTAGATAAAGGCTTAGGTAATATCTTGGTTCCAGAAATATGTATGTAACACCCTAAAATTTAGTAGTAAAAAAATTTATTTAAGAAAAAGTGTAATAAACAAATAGTGGGTGTTACCATTGTACTCACCATAAGTTTGACTTACCATGTCATCCTTGCATCGAATACAAGATAAAATAATTAAACACTGGAAACATGATAAAAAAAAAAAGAATAAGAGAAATCCATAAAAATAGATAAGAATTTAGAGGTTAAATCTAAATATAATATTCAAAATATAGAAAATGGATATATTGGTGAAGAGTCTCAAAAGGTATCTAAGTCAAGCTAAGATCTATATAACATGATTCTATGTTAAAATACCCAAAGATAACATATTCACTCCTCCCCGAGTAGAGCATCATACACAACAAAGTAATCCAAGGGGTCCTTAATGGCCCACAAAAACTCAATTGGATCATCTTCTTGTGGGAATGAGCATCACCCATAAAAAGAATGATTAGAACACTATGTACTAAGTAAAGTGACAACACAATCATAACTAGGTTATACATAATATATAAGTCACATAGAATAATAAGTGAGGAGAATAATATAATGTAAGATAATAGTGATTTAGAAGCCCATTATATGATATAGTCATAAACCATGTTCTTATTTCCATTGATTTTAGGGAACCCGCTATTCTTAATCTAGTAGACTATACTAAAACACCTCTCAAAGTAAAACACTCCTAGGCCACTATGATTATTTGATGGAACACACCTAAAATTTATCAAGGTAACACGCTTGTGGCCACTATTATTAAATTAGTGGAACGGTCTGAAGCTTCTTTCAAGGAAAATGCTCCTGATCCATTATTATCACCAATGGAATGCATGCAACACCTTGGTCTCAACTCATGTAATCTTTCACTATAAATGATTAAATTCTTATTCATTATTGTTTATCTTCAGATCATATTCTTATTCATGTTGAGCCTTGGAACCCTACTATTCTTAAACTAGTGGAATGGTCTAAAAAAACTCTCAAGGTAATACAAACTTGAGCCACTATTATTATTTGTTGGAATGGACACACAACACCTTGGCCCCAGTACACGTGATCTTTCACTTTAATTGTTTAATATCTTATTCAAGGTGGCATATCTCAACATCATCACATAGACAGACATGGAGGTAAGAAATTCATATCATTCATCTTAAAATATTTATTTGAAACACATAAATACAACCACATTAATGATAATACATTCCCCACGGACAAAGAGCATATTCCTCATAAGAAACCCTAATTTTCTAAGTTTAGCATAATTTCTTCCTTAGTACTCATTTTATCACCAACTTTAATACCCATCCTTAAAATATTATTATTAAAAATATATCCAAAAATAAAGGTCTAATCCCAATGTCTTAAACATGCGATGATAGCCTACTTTTGGGGTTACTATAGATCCCTTTGAATCCCTAATTTCACATATCAAGCATAACTTTTCCCATGAGAATTATATGACTACCAAATTTAGTACACATTACTAAATGGCCAATAATCACAACATATGAAAAATGAAGGCCTAAATATAACATTTTACACATATAATAATGACCCCGCTTTGATGTGTGTGGGAGGGTGTACTATTTAATTATGTGGAATTAAAGTTCGAATGGAGTTTAGATAATATGATAAAGGCTCGGTGATGGTGTGTTAAAAGATTAAAGCTTTGAAAGTGATGTAAATAATATGATGGTTCAAATGAAACACACTAATTAGCCTATGCATTCGATGATGGATTGATGATGATGTTTAGTTTTGAAAGATAGGGTTTGGATGAAGGTTTGAATTGTGGTTTACGGTTAGTGTTAGGGTTTTGTTCAAAAGGAGGGAATAAGGTGGCGTTTATTTGGTATGGATGGTTTAGGGTTTCAATTGTGTACACCGAATTAGGGCTTTGATTAACCATGAATTAGAGTATAATTTTTATGGTAATTATGGCAGGAAAATATGGATTAGGAATAGTAGAAAATATATGGATTAATCTCTAATTCACACAGATGAAGAGATTAAAACTTGCAAGCTAAACCGTTCACACAGATTTGATTTACTTGAGCTTGAACTCACACATAATTCATTCAAGTTTGATCTTCAACTTCAATTTTTGTTATCCAATACCATATGTACTCCCTCCTTGCATGCCATACATGTCATGCACATGTACGTAGACACTTAGTTGCTTATTTGTTAGGTTTCGAGTAACGTAACCATTCGTTGGTCTTCAAATTTACGGGATACACTTTTCAAATGAAGAATAATTGGTTCCATAATTATGAAGGCCAATTCTTGAGTGTTTGCTCCTACATCACACTCTAGGTTTACTATTTCTAATTCAAGATCTTTTCTCATTTTATTGAACTTAGGTCATTTATAATCACTCCAAATATTTCACATAATATATTTAACATGTTTTAAACTAATTAACACACTAAAATACCGAAGATTTTATATTTAACCCATATTGACCTAATTTCCCTTAAGATAGCAAAAATACCCATATTTTTAGAGAAATCTTATGAGTCCCAATATGAATTATTTTCAACCTCCCATACATATCCTTATAAAAATACTTGACCACAAGTATGCATTTACATATGAATCAAACACATATCCTAAATTAGGTAAACAATTCATGCTGACCTTTTTTACTTATAAGATAGGATAAACTAAATGATACTTATAATGTATACTTTCACGTATACTTATCTTTCCACCATACCATACAATATATAATAAAATAATATTATCAATAATAAATTATCCATGTAACAATACCAAACATGATATCACATACAAACATAAGCATTGCACAAAAAATTCCTAGCTACAATATGTATCTTTACCCAAGTTGTCTCTAGTCTCTAAACACATATGACTTAAGACTCCTCCTCCAACACCACTGAAAAATCACATAAAAGATAAAGATATAATAATATAGGAATAAGGAAAATTAACCAAAGAAAACTAAGGTAAAGCAGAGGTAGGAAAGTGGAGATAATTGAACAAGTGGGAGAGGTAATGTAAAGAGTGGTAGATAGTGGTGCTAAGGTGGAGGGCACAATGGCACACCAAATAGAAGATAAAGAAGGCATGGTCATGCATGGGTTTGGGGGAAGAATCATGCATAGTTTGGGAGTGAAGTGTGCATGGGATGGTGTGGATGAGTGAAGGAGGGAATGATCGTGTTAAGGGTGCGTGCGCTATATGCCTCATGACACTAAACAAGGAAAATGAGGAGGGGATAAGGTAAGGTTTTTTGGGGAGTTGATCGTTGGTAAGACATGGTGGTGGTGTTGTGGAGGCGAAATTGGTGCTGGTTGCAAGTGGTACGATGAGGGAGGTGGCTAGTGGTGGTGGTGCTGGGTCAACAAGGCTCACGGAAGTTGATAGTGGCTAGTTTGAAGATGCAACTTAGGGGTTAGCATTGGTGAGGGAAAGGAATGCATAATAGGGGTCATGTCATGGAAGAGGCAAAGAAAGGAGAAGAAAAGAAGAAAGAGGACGAGGGAAGGGAGCAAGGGATTAGGAAATGATGGTAAGAGGTATGGTGTTGGTAGTAATAAAATAGAATGGGTGAAGGGAGAAGAAAGGGAGAAGGAATCAACAGGCTTCTTTAGAAGATAATAATGGAAGGGAAAGATAGGATAAGAGAAAAGGTGAAGAAAATATATATACACAAGTGCATAGGGTTGGTGAGGAAAATGAAAGTTGAAGGGTAAGGGGCATGGGGTTAGGTGTGGCTTTATTAGGTTGTGGTGAAGGAGGTTTGTGCAGGTGTAGGCTATGTAGGTGCCTCGCTATTGTAGGCTGCATGTATGGTTGGGAAGGGGAAAGTGAAAACAACGTGCATGCATAGGGAGAAGGGGCATGGAATGCCTGAAAGGGAAAGGAAAGGGAGGCTAGGGTTTTGTAGTTAAGGAATATAGGAGGGGGCAATGAAAAAATAAAGAAAGAAAGAAAGGAAAAGAAAAGTCAAAAAGGGGAAGAAAAGGAAAAGGGAAAAGAGGAAAATAAATTTTTAGTTTAGGATTAGGATTAGGCTTAAATTTAAAATTTACAAAATTTGGCAAAATTTAATCTATTAATTATCTTGGGTAACCCAATCTAAATTCTAATTTTGGGTTATATATATGTATGTATGTATGTATGTATGTATGTATGTATGTATAAATGACCAAAATTAGAATTTAGATTAGGTTAAAAAATTTAATAATTGAGGTTAAGATTAGGTAAGATTTTAGGGTATTATAATGAACATGTGGGTTTTGAATTTGAGAATAATTTCCTTTGTAACCACTACTACTTGATTATTAATTTGAAAGGTTAAGATATTACAAGAATTAAACCTTTCAAATTTAGTAATCTCTAGACTAAATATGATGAATTCATGCTTATGGTTCATAGGTCTTGGAGTAAGATAGTGTTTGATTCCCTATAATATCAGCTAGTATAGAAAATGAAGAGGTTGAAATATGTTCTCAAATAGTTCAATAGTCAATTCTTTAGCCATGTTTTTAAAGAATTTGAGAAGGTAGGAATTAACTAGCACAAAATTAAGCAACAACTAGTCTATGATCCTAGCAACTTTGAAATATCAAGGGAGGAATGAGAAACTAGAAACTTATGATTGGAAAAATTCATAATCAAAGAAAAATTCTTTTAGTAAAGTACTCAATCCACTACATTCAACTAGGAGATAAGAATAATGCTTTTTTCCATGTTAAATTGAAGGAAATGCAAAACATTAAATCCTTATAGTAGTGGTATGATTTTAATGGCAATTGATATGGGTCTTTTTCAAACTAACACTTTTGGGACTAAGGAGTGGTAATATGATGAAATAAGGACAACCTAAAGATTTTAGGACATCCCTATCTCTTAGGATTCCCTCACTGTCTGAGAGAGTTTGGTTTACCTTACTGCTTAAAGATAATTGACTAATCCATACCATATATTATTTTCCTCTTCTCCTCTTCCTTTGTCTTAGCTCTATAAATATGAGGTCTTGTACTCATTTTGTGGGAACCAAAATCACTAATATAGTATCTCATTTTCTCTCTCATCTAAGATTTCATTTTAGCACTTGTTAATTTTTTGATATCTCACTCAACTCCTTTAAGAATCCCTTAGTTAACGAAACAACAATAATAACAACACCATTTGTGGGGATCTTGAATAAAAAACTATGTTCCCCATCTAACTATAAGATAGATTTAATCCTAGTACTAGTTCCCCTTCAAGAGAGAACAATCTAGGATGTGTTTCTCAACTTTAAGCTATAAACATTGAACTTCGAGCATCCATTTAAGAAATGGTCTCAATGCTAGCTCCACTAGCACATACCCTCAAATAGCTTCCAAACCTCTTAAATCAACAACATTAGCATTAGCATAACCCATCACACAAGAGAATCCGATGGAGACCTTAGACCTTCTAGAAAGAGATAGAAGGAGCATAATATCATCATCCAAGGTGATGAAACCTAGTCAATGAGAGGCGCATAACCAAAAAAAAAAGGAGTGATAAACAATGACTATCTTTAAGCCCCCCTAGGCTAGATAGGAGAGAAAAGAGTTTAAGTCCAAGATAGGGCCATGATGGCCATTAGAGCAATAGAAATGATGGTGAATATCATGGGCATGCCAACTGTCGGATTAATAGAGATGACGAAGAATACCCTACACGCGATGGCTGATAGATTGCTAGATGCAAAGATGATTCTAGCCTTAGGCTGATAGACTAGAAGGTACAATAAGATTTAGAGAGTAAATGGATAAAGAAAAATGATGGGGATGGTTACCATTAGCAAACACCCTTCACTAGGAGTATATTTGAAGCTCTAGCACAAAGAATGAGAACTCTAACATTTGAATCATTTGATTGATTTACAAAGCTAGAATAATATTTGAACATTTTAAGAAAGATGATGTTATTAGTTAGACCACAAGAGGATATTAAGTGTAAGACAATCTTGGGTGTATTGAAGGGATCATCCCTGAGGAGGTTTTGCAAAATTAAGGTTGTGTCAATAAGCTACTTTTCTTAACTTTTGCTGAGTTTTGTGGAACAATTATACATGTGTTTATGGCCTAAGAATGACTTGTGCTCCTTGATGGCATTCTCTAAAGGTTGGTAGAATCGGTTTAATATTTTCTAAATATATTTTTTAAGATAGTCTAATAAATAAATGAGCTAGATAATGAGATCACAAAACCTTCTTTACTCAGAGGCTTAGCTGATAAAGACTTGGTTGAGAATATATACTTATCCAAACATAAATCATACTCCTCATTGAGAAAGGATATACAAGAGAGGATAAAGGCTAAGGAAATGATGAAGGTAATATGGATGGTGGTTAGAAAAGTAGATACTTCATCAATGCTAAGACATGGGATGTAGAAAGGAATATACAGGCAAGAAGAGAGCCATTTAACTTTGAGGCCAACGGTGCAACCAATTGCATAATAGACCTCTATAGAAAGGTTTCACAAATATATACCTATGGTGACTAGCTTTGAACATAGATACGACATTGAAAATGATCGGCAAATATTCCTAAGGTCCTATATACACTGACATAAAGTATAGAAACTTTAACATATGGTTTATATACCACTAAGAGTATGGAAATAATATTTAAGGAGTGTAAAACCTTAAAATATGCAGTTGAATATTAAGTGCATAAAGGCCATTTGACACACCATGTGAAGATTCCCATAGCAAGACAAGAGATGGGGATGATACATCATTTATCCCAACTATTCAAGAGACCCCAAAAATCATACATACTATAGTGGGTGGAGATTCACTAGGTAGGGAAAACAATATAAACCTTGAAAGCATATGTCAGAGAGGCCGACTTTCAATAAACAAAAAAAAAATCTAGTAATAGATAATTGGGAACAACAAAGGATGAGGGCCCAAAGTATGGTTGAAAATAAAAACAATCCCTTGGTACTTGAAATGCAAATTGGTAATTGCATAATAAAAAGGATTCACATGGACATAGGTAATGCAATAGATTATATTCATTCTAAAATTAGATGGAAAATTCAGACTATGCATGACAAAAGAAAAGCATACTAGCTATCATACTTCACTTATCAACTACTCACATAAGGAGTAGTTAAGGACTACCTAACACATCAATGAAGGATGTGAGTTCCTGAAAAGAGTTACAGTTTGAAAAAGCTATAGATTTGGTAGCCAAATAAGTTAAAATTTATCTTTTGATTTGATGAGGAGGGTTGGTGTCGTTGGTGAAGATATAATCATTATGTTCCCTCTAAATATGATAAATAAAATCTGAAAACATATATATAATTAGTTTCCTCATCTTTAGCCCTCTTCCTCCATTCATGCTCCATTTGAGCAAAGCATCCCACTCATGTATAGACTAATGACATCCTAGTTTGTGTAGTATAGTTTCCCATACTTTTTGGGAGAATGGACAAGAGAAGAATAGGTGAGAATTAGATTATGCATTCTGATAATATAAAGTACAAACATTTTCCTCAAAAATCCCAAACTAGATAAGTTTATCCTTAGTTTGTAGTCTTTATTGTACAATTAACCAAAGCAAAAATCTATGTCTTGGGAGGGTGAGTGAATTCCAAATTACTCATGACCAAGAAACAATTTCACTCTTAGGTCTCATATATTCATAATCCTGGGAGATGACATAATGGTGCTTTTTCTTTGCTTGATCAGCGGTGGGAAAGAAAAAAGGTTGGAAAACTTGTTTAAGTTTCATAACCTTCCTTAAGATTGAGGAAGTAGAGGGTTTAACCTCAATGAGCCATAAATTCCTCTACTTTAAATAATAAGAATGGACCCAGTTGACCCACAATAGGTATTTCTTTTGATAAAGGAACCATAGTAGTCTACCAATGGCTACATTATTCTAAGATTGGATGTTTATGAAACCAAGCCCCCCCTTCATTCTTGGATCTACAAATTTTACTCCAGGAGATTGGGGCCTTGTGTTTTCAATAGTTCCTGACCATAATTAGCTTCTACAAATGGCATTTATGTCATTAATAACATACTAAGGCAATAGAAATATTGAGCACTAATATGTTTGCAAGCTTAGCAGGACAGCTTTGATTAATTGCATTCTTCCAGCATAACTTAGCAGTGAAGCTTGCCAACTTCTAAATTTAGCTGTGTACTTCTCAATCAAAGTTTTATAGTGGTGGGAACTTAATAAAATACCATCTAAGGGAACCCTAAGATAGGTAAAAGGGAGTTTTCCAGCTTTAATATGTAGATTTCCAAGGACTAAATCCTTTACATTATGCTCAACTACACCTCCATAATGCATTGAACTCTTTGATGCATCAAGCATAAGTTTGAGAGAGAAGAGAATATACAGAAGTCTTTGAAAATAATTTTGATAGATGGTTAATACCCTTTGTAGAAGAACAATAAATCATTTGCAAACATCAAACTAATCAATCAAAGCTTCATGCATCTGGGGTGTGGTGAAAAATCAGGCATATCCCATACATTCTGAAAAAGCCTATTGAGGAACTATATAATAAGGATAAAGAGGGATGGAGAGAGGGGATATCCTTGTGTCAACCCTCTTTGATGTTTAAAGAAGGGATGTAAATTTCCATTATACATAATTGAGTAGCTCATAATAAAGACGCATTGATATATAAGAGACAAAAAATGAGGTGGAAAGCACAAGGAATAGAGAACTTGTTGTAATAAATTACATCTAACAGTATCATAGGCTTTCCTCATGTCTTGTTTAATTAAACACCTTGGAGATAGGTGTTTTTTTATTGTACCCTTTGATCAATTTAGTAGTAAGGAGCACATTACCTCCAATACTCTTGCCCTTCACAAAAGCAGATTGACATTCACCAATAATGTGGGGGAGGATAGGCTATAATCTTATTGTTAATAACTTTAAAAAACCTTATATAAGGTATTGCAATAGTCAATGGGCCAGTAATCACTTGCTTTGCTTGCATTTGGTACAGTTGGAATGAGGTTCAGTCTAGTGACATTCAAGCCCTCGAGAAGATCTCTAGAGGTAAAAAAAATCTTGATTGTAGTGTATATATATCATTACCACTGTATCCCAACACTTTTGGAAAACCATCAGGTCTAAGGGCTTTATCTCCATTTATGTCAAAAACATCTTATTTTACCTCTTCAAAAGAGATGGGTGATAGAATTTTTACTGTTAAGAGGTTGTAATCACAGGACCTTTGGAAAGGACCTTATTGATCATATCCTTATCAAGGATATGATTATGAGGACTTTAAGTACCTAGTACATCTATATAGAACTAGGAGAGAACTTCAAAGATTCTTTTACTATCAGTTTAGACCCTACCATAATAATCTATAATCATGTGGATCTAATTAGCCTTTCTTCTACTCTTTACCATTGCATGGAAGTATCTAGTGTTGGAATCTCCCAATTTAACCCACTACACTCTTGCTTTCTGTCTGTAAAATTTCTCCTCATATGCTGAGTAGAATGTGAACTATTTTGGTAATTGAATTTCTCTTTAAATCAAATATGCATTCAAAGGATCTTGACTTAGTAAACTCTATATAATATGTAGCCTATCTCTGAGTTACATTACCCTGTCAGTAATACCTCCAAACTTAGCTTTATTTAGCTTTTTTAGAGGAGTCTTTAGTAGCTTCAATTTCTTCATGATTCCATGTAATGATGGTCATTCAACTAATTTATACTAGATTCCTTAGACAATACCAGAAAAAGAATCATCCTCAACCCACACATTGTAGAATTTGAATGGCCTGGGACCCATAACATTATGTTTCCCTACTGTCACAATGATAGAAGCATGATCAGAAGAGATGGGTGGTAGGAATTGAGCATGTGACCCAACATAACAATCCAGCCATTTCTGATTTCCCATTGTTTTATCTAATTTACACATAACTCTATCCTTTTCCTCTTTCTTATTACTCCAAGTAATGAAGGATCCAGTAAAATTGAGATCCCCAATTTGCAAATGACTAAGGTAATCTGCAAACTAAGCAACATCTTGGTTATTGATACTTGTACCTTGCATCTTCTCTTGACTCCTAATGATAATATTAAAGTCATCTAGTAGCATCCAGGGCTCATTCATAGGTCCAGTTTATATCATCCAATCCCATAGGATCCTTCTTACTTGTCCTATATTATGTGCACATATAATGGAAACGTAATATAACTAACCATTTGTATTAGTCACTCAAACAAGGATTCCATAATACATACTAGAAATTTCATCCACATGCCAAAAAATTGGGCTCCAACCTACTCAACCATTATAGTGATCACTATAGTTATGAATCAAATTCCAATGCTTCATAAGTTTTTTAGTGACCTTATGAGCATTAGTTTCTTTGATTCTAGTTTCACAAGTCAATCCAATTCAATGATATTACTGATACACCACTTAATGACTTCTTTCTATTTAAGAGGGTTATTCAAGCCTCTCATATTCCAACACCCAATGCTCATAGTTGGATATAGAATTTCGGTGAAAATTAGAAGTCCATTGGGTCTTTCCTAGAGTCCAATCTCTAACCTAAACCAAAATTAATGCAATCTCTAAGGGAGAATTCAAGGTTCTAGCAAGATGACTCTCCAAGTATACTTAGGTTTGTATTGCCAGCATAGGAGGGAGAAGGCTCTTTATGCCTCATGGATCTAGAATTAGATCTTTGTAGGCCTATATATTTCTACATTGGTGCTACTTTCATGTTAAGAATTGGGTGTTTAGGGGGTGTGGCTACAGATCTTGGAGGAACACACTCATTCCTGTTATCCCTTACCACCACCCACTTTTTCTTAGGAAAATATTGTTGTGGCATTCTTTTTAGGTAATGATTCACCTCATGATCAATCCCATGATAGTGTTGGAAATGCAAAGGGCACCATTCAAACTCCAAACATTGATCAAAGATCACTCCATTAGGCTTCTTAATCCTAACAGAGGAGGGGATCTTCTTATGAGTGTCTACCTCTACTAAAACATGAGCAAAGGAGATCCTCTCCTTAGCAGCTATAACAGGGTCCATTCCTATAGGCTTTCTGATGCAATTTCATATACGACTAAATGAAGGGGTAAGCCGCATATGAAGTAGTAGGTTAGGGAACTTGATCCACAAAGGAAGGAATTGAAATTGCTCCCTTGAGAAGGAGAAGTTTGGGTGCCAACGTTTGAGAAGCATGGGCTAATTATGCTGAGACCAATAGCTAACATTCAGTATAGACAAGGAGTCTTATTCTATTTGAAACAAAAATAGAACATATCCTTTCTTGTGCATGATATTACATGGCAACATGTCCCTATTTAGATCGAACAAAAGTACCAATTTGGTAAAAGTTTATCTTTGTGCCATAGATCATGCCAAAAAGAGAAAATTCCTATATCTTTTATTCATTATCCAAGTCTTCTTCTTTGAGTTTGGTCATCATTGTTCCATCCATAATTATGGGGGGATCATAAGTTAATTTAATAAATTGTTCAAGCTTTCAGTTGATTTTAACAATGTCTCTCCATTCACACGTTTGGGGACAATCTATAGAACAATTGTCCTCATTCAAGTGTTGTGATTTATCTCCTAGAAAATCCACTTGTGGTGCTATCGAGGATGTTACTTGCTCATTAGAAGGTGGTTGAGGGTCATCCTAGTTAGCATTCAAAACTCTAGTATCCATTTAATCCTTTGAAGGAAAAGTAGTATTAGCACCAATCGGTGCATCAATACCGCCTAAGGGAATCGACAACATAGATTTCAAAGGGCTAGGCTTACCAATCAGTGGTGTTTTCTATGGTGGTGATAATTTCTTCTTAGCTATGTGAGAAATTGGTGTGTAAAAATTAGAACCCCACAAAGCCTTTATCTAGTATATTATCTTTAATGTATTTAATGTCATATTTGAAGAAGCTTATAAGCTATTAGAGTTGCTAGAGCTACTAGAGAAGTGCTTGATAAATAAAACTACGCCCCTAGTGGTATTCACAAAAAACATCATAAAATTCAAGGCAGTGGTGGATCTCACTATGATAGTTGGACAACCGGAAGAGGTGAAGAGTATATAAGAAGATTTTTTTATAATTGCTTATCCATTAGCCTATAATATGATATTAGGGCTACCATCCTTAACAAAATCTATGCAAGCGTCTTTATGGATGGATTTTTAATGAGATTTCCATAAAACAGAGGATGGGGAGAGGTTTAGAGCAATTGGACGATGGCAAGACAATGCTATGTTATTAAAGTAAAGGCCACCCCTATAAGGCTAGATGCCAAAAAAATTTGAGAAATTTTGGCATTAGAAGACATAAATGCTTTTGGGAAAGGTAACAGACTGATTTAGAGATAGAAAAAATATAATTAGGAGACATAGATAATAAATTGATGATAGGTAAGGACATCAATGAAACTCATAGGGAGGAGCTACTGGCTTTCCACACAAGTAACATGGATGTCTTTACTTGAAAAGTTTTAGAATTGGATGGAATCCCTTATAAAATCATTAAGCACCATATAAAAATAAAAGAGGGATTTAGATTAGTGAAACAAAAGAAGAGGGCCATTTGATCATAAAAACATAAGCCAATTAGAGAAGAGGAGGCAGAGTTGCTCTTTTCAAGATTTATTTTGGGGGTGAAATATGCTGATAGAATAGCTAACCCATTCATGATGAAGATATCTAATGGGAAATGGAGAACGTGTGCTGACTTCAATAACTTAAACAGTGTATGTCCAATGAACTACTACCTAATCCCTTTGATTGACCAAATGATTATTCAATGATAGAGTAGGAAAGGTTAATTTTTATGTATTTTTTCTCTAGGTATCATCAAATCAGACTCACTGATGCTAGTAAAGAGAAAATCACCTTTATTATGGATGAAAATCTTTCTTGTTATAAGGTAATGCCATTTGGGCTGAAAAATGCAGGGGGGATTTTTAGAGGCTTATAAATGTAATTTTTCAAGGAGTAATTGGAAGGAACATAAAGGTTCATGTAGTTGACATAATTATTAAAATTTAGGAAAGGGAAACCCATATAAAAGGGCTCCATTATGTTTTTGAAACCCTACAGAGATGCCAAATCAAATGAAGCCCCACTATGTATATATTTGGAGTTGGCATCAACAAATACCTAGGGTTCATGGTGTCATGGAGGGGCATTGATGTAAATCCTAAGAAGTTTGCCTCCATCTTGAATATGTGACTTCTGATGGGAATAAGAGACATTGAGTAGTTGATAAGAAACCTAGCTGCATTCCATAGTTTCTTATCTAGAGGAGCATATAAGATCTTTTTTCTTTTTCAAAATTTTATAAGAAAATGATAGTCTTAATGGATAGAAGACTGCCAGAAGGAATTTGATGATCTAAAGGACCATTTATCTAAATTGTCAACCCTAACCATTCCCATGAAAAGGCCAATAACTATTCATATACCTTGTAGCACCGACATTGGTTATCTATTCTTGTTATTATTAGGGAGAATTTGGAGACCAAAACATAAAACATATATATTATGCTAGTAAGGTGCTCACTAATGCTGAGGGTTAATATTCCAATTGGGAGAAAATGGCCTATTCCCTACTAATCACCTCTAAGAAGTTAAAACCTTATTTTGATACTTAAATTATTATAGTTTTGACTAATATTCCTCTTAGGAACATTATGCATAAATTAAATAAGTTAGGAAGAATGCTGATATCGGTCATTGAGATAAGTAGATATGATATCCGATATAGACCTACAATTAAAGGCAAAGCTTTGGTTGCTTTTATAGTTGAATGTTCATTGGAGGTTGATCCCCACCCTTTATTGATGTTAGAGGAGCATATGGAATGAATGATATATGTTGATGGAGCATCTGATAGTCTAGAATATAGAGTTGTTATAGTTTTGATTGATCCAAATGGCATAGCTATAGAATAAGCACTAAGATTTTTTTCTACCACTAATAATAAAGAAAAATATGAAGTTTATTTATCTAGACTCAAAATATCACATGGTCTAAGGGAAGAAAAGGTTAAGCTCTATAGCTATTCAACATTAGTTATTGGAAAATACAATAAATGATAAGAAGTTAGAGAGCTTAGCATGGAAAAGTACTTGGGGAAGCTAATTGAAATGAAAAAATGCTTTCCTTTGTTGTAATTGCTTAATTATTGTTGTAGGCTAATCCAATGGCTGATGAACTAACCATAATAGCCTAAGCTAATACCTCTTCATCACATCTGTTATTGATAATAGAGTACATGACAGTAAGGTTGATGAACACAAATAGAGCCCAAGAAGAACAATTTAAGATTGCATAAATATTGGTGACCAATGAATGGATAAGAGAACTGACAGATTATTTGAAATGGGAATTACACTAGTGGACAAAAATAGAGCCTTTGAGTTATGAAGAAGAACTGTGAAATATTTTTTTTCCTAATGGAGAGTTATATAGACGTTTGTAGACCATGTCGATGGTTAAATGTTTACCTCAAGTAAGGGGACAGGGGATATAGAAGGAAGTTCATGATGATATTTATGGCTTACATCAAGTTGCCAAGTCCCTCGTGGCTAAAGCTTTACACCAGGAATATTACTAGAAGATCAGGTTCCAAGTTGCTAAAGTAATCATGGATGCCAAGCATGTCAAAATTTATCATAGCACAAAATATTCTTACTTTAGAGCTCCAACTGATTCTAAGTCCATAACCATTTACTATCTATGGCACTAGCATTTTTAGATCACTTTGTCCCGATAATATTGATACTTTAAAATAGTGAAATCAGTTATGCTAATATACTTATGTAATATTTCCTAAAGTAACATATTGAGTGCAAGCATTGGTCAAAATAGATTCATTATTGCTGCTATTGACTATTTCAAGAAATGGGTAGAGGAAAAGGCCCTAACTCAAACCACTTCAAAGAAAATAACATTTTTTTAGAAAAATATAATATGCTGATAAGAGAAGGAAAAGTAGAGCTTAATGAGATAAAGATTATATGAAGAGAATTAAGAAAATTTTATAGTTTTGGAGTACCACAAGAAATTATTATGGATAATGGTTAGTAATTTGATAACCAAAACTATAGACACTTTAGTGAAAACTCGGGCATTCACTGTAGATTTACTTTAGTACCTCATCCATAGGTAAATTGCATTTAATTTATGCTATTAAGAATGCTTGGTCCAATATATTAGACTCCTCATTGGGATCAATCTAAGTGTAATAGATAGGTCAAGCATAAGAATAAAAAAATATTGGCAGCATTAAGACGCCGACTAAATAGAGTTGAGCGAGATTGGGTGGATGAGATTCTAGTGGTATTATGAGTTGTTAAGACAAAAATAAAGAACCCAAAGGATGAAACTTTTTTTTATCTTATCTTTTAGGGCTGAGGAAATTATTCTAACTAAGAGAGATACCATATCATAGAGGATCAGTCAGTATGATCCTAAAGTAAACAAAGAAGTCTTAAAAATAAAGAATGAATTTATTGAAGAACTAATAGATATAGTATAAATACTACTCGCAAATTACTAATAACAAGTAGCTAAATACTATAATAAGAGAGCCAAGTCTACACATATAAGAGTAGGAGATTGGGCATCAAGGAAGGATAAATTCCAAGATAATGACTACTGAGGTAAGCTTGAGGCTAAGTGGGAAGGTCCATATCAAATGATGGAGGAACCTGGGCTAGTGACCTTTATATCAGCTGATAAGGATGGAAGATACTTAATAAATTCTTGGAATATAAAACTCTTAATAAAATATTTTTTTGTAAAATTTCTCAGGACTTATCTGAATAATAACATTGTTAAATTTACATCTATGTACTTTGTTGATTTCATTTTCTATAAAATATGTCAATAAAGAATAAATTTTTGTCCCTAATTTTTTTTGTTAATAATAATGTCTTCAACAGTGATGAATGATGAGTACATACAATTCAAATAAGTAAGCATTCTAAATGATGGAATTTCTCTCTCAAAGAGGAAGTTGTCAAAGCTTTAAGCCCTCTTACAATGATATCGTTGACAAATCATTATCTGTAAACTCTCACCAAGGTCATCGAGCATTGAAGATGGTCATACTTAATGAGATGCAAGTACCCCAAAAAGTTTTTAGTTATTATTCTTGAGGCTTGGTATATATGCCCTCCTATAGGCCATCAATAATTGAAGGTGAGCACATCTTTTGTATTACATTAAGCTTAAGGCTCAAAACATAAGCCATCAAAGAGGTTAAATTTAAATATAGACACACTTATTGAGTTGAAAGATAGATGTAATTTCACTCACTAAGCCTTGGTGTAGATGAAAGAGTGGACCTCTATTTCACTCACTAAGCTTGGGATATTAAGGTGTGCCCTTGGTCTACATAACTAGGTTATCGTGCCATTAGACACACCTGGTGGCTTTCTAACTTAGCTAAGCCAAGGATCCCATGGTGCATTCCTTAACCAAGTTATTGAGGCCACTCAGACCAGCTGAGGGTTTAGCTGGTCCATTCGATAAGATCAATCGATGGTGGACTAGATCGGACGCTATAATGGTTCGCTGGCACCAAATTATAGTAAAAATTCAAGGTGTGTACCATATGGATCTTGATTTTTCTTATCACAAATATTTTGGTAATATGACCTTCCTTAAGAATTTTGGTATTGGTATTCTTATATTCTCATATGATGCTTAGCGTTAGTACAAAAACACATAGGAAGAAATATATAAGAAGAAAGGGAAAATATCATTTCATATGTAAGGAAGATATGCACATATTGCATTAACAAAAAAAATGGAGGAGGCCTCCCTAAAAATCATCTTCATCTTCATTTTCACCCTCAACCTCCTCGAAACCTTCATGAATAGCAACGCTTTCTAGATCTTCACTGGTATAAAAATGCATGTCAGGAATTCATAATTGATCATGCTCGACCAAGATTTTAAACTAAGCATATAAATTAGAGGTGCCATACTCCTACCATAGAGATTGAAGTTAATTCTAATAATAAGAAAATTATTCACTTGCTAGATATTTATCTATAAATTCACTAACATCTCTTAGTTTGGAATTAACAATTAATTTATTTATATGATCATCCACGCCCTTTTATCATGACTCTATTGCTTTTTTGGAACCTGATATCTATTCCTAAAGGCTCTTTATTTCTTTATTATTTAGTGAACCCTTATCTACAATCTCTTTGCATAGTTATTCGACCCAAACATGACACTCCTCTAGTGTTTTCTCTAGGTTAGAGAAATTTTCTTTTATAATTAACTACCTTAGCATGGAGAAGCTTATTATCTTACTAGGAAGCCCTAAGTTTGTCAGAGTATTGTGGGACCTTCATAGCATTTGCAACCCACTTCTTCTTCTCAGTTGTTAACTTATCAATTATGTTTCTCTCTTTGCGGAGGTCATTTTCCAAACGTATATACTTTTCATTCAGTAGCTCCATCTTAACCTTTGAAGATTTTTTCTCTCTTTTTGAATAATTGTCCAAGGTACAAACTTAAGCTTGGAAAAGATATACATAAAGGATGGAAGATTTTAATTGACTCTTTTAATTCTCCAATTTAGTTATTTTGGGTTTAATGGATTAATTCCTAGCCATCCATGTTGAATAATATTTTTGAAGATTTTTGTATTCATTTTCTATCCACTTGAAGTGTTTACAACATTGAGAAAAATGATCAATTTTTTTTTTGATAAATAGTTGTTGCAAACAATAGATTTAAGTTTAAACAGAATGAACTAATAATGTGACCGCATATATGTAAAATAAGAATATGGTATGTACCTAAAAATTTAAGTTCATGTTAGCTCTTGGAAAAGTAGATTTCATTAGTCCTTTGTAGATCTTTTTGTCTTAATGTAGCATCACAGCATTGATCAACTCATAACATGTGGAATCATATGGATGGTAGTTGAAGAATGAGTAGTCCTTAGGTATGGATAAATCAAATTCATTGTCCTCTAGTAAGACCTTAGTGGCATGTTGAAGAAAATATTTCCTTATATGGAAAATATCTAATCTAGGAACCCTACCTTTGGTACGCTCCAGTATATAAACAATAGGAGTAGGAAAGCTATCGTGTGACAATTTGGTGCTCGTGCTTCCTTCTACCTAATGAGGGGTGTTGGCTTGCATAGGAATCCCAACCTATTTGCTACTTTCTCAACATCATTATTTACTTCATTAAGAACAATCGTCTCCTTAATAGGTTTTAGGATGGAGGGTAATAGAGATTCTCTAAAAAAAAGGGTTCAACCACCCCTTACATTTTTCTTGGGGTAATTCATGAGAAGGACGATGTGTGAGATTTATATGCTATTATTCTATGTAAAAATATTATTTATTCCCCATTCTCTTTATAATATTTGATCTTTTCTTGATTGTTTCTCTTTTGGATAGATTTTTCAAGAAAGAATAAAATTAAAAAAATCAAAGGAAGGAGGAAAAAAATCAAGGAACACGTCAAGATAGTATGGAATCAATGGAAGAAATTACCAAAAGTAGACAATAAGAATCCTAGGAGATCTTGTGTTGAAGTTTCAAGAAGAGAAGGCAAAGGAGGAAGAAACATGGTATCTTTGTGTTTATCTACATGGCAAGGCCGTCTAAAACCTTTTTTGTTTACATTAAGAGCATAAAATGTTAAAATACTTACATGGATAAAAGAAAGTTGGCCCAAGAAATGAAAAGTTGGTAAGTTTATTACAATCCTTCATCTTATATGTCAAACACTTAGATGGTAAAGAAAATGTCGTAGTAGATGCCTTATCTAGGAAGTTTATATTATAAGTCATGATGGATTCTAAAATACTTGGATTTGAAATTATAAAAGACTTGTATCCAAAAGATGATAATTTCTATGATATTTATGATACATACAAGAAAAATTTATCTCATAGTAACTATGTGTTGCATGATGGATTTTTGTTCAAGCTTAATAAACTTTGCGTGCCATAATCGAGTGTGAGAGAATTACTTATAAAAGACGTATGTGAGGGAGAAATAGATGGATATTTTTGTACTCATAAGACCTTGAAAATGTTACATGAAAATTTATATTGGCCAAGCATAATAAAAAGTGTACAGTTTGTTTTGAGTAGATAAGTTACATGTTAAATAAGTAAAAGTTTCTTTCATAAGGTTTTGTACATGCCATTACCCCATGCCTAGTCAACCATGGGAAGGAGTTAGCATGGACTTTATCTTAGGGTTGCCTAGAAATTAATGTGGTAAAGAGCCTATAATGGTGGTAATAGATAGATTTTCTAAAATAGTTCATTTTATATCATGTTATAAAACTGATGATACCACACATGTTGTTGATTTATATTTTAAAAAAGTTGTAAGACTTTATAGTATTCCTAAAAGTATTATTTTAGATAGAGATGTTAAATTTATGAGTTACTCTTGGAAGGTATTATGGCACATGTTGGGTACAAGGTTGTTATTTAGTACTTTAAACCATCCACAAACCAATGGGAAAATAGTGGTTACAAATTGAACTCTTAGCACATTGTTAAGAGGTTTGGTAAATAAAAATATCAAGGATTGGGATATCAATCTATAAGTTCTCCTATAATCAAATTCCTTTAAGTAAAACTCATTCTAGTCCATTTGAGGTTATGTATGGTGTGAATCCTTACATGCTTATCAACATGGTTCCCTTGAAGAAAAGTGAATTAAAGAGTTATGAAGCCAAGGACCAAGTTGAGTATTTCCAAGAGCTTCATCAACAAATTTGAGCCAATATTGAAAGGTAAAATACAAGGTATCAAACACAAGCCAATAAGCACTGAGTTTAGAAGGTATTTTCTCTAAGTGATCAAATATGGTTACATTTACATAAAGAAAGATTTCCTAACTTATGTATAAACAATTTAATGCCTAAAGTAGATGGAACTTTTCAAATACTTATAAAATTTGGAGATAATGCTTATGAACTTGACTTACCTTATTTTTATGGTAGAGTATCAAGAAATTTTAATGAAGATGAGTTGTCTCTATATTATGAGGATGCGAATTTGATGACAAATTCTTATCAACCAAGGGAGAATGATATGGGAGTATCTCTTGATCCTCTTAATGATGTGGAATTGACATTTATAATAATGAACCGACCATCTTAGACATTTTTGATACTTATGCCTTAACTAATGAGTTAACTTTGAGTCATTCTTACAAGTATGTAACATATTTGTAAGGAGAATATTAATATAACTTAAGATATCAACTTACATAATATACTGTGGATTATAAGTAAGACAAGAAAAGCTATTATACATGGAAGACAAGTGGCAAGTCAAGAGATCTAGTTATCATTTTTTTTTGTGAATTAGAGATCTTGTTAGTTTATTCCATGTATAATGTTAGCTACTATTGCCTTGTAATTAATCTAGTTTGATGCATGTAATATATAGGTTAGTTATGAATTGTTGTAACTAATTAGTATTAGTTAAATAAATCATATCATCTAATGTTTATATTTGTTACATGATACTCGAAGATGAGTGTAACAACTATAGGGAACAAATATATTGGTTAGTAATTAATGAGTTAGTTGTAACAAGTTTATGTCTGCCTGTATAAGCCTTCATTGATCCATTGTAACACGTCTAGAATGGTTTGAATCTAATACAAGTGAATCCCTTGGCTTTCTTTGTTTTTGAGATAGAGCATTCTTCGTAGGAATTAGTTGATTACTTCCTATCAAGAGAGGCCTCGAATGTATCTTGGAGAACATTCAAGGATTAACCCCCCTTGTTGAGTATTGGGAATCGTGGTTGAAGAACCCATCTTCCCTTTCATTCATTCCAAAACCAAACCAATTCCTACCATTAACCCCAACTATTCTTGAAGATTTATACATTTCTACTTCCCTATATTAAACCGAACCAAGAACCCTCTAATCCATTGAAACCATTACAATCAAAAGAAGATCTACATCAATCATTCGCCCCAGTTCACCCCAATCCAATCATAATTAAAATATCCACTTCGGTGAGGTTAATATTATCTAAATAGTACTTTAAAATATTCTCCTCAATTCATCTCTATTTGCCTTACCTAAATAAATTTTTAATATTTATCCTCATCTCAAATTACTGTAATCCAAACAGACCATTAGGATCTTGAAGGCACTTGTAAGGGTTGTCATGCCTTAAAATTCCTAAGCTAGTTGGTCCCAAACCATAGCACTAACGTAGCTAGGAGGTGAAGAATAAGGTTTGTCAACCCTCTATAGAGAAGAATTCCAAAAATAATGCAAAAAAAAAAATTGATAATGCAGAAATCAAAATTTACAAATTTGTAGAGTATCTAAAATTACATAATCAGTTGAAAGTATATTTGTGTTTTTCTTTTTCTTTCTACAGCCGAAAGTAAGGTTCGGGAGCCTTCTATAGAGAAGAATTCCAAAAATAAAGCAATGAAAATTTGAAAGTGCAGAAATCAAAATTTACAAATTAATAGTGTATAAAATTACATAATCAGCTGAAAGTGTGTTCTTGTTTTTCTTCTCTCTTTTTTTCATTTTTTGGTGGATGTGGGTGTCAATATGAAGAATTCAAACGATGCACGAAAAAATGGCATCCTGATACACGATATAATTTGCATTTTAAGGTCACAATAACTTTTTTTTTTCTTCTTAGCCTTTTATTTGTTCCGAGCCTCGATTCCTTGTCATTCCACGTCTTGTACATAATACGTTTACTCCGATTCTCACTTTGCTGCATCGTACACCACCTAAATTTTGGCCTCGCGTTCCTCAGATTTTTATTTGATTCTTTCAGCAATTTGGCGGTAGAACTAGAAGCGAAATTACGTTCTCACACTGCTTTGCACCTCAGACGACTCATGCAATACTTATGCCTTAGCAGAGGCTATAAAATAGGAAGGACTTCACAACTCATTAAAACTCTAATCAAATCTATGCAGAGCATCGTATGATTGCATAATACAAAGTTCACGCAGACGGCGACTCCCTCACATGCCAAGTTGCAGCTGCTCATCTGGACCAATATGTCATAGAATACCAGCTGACATTCACGCCCTAACGAAGCTAATTTGACGGCTACAAGTATCACCAATTACTGTATTGTTTGCAATTCAAAATTTGATTTTCATATATTGGTGTACAAAGCCATGCACCCGTCATTCCTCTGCCAAGGACGCAAGATGCTGTTCAAGGCTGCAACATGCAAATCTGAGCTTTAGAACAAGGCCAGGAAGATAAATCTTCGCAAGTCGGAGTGATTCCTCTCCTCGTCAAGGGGAAGACAGTATTTCAGACCGCCAAGCAAAAGCCTCTGAATTGCTCGTTTCATTTTTTACTTTCAGTACGTAACGCTCCAAAGAAAAAGTTTGCTCATTTATGACATCGGTGGACATCGCATCTTCAGCCAACTTCACCGCTGCCGATTGTGACAGCTGGAAATTTACCCCAATATTCTGTAGCTTCTTGGCGCACTCTTCCATCCCAAGCATTAATAGGCAATTCAATAGAGTCTTCAGTTCCGTCTTTGTGCCAGAGTTTAAGGACATACTCCTTAGATGATCGATTAAAGCCATCTCCTCACCAGGACTGCATATACAAATAAGAAAATTGGAAAAAAAAAATCAAAAAGAAAGATTCCCTAGAAACATAAAATAAACAAAAAATGATAATAATAATAATAATAATAATAATAATACCTCCCAGCACGAATCTTTCCCCTACTCCTTTGCCGTTGTTTGCCTCTTGCCTTGCTAGCTGTACTTGAAGTCACCGAAGCTGTAGATCCTGTTCTCGTTCTGTTCAAGGAACAAAGGGTTATAACGACTAAAATAAAGTGAAGCAAATGCAATGATTTATCAAGATAGAAGTCCACAAGAATGAAAAGAAAAGATTGCATTATTTCATAAAATTTGTCGAACAAATGACAGCATGCACTACAATGCAGATTACATAATATGCAAAGAATTCCTATATAGTCAGTCCCCTCCCCTGCTCGGTCCTAGTATCTGAATCACTAATTGGTCCACATGAATGAGTAGAAGACACAAGGTTGGAGTGGCTAATCCGCTCAACCTAAGGACCAGATGCTCCTCAGGTTTTTCAACCCTGGACTGGTACATTTTTGGAGACACAAACAAGCCAGGGAAAAATGGCGATCGCAATTAGAAGAATCACTTTCACAAATATTAGATAAGCAAATAGGACATACCAACCAATGTCTTGCTACACCAAAAGACAAGGGCTGCAATAGATTTGACTGATTACAGAAACTAAGTCAAATAAAGTAGCAACTCCGTAAAAGTTGCCATAACCTAAAATTTTAGTTCCCATACAGGCGGACAGAAGAGCATTGGAATGATATTCACATCAAATTTCCGGAAGGTGAGGCCCAGGAGCAAACAAAAGTACAAAACCCCTTTGCACAAATGGCAACCTTATGCAACAAAAGTAAGATCTACAAAAGCATAAGTATTCAAAATTATCAGGAATAAGAAAATAACTAAATATTCAATAGATATGGCAAAAATAAAAAATTAAAAAAAAAACTTTAAAAAGGGCCATTAGCATAAGAAACATAAGCTACAAAGGGAAAAGTAATTTTTTATATGTTTGCAAGGGAAAATGCATACCCTGTAGTGTAAGCACTCATCCCACTCACATTACTGCTAGCTTCCGATCTAGTATCATCATCCATGTCATTCAATCCACGATCCTCTGCTTGGAGCTTTGATGCAAGCAGTAGTCTTCTCTGGCGAACGGCTAGATAGCGGGCAAGATACTTTCCTATTTTCTCTAACCCTTCTTCAAATTCATTGAACATGGTTCTTGCACATTCCAGAGATGATTTTTTCACTTCTGCGATATACTTGTCCTTCTTTCTAATAAACGCAATCCTCAGAGCTTCCTCCCATTCCCTTGCGTCGATCAATAAGCCAATAGCAGCATGAATATCACCACAGTATTCCCATGCAATTCTGGCAGCTTCACCTGGCTTTCCAAGTGCCCGGAGTTCTTCACAAAGCTCTTGTGCCAGTCGCAGAACCTCTTCCGTCCCCAGGTTAAGCAGACCAGCAACAGTCAATGCCCCACGCCAGTGACCAAAGGCCCGATATGCTTTCAGAGTCTTCTCCAAATTAGAGCAGCACAAGAAAGTAGTAGCAGCATCCTCAAATAATCTCTCATCCATGAGATGGTCTCCCCATGCCTCATAAATCTGCATCCTTTTTTCTGGATCAGAAAACATATGAATTCCAATAGGAAAGAGTTGAGGATGATCTTTTAGAAGTGCCAGACACTGTGCATGATACATATCCCCTGCTGACACAATATGTTCGAGGGCTTTCTCATACCGGCGAAGTCGCAGATCAATATTATACTGCATTAAGAGGACTGGCATGCTTTCCAGTTCTTGAAGGACTGGAAGAAACTCCTTTGGGTCCCTCTGAGCATTCAATGCCACAATAGCTGCAAGATTCAAATCATAAAGCCCCAAAGCAGCTTCAAATACAGCATCAGGATCGGATAACCACAAGAGATGCTTCAAAGCTTCTTCAGCAGAAGGGTAACACAATCTCCTAGGGTCATTGGAACCTGCTAATTCCATCTCCCTTGTAATCTTTATTCTCTCTAAAGCTTCTTCCAGAGCTGGAGGATCACTTCGAGCAAGGGTAGTCAATATACAGAGCTCCCTTGCAGGGGTTGCAGGTATATACTCCTCAAGGGCCTTTCTTATAGCCGACAGTACAGAAGTAATCTTATTGGCAGGATATACACCATGTTCAGCATTCACTTCTTTTGAAGGAGGAAGCAAGATATAGTTTTTGTACAGCGTCTCAGTTGCATTTTCATTTTTTATTGCACAAACAAACTCAGTAATAAAGTTCAAATCTTTAACTTGCGTCACAAAATTTGGAGCAACTTCAAGAAAGGCAGGCCAACTACAGTAATCAACAATAATATTAAAGTCTATCCTGTGCCGCCTTACCATTAGCAATGCATTTTTAAAGTGACCCTGTTCTAAAGCATTAATTATTGAAGTCAGCACCAATTTTCTCGGATAGACACATTCCAAATTCCCCCTAATTGTTTGCAGTATCACAGCAGCTTCATCACCATGGATAACTCCAATGACTTTAGCACCCCTTTCCCACATTTTAATGAATTTACTGCTTCCCTCTTCTTTTCTTTTGCTAGGAACATCTAGAAAATTATCATACTTCATCACTGCATCCCCATTCACAATATCAGCAATGTCAACAATATACAGTAAATCCTGTTTGGTTGCAAGAATCAAGTGTGTGATCACTTGGTCAGAAGAGCTAGAGTAAAATGAGAAACTGGTGCAGTTGTTAGATAATATGTTTCTGTTGAAGTGCAGCCTGCAAAGCTCATCCAGCCCAAAGAGTAAAGTGTTCAATTGCCCGTTAACAGTTGCAAGAGCAACGCCCATCCATGGGCAAGGTGATGAAAAACTAGAATCATATTTCTCCAAATACCGAGCACAAATGGATCTGGGAATTCCAACCTCTGATACATACTTGAAAATATTCCCATCATTAAGCTGAACAAATGCTGAGTATCTTATGGAAGGATCTGAAGCAATGCTGACTACCAAACCCTCTACAAGAATTTCATTGGTAACATTTGTATGCCAACCAGAGCTTGTGACAGCACCCACAATACGATCCTCTGAACAAATCACATCAATCTCAACTAAGTGATAACCAAGCTTCTGACCTTTAGACTCTGACAAATTTCTTTTGTGGCAGGACCCATTACTAGAAGCACCAAGAAGTACATGTGAATCCAACCATTCAAGATGTAGAAGAGATCCAACTACTATTTCAGAAACAGAAGCTTCAACAGAAAACTCCTTCCCTTCTAACTCTTCCCAGAAGTTGAGTGCTGGAAGCTCTACAACACACAAGCATCCATCTGACAAAAACACGGCCAACAGATTCTTCATGTCATTCGAATATAAAGTCATCTCTCTTACAGCACTAGGAAATTTCAGGCTGAATGCGTACATTGGTGGTGGAATAAAGGAGAGGGAAAGTGCTGTCACAAGTATCTTTGATTCATCAATAACCAATGCTATGGAAGTGTCGGTGACAGCAGATACCCAGTTAAAACAGTAGAGTGATATCTGACCATTAAGAGTCCAACAAATCAACTGCAGTGGTTTCGTTGGATCCCACATGAATCTCAATCCATCCTGCTTTAAGTATCTGATTTCTTGTTTCAGATACCAATGGTTGTTGCTAAAAAGCCAAATTTTCAGACAATAATATTTTTCACATCTAACAACTGAGGCTAGTAGCTCTGAACTGCAGTTCCACTTCAAATTTTGTACACAAGCATCTACTGGCTCATTAATGCTAAATGAGCTTCTTTTCAAGCCATTCCTCTCAAAGAAAGCTACCAATGCGCATTTATTATCAGCCCTCCTATCACAAACAGTTGCAATTTTGGCTCCACTAGGCATCCAATCAAAGGCAGCAGGATCCAGAGTCTTGGGTTCTGAAGCAGAATACAACAAACCTGAATCTCGCTCCCAAACTTTAATTTGATACAACGATCCACTGTCTACTTTGCTCAATGTTGCAAAGTACTTCCCATCGCCACGCCATGAAATAGGGCTTGTGCAAGAATAAGGATGCAAGGCCTTCGTTTCACCTGAAAGAATTATCCAACCACAGGATGCATTTATATGGCCAGCACAATAGATAAGTGTTTTCAAATTCTAATGCATATCCACTAGCCAAAATTAACTACATGAACAACGATTGGAACAAAAGTTTACAGCCTGCTAGTTACCTAATTCATTGCTTAATATGCAAGGAGCTACAGATATGGATTGTAACATCCCAAAATTTAGGACTAATTTTGAAGATAAATGCACAGGTGTTTAAAAACAAAATTGGGGGATGCCATTGCCACATCAAACAAGGGAGAAGTGTAATCATCACCTGACACATACTTGATGTAAAACGAAACAAAAACTAGACAAGGAACAATATGGGGAGACCTCTCAAAGTAAAAATAAAAAATACAGCTAATCATAACTAATCAGGGGAGAGAAACATAGGACAGACAAAAATGACAAATTATAAGCCAATATCAATCAACATTTTCCCAATGGGTTTAAGAGTCTGTTCTCCTTATTTTTGCTAATCTGATCTAAATTAAAATTTTCAATGAGTTATTATTACTATTTTCCTACTATTTATGTCATAATTAATATTTTCCCTAGTAATATTATTACTATTGTTATCATTACTATCATTATAATAATTATTATCATTAATTTTATATCTGTTTTTATATTATCAAAAAACTACTATCTAATTTGAACTGATTTGATAAGTTCTAAAAATTAACCAAGAAGAATAGGCCTTAAAGCTTTAAAAAAAAAGATATGGCTTGGAAAGCTTTATTTGGTGAACTATCATAGGTCATGGATTTCAAAAGATAAAAAAATAAAATAAAATAAAATAAAAAGATATACCTATAGCCTAGGTTTACATGCATAAGCATTAGCAAGTCAAGCCTTGAGATGGGCAGTTCTTCTTTACAAGCACCATAAAAAAGATAGCAACCTCGCGACATATAAGTCTGAGAATGGAGAAAGAAACAATACATTAAGGATAACAGAAGCAGTCCTTACTCACGCCAACATCTTCAGGGCAATCCTCAAATTCTGTCTCGTTTAACAAGTCCCAATCGTGAGTCATAACCAACAATTGGCCAAGACCGGTGGTCACCGCAAGAAGATCTCCATCTGGACTAGGAGTAAGACATTTAACCCCACCCTCCACTCTACCAACCATTTCAGTGGCATTCCTATCAACCATATGCAACAATAGAAGCCCGTTAGAAGTTCCTATGATCAGCGATTCCTTCTCCATGAGATAGTCAAAGGAAGTGATATAATCTCCGGTTTCCAAATCAAGTGGCTGTACTTCAGCTGGCAAAACAACTCCACTTCGTGCTTTGGCATTCTGACGACAAATAGAAACAAGTTAGAGGGCTACAACACGCAGCATATTCAATTTGTCAATTGGAAGACACCAGGATTACAAGATAACTTGCACAAAAGGCATTCTGCGGCACATTTTGATCCGATTTACAGGTCTTTCTCTTTTCGGTTGTCCTGAATCTTAAATTCAATTATCAACTTCCTTTGCCCTATCTACTGTTATTCTTGACCTCCACTAATTCACTGGTTTTCTCTAATGCACGGCCCACATCATCAGCTAAAGAATACATAAATGAAACAAACAGCATTTGCAACCACAGTGATGTCCGCAAAACGAAAAGGAAAATGGCGAGACAATAGATTTCCTATCAAAAATAAGATATCAATACAAGATTTATAAAACGAAAATCTTCACATCAATAAAATTTAACACAAGAAAGGGGGAAATAGTGATTAAACCAGATAAAAAAAATAAAAAATAAAATAAAAGGCAATACTTGGGGACTTGGGCACGGAGCAGTGTATATAACATTGGCGGAAGAAGCGAAGAACAAACGGTTGCGCTCAATATCTATGGCAGAGAACAACAGAAATTCCTTCTCCGACAGTAACTTTATTTGCACAGAGATTTCTGAAGATAGCTTCAGATTTTTCATCCTTTCTCCCTCTGGTAAAATTTGGCACTCTTTCTCTGGGATCTGTAGCCTTTAAACAACGTAGCTATAGCTTTAGCCGTAGAAGTAGCTGTGGCCGTAGCAACAGTCAGAACTCGGAAAGAAAACTAGAGAGCCCGACTCTGAGCTCTGCTATGTGTCCTGCTGTCGCTCAAGGGTATGAGAGGTTTATGAGTGCGACTTTGGTCCTCATGCCCGTTTGGATTGGGGTGGATCGAGGCGAACGGAGGTGAATTAATTGATTTATCTTGTTTGGCTATCAACTTAATGTTTTAATTTAAGTGAATCGGGATTAATGTTTCACCTCCATTCATCTTGATTAACCTCGTTTTTATTAACTTTCGATTTCGGGAGTAACGGAGGTGAAGGTGAAAGAATAAATAAATTTTTGACTTAATAGGACTAAAATACCCCTCAATATGACTTATTTATTTAATATAAGGGTATAAATATTTATAATCTTCATTTACCTCAATTTAAACGAAAATTTTAAAATATTTACCCCGATTCACACAGGTTAGTTTAATATCATTCAAACAGAATTTTAAAATATTCACCCCGATTCACTTCAATTCTCTTCACCTAGGTTAATTTTTAATGTTTACCCCTACCTCGATTCATCCTAATCCAAAAAGAATTTCAATGTCGAAGAACCACTGATGCAGTAAGGGCACAGTTATCAAACATATTATTTATAAATGGAAGTTTTACTCCGCATAATATATATATATATATAAGTATTTTCCTTCTCTCCTTATATTTTGTTCTTTTTGCTCCTTCTTATTTTTTTTAGCCATCGATAATAGTTACCCTTTAGGAAGTGTAGAAATGGCCGCACACATTGTTGGTGAGCTAAATTATAAGGATTTGGGTAAGCTAAAATAGATTTAAAAGTCATAGATCTAGGTGATAAATTCAGTAAAAAGTAAGATTGATAGAAATTACTATTTTTGGAGAACTAGAATTGACAGATTTTATCATTCAGAAAGAAAGATAATCGAAAAATTATGTCGAGTGAGAGAGAAAGAGAAATTGGCCAATTTTGACAATTTTGGGGGGAATAAATGGCGTGAGTTGTTAGATGAGGAGAAAATCAGCCAATTTTATCGATGGTGTGAACAACATAAGTTGCTAATGGGGTAAGTGATGAGTTCATATATTGACACATTTTATACCCTTATAATATTAGTTTTTGGTAGTTTATTTAACTAATATATGGGAATAATTATTGTTTTATGCTTAAGTGGTAAAAATTGAGCTAAAATGATATAAATTAAGTAAATTTAAAATAAAATATTATTTATTAATATTTATTGAATTTTATTTTGCAGGTTTTGTTTTTAAATAAAAGAAAAAAAAAAGAAATAAGACCTTTGGACCAACGGCCAAAGGCCGAAGGCCCAAAGGCCTGTAGCAAAATAAACCAAACGCAGCGCACAGGAGGACGCACGGTGGAGAAGAAAAGTCAGCCGAAAGAAGGGTTGACGTGGCGTGGGGAGAGAGACGGCACGAACGATAATAAAAAGAAAGGTTGTGCGGCATTAATTGAAGAGAGAGTGGGAGAGCCGAGGAGAGCCTTCACGGCTCGGGCTAACAGCGGAGAGCCTTTATAGGCTCCGGAGAGACAGAGCGTAGAGAAGAGAAAGGAAATCGAGGCTCGGCGTAGCCAAGGACGCCGCACGGAAGGACGAAAAGCAGGTGTGCAGCAGAGACACACGGACTTCGAGGAAGACAGGCAAGGAAGGAGAGGAGCCGTGAGTGTGCGCCTGGGCACTAAAGTCGTGCGGGAACGGAGGCCAGATGACGCAGAGGATAGTGCAGCAGTGCACGGAGTCCGAGGCAACCGTAGCACAGCGACGCGTCAGCTGTCAGTGTCAGCCGAAGGAAAAGGAAAAGAAAAAGAAATTGTTGCACATAAATAAAGGCAAATAAGGAAGAAAATTTTGAGGAAGAATTTAATACCGGTAGAATGTATTTCAGATAAAATTAATTTTTATCTGAATAAATTCTAAATCTTTTATCCAAAATTAATTCCGATTATTTCTTTCTTTTATTTTTAATTTATATTTTAGATATATATTTTTGTGTAATTAATTCTTTAATTATGGCTGACTGATTGTTTAATGTTAGGGAATAATTTGAAACCCTGGATTAGAATTTGAATTATAATTTTATTTTCTTTGTTTCGTGAGATTGTTTCTTGACTCTATATTAATTGCTATCGTTTATATGTATAATTCTGTCCAGTATAGTTTATTTGGTGCATGCCTTGTTCTGGTTCCTCATAAGTGACAGTATGTAGGATTATTTGCCTGCGAGGTGGCCATCTAAATATACTAGAATTTATGTGTATAAATTGCAGCTAGGTTAGATAACAATTTACCTAATAGTTTTGTGATTCTAACCGAAGTGGTAAAACGTTTCGATACGTGTGGGTCAAGGATAGGAAATACAACTAGACATACGTTTTGTACTAGTCTGGGTACTTAGATTGACAGCCTTCCACTTACACTTAATGCATTAAATCTAGTTAAATATAGGAGTCGCTTGTTGCTGCTATACTGCTAGTATTTAATAGGGTTAATATAGGCACGTGGTCGTATTAATTAATTAAGGGAAGTAATATAAGGTGTATGGACCTGCGTTTGGTATGCAACTTGGTCGATCTCATTCTCACGAGTAAAGGATGACTTAGAGATAAATATTATATTTCGACCTAATCTAGTGGTGGATTTTTATTTCCCTAACATATTTCTCATATCTGCGGTTTCTCATTATTTTCATTATTTTTATTATTAGTTTATTTGTTTTTTATTCCTTTTATAATTTTATTATTTTGATAAACCCCCATTAGTATTTTTCTTATTTATTTATTCTGTGTTATTTAGGATTTTTATTTTTAGTTTTAGTTTTATTTTCAAACTAGTTAAATAGAGGTGATCCCTCTCAATCCCCGGCTAGAACGATACCCTTATTTACCAGTACTACAAGTGACAACAAGAGGGTTTAAATTGCGTGCCGGCTACGGTCACACCAATTTTTGGCGCCGTTGCCGGGGATTGGTAACTTCACCTTTATTTTGCTAGTATTTTTAGTGTGTTTTCATTTTTAGTGTTTTTGTATTTTTTTTCTTTTAGTTTTGTTTTATATTTTCTTAGGATTTTTGGTGTGTTTTGTTATTAACCTTTTCCTTTGAAGTATTAGTGTTTTCAGGTAGCTATGAGGGGATCCTTTGGTTATGGACAACTTTGCTCGAATCTTAACGCAAGAGTAAATGAGGTAAGTATGAGTAGTCTTGAAGATAAACTTAACAAACTTACTACTCTTGTTTTGCAGGTTGCTAAAGCTACTGTAGTTATTAATACAAGTGGAGTGTGTCATACGAAAGGAAATCCATATGCCTACCATGAACAAGCTATGAGAGGAGGAGGATGGACACAACCTAATGCTCAATCTTTCAATGGTTTTCAAGGACATGATCCCTATACAAGCACATACTATTCTGGAATGAGGCATCAACCCAACTTTGGATGGGAGATGAATGATCAGTATCAAGTGCCATATCAAGACCCTTACACGCGCGAATATGAAGCTTCAAAATATTATCAATATCCTCAATAAGAATCTTCTATAGTTTCAGAACAGTCAAGTTCAGAAAAAATGGATAAGCTTCTTGAAGCATTGACAAATGGTCAAAACCAGTTGGTAGATGTAACACCCCCAAATTTACTACTGAAAAATTTCGTTTAAATCGGAAGGTTTAACAGAAGCAGAAGATTTAAAACCGTAAACTTGGGGGTATTACCGCCACACTTAGTACCGGACCGGTTCACTCCTACCGTCCCGATACCAAGTAATAAGGCTAAATCAAACCATCGTTAATAAGAACCATTAAAACATAAGTTCATAACCATCATAAATCATTCAAGAAACAAGAGTCGACCGCAGACAGAGTATCGTTTAGGATTACAACTTAAGAGTTCCACTCCAAAATACGAACATAATAAAAATACAACAACTCAAGATAGACAGAGACTAGGATAGTAAAAGAGTTCGGCGAGCTCGCTTTCGGCCCCAACCAGGATAGGCTCAACACTCGGCCCCATCCGTTGCCACGTAGGTATCGTAGGCATCGAAAATATGATCTCCTACCTGCACAAGGTCAGAAGGGTCCTCTGCTCGTGGGAATGAGCAGCACCTATAAAACGGGTGATCAGTACGCTACGTACTAAGTAAGGTAACAGACGAGCTAAGGCCAACACAACATGCAACATAATATACAAGGCACAACACACAGGAGACATGAAATAACACAGATGGTGCAAGTTTGCAAAGGCCTACTCAAACCTCTTCTTTCATAATCCTTGTAATTAGTCATTCGCATTATAAACTTTATTAACCCATGAGCGTGCGGAAACCCCACTATTATAGCCGGTGGATCGGTCACTTATAGGGCAGAACGCACCTAACCACTATTATAAGCCGGTGGATCGGTCTCCAGGGCACAACGCTCCTGGCCACTATTATGCCGGTGGATCGGTCTGGCCCCGACTCTCATGGTGTTTCACTGTAAGTATATAGTAGCTTCCCCATAATTCATTTACAACACACTGTTTGTTTTGTTGAGCTCGGGATCCCCCACTATTATTGCCGGTGGATCGGTCACGTATAGGGCAGAACGCACCTAACCACTATTATACGCCGATGGATCGGTCTCCAGGGCACCCCGGCGCCTGGCCACTATTATGCCGGTGGATCGGTCTGGGCCCGGCTCAACAATCTTACTCTTTAAGTAATTAGTATCTTATTCGTGTCTTATCAAAAAGCTTTCCACCCTTGACATGCATATCGACTACCCTCTACTTCTTTCCTCCCCAGGGGCCCGTCCCATATCTTGAGACTGTCCTCCCCTTCTCACGCCCGATGTTCATCCCCTCTTACTCTTATACATAAGGAAACGTAGTAAGGGCACGCTCTCCCGAGAATGTGGGCTAACCCTAACACAACAATATCAGTCCCGCATGTCCTCACCCCTCTAGGGCTCCTCCTTGGAAAACCCTAATTTGGGCCTACATGGCCCAACTCTTTCTTACTCATCCTAACTTTACTTTGTTCCTTGTCTCGCATCCCGTCTCTACTAAGAAATTCCCAAAATATATCCCTTTATTCCCCAACTCTGCATGTGATCGCCAAACCCTAGTTGGCCACACCAAACCCTAGCACTTTACTTCCTCTCCAAGTAACCTCTTTTCTTTGCCCCAGAACCCCTTCTCTCATTTAGAAGCCCATACTCATCCTTCATGCAAGTGGACTCTCACTCTCAACCCATACTCCATCCCTCCTTGATCATTTTTACCCTTATATTCTTCAATTGCTCATTTCCTCCCAAAAACCCTAATTGGAACCCTTAGACACCCTTACACCGACCCACGTAAAATTTTGCACCCAAGCCTCCAACGGGTCCATAACTTTGTCATTATTTTACTCACTTCCTAAATCAACTCTCCTCACGTAAGATACATTCCCATGCATAGTTTAAACACTCCATGCAGACTCTCCAACGCCTACCTACACACAAACCCTAATAAGGTCTCTTATGCACCAACTTATGTACTATTTTTCATATTAAGTCTCCAATCATCCCAAGACTCTCCCAAGCTCTTACTTACAACCCAAATCAACTTCTCATACGTAAGAATCATGCCTATGCAAGGTCTAGTTCCCCCATGCAAACTTCCCAACGTCCACTTTCCCGTTGTTCTTTTAATATCATTTTATGCTACCCAAAACCCTAGCATGCATGTCCTAGAGGGCCATAACAAGTCACATCATCAACATCAACAACAAACATGGAACATGGCATACATGTATAACATAAGACACACACCACATACCTCATGATCCACGCTGCGCTACACAAAACAGGTTATTCATAGCACATGCATAATACACATCAACATTACATGCTCCTCATTCATCAACACATTACAACACACATAACGTAAGGCCATAGCTTCGTCCTAACCTAGGTAGGCACCAGGCTTGGAGCACGCTCCTCTAGCTCCTTAGGGCTCGGATCGGGGTCACCTATGAAAGGGGAAAAGCTAAGTATTAGTTTCCCTTATAATTACTTTCAATCCTCATTCTAGTTTAAGGTTAGGGTTTTTATTACAAAAAAAAGGGTTTTATACAAAGACTAGGGTTTTGAGAAGGATTATGGCTTGTAAGAAAATAACACTCTTAGGATACAGAAATTAATAGTGGTAATAACAATAATAAAAGTAATAATAATAGTAGTATTAGAAATGCTAAAAATGAAGAAAAGGATATTAGCCCTAAGTTAAGTATAATAAGGTTTAGGGTTAGAAGGGGTGATAGTATGATAGCATTAAGGATAATACAGAAATGGTATTAGTAAATAAGTTAATAATAATGATAATCATAATAGTAATATTAAAAATAATAATACTAATAATAAGTGTAATGATAATAATCGTAAGAATAATAATAATAATAATAATAATAATAATAATAATAATAATAATAATAATAATAATAAGTGTGATAATACTAATACTAGGTATAAGCCACTATAGGTGGCATAAGAGGAGGTTTTAGGGTTCAGGTGAGTGGAAGACCACCTGAGAACGGTGGTGGTCCGGCGGCGGCGGCGGCGATGGAGGAGGAGAAGAGAGAAAAGATGGGGAAGGTGGCTAGATGGGAGGAGGAAAAAGGAAGGTTAAGTGTGGGAGAGGAGACAGCAGGGAGAGGGGAGTGGAATGAGGGTGGTGGCGTGAGCAGGGCGGTGGCGCGCGGCGGCGGACGCGGCGGCCGAAGGAGGGAGAAGGTGGTGGAAAGTGGTGGAGCCCGGTGGAGAAGGAAGCAGGGGGTAAGGAGGGTCTGGGCAGGTAGGGGAGGACCTGCAGGTTACTTTGGGAGGTGGAAGGAGGGTGGATTGCGGCGGATATGGTAGCTACGGGCGGCGTAAGTGGTGGCGGTGGCTGGAATGAAGGTTTTCCAGCAGTGAACTTCGCACGGCTAGGGCAGCACGTGCAAGGCAAGGCAGAGGGCGGTGGTGGCTTGGTTTTGTCGAGGGAGATGCAGGGGTGTTTTTGGTGGCCAGAGGTGGCGGCGGAGATCACCGGAGGCGGCGGAAACTTCGTCTGATTTTCAGGCGACGGAGAGGCAGAGTTTCGGGGTGATTTTCGCAGCACGGGTTATGGCTATCGAAGGGGGGGGTATTTATAGGCAATTGGGGGGAGAAAATGAGGAAGGAGGAGGGGACACGCCAGGTCACGGCAGTACGCTGTCCGGCGGCGATCGGGCAGGCCTGCAGATTCCCTGTCAGCAAGTTTTGGCTCGGTTTGGGTGAGAAAGGAAAGGAGGCAAGGCTTGGGCGGTGCAGGACGGTAGGCTGGGACAAATTGGGAAAGAAAAGGGATGGAAAAGGACGAGAAGGACGGCCGGACTGTGACGTTGTCGGCGTTGCAGCGGCACAACGGCCACAGGCACGAGGAAGAAGACGACAGCGGGGTAGGTTGGACCGGCGGTCCAGGGAAGAAAAGAAAGGGGGAGAAACCGGCCGGTCGGCAACGGTTATAACCTTCATAATTTCGACGCGTCGTTTCATCATTTAGAAGGTCGAGACGCAGCGTCGTGTCGTTGGCTGGCAACGGCTATAAGGCTCATTCATCGCGACGCGGCGCTTCGGCGGATTGAAGGCCAAAACGATGCGTCGAACTCGAGCGGCGGCCAGCGAACGACGCTGGGCCGCGGGGGAAGGAGAAAGGAAAGGAAAAGAAGGCTGGGTCGCGGGGAGAGGCCCAACCGGTGAGGGGGGTAAAAGAAAAAGAAAGGAATAAAGGGAAATGAGGGAAAAAGAGAGAAAAAATATTTTACTTAGGGTTTTGGATTTTTTTATAAATTATTTAGAATATTTGTGGGCTATTTAGAATATTAGTGTTTATAAAATATTAAATAAATTCCCTTTTTACTTAGTTAGACTATTTTAGATAGAATTTCCTTAACTTCCATAATAATTTGGAAAATACTTAAATTTTCTTCCAATTAAATTATTTATTATTTCCCTCTTAATTTACCTTAATTAATTCCCTATATTTTAAATAAATAAAACTTATATGTTTAACTCCCTACTAATTTCTTATTTGGCCACAATTTCAAATTTTAGGATTTTGGGGTATTTCAGTAGACATCCAAAATCAACTGGTGCAAAGTCAGATTAGACAAAATGAAAGGGTGTCAGTGCTAGAGGAGAAAATGGGTTATATGGTCAACCTGATGAATCAATTATAAGCACAAAGAAGAACTCTCTAGTACTTCAATTTCAAATTCAAGTGAGAGTTATGAGGGTGATGATGCCATATCCGAATGTAAGGATGAGCTAGTTGAGGAGGTTCCCATGGAGAACATTGAAAAGCAAGATCAAGTGGAAGAAGAGCTTGTAAAAGTAGAAGAAGAATCTCATAAAAATGAGGATCAAGTGAACAAAGAGAAGTATATGGATGACAAGACTATCACTTTCACCTACCATATACCATCTTTGAACATTTATTCCCCACTTTTGCTTGGAGATGACCATGAGACACAAGGTAAGCCTTCGAACCACATTGATTTTATTTATGCTAACCACACTCCTTGTTTTCCCTCTTTTAGCAGGTTATATGGATCCAAGAGTGAAGAGAGTAATCAAATCACCTTGGATACATTTAATAAGAAGCGTGATGCTCCAAAGAAGAGGTTATGTTGGAAGGACGTGTTTAAAGATTTTAAGATAGGAAAATATGTACCTTCGATAGAGAGATTACCGTACATGGACATTGGGCAAACCATTCTCTCTCTACACACGAGCTTAAATTCTATGCTAGGTAAGTTACGTTCTTACTGGATCAAATCTTTCATTAAATCTAACATCTTGTCTTTTTCTTCCTTACAGGATACAGATGATCATCACGAGGAAGGATTTGGTGAAGCAGCTCTGAAGTGGACGTATCCACCTTGAACGATAAAAATCGAGATCATGTCAGGCTGAAGACATAAAAACAAGCGCTGCTTGGGAGGCAACCCAATGTCATAAGGGAGTTTTCATTCCTTTAGTTATTTATTTATGTATTTTGTTTTCTCCATACTTTAAATTACATGTTTCTTTAGTTGTTTACACATTGAGGACAATGTGTGATTTAAGTGTGGGGGTGTATGTGTTTTATTATTTAAAAAAAATTATTGTTTAAAAAAAATTGAGTTTTTAGAGTGTTTAGTGTTTTTAGAGTCGTAGGAGCCTTAACTAGTTAATGAGGAATATATCTTTGAAATTTAACAAAAGATGATCATGAAATCGAGATAAAGCAAGTGGAGATTTTTTGTATTAATTTCGATATAGGAAACACATATCTACGTGTCTAAATGTGAATGGAGAAAGAATATGTATGATTGTCTAACCACCGACATGGCATGTTGAGATTCATCACATTCCCTTGTAAGCTTTTGAACCATATATACTTTTTTTTAGCGAATTTACACAAAATATTCTATTTTTCTTGGCTTCAAAAATTTTCTTTGTAAACCTCATATATGTTTAATTGCTTTGATCAAATTATTTGACATAGATCTTGTAATGGACTATAGAGATTACTAGAACTTACTCTTATGCTAGTCAAAGCTTATAGTCAAAACATGCTCTGATTGAGAAAATGATAAAGGCAGCTTAGGAATTTTCCATCACATGACCAAATAGCTTAACCTGATTTGTGTATACATGATATACATCCCATAGAAACCCTTTGAGCCTATACATGGAACATACATTTTTTTTTCATTACCCACATTGAATAACCTTCGAGCCTTAATGTCCTTACCTTCGCTTAAAGCTAGTGGAAGGAAATCATATCGTTATGGATATAAAGAGTGGTTGTGTATGTGTGCATGTGAAAGAAATATATGTGTTTATGCTAAGAAAGGGGATTGGTTATGTTTGGTGGAGGAAAAAAAAAGTTTAAAAAAAGAAAAATAAAAATTGTCAAAAAAAAAAGAAAAAAAATACAAATAAGGAAGAGGGGGAGTTATGGAGACGATGTTGGGAAAGTTCTATTCATGTTACATTTTATTGTGAAGGTGGAGAGGTGTATCATTAATATTTGATGTGGTTATGCTTATATTTCATCTAATTATTAGATTCCACTAGCTCTTGATCTTTTTACCACGACACTCCTAAAATATTCCATACCCTTCTTTACCTTAAACCCCGCTACAACCAATAAGTAAGTCCTTTTTTATTCTTGAGATGAGCAGCCTTTGATCTGATGGAGATTAGTCACAAGAGTTAAGCATATGGTTCGGTCCATTTGGCAAGTATTTGATATCTTTCATGAGGTTTTATCCACAAGAACATGAGCCTTCTTTGTTTATATATGTGATTCGTTTGTTATCTTTATCATCTTATCTCACATACATGAGTGTTTTTATACATTTGTAGCCATGAATCTAAGAGAAAAAAAATAGAGGGTATCCATAGTGAGGATCGATCTTGATGTGACTAAGGCGTGGTAGATTTTCACCCATAATCTTGATCTATTCATACATATCATGTTTATGTGTGAACCATATGTTGAAATTGATCCTTTAAATTTCCCAATGCTGAATCTTGATTGATTGCTAATCTTGACGTTTGAAAGTAAAAGATTCTGAGACAAATATGGTTAAGGGTATTAGGTGTGATTTTAATTTATTTTATTTGTGTGGGATTTTGTGGGTATATCATCTGCGAAACCTTCACGAGACCTTACTCGTCCTCGATGGGTGACCTAGGGGTTTAAAGGGCTTGTTGCACATGCTAAGTGTAATCGTGAGACCTACGAAAGTGGCTAGTTAATTTAATTTTATTGTTTATAATAATAACTTGCTTGAGGACAAGCAAGAAGCTAAGTGTGGGGGTGTGATGAGTTCATATTTTGACACATTTTATACCCTTATAATCTTAGTTTTTGGTAGTTTATTTAACTAATATAGGGGAATAATTATTGTTTTATGCTTAAGTGGTAAAAATTGCATAAATTTTATTATTTGAGCTAAAATGATATAAATTAAGTAAAGGCCTGTAGCAAAATAAACCAAACGTAGTGCACAGGAGGACGCACGGTGGAGAAGAAAAGGCAGCCGAAAGAAGGGTTGACGTGGCGTGGGGAGAGAGACGACACGAACGACAATAAAAAGAAAGGTTGTGCGGCATTAATTGAAGAGAGAGTGGGAGAGCCAAGGAGAGCCTTCACGGCTCGGGCTAACAGCGGAGAGCCTTTATAGGCTCGGGAGAGACAGAGCGCAGAGAAGAGAAAGGAAACCGAGGCTCAGCGCAGCCAAGGACGCCGCACGGAAGGACGAAAAGCAGGTGTGCGGCAGAGACACACGGACTTCGAGGAAGACAGGCAAGGAAGGAGAGGAGTCGTGAGTGTGCGCCTGGGCACGAAAGTCGTGCGGGAACGGAGGCCAGACGATGCAGAGGACAGTGCGCCAGTGCATGGAGTTCGAGGTAACCGCAGCACAGCGATGCGTCAGCCGTCAGTGTCAACCGAAGGAAAAGAAAAAGAAAAAGAAATTTTTGCACGGAAATAAAGGCAAATAAGGAAGAAAATTTTGAGGAAGAATTAAATACCGGTAGAATATATTTTAGATAAAATTAATTTTTATCTGAATAAATTCTAAATCTTTTATCCAAAATTAATTCCAAGTATTTCTTTCTCTTATTTTTAATTTATATTTTTGATATATATTTCTGTGTAATTAATTCTTTAATTATGGCTGGCTGATTGTTTATTATTAGGGAATAATTTGAAACCCTGGATTAGAATTTGAATTATAATTTTATTTTCTTTGTTTCGTGAGATTATTTCTTGACTCTATATTAATTGCTATCGTTTATATGTATAATTCTGTCCAGTATAGTTTATTTGGTGCATGCCTTGTTCTGGTTCCTCATAAGTGACAGTATGTAGGATTATTTGCCTGCGAGGTGGCCATCTAAATATACTAGAATTTATGTGTATAAATTGCAGCTAGGTTAGATAACAATTCACCTAATAGTTTTGTGATTCTAACCGAAGTGGTAAAACGTTTCGATACGTGTGGGTCAAGGATAGGAAATACAGCTAGACATACGTTTTGTACTAGTCTGGGTACTTAGATTGACAGCCTTCCACTTACAATTAATGCATTAAAGCTAGTTAAATATAGGAGCCGCTTGTTGCTGCTATACTGCTAGTATTTAATAGGGTTAATATAGGCACGTGGTCGTATTAATTAATTAAGGGAAGTAATATAAGGTGTATGGACCTACGTTTGGTGTGCAACTTGGTCGATCTCATTCTCACGATTAAAGGATGACTTAGAGATAAATATTATATTTCAACCTAATCTAGTGGTGGATTTTTATTTCCCTAACATATTTCTCATATCTGCGGTTTCTCATTATTTTTATTATTAGTTTATTTGTTTTTTTATTCCTTTTATTATTTTATTATTTTGATAAACCCCCATTAGTATTTTTCTTATTTATTTATTCTGTGTTATTTAGGATTTTTAGTTTTAGTTTTAGTTTAATTTTCAAACTAGTTAAATAGAGGTGAGCCCTCTCAATCCCCGGCTAGAACGATACCCTTATTTACCAGTACTACAAGTGACAACAAGAGGATTTAAATTGCGTGCCGGCTACGGTCACACCAGTAATATTGGCCAATTTTTTCTAATGTGAGGGGTGGAATGACATGACTTGTCATTCAAGGATAATTTGTCCGTTATTAATTATGTTTTATTAAATATGTGTGTATTAATTATTATTAATTAGGAATTGTTAATTATTATTATGTTTGTATTAATTATGGTCTGCTAATTAATAATTATGATTTGTGCGGGGAGGGTTTCGATTGGGTATATAGGTTTGTTAATTATGTTAGTATTAATTAGGTAATCTAATTATGGTCTATTAATTATGTTTGTATTAATTGGGTTTGTAATCATGTTAATTAATTATGATTTGTTAAATATTTTTGTATTAGTTATGATATTTTAATTATGGATGATTCGATTAAACTTGTTCATTATATTTTTAAATCTATTTTACTCTATTCAATATGCTATGTTATTTTAATTAAATATGGGTTTCGTAAAATCTATTGGTATTCTATAGTTTCTGGTTGCAGTCGGAAGGAGTAATTATGTTATTAATTATGGTTTGTTAATTATAATTTTTAATTATATTTAATTTGGTTAAATTTATTCATTATATTTTTAGGTCTATTATAATTTATTAATTATACTTTGTAATTTTAATTAAATATGGATTTGGCAATATATGTTGATATCCTAGGGTTTTCGGCTGACGTTGGAAGTAGGGATATAAACGGGGTGAATTTTATCCGACGGATATTTAAACGGATATGGATAAACAGATATGGATAATGAAAAAAAAATACACGTCGGGCTCGGGTACGGATACGGGTATGAGATATCCATACACGTACCCATAATCATACATGTATCCATATCCGTACCAGTTTACCCGATATATAATTACCTTTTTATCCTTAATTTTAAAATAAATATAGTATAAATTAAGGTTAAAATTATCATTTGGCTTAATTCTAAATGGGTTTATCCCTCGGGTAATGGATTTATCCACTAGATAATATCCATTAACTGGTAAATGGATAATTCGTCGGGCAACGGATATCCAATAGATATGGATGTGGATGTGTTAACGAATATGGTTTCAGGTACGGATACGGATTCAGGTATGGATTTTATTATCAGGTACGGATACGGGTATGGGTATACCCGCCCCGAACCCTCCCTGTTTACATCCCTAATTTGGAGGGGTAATTATGCTTATTAATTATGGTTTGTTAATTATATTTTTTAATTATAGTTAATTTGGTTAAATTTGTCATTATATTTTTAGATATATTATACTCTTTTAATTATGGTATGTTATTTTAATTAAATATGGGTTTGGTAAAAATCTGTCAATATTCTAAGCTTTACGGTTATCTTTAGGAAAGGTAATTATAGTTTGTTAACTATATTTTTTAATTATGGTTAATTTGGTTAAATTTGTTCTTTATATTTTTTAGATATATTATACTTTGTTAAGTATGCTCTATTATTTTAATGAACTATGAATTTGGCAAAAATTATCGGTACTATAAGGCTTATGGTCATCATTGGGAGGGGTAATCATGTTTATTAATTATGATTTGTTAATAATATCTTTTAATTTTGTTTAATTTGATTAAATTTTTCATTATGTTTTTAGATTTGTTATACTCTGATAATTGCATTATTATATTAATTATATATGATTTGATATTTATTAGATTTGTTTATATTTTCATTAAATATTGTATGTAGTGAGGGTTATTGGTGAATTTTTATAATTATATTGATTGGATAATATATTGGTTTTATTATTAAAATTTCAAGAAAAATTAGTAGATAGAACATAAGGTCATCTTATTACTGCATTTTCACGATGTAATAGAACAGGTACGAAACAACCTATTCTAATCTCTCATTTGAAAAGTCTATAAAAAAGTCTTACCAGAGAATTACGATAAGGAAAAAACTAGCTAACAAAAACCAAATTAAGCATCGGAATAACAAGAATATGCAACCAAGGTCTAGTCACTAAGCTCCTACAATTCTAACATTTATTGGCTATGCAAGTCATCCATCATTTTATGGCTAATGTTGGCATTTTGGGGTACAAAAGTTTAGGGTTCGGCGGTTTTGAATATGGAGGTTCAGGGGTAGGGCATTTGGTGTTTGGAGGTTTGGGGGTATGAAGTTTCGAGGGTCGATGGTTTGGGGTATGAAGTTTTGAGGTTCGGGTGTTAGGGATTTGGGTTTGGAGGCTCGATGGGTTGAGGGTCGGAGGTTCGATGGGTTGAAGGTTTGAGGGTAGCAAGTTCGGGGTACTCAAGTTTGAGGGTTGGAAATTCTGGATACGAAAGCTTGAGGGTTGATGACTTGGGAATATCATCATCCTTAGTTCATCCACCTATTATTGGTGGTTCTACATCATCATTGGATTTGCTAGTATCATTACCCCACATTACTGATCAACCATTGTCTTCAACATATGTGTGCCATGATGATGATGATGATGACGACAATGATGACAATGATGATGGAGGTGATAATGATAAGGATGATGTGATATTAATGAATATGAACAAGGTGTGCAATTGAAAGATGAATGGTACTTGCTTGGGCTATATCCTAGATGTCCAATCATCCCTGATTTAATTCTAAGATTCAGCGGTCACACAGCTTTAGATTTATAGTTAGGAAAGGTAAGTTATCGTATTCATTATTAAATATTTCTTATTGTATGTGTAACAATCATATATGTATTCATTACATTTGTTTATTTTATTTTTTTTAAGATTGTAGTTGCCCTCGGATCCACACGAGATATGAGGTTTTGAAAACGTTTCTCAAAAGTGTCAATGAAATGATGTTCGCTCTGATACACCAAATAGGATTATCACACCTTCTAGCTTGCACATTTTAGCATGCCAAATTTAGCTATTTGAGTATTTATTGAGAGATGCAAACCAGACACCAATAACTTTTATATGCCATAGGGTGAGATGACAATCACCCTTTTAGATGTACATCATGTATTGATGTCAGTCAAATATACCTATTGATAAGTATAACGGTCACAAGTAATACAGGATACAATAAATACCAGATTATCATCCTATAGAGACTAATTAATAACTCAAAAACTCTAATAATTTAAATCAAGCCTAAGCAATAGAAATAAAATAAAAAAATAATTAATTATAAACTAAAAATTCAATTCAACTAAATTAAGCTAAAACAAATCAAATAAAAATTAAATGAGGTAAAATCAATTAATAAAAATTATTAAGAAATCTGGATCTACCACTATCTAATTATACAAACCAATTAATTAACTACCTAATCTTTTTTATTAATAACTATGTGTCAATGAGAATATTTAACGAATGCATTTTCTCAAACTACGCAGTCTTATCTCCAATTATTACTCCTGCTATTTTTAGTAGAATGAATTTAAACAAAAAATAATGCTTTAGGTTTGATTAATTATTTATCCTTCCTAAATATTGTAAAAATCATATAATTGTTCTTACAATTCATTCAATTCCTATTTATACTATTTCACCCAAAGTGGAGAATCACCCATCTCATCTTTTCTCAACCTGTTAAATACTAATTAAAGGTAATTAGTCTATCAATCAAGCACAATCTAGAATAATAGCATAAACACATAGAGTAATTTATTAATTAAACAAAAAAACAATCAATCAGCATAAAAAAATAGGGTTTTACTATATCCTTAATAAAAGAAAATTAGAATATGTTATTAATGAAAATAAAAATAATTAAATTAAATAAAAAAATGTAAATTATACATAAAATATTAAACATAAAAATAATTAAATATAAAATTATAGAACTTCAGATTAAAAATCAAAATAAAAAATAATACTATAATTGGATAGTCGGTGGAGTTGAAATTTTTCTTGGCACTATCTTTTCTTTTGTCTCTTACCTATGCTGTCTTCTTCTTTTCTTAATAGTTTTTATTAATTGATTTTACCTCATTTAATTTTTTTTTATTTTGTTTTAGCTTAATTTAGTTGAATTGAATTTTTAGTTTATAATTAATTATTTGTTTATTATATTTCTAGAGCTTCATGCCCTATTGTCCCTCTACCATCTTCTTTTCTTTGTTGTGTCTTCTTCTTTTTTCTCTGACTCCCTCTCTATGCCTCTTCCCTCTCTGCCTTCTTTTCACTCTTTGTTTTTTTTTTCTCCCTAACTCCCTCCTTTTTCATCTTCCCTCTCGTTTCTTTTATCTTTTTTTTTTTATCTTAGGCCCTTGCCTAGCCACTAGTCCTTTTTCCCAGTCTTTTAACCTTTTAGACTTTGGTTGTTTGGGTAAGGCCCTTTTTGACAACTTTTTTTTAATAAAAGAAAATTATGCCTATTAAAATTAACTAAATTAGTAGATTATCTCATAATTAAAATCCATCATTTTATATCACCTTAGATAAAAAAAAACAATGAGATTATTATCCCTTAAGCACGAAATTTTATTTTTTCCTAGTATATTATTCAAATAAAAGATGAAAAAATAAGATTAAAAGGGTATAAAATATATAAAAATATCCATTCATCATATATTAGGGCTACAAGTTGATGGTAATTCATTAAATTTGGAAATGACGGTCGACATGCATGGGCAATTGATTGACGTAATAGGTGCCTTGTTGGGGATATAGAAAATGGAGGTGAATGAAGTCACTTGTAAGGGTGGGCTTCCATTTAAATGGATATAAAATGTATGCAAATCATATTGGTTAGGGGATGAGGAAAAAGTGATTGGGTATCTACTATCATTGATCGGCCTATCATTGTTTGTCGATAAGTCGATTGATAAAGTTAATCTGTACTATATCCTTTTTCTTCAAGATCTTAGCTAGGTTGAAGGTTATGTATGGTATGCAACCAAACTTGATTTTCTATATCGACAACTTGTAACACCCCCAAAATTCTCAGTTAAAATTTTTTGTTTGCATAGAAACTATACACTAAGACAGGGGGTGCTACCACCGTGATCAACAAAAGTTTGACCCCCCAGTAAATCTCGACCAACCACAAGGCTAGAAAACATAAAAGACATTAATTCAAATAGGACATACAACCATAAGGTTTCTAGTAATTCATAATTAAAAATAGAGTAAGCAATGTAAGAGTTAAGAAAGAAATAGAAAACGTGTACAGTGTCAATGCCCTTGTGGGGAAAACAAAATGATGAACAAAACGATAATAAAAACAGAAATAGGTGAGTCTAGAAAACACTCTCTTGGGCCCCATACCAGATCTAATAGCCTATCACTCAGTCCCACCCAACGTATCGAATGCATCAAAATCATCAAATGCGGCATCTCTTACCTACACTAACTTAGAAGGGGCCACTACTTGTAGGAATGAGCGGCACCCATGAAATGGCTGATCAGTATGTTATGTACTGAGTAGGGGTAACCATGCAACTAAGGCCATACATAAATGACAGAGAACACAAGCTGAAGTAGTGAATCAGTCCGTTTAAATATAATCATCAAATCTCTGGCCATTATTTCCATTTTCACACAATTCTCAAATTAGGCCCATGTGAGTACGGGAACCCCAATATTGTAGCCAATGGATTGGAAATATCTAGGATAGAATGCTCCTAGCCACTATTATTCATTGGTGCATTGGTCTCCCAGCCAAAGTGCTCCTAGCCACTATTATATCAATGGATCGGTCTGGCCCCAAATCTCATGGTATTCAATTGTAAGTAATTAGTATCTTGTCCATGGCTTATTATCAATTAAGGTTTGGTTTATGAGTTCGGAATCCCCCACTATTATAGCCAGTGGATTAGAAAAATCCAGAGTAACACACACCTCACCAATATTATTAGCTAGTGGATCGGTCTCCAAGGCACCCTACACCTAGCCACTATTCTTACTAGTGGATCGGTCTGAGCCTGGCTCAATAATCTTTTACTTTAAATGGTTAGTATCTTATTCATATCTTATTCAACAGGTACTTTCTTGCTAGACATGCATGCTCACTAGAATTCCTATTCACACCCCTTTCACATGTGCTCTCCTAAAAAGCCTTATCCCATATCTTGGGACTTCTACACATCCTAGAACTCCCAGAAATTTTTTTCCTTTCTCTTATTCACCATCAAAAACCCAAACTCCTATGTATGTGGGTTGAGGACCAATTTTCCATATCTCCTATTTAAGTCCCCATTGCCCTCTAGGGTTTTTCCTCAAAAACCCTAATCTGGCACATATGGTCTAACCTCTCCCTATAGTACATGACCCGTGCTCCCTTTGCTTCCATCCTATCACTCCACTTGATCCACACCCAAAATGACAACCTTACTTCTCATCCTGCACTTGGAGCTACGAAAACCCTAGTTGGCCACCCCAAACCCTAGCGCATCTCCTTTATTGTATGTTGTCCCCTCATCACCCACACACACCATTCCCCTTTCCACCTAACTCATTTTCCTCTCTATGTGCCACCCTTCCAATCTTTTCCTACACTCTCCAACCACTCCCCATTAAATTTCCCTTCCATATGCTTCCCCCACTTAGGTTATTTCTCACCAACCCTAGTTAAGTCCCCCATGCACCCTTATACCAATCTATGTACTATTTTTCACTCATGTACTTCAATCACCCAAACTCCTCTTCCCTCACCTTTCTTATCCATCAAGTCACCTTTTCCCACGTAAAAGTTATCCCCATGTAAGGAATAACTACCCCCATTCAATCCTTAAACTTTCCATGCAAGATTTATTCCATCATCCTATGTTATTCATATTATCTTTTCATTTGTCCACAAATAAGTCATAAAGTACTTAGACCTTTCTCACTTCCCTCTTACCACTTCATTTTCTTTACTTCTTTTATCTCCCCCATAACCTCTTCATACTACTTAAGGACTCCAAACATGCATGTCATATAGGGTAACAATACATAAGGCACAACACAAATATAAGTCATATCCCCATATTACACATGCCATAACATATATACAACTTACCTTAGCTCCATGCTTAGCAAGCTGTGCTACAAGCATATAGTCCATAACCAAATAGGATACAAATATATAACCAAACACACATAAACACATACCACACAAATTGGGCCTTAACCACATCCTTACCTAGATCGACATGGGGCTTAGAGCACGACTCCTATGCCTCCTTAGGAGACGGGTTTGGTTCACCTATAAGAGTTGAACACAAGTGTTAACTTCCCTCTTATTCCTTTCATTATCCCCTAATTAATTTTTCGTAAGAAACTAATAATAGCAATGATAATAATAATAGTCTTAATAATATTAATAAGATTAGTATTATTAAAGAGACCAACAATAATATTAGTCCTAATAATAACCATAATAAGATTAATAGTAGTGATGATGATGATGATGATGATAATAATAATAATAATAATAATAATAATAATAATAATAATAATAATAATAATAATAATAATAATGGCATAATAATAATAGTAATAATAATAATAATAATAAGGCTAAAAATAATAATTATACAAAATAACTTATACTTAAGTGATTGCAAGGGTTAGGGTACAATTAGAAGTGGAGGTGGTAGCTAGAGTGGTGGCAGTGGCGGTGGAAGTGGTGGTGACTTGAAAAAGTTAAGCTTTGGGGTTGGAAGAGAGAAAGAAAGGTGATGGTTGTGAGGTAGTAGGTTTCCTAGACCATGAGGGTTGTAGTGGTGGTGGTGGTGTGGTAGGGTGGCGACGTAGGTAGTGGCAGTTGAGGTGGCCAAAGGTGGAGGAGAAGGAAAGAGGAGGAAGGAGGGGGAGACGGGGGAAAGAAAGGGTATGGGGAGGTAGGGGAAGGTCTGCTGGGTTGAGAGGGAGGTAGTGGGGTGAGGGTTGTGGTGGAGGAAATGGTGCAGGGCAGCAACAGGGTGCAAAGGACAACTTAAGCAACCCACTTTGCACGAGTAGGGTGAGTTGCGTAGGGAGAGTTAGAGGCAAGGAGTGGTCTGGTTTGGTAGAGGGTAATGTAGGGAAGAGGTTGGGTGATGGTTTGGTGCAATGGTAGTAATTTCAAAAAATTTCTAGGTAGAGCAAAAGGAGAGGAAGAAGGGTGAGGGATGGGGTATTTATAGGCGTGGGGAGGAGGAGAAGACAAGGGAGGATGAAGACAAGGGAGTAGGAGGGGCAGGAGGTTACCGACTGACGGTGGCAGGCTAGTACAAGCCTGTAGGTGTGTAGGGGAATGAGTGGTTTTAGTAGGTTATAGGGAGGGTTGGTGAGGGTGTCAGGGTTGTAGAGGGGAGAGGATCAGTGCAAGGCAGTGCCAACTTCACGTTCTACAGGTTAGGTTGAGGGAAAAGTGAGGGAGAAAGGGGAGCCATGGCTATGAAGTAGCCATGTGCACTAGCGATCGGGGGGTGAGGTAGGAGATAGGGGTAGAAGGGGAAAAAGGAAAAAGGGTGGGGATAAAGGGGAAGGATGGGCAGGTGCTGGGTTGTGCAAGGGGGAGAGAAGAAAAAAAGAAAGAAAGTGGGCTGGGATGTGGGAGGGAAATGAAGGAGAGAAGTGGAGGGGAGGAACTAGGACATGTGAATGAGGCCCAGGCCGATGGGAAGAGAGGAGAAAGAAGAAAAAATGAAAAAAGGAAGAAGGAAAAAGAAAAAGGAATAAAAGAGGGAAAAAGGGAAAAAAAGAAAAAGGAAAATGAGGTGGTTAGGGGTATTTGGGATTTTTTTTTCTAAATTTTAAAAAATAATAAAATTAGTAAAAATAATTACTTAAATTTTCTTTTCATATTAATTTAGAACTTTTTGTTAAATCATCCTAAATTCTATTTTAGCTAAAAAATTACCCTAACATCCACTAATTTAATTCTTATATTATTTTCCTCTTTTTTTGTCCTAATTCCTTCTATTATATCAACATTATTTTATTAAAAATGTTATATTTAATTGATATTACCTATTAACCCCTATTTTATTATTAATTCCTAAATTAAGGCTTTAGGGGCATTACAAACTTGATATGTCACTCTATTTCAAGTAATTTTATAATCATATATATATATATATATATATATATATATATATATATATATATATATTACATAGTTGGATACATTAGTTATAATTCTAACAATTGAATATTATAATAGACTTACATTTATGAATACTTTCTAGGGTTTAGAGTGGAATGATTTGGGTACGATCCAAACCATTCTCGTTGTATGAGGTAGTTTTATCCACATAAATTTGATAATAAATTAGAGAAGCTCTAGTACTTTTGAGCAAAGATTGATCTTATGCCTACGTCAAAGGTATGCTCAAATTATCATATTCTAACTATATTATGTTAGCAATATCCATATATAATATGATTTTTTTTGTGACAAGTCATTTGGGATCCATACAAAGTAGCTGATATATATAGGGATTGTCCTATGACATTATATTATGGTTATTTACATTGTTTGGAGAAAGTGGAACCGTATATACCAGATAGAGTGACACACCAGTTCAGATATACACAAGTAATCCCTAAGGAGTCTATTAAAGCCCACTAGGAATACGTACAAAGGTCCTTCCCTTAAGAAACAAAAAGTTTATTACACACACATGCTTAGGCAATGGTTCTTGAAGTGTAAACAAATATTGGGCCCATATATTTTTGGATAACCGGCTCAAAACCCATGGGACGTGTCTCATGAATATATGGATTGATATGTTCCTAGAACTCATAGGTATGTATTGGTAACTACGAAAGAATATTTGGATGAACATCTGAATGATGAGCATCAAATTCAAGCTAAAAGACGTCTGAATGAAGCACATAAAACTATCTGTTGATTCTATTGGAGGGATAGCTAGCTCCAAATTATTAACAACTAGCTATATGTATTGAAAATCTTATGCTTGATTTAGGAGTTACTCTACCTGGGCGTAGGCATGGATGTGGACATGGGTGTTTGTAATGACCTTGATGTATTATTGTATGGTTATATACTTTGATTAAAATATGTTTGCTACAATCAATGCTACATAGTTTTATTTTATATCTATTCGTTGAAAGTATTATTCAATCCACATTAATTATGTCAAAATCTGAGATACTTAAGCTAAATAAAGTACAAATATATCTGATTATTGTAGGTCAGATACTTAGGCTATCATAGAAAGCTAACAAGAAAAAAATTATAAAAATTCATCATGTAGATATTTCAAATGATGTAAACATAAATAAACTAAGAAAATTTTACAACAATTCTAGATAAGAGTTGATTATGAAGATAGAGGATGTAGCTCTTGGGTGCCATCATATACCAATGAGCATCATTGGTGGAATCTTGAGTAATGTAGTGTATTCCATGTTGAAACATTGTTGTCATGGTATCTATTTTAATTTGCATGTAGTGGTGGAAGTGGAAAATTTTCCAAAGGATATACTTGTCAAACACAAAAATATAGCAACTGGCATTGATATGATATTAGAATGGGAAAAAGTCATAAAACACCTACATACCGATATGTAGTGACTTATATCTTGCAAAAAAAAAAAACTTATAGTCACTTCATTTTTAGGACTTTGAATTCCATGTTGTGCCACTAAAGGTAGGAATGAACTGCACACATTCAATGAATAATATGACAATAAAACATAGTCAGGTTTGCAATGATATGACCAATATCTAGCATTTCCATCTAATATGCCATTAGAGTTAGCCCTTCCTAGTGGGTAATAGTATTTAAAACTTTATCAATGTTTTCATATATGAACACATTCTTATAAAATTTTCATCTCACCAATATCTCGTGATATAAGTTGGTATAAATCTAAACCTACCGTTCCCCATCTCCTAGTATACTATACGCCAATACCTTGAAACCATAATTTCCATCTTCTAACATATTATACTAGGTACTAATATATGGAACTATATGTTGATTCATCTAACTCACATATGGAAATTATAATTGGCTCGATGACATAAATGTTGATTGTCATCCTCGACCCCAACCCCGACCCTAACCCCAAGCTTGGCTTTGTGTTGATCTTGAACGAATAAAAAATTATTGTTCAGTATACCCCCAACTAGATTGTCCCCTTTTGGTTGAGTTCCTTGGGCGATCCCTATGCTATCATATTGATTGTTCTTGGAGAGGTGTTCTCTAGAAAACTATAATATTAAATATGTAACACCCCCAAAATTCACTACTGAAAAATTTTGTTTTATTTAAAAGATAATTGCGGAAGCAGATAAACAAAACGTGAACTTTGGGAGTATTACCGCCACACTTAGTACCAGACCGGTTCACTCATACCGTTCCAGTACCAAGTGCTAAGGCTAAGAAAATAAAATACAAATCGAAAGACATTCAACATGCATGAATCAGAGTAAATTGCAAGAACTTCAACATATTTAAATCAGAGTAGCGCATCAAATCGTTTTCAGGAATAAAATCCACCGATGGTGGTTACTTTAATAACGTTAACATTTAAAATCGATAAATTAAATGAGAAAGAGAAAAAGCCATGATACCGAAAAATTCCTTACTCTCCTTCCCGTAACCCACTTGAGTAGCACCTGAAAATACCTACAAGGGCACTGCCCATTGAATAGGCAGGGGCCCCATAAAGGGAATCCCTTCAGTACTACGGTACTGAGTAATCCTTTAATACGACACTTAAAGACAGGCCCGCATACGACACATAATGCAAGCCACACACATATAAATAATGAGAGATGCATACATAACAATAACAAACATAATACTTTATAAGTCACGATCGATACTTTGGGCCTTAAGCCATTATTCTGTCATTAATCCATCAATATCATATTTTATATCCATGTGAGTACGAGAACCCCACTATTATAGCCGGTGGACCGGAAGTCAACACACAGGGCAGAACGCCTCTGACCACTATTATTGCCGGTGGACCGGAAGATAAACACACAGGGCAGAACGCACCTGACCACTATTATTTTCCGGTGGACCGGTCTGGCCCCGACTCACATGGTATTCCACTATAAGTGATTAGTATTTTTCCATAATCTTATTCACATACATAACCGATTTTATTGAGCTCGGGACCCCCACTATTATTGCCGGTGGACCGGAATATATATGTAATCATCATCCAGGGCACAACGCTCCTGGCCACTATTATAACCGGTGGACCGGTACTCATAATCATATACTAGGGCAACACGCTCCTGGACCACTATTATATCCGGTGGACCGGTACTCAATATCACATACCAGGGCAACACGCTCCTGGATCACTATTATAACCGGTGGACCGGTACTCAATATCATAATCATCTGGGCCCGGCTCATTAATATTCCACTTTCAATAATAGTATCTTTCCTTTTCTTTAATCAGCAAATCAATCATATTTATTTGCCTCGAATGGGAGATCGATAACCCGGGACACAAAGGTACACCTGTCGTACCGGTGCATATCAGCTACTCAGTACCCTTCAACCATGAACCCAAGGACGCAAAGGTACCCTGGTCGTACTGGTGCATAAAACTAACTCAGTAACCTACCGACAAGGACACCTAATCCATAAGTATGCATACCCCCTAACTAGGTCCGTAGAGCTAGGAAGAGTAAGATATAGGGCCTGGCTGGGGCACAAAGGCACACCAGCAAATACCAGAATAATCGTGGACTAAACCACGTCCTTAGGGTAGCGACCCCTAAGGAGTCACCATTCCCGATCTCGAGGTCTTTCACTTTAAGTAATAGTGTCTTAATTAAGGTGATCACGAAAAGCACGATAATCCGATACTTATTCACTTTCAATCGTTTTGATATCATTAATCGTTTCTTATTCAGAGGATTATTCAGGATGTCACAGGGAAACCATCAAGGCCACACTAATCATTAGATACTCTTACTTAGCTAATCAACATTATTTAATCATATTAATGTTCCACAATCTCAAGGACGTGTTAGGTATAAACTATTCATTTTCCCTTTACTTATATAATTGTTAAGTATCCATTCCTTGATAAATTACCACATTACCCTTAAGGTTGCATAATTACCAAATTACCCTTTGTCCAATTTAGATTACCAAATTATCTCATACACTTTTTAGATCATCATTCACCCCTCATAATTACTATACTTATCATATTCCCCTTTTGGTTGGTCATATTACCCAATCGCCCTTCTCCCTTGTTATAATTACAAAACTGCCCTTGAGTTGGATAAATTACTAAATTACCCTCCTTCATTACCATGATTACTATTTTGCCCCTTTAGTTGGTTAAACAATTATCACTTCGCCCTTTTATCGGCTAAATTACCAAATTGCCCCTTTAGTTGAACAAATTACCAAATTGCCCTTCTCCTTTATCATAATTACCATTTTACCCCTCTCAATTATTTTAATTGCCATTTCCCCTTTTTAATTATCACAAATCCCAAATTACTCTTCTTCATAATTACCAATATTAATTTACCCTTTTTCATAATCAAAATTACTATATTACCCTTCTCCATTATTAAAATTACCATAATGCCCTTTAATTGGTTAATTTACCAAATTACCCTTCTATAGTATCGTACTTATCCAATTGCCCTTCTACAATCATAATTTAATTGCTAAATTATCTTTTGTCGTTATCATAATTACCAGGTTACCCCTTACTCCCAAGTTTACCATAATATCCTTTCATTTACAAAATTACCATTTTACCCCTTACATCCAATTTTACCATAATATCCTTTTATTTATGAAAATTACCACCATACATCTTTTACTTTACAAATTACTATTTTACCCTTTTACATCCAAGATTACCATCTTTATCTTTCCTTACATAATTACCATTTTGCCATTCTTCTCCAAATTACCATATTACCCCTTTACTTATCCAAAATTACTATTTTACCCCTACTTCCAAAATTACCATTTTACCCTTCTTTCTCACAACTCACAATTTTATCCTTTACTTGTAAATTATCATTTGGCCATTTAATTATAAAATTACCATATTATTCTTTTATCTCAAAAATTACCGAAATACCCTTTTCCACTTATAAAATTTCCACTCAACCCCTTTATTTACCATTTTTATGAATTTTCTAACACTACATAAAATAATGATATTAATACTTCATTTTTATCATCTAAGTCCACCAACTTGTCATTTTTCAACATAATACTCATTAGCAACTACACACATTGATTTATATACCTCATAAGCATAATTACTAAAATACCCTTAAACAATACATCATTCATGCATTAGCAACATGGTGCATCATAGCAAGTGTTTAACATTTCTATCCATATTCCAACTCCTTCCTTAATTAACATACCTAAATATGGCACAAAAGTTATCATGCTATTTCTTTTTAACAAACAATATAAGAAACCATAAACATATCATGCTAAGCATACAAAACATGCATAAAATCATACTAAACCCTAAATGTGCTAGCATGCATTTTTCCATATATTTAAGGGAGGATTAACGGTTACCTTAATCCCACAAAATATCAATCTTACCAAGCATAATTAGCAACTCAACACCTAAAAATAATATCCATCATATTTATGTTAGAAATAAGAACCAAAGCATAAAACTTTATAAATTTTAATTAATAAAACACTTAACATAAAAATACCATTATACCTTAAAAATTATCCAAACTATTTTTAAAATGAAGGGGAGCGTGAGTCTCATGCAAAATTATGGGGAGAAAAGGGTTCGAAGGGGGTGAAGGGAGAAAAATAAACCATTTTCGGGTTAGGGTCTTTAGGCTAGAAAAGAGGGTGGTTAGGGGAGGTTCTAAGGCAGGGGAATGGTGCAGAAGTGTAGAGGGGGTGTAGGTGGAGGCTAAGGGTGGTTTCACGGCGGCTCAAGGCGGTAGAGACGGCGGCAGCGAGGCGGCAAAGTCGGCTGCCGAGAAGGGTCGAGGGAAAAGGTTGTGAAGGAAGGAAAAGGAGAGGGAAAAATGGAGGGGTTCAAGGGTTGGTTTCGGCCAACTAATGGATGGCGGTTGTAGAGGGGGTTGCAGGGTGTCGAAAGGTGGGTTGGGTGGCGGCAGAGGTGGCCGGAAGGCGGCGGTAGAGGCGGTTGCAGGTGGCTTGACGGTAAGGGGAAAAACTGGGAAGAAAAAGGAAAAGGAGGAGAAGGGAGGAAGTGTAGGGCTCGAAGGGGCTGTGTGGTGGTGCAGGGTGGTAGTAGACGGTGGCAGAAGGCGGCGGCAGAAGGCGGCGCAGGGCTGGGCTTGGTGGTTCAGGCGGCGGAGGCTGGCGGTGACAAAAAAACGAGGAAGAAAAATGGGGAAGAAGGAAGGAGAGAGGAGGGAGCTCGGGGGGGAGAGAAGGGATCGAAAATGAGGGGAATGGAGGGCTGGGTAGATGGAGAAAAAGAAGAGGGAGAAGAGAGGGGCAGGGATGGCCGGCGATCGGCGCTGCAGGTGGCAGGGGGAGACAGGGAAGAAGAAGGAAAGGGAGAGGGTCACGCATGAGCTGTGGTCCAGGGCCGGTTTGGCTCGAAATGGGAAAGAAAATGACGGGAAAGAGAGAGAAGGAGAGGGAGCAGGTGGTGGCAGCTGTAGGGCGGTGGTCGGCGTCGACAATGGCAGAAAGGAGAGTCGGGTGTGGGAGGAGGAAGAAAGGAGAAGAAGAAAGGGACGGGCGGCTTGGACCGGCGCAGAAAAGGAGGGAGCCGGCCGGTCTAGGGAAAAATAAGGAGGCGTTTGGGCTGGCGTGCTGGGCAACGTGCGCGAGGGAGAAGAGGGAGAAGGTGGGAGAGACGGGCCGAAGGCCCAATGAAGGCTGGCCTGACGAGGCAGCCCGAGGGAGGAAGGAAAAAGAAAAAAGAAAAGAAGAAAGAGGGAAAAAGGGGAATAGAAAAATAGGAAAAATAATTTAATTGAATTTATAAAATCATAAAATATGATATTCTGGGTAAATTATTTAATTTAATAATTTAATTTATTATAATCTAATATTTTAGTTTAAAAAGGATAAAGTTGGTAAAATATTAGTTTTGGAAAATTATTTAAATAAAACAATATGATAAATAGCAAAATATTTATTTTTAATTTATTAAATACTTTTATCCGAATTTACATACTCTAAAATCCATAAAATAATTAAAATAAATAATCTAAAAGCAATTCTATTCCAAATAAAAGTAATTTATTAAAATATAGGTTTTCGAAATTTTTGGGGTATTACAAAATATCTCTCTAGCCAACTGATTCTATATTGTTGGTGGTTGACTCATAACAACATCTATGGAAATATGGAGTAAATGAGATGTAGCCTCTACTGGTTTTTATAATTTTGGTGGATTAATCGACCCATTTATGTCTAGTTTCTTCCAAAATGGATGAATAGTTGAGAGAGGGATTGATATGTAGGTATGAATGTATATATTAATCTCATTCATACATGGTATCTTGTGTATACACCGCATGTAACATCCACATAAATCATCATTAGTACCTATATAATTATTTCTTTGACACTCATTATTGAAAAATACATTAAATATAAAGCTATGTAACCTCTCAAATTGGTATAAAGGGTACTTGTAGTAAAATATGGAGTATCAAACTAAGACCTCTCCAGCAATGATTTTACCTCATTATGCTGTAATTTAAGAAATATGTGCATTTGTTTAAACGTTATGTTGAAGCTGCTAAGTGATGTCTCTAGAAATCTCTCAAAAATCCGTGAGCACCTTCAACCCTATTGGTAAAAAAATTAGTATATTACTTTATCACCAAAAATAATTAAAAGCAACTATATTAGAAGATAAAATAACATTCATTCATATTCATTGTAATATGATGAATATGAAACACATCACTAAAGAAAGCATAAATAATTTTGTGTTTATATGGTTGTAGCTAATTCATTTTTAGATATGAAATTAGGCTAGTCATTTTCTATAATCTTCCTTTAATGACAATAGTCGTTCCTTATATGTTTGTTCATCTATAGCATCTATCTCATTTTTCTATCATGACACAAAACTATATGTAAATGATGAACAACCAGAGACTTTCTTGCACCTTTCCTCTATATTCTTATTAACATGAAACCTATATAATAATTTTTTTGAATTGGAAAAATACATTTTATAGCTGAAATTAGAGCAATTTCTCAGTAAGTAATAATGGTAGTTAGAAGTATAGATGGATCCATTAACGTATTTAACCTCTTAAATGCCCACAAATAGTTTTCCTCCTTTTCAATTGGCATGAATGCACATGTAATGTTAAAATTCAATTGTGTCAATGTCAGTCCAATAATTTCAAGTGAGGGAATTCCATATCTATTTATATTATACATGCAATTCATTTTTAAAACAAAAGGAAATGCACATAAAATATTAACAGATTCGAGATGTACAGATATATTTTCACTTATTACATTTGATTTTGGATTATTTCTATGCCACTAAAAATAATGATTTTCAACCGACATACTCATAACATGTTCTAATATTGTTTGCCCATCCATTTCTTCAGTCCTAAGCTATTTTCAAGCATTATAAATATTCCTTTTCATACTTACATTTTCTTCAAATTATTTTTAAACAAGCAATATGATTTATCATGGCTTTATAATCTCTATGATAAGTCTATCAATAAATTAAACTTCATTTTCTATCAACTTACCCATAACAATATGCCTTGTTCATAATTCGTCAATTTGTGGTTGTGTATCCCATTCCTAACTACCACTTATCATCCGCCATTGTTATTTTCAACACTAATAATAAAAAAGAAGGATAATTATTTTTAGAACTTATATTATGTGCACCTTCAATATCTGTAGGTCTAGTGTGGATGTATGTTCCAATTACTTTACATCTTATCAAGACTCTACTTTCCCCTACACCATTTCCTTTTCTAAAACCTTTGATGATCAATATCATCTTATGAGCTCTACCCATTTATTTAACCTATGTTATAAGTTCTTTAAGATCACAAAATATTTGTTCCATTATAAAAAAAAAAAATTTGATAATTTTGGGTTGTAAAACATATATTATCCATATCATGAAAAAAAGAGTATACCATAATAATATAATAAAAAAGTATTAATTTCATCATGATTAATTCCTCCACAAAATTTACAATTCTAAATAAAATAAAATTTACCTCTTCATCTAAGTGGTAATTAATATTTGAAGAATCCATTTGTATTTCTTCTTTGTATCCATAGCTTGTCACTATTATAAATCCATCATCATAATATATTGGGGTTGTGACCCCATCTTGGTAGTTAATCAAAGTTTTGAATTCGTCGTAGCTTATCGGAGTTCCAAATTCATCGTAGTATGAAGGGCTTCTAAATTTATTATTTATTGTGAGTGTTTAAAAAAATGAATGTGAAATTTTATCAGAAGATTGAACAGAGACTTCCTCTAATGAAAAATTTATAATAAAACTTATGGTTGATATTTATATGACAATGAATAAAAATGATGATGTTGTTTGCTTATATATGCACCTTTGGACTATAGAAATCAAAACAATGCATACATACCCAACAATTTTTTTTAAAACCCATGCGTACACCACTTTCCCATACCCTATATTTATAATAATATTTTTCCCTTCCTATATCGTGCATAACCATATACTTGAAGATAACTTTCTATAGTTTGTGTAATAATTGTGTAGAATGAGTCGGTGGAAGGTAGGGCATAATATTAGAAAACAAGTTTTTGTATTAATTGTGCGGTGATAATTTTTTTAGATACTTTAGAAATTTATGCTTGTGGAGGGGGTATGATGCAAAAAAATCAACCTATAGGGGTGGGTGGCTTATGACATTTGGTGCCGGTGGTGGGGAGCGTGTGGTATTTTTTGCCAGTGGGGGGTGGGGGTTGTGCAACATTTTTTACTCGTAGGGGGGGTACGTGGTGTGACACATTTTTCCAGAGCTAGATGGGATAAAATTGCCAAACATTTTCTGCACGGTAAAAACTGTGTCTCCAAATAACAAAACCCATTACCAAAAGCACACCCAAATCTCTAATGAAGAAGCTATATGGAATTGGACTCCATTACTATTTGGGGAAACATTTATTAAAGTTACCATAATACCCCTCTCATTATACCCCCTACATTATTTTCCACCTTCTCTCCCCACTTCCACTCCTCATTTTCTACCATGACCAGACCCTATCCTTCTGCCCAGATACCCTTCACTCCCACAATAATGGAGCAACAATCAGGCACCGACAAATAAAACAAAGAATTTATGTTCATCAAACCCTATTATCTAACTGTTTGCTCAATTCTATGTGCTTACTAAGCTGCTCAGCATGAGCTTTGCACACTGGCTAGGCTATGTAAAGTGAGATAAGAGCACTGGTCAGGCAGCGTAGTGTGAGATTCATGCGCTGGCCATGTCACACGGTATGAGGTCCTTGAGCAAGTCATAAATCTATGTATATGTGCATAAATTTTGGAGATTGTATATATCTGTATAGATCAAAAAATGTTAGATGTAAATGGTAGGGTAAAAATTAGAGATTGGACATGTTAGAACTCATAGATTTAGAATGTTTGTTGTATAAATAATTTAGAGGGTAAAGTTTGTAGATTGATATATCTATAAATTCGTATATTTATTTACATGCATAGATTAATATAATCTCAGTTTTGATTGAAGTATTTTTGTTATTAAAATTCATATAAACTGCAATTAAGGAAAGGCATCTGATTGAATTGAGGGTCGTGGAGTTACCACTTTAGTGCATTGTAGAAATGAAGCTGAACAAGCACCACAATCCACTTTGAAGAGTCTAACAAGTATTAAAAAAATATTTTATTAGTGGGATACGATGCAATAAATAAATATAGTAGATCATTATATGAACAAAGTCCAGATCAAGTTCAACATGAAGCTTAGCAACAAGCTAATCCTAATTATAAGACGCCTACAATTCTGACATTTGTGGTTTACGCAAGTTGTTCATTGTTTACTGCTGATGCAATTATTCTATTGTTAGGGATTGAGGGGGTTATTCATCTTCATTTACTTTATCATCCTTTAGTGTTGAACGATCCTCCTTAGTTAAAATTGCTCAACTATCGCCCTATACTCACATAGGTCAGCCACCCTCCTTGACCCACATGGGTCCACCATCCTCCTCGACCCGTGTACATTCTCCAACACCTATTAATGAAAATGAAGGTTATGATGGTGTTAATGATAGTGAGGATAATGATTTAATACTAGATGAATGAGTTATACATCTAATAGATGGTTGGTACTTGGTTGACTATGTCTTGGAGGTCTAAGGAACCCTAGTTTGATCCCAAGCTTTAGGGGTCATATTTCTTTGGATATATGATTTGGAAATGTAAGTTTCAAATTACATCATTTTATTGATAATTTTCCTTTGTTAATTATCATGTATTGCTTATATCTATTTTTCTATTTTGTTGTTTAGGATCACAAAGTTTTGATGGTTCACACTACACTAGAGTGGTTTATTAATTGGATGAAATCTACTGATGATGATTGTTTCACCCAATTTTGTGGTACTAAATTAGATCATTTGACTACTTGCATTTTGTTAGATGTGATTGGGACTAAATTGGATAAAAGAATTGGATATACAAACACTTCCTAGATTTTGGTTGTGTTAGATGTGATTAGGACTCTCGCATGCCCCATTATCAAAGATGATGATGTGATCGATCCTTTGATAAGAACCTTTCTATGCTTGGATACTATAGAAAGGTGACTGATTCTATGCATGTGAGAAAGGTATACTCATTCAACTTAAAATATTCTTTTAGTTTTATTTTTGGACCATTATAATGCAGTTAGTATAATCCTTTTGTAACAAGTGATATGGGATCCATATAAGGTAACAAATGTCATGAGTGATTTTCCTATGGCACTTTATAATACCCCAAAACCCTAATTTAGGAATTTATAATAAAATAGTGGGGTTAATGTCTTAGATTAATTAAATATAACATTTTTAATAAAATAATGGGAGTAAAGACAAAAAAAGAGGGAAATAATATAAGATTATGGTAATTTGTTACCTAAAGAAGAATTTAGGAAGATTTATCCAAAGTTTCTAAATTAATATAAAAAGAGATTTAATTATTTTTTTAATTAATTTTATTATTTTCAAAATATTCAAAAACATAACAAGACCTTAAATGCCCCAACTATTATATTTTCCTTTTCTCCCCTCTTTTCCTCATTTTCCTTTTTTCTTTCTTTCTTAATTTTCTTATTTTCTTTTATTTCTTCCCTTCTCCCCTAGTTAGGCCTCGCCATGTGACCTAGCCCTTCTCCTCCTTTCCTCCCTTGTGCGAGCCTAGCCCATTCTCTTTTTCTTTTTCTTGCTTGACTGGTTCGCTTTCCTTTTCTTTTCTTTGTTTCTTTTCCCCCAACCGATTGGCCTACCCCTCTTCTTCCTCCTCCTTCCCTTCTCCTTTCTTTACGTTGTAATTCACGCCTATAACTTGCTTGACCATCCTCCCCTATGATTGTACCGCCCTGACCTACTCCCCCCTCTCCCTCATCCCTTTCCTTTCCATTTCGAGCCTACCTTACCCCTATACTGCCTTCCTAGCGTGCCTCTTCCTTCCCTTTTCTCTTCCTCTACAACCTATGCCTTTCCATTTGCACACTCGTACCAACCTACCACTGCTGGCCGGCAAGCCCCTACCTTATTGCTCAATTTTCCTCTTCCTCCTATATCCTCTTCTCCTTCCTACGGTAATAAATACCCCATTAATGCCCCCATTCTCCTCCTTTTGCTCTACTTAGAAATTCTAGATTCTCCCCACCACCGCACCTTTAGATGCCACTCGAGCCACCGTCCAAACCAGCACCCAACCCCTTCCTTGTATCACCCTCCACCAAACCCAACCACCCCTGCCCTTAACTGCCCCTACGCAGCTCACCCCAACCGTGCAAAGTGGGCAGCTCAATCTACCTTTTGCACCCCATTGCTGCCTCTCTCGCAGCCATGCGCTACCTCCTCCGCCATGATCACCACCCCCATTGCCTCCCTCTCAACACAATAGACCATCCATCACCTCCCCTATCTTTCCTTTCCCCTTTTCCCCTCTCCTTCCTCCTCCCTTCTTCTCCACCGCCCTTGGCCACCACAGTGACCACCACCTGCGCTGCCACCCTGCTGCGCCACCACCACCACCACTGTAACCCCCTAGTCTAGGAGTTCACTACCTCACAACCACCATCTCCCTCTCTTTATTCCAACCCCCAAAGTCTAACTTTCCCAAAATAACCACCACTACCACCACCACCGCGACCCTAGCTAACACCTCCACTTCTAGTTGTACCCTAACCCTTGTTATCACTTAAGTATAGATTATCTTTGCATAATTGTTATTTTAGCCTTATTATTATTATTATTATTCCACTATTATGATGATTATCATCATTACTACTACTAACCCTATTATGGTTAATATTACCACTAATATTATTGTTAGCCACTTTAATAATAATACCCTTATTAATACTACTAAGACTATTATTATTATCATCACTAATACTAGTATATTACTAAAGATCAATTAGGGAATAATGAAAGGAGTAAGAGGGAAGTTAACCCTAGTGTTTCCCTCTTATAGGTGAACCAAGTCTATCCCCTAAGGAGGCATAGGAAGCATGTTCCAAGCTTGATGTCATTTTAGGTAAGGATATGGTTAAGGTTCAATATATGTATTATTTGTTTATGTGTGTTTGTTATATGTGTGTACCTTATGTGGTTATGGATTATGCACTTGTAGTGTAGCTTGCTAAGCATGGAGCTAAGGTAAGTTGTATATGTTTTATGACATGTGCAATATGGTAATATAACTTGTACTCTTGTTGTGCTTATCTATGGTTGCCCTATATGAAATGTATACTTGGAGTCCCTAAGTAGTAAGATGAGGTTGTGGGAAAATGAGAGAAGTAAAGAGAGTGGAGTGGTAAGAGGGGAGTGAGAAAGGCTTGTGTATCTCATGGCTTATGGGTGGATAAATAAAAGGATAATATAAATAAAATAAGAGGATGCAATAAATCTTGCATGGGGAGTGTAAGGCTTACATGGGATGGTTAGTCCTTGCATGGGGATAACCTCTATATATGAAAATTTGACTTGATGGTTAAGTAAGGTAAGGGAAGAGTAGTTTGGGTGATTGGAATCCATATATGAAAAATAGTACGTGGGTTGCTATAAGGCTTGCATGGGGGACTTGGCTAGGGTTTGTGAGGAAAGCCCTAAGTGTGGGAAATGTGCAAGGAAGGGAGAATTAGTGGGAGTGGTTAGAGTATAGAATAAGAATGAGGGTGTCACATGAAGGGGAAGTAAGTCAAGGGGAATAAGGTTCTAAGGAAAATTGTAGAGGGCAGTGGTGAGTCGAAATGGAGTTATAAGGAGTGGGAATTTATCCACATGCATAAGAGTTTGGGTATCTCATAGTGAGTGGGGGAAAAGTGAGGAATCAATCTTGGAGTCCTAGGGTACATAAAGATCCCAAGAGATATGCCGGAGGTTTTAAAGAGAATTAGGACAAGGGGTGAGAATGAGAAGTCCTATGGGTCATGAATGTCTAGTTAGATTTGCATGTGGAATAAGATATGGGTAAAACGTTAAATGCTTTAAGCGAAATATTATTTAGCCGGGCCTAAGTGAGGAAACTTTTTGGTCCACCGACTATAATAGTGGTCCGGTGTGTTATATCCTGTGATGTTTTTCGGTCCACCGGCTATAACAGTGGGGGTTTTGAGCTTAATAAACCAAAATTTATATGGAAATCAAGGAAAAGATAATAACTACTTACATTGGAACACCACATAAGTCGGGGCTAAGTGAGGATAATTTCTAGTGCACCGGCTATAATTGTAACACCCCAAAATTCACTAAATTTTTTTTCTCTTAAAAGCGGAAGCAATTAAATTAGAAGCACTGAAAACCTATGAATTCTGGAAATGTTACCGCTACACTTAGTACCAGACCGGTTCTCTCCGACCGTTCCAGTACCAAGTGCTAAGGCTAAGAAAAGAAATAATCAATACAATTCAATTTCCAAATAAGCATTAAACGGTTGTAAAACAAAATCAGAGTACGCATCAAGAAATGTAATTCATTTCCAAAAGAGAATTAAACTTACAACCGATAAAAGATTAACAAAAAGAATTAGAGTCATATAAAGACTATAATATGGCCACAACTCTCTTGAATCTCGAGCCAAACATGCTCAACACTCAGCCCCAACTGATATTCCGCCCACCTGCATAAATTCAGAAGGCATACTACTCGTGGGAATGAGCAGCACCCATGAAAAGGGTGATCAGTACGCTACGTACTGAGTAAGGTAACCGAGCACTAAGGCCAACACGTAAGCACATAATCCATGCAGAATAATAATAGGCATAATCCAATATAACAATATAAAGGTATATGAACAATTCAGGTAAAAGTACAAAGGCCCAATAATAATCCAGATTAATTGTTTAATTAATCTCTTATCAGAATCCGATTCACACCATGCCTTTTATCAATCCATGCGAGCAGAGGAACACCCCACTATTATAACCGGTGGGCCGGTCACACATAGAGCATCACGCCCTAACCACTATTATTACCGGTGGATCGGTCACAATAGAGCATCATGCCCTAACCACTATTATTACCGGTGGATCGGTCACACATAGGGTAGCAACCCTAACCACTATTCCTAACCGGTGGATCGGTTTGGTTCCTTCTCGCATGGTGTTCCACTATAAGTAATTAATATCTTTTAAGTGTCTTTAACAAACTCGGGTTCGTTTTTATTGAGCTCGAGTCCCCCACTATTATTCGCCGGTGGACTGGACACTTGCGGGACAAAGTCCACACCACTATTATTTGCCGGTGGACCGGTCTCACATAGGGTAATAACCCTAACCACTATTCCTAACCGGTGGATCGGTTGGACCCGGCTCAATAATCTTTCGCTTTAAGTGATTAATATCTTAAATATTTTATTCAAAGACTTCACCCTGGTCATGCATGAATCAACACACATCACAAATCACAAATCACAAATCACAATTACTCTTTAATCACCAAATATACTTGATACGACAAAAACCCTAACTAGTTGCACCAAACCCTAATTATCCACACGAACCCTAGCTCGGTTTCCTACGTACCCATATAATGCTCCACGCACTATTTTCCATTCAAATGTTCAATCACCCAAACAACACTTACATTACTTTCCTCAAATCCCAAATCAGCGTTCCATACGTAAACTTCACTCTCATACAAACTTTTCACATCCCATGCAATTATTAACTTCCATGCAAACCCTAATACCACCATACAATCATTAACCATTATGCAAAACCCAAAATCTCATCATACAAAACCCGAAATTCAATCCACATAACCCAAAGATCCATTCATACCAAACCCTAGATTCAAACCATATAAAACCCAAAGATTCATCCATACCAAACTAAGTATCCATCCCTACCAAACCCTAAGTTCAAACCATATACAAACCCAAAGATTCATTCACACAGAACCCTAAATTCAATCCATACCAACACAAAGGTTCAAATCATATAAAACCCAAAGATTTTTCCACATAATACAATTGATTAGATTCTCCCCTTTCATAACCACAAATTAGATTCTACCATACAAGACTATAAGTTATATTCTCCCACATAAAATCATAAATTAGAATCTCCCAAGCAAAACCATAATTTGGATTAATTGGATTCCCCAAAACAAATCATAAATTGGATTTCACCAGACAAATCATAAATTAGATTCTCCCAATTAAAATCATAAACTAGATTCTCCCAAACAAGTAATAATCTGATTCTCCCATATAACATCATAGATTACATTCTTCCAAATAAACTCACTTCCCTTAGTCAACTTCTTTCCCCATCCTCATTTTTCATCCTTTCTCCCACATAAAATCATACCAACATCCTCACATGCATGTCTTACAGGGTCATACACAAATAATACACATGTCATACGAAAACACACTTCAACTCCATGTCATAGCATATACGTCATAATTAATAATCATAAACATAGAATGCATAGCATATGAATCACACAATGCACATTAGCACATAAAAGGCCTTAGCACCCCTTACCTAAAACGACACCGGTCTTGGAGCATGTTCCTACGCCTCCTTAGAGCTTAGACCAAATAATAACATATGAATAAAATAACCTTAACAAAATTCTAACTTTGCTAAAGACATAAAAATAATAGAGATATTATAAACCTTGGTAATATAGGGTTAAAGACTTTACCCTAATAATAACAATGATACTAATATAATCATATCAAAATTAATAAAGCTACTATCAATGAGAATATAAATAATAATAACAATAATAATAATAATAATAACAATAAAAATATCATATAAGTTTTCAAATAACTAATGACTTACCATTTATTTAATATTAATAATAAAATTAATAACATATATAATAACATTAAAATAATAAAGATAATAACAATATTATTATCAATAGTTATAAGAACAATAATAATACTAAGATAAATAAGTGCGAATGTTAATACAAAATTAGGGCCTAAGATTTTCCAGAATAATTAATAAAATAATAATAATAAATATTCCAATGATTATAATATTAATAATAAGAAGAAGAATGATAATAATACTATAATAATTCAATTAATAACTTAAAATTCGAAACTATCAATAAAAATTATTTTATTATCATTCTCCACCCTGCAAGTACAATTCAGCATAAAATATCTCATCAAATAATAAAACATATTAAGAATATAAATATTAAGAATAATAATAATGGTATTTATATGCAAATAATTGAAATAAATTAAAGCAAGGCTTATAATAATATGGAAAATGGTTGAGAGGGTCTAGGGTTCAACCTTAAGCTGGTGGGGATAGGTGGCACCGGCGGTGGTTCACGGCGGCGGCGACGGTGGCCGGAAAAACAGAAGAAAAGAGGGAAAGATGGATGTTGGGAAAAAGATAGGGAGAATTGAGGTGATATAAGAGGTGTTTATTGTTGCCCAAGAGGAGAGGGACAAAATGATGGTGGTGGTGCAGCCAAAGGTGGCGGCGCACGGCGGTGGAAGACGGTTTAAGGCTTCGGGGTCAAAATTCCGGCGAGAACGAGCATCCAACTTGACACGGCTATGGAGGCTCGTGCAAGAAGAATAGAGAGGTTAGAATGGTTTAATTAATTAGAGGACGTTGCAGGGAATACTTTGGCATGAAGAGGTGGCTCTGAAGTTGGCTAACGGAGGCGGAAGGGGCGTCTGAAGTTGGGATGCGGCAGCTCGGGCCGAGGGTTTCGGGGAAAGAAAAATTCTAAAAACTCCAATAACAAGGCTATTTATAGATTTTGGAATGGATAAAGAGGAGCTGGAGGTCGACATGGAAGTTTTAAATGCAATAATTTGGGTGGCCGGTGGCGGTAAACGGTCGGTCGACGTTTGGTTGGCTTCGGGGTTTCGAGAGGTTGGGGAGGAGAAACGGCTGAGAGTTAACGTCAAATAATTATATGAATTTATTTCTGGAGTTAAGAGGAAGACAATGAGACAATAAACGGCCGATATTATTCACCGTAGCCGGAGAAGCCATTAATGAGGTCGAAAGATGCAGCAGCGTCGACGGAGGAGGAAGGAGGAAGAAGGAAGAAGAGAGGGGGCGGTCGGGTCGGCCGGGAAAAGAAAAGAAAAGGGGAAGAACCGGGCCGGTTCGCGCGCGGTCGAGTGTGCGTTTAAAGGAACGACGAGGTTCGAGCGTAAAACGGGCGAAACGCCGCGTGGAGAGCGGAGGCAGGACGACGGCGCGGGCTGGGCCGTGCCGAAGAAGAAGAAGAAAAGAAAAAGGGGAACTGGGCCGCGAGCTGGCCCAGTTCGGCGAGAAGAAGAGGAAAAAAAGAAAAAGAAGAAAAAGAAAGAAAAAGAAAAGGAAAAAGGAAGAAAGAAAAAGAAAAAGGGAAAAAGGAAAGGAGAAAAATTTAGATTAGGGCTAATTAAATTAATCTGAATATTCAGAATATTTAAATATAATAATATTTAAATAAAATAATATTTAAATCCCTTTTTAGGCTAAATTAGGATTTTTAAAAGGTTTTCCATAAATTCCATTTTAATTAGCAAAACACCCAAATTTTCTTCCATTAAATTATTTATAAAAATAATATTAATTTGGAACTATTTCTTCCTTCTTATTTTAAATAAAATAATTTATTTAAATAAATTCCCAAATTAAAATCTTTAACTAGCTAAAATACCCAAATACCTCCTAATTAAAATACTTGTAAATTTATTCTTGTCTTTCCCTAATTAATTTCCTTTTATTTTAAATAAAATAATATGCATAATTAAATTTTATAATCAAACCTCATTTAAATATAATATTTAAAATTAGAATTTTTCGGGGCATTTCATAGTGGTCAGGTGCGTTTTGTTCTAGAGTGTTATTTGGTCCATCAACTATAATAGTGGTTAGGTGTATTTTACCGTGAAGTGTTTTTTGATCCATCAGCTATAATAATGGGACCCCCAATACTCAAGTAGAAAATAATTTGGGAAATGTGTAAGATGAAAATAATGACCTATGTCTCGAATAATGGTATGAACCTAAAGGAAGTATTATATGCCTTATTTTTCTGTTTGTAATTGTATGACCTTATCCATATGATTACCTTACTTAGTACGTAGTATACCGATCACCCATTTTATGGGTGCTGCTCATACCCATGAGTAGTGGCTCCTTCGCAGTTAGTGCAGGTAGGGGATGCTATGTTTGATGCTCATGATGCGTTCGGTACGTTGGGTGGGGTTGAATGATGAACTTTTGGACTTAGTATAGGGCCCAAGAATGAGTGTTGTGCAGACTCATATTTTCTAGTTTTTATCATATTTTTCTATTTATATTATTCTTTCCCCCTTAAGGGCTTTGACGCAGCACTAGTTTTCTATTATGTAATGACTCTTTAATCGAGCACTCTTATTTTCTTTCAATTATGAATTGTTCAAATTAATATGGTTTTATGCCATAATTAGTTCAATGTCTTTTGAATTTTCTAGCCTTGTGGTTGGTATGTGATTGGTTGGGGGTTAGACTTATATCTATTACAGTAGTAGGATTCTTACTCCAAGATCAGTGTCCTATCAGGTAAGGATATGGTTAAGGCTTGGGTTTGCTATGATTTATGTGCTTATGGTTTTAATGATATGTATTATGTATTATATGTGAATCTGGATTAAAAATATGTATAGTGTAGCTTGCTTTGCATGGAGCTAAGGTAAGTTATATATGATTTATGATATGTGTGATATAGGTGTTACAACTTTTTATTTATGGCATACTCTTATGTATAGTTGTTATAGTATGACATGCATACTAGGAGTTCTCAGGTGGTTGAGATGTTGTGGGGATCTAAAAGAAATAAACTGGGTGGTGTGAGTAAGAAGAAGTGAGAAAAAAACCTAAGTACCTTATGATCTATGGGTGATAAAATAAAGGGAGAATAGTAATAAAATGAAATGTTAGAGTAAAATCTTGTATGGGATGATGAGTCTTTGCATAGGGGAAAATTTTACGTGGGAAAAGTTAATTTAAGGTTTAAACATGGGGAGGAAAGAGTATTTTGGGTGATTGGAGTCCTTGGAGAAAAAATAATACATGGGTTGATAGAAGTGTACATGGGAAAAACCCTAAGTATGGAGTGATATGAGAGAGTTGTAGAGATAATTTGGACTTAGGGTTGAGATTAGGAGTGTGTTTTATGAAGGGTGTGAGTCAAGTGGAAAAGGAGGGTGGAGTGTGTGTGTAAAGGGATGGTAAAAAAGAAAATAAGAGTATTAGGGTTTCGGGGTGGCCAACTAGGGTTCTTTATCACATGTGGAAGCTAGAGAGTACAATTATGATCCTTGGAGTGGGTTGAGTGGAGTGATGTTGTTGGAATCAAAGGGGAGTAGGGGCTATATATTAAAAGGAAAGGTTAGGGCCACATAGGCTAGATGAGAGTTTCCAAGGGAAAACTATAGTGAGTGATGATGAGTCTAGGAGGAAAAATGGGAATGTAGGCCTTGACCCATATGCATGGGGGATTTGGATTCATGGTGAGTAGGGTGGAAGGTGAAAAAGAGGCCATGGAGTCTTAAGGAGTGTAGAGGTCCTAAGCTATGGAACCGAGTCATTAAAGAAGTTTAGGGTGAAAGTATGGTAATGAATTGGGAGTCCATTGGGGCATGATGTCTAGTTGGGGTTATTTTTGGAATAAGATACGAATAAAACACTAATTACTTATAGTGAAAGATTACTAATTCTGGCCCAAGTTAGGATGTTTTCTTATCCACTGGCTATAATAGTGGCTAGCTACCTTCTTGCCCTAAAGTGTATTTCGATCCATCGACTATAATAGTAGCCAATTACATTTTGTCCAGGAGTAGTATTTTTGATCCACCAGCTATAATAGTGGGGGTTCTGAGCTCGATAAACTAAACCTTATATATTAATAAATCATGGAAAAGACACTAATTACTTACAGTGGAATATAATGTGGGTTGGGGCCAGGTTAGGATGATTTTTGGTCCACTTACTATAATAGTGGTCAGGTGTGTTCTATCCTAGAATAGTATTTTTAGTTCGTTGGCTATAATATTGGTAAAGTGCTTTCTATCCTAAAGTATCATTTCTAGTCCACTGGCTATAATAGTGGGGTTCTTGTACTCATGTGGATATAATTTGTGAGATGTGTAAAGATGAAACTAATGGCCCTAATCTTAATAATGGTGATTAATCTAAATGGCATACTACATGCATTATCTGTCTATTTCATGGTATGCTTTGTCTTAGCATATGGTTACCTTAATTAGTATGAAGTATACTAATCACCCCTTTCATGGGTGCTGCTCATTCCCATGAGAAGTGATCGCTCTTGAGTCTATGCAAGTAGAAGCTAATGCTTATGATGATTTTGATGCTTATGATATGTTGGGCGGAACTAAGTGATGACCTAGTGTACCTAATTTGGGGTTTGAGAGGGTGTTCTCCAAACTTATCATTATATATTTTCCTATCGTTTTTATTTTCCTTGTAGTGGATGTTATTCGTATTTCATTTTCATTCTATATTAACTGTGGCATTTGCATACTCTAGTTTTGTCTATGAAGTGTTGAACTATTAAGGTTTTTATGGATTATTCATGCTGATAATTTTAGTCCATTTAGCCTTGTGGTTAGGATGAGATTGACCAAAGGTCAATCTTATACAAATCGTGATAGTAACACCCATGTTTTTAGTGTATGGTTTTCTATAACAAATGAAATTTTCAACTATAAATTTTGAAGGTGTTATAAGTTGGTGTGAGAGAGTTGGTTCCAATAACTACACGTTATTTTCTAAAAATTTTTAGATTAAAAAGTTATTCCCTTGTTTTGAAAATGTTGTATACCCTAACAAGGTTTTTCTATTTTTAAAAAACCTAAGTCCAGGTTCACTGGTGTGGATATGAAAAGGGTAGACTAGAAATTTTCCAAAGGGGAGATAATGTTGGTAGTTATATCGAACCAATAGGTTCTCTCCTAATATGTCTTGTCTCTTACAGCAAAACTACATGGTGAACAGAACGGTCGTACATCTAAAAGAGTTAATGGAGTTTGTTCTATGCTTGCCGCTAGTATAGACCCCACCCTATCGCATCACTTTGAGGGTGCTAGGGAGGATTAGCTCTAGAGGGTCACCGGGCATCACCCTCCACTGTACATAGGTGAGGAGGACCCTATGATTCTAGAAGGGTGGATCCGAGACATGGACTACACCTTTAAAGCTGTGGACTTCCCTCCAGCCACACAATCTAGCATTGTAACATTCTTTCTAAGGGGCATGGCAGGCGCTTGGTGGGTTGAGCACCACACTCGGGTTTATCCCTAGATGACCTAGGAGACTTTCAAAGTAGCTCTGCATAGCAGATTTTACCTGGAGAGCTTGAAGAGGGACAAGCTCAAATAATTCATGCATCTCACCCAAGGCAATATGACAGTCATGTAGTTCTACACTCACTTCATCGAACTGCTCTAATTTACCCTAGGAATTGCTGCCAATGAATCTATGTTGGTGTTCCAGTTCGAGCAAGGGTTGAACTTTAATATCTACCACATGATGGGAATGGTGGCCTTTATAGACTTAGCCTCCTTGTAGGAGCATGCTTGTATTGCTGCCACTCTGGTCTAAGAGCAAGTAACCATACTAGGGAAGAGGAGACCAGAAGGCTAGAGCTCTAGTAGTAGCACCCAACCCTAAGTAGGAGGACCCTTGAGACATCAGTAGTAGGGTTAGTTCAAAGTTTAGGGACCACTAAGGGGACTCTCTTGTAGACGTTGTGTTAGGAGACACTCAGGAAGAGACTATGAGGGCAGGCTCGTGACTTGCTTGGTCTATGGTAGGCTTGTCACCACTCTTTCGATTGTTGAGGTCAGTAGTGCTTCCTACAACCCTAGGACTAGTAGTACTAACAGAGGGGACCTTTGATGTCCCTATAACGGGCTTACCAACAACATACATAGACCTCATCTCTACAGCTACATTAGAGAGCAACTACACTAGCTAGTGCACTAGTTTGGTATTTTAAGGGAAGGCCTCATAGACAATGGCCTTAGTGTTAGAGATGAGGTCAGTCGGGCAGGTGTTTGAATGTGATAAGCTAGGCAGAGGTTGATTAGCAGCTGGATCTTGTCATTAGTATGTACATTATACTAATTTTTCTAGTGCATGTTCTTTTTGATTTAGGTGCACCTCTATCATTCATGTCCAATTCTTTTGTTGCTAAGGTAGAGCTATCACCATATGCTAGTGTACCATTATCTGTGATGCATCCTTCGAGTGATAGGATGGATTGTACCGAAATATACTCAGACGTGGCCTTATTCATAGGTGGGGTAAAATTTTTATTGGATCTAATTGAGAGGGAATTATAGGATTTCGACATGATTCTAGGAATGGATTTTCTTGGGAAGTATTGAACATTAATTAACTGCACTCAAGAGTGCGTGGTATTATGAGGCCCAAAGGGTACTAAGGTTTTGTATAGAAATACCAAGCCTTAGCCCACTACCAAAGTGGTGTCTGCACTTGCACTGCACTCCTTGGTCTAAAAGTGGTATCCACTATACTTAAGTAGGGTGTAAGAGCTTAACAATGACCTAGCAGCTTTGGAAGGCATTTCAATAGTTAGATATTTTCTAGATGTGCTCCTATAGGAAAATACCGAGTATGCCCCTAGTTCAAGAGATTGATTTCATAATTGAGTTGGTACTAGGAGCTGAGCTCACATCTAGAGCACCCTATTAGATAGCGCATGTTAAACTAAAGAAACTTAAGACCCAATTGGAGGAGTTGTTGGATCATGGGTGCATATGACCAAGTGTGTCAACCTGAGGAGCACTAATCCTGTTTTTGAGGAAGAAGGATGAGAGCCTCCGTCTCTGTATAGACTACCAGGGGCTAAAAGAGTTGATTGTAAAGAACCGGTACCAGCTCCCAAGGATTGATTATCTCTTTAACAAGTTACAAGGTGCCACTGTTTTCTCCAATATAGACTTGAGATCGGGGTATCACCAATTGTGGATAACATATGCTACCATTCTGAAGACTGCCTTCTAGACTCGGTAAGGACACTATAAGATCACGGTGATGCCTTTTACGCTCACCAATGCTCCTATAGTTTTCATAAACTTAATGATGAGGATCTTTAGACCCTTCCTTGATCAATTTGTTGTGGTGTTCATCAATGACATCCTAATGTACTCTCGAGGGAATGAAGAGCACGAACGACATCTCTACACCATATTGTCCTTACTACGAGAGCACCATTTGTATGTGAAACTGTCTAAATGTGGATTCTAGATTCAGGAAGTAGCCTTCCTTGGGCATATGGTGTCAGCTAGAGGAGTATGTGTTGAGCCAACGAAGATCGTGGCAATCATAGAATGGAAGCCTCCCACGAATATGTTAGAGGTTCATAGTTTTCTAGGACTGGTTGAGTATTACCGATGTTTTGTGGTGAACTTCTCAAAGATTTCTTATCCCCTAACCAACCTCTTGAAGAAGACCACCAAGTTTTAGTGGGACGAGTCTTATGATGGGGCCTTTTAAGAATTAATGAGACGGTTGACCATTGCACCTGTTCTGATTCTACTAGAGGATCTAGAGGGTTTTGAGGTATATAGTGATGCATCCAAGCACGAAATCAGATGTGTGGTGATGTAGAATAATAGAGTAGTTACATATGCCTACCAATAGTTGAAGTAACATGAGCATAACTATCCATCTCACGACCTGGAGTTAGTATAGTGGTTTTTGCCTTGAAGATCTAGAGGCACTACTTGTATGGGACTAAGTGCAAGTTATTCACAAATCACAAAAGCCTCAAGTACATCTTCACCTAGAAAGAGCTAAACATGATGTAGTGCCTCTTGATCTATTCAAAGATTACGACATAGAGTTAACCTACCATGAGGGTAATGCTAATGTGGTTATAGACACACTTAGTAGGAATACTATAAACTTTGTGAACTTCTGTGTGGTTTCTGACCTAATGTTGGATGAATTATCTAACCTAGAGACCGAGTTAATTCAACAAGGTGATATTGAGTTTCATATGAGTGCCTTAATGATCAGCCGCATAGTATTTGAGGAGATTTGGGCCATCTAAGTCGGATATGCCTAGCTTAAAATGATCCGTCCCATGCTAAAGGGTTTCAAGTACATGAGGATGGCAGCCTCCTCTACAAGGGTCACTGGTGTGTACCACAAGGATGTTCAGAGTTAAAGCATCAAATCTTGGAAGAGACCCTAGACCCCTTACTACCCACCTAGGAGGGTACAAGCCGTATAAAGATCTTAAGAAGGTGTACTAGTAGTCTCGTATGAAGTAGGAAGTAGTTGAGTTCGTGTCTAGATGTTTGACCTATTAGAAGATCAAGATCTAGCACTGTAGACCTGCAGGACTACTTCATCCTTTAGAAGTGCTAAAGTGGAAGTGGGATTTGATCTCCATAGACTTTTTTAGTGGGTTTCCAAGGAGTTGGAGTGGCTATGACACTGTCTGGGTCATTGTGGATAGATTGACCAAGTTGATCTTGTTCATTCCAATGAAGTCCATCTGGAGTATAGATCAATTGGTCAGTGCCTTCATGAAGTTCATGGTTAGTCAACATAAGGTGCTTGAGGATATTGTCTCAGATAGGGATTCAAGGTTCCTCTCTCATTTTTAGGGGAAGTTGTAGGAAGCCCTAGGAACAAAGTTGAAGATGAGTACATCTTTCCATCCTACTACAAATGGATAGACCGAGAGGACCATACAGACCTTAGAGGATATGATGAGGGTCTGTGTCTTGGATTTTTAGGGTTGTTGGGAAGAGCACCTGCATCTACTAGAGTTCTCGTACAACAACAACTACCATGCCAACATAGGGATAGCTCCTTTCAAAGTATTGTATGGGCTAAAGTGTAGGACCCTTGTATGTTGGAGTAATATCAGCAATATAGTGGTGATGGGACCTAAAATGATTGGAGAGATGACCAAGAAAATCCATCAGATTTAGGATTAGATGAGAGCTACTCAAAACCAATAGAAGAGCTATGCTGAAAAGAAGTGTCAAAGTAGAAACTTTGAGCCTAGGGATAAAGTATTGTTGAGGGTTTCCCCCACTAAGGGTGTGTAAAGGTTTGGTAGAAAGGGTAAGCTGAGCCCGAGGTACATTGGACCCTATGAGATCATGGAGTGGTTAGGAGAGGTTGCATACTGATTGGCACTCCCACCAGAGTTGGCACGAGTTCACAACGTGTTCCACATCTCATAGTTGTAAATGTATATTGCTGATCCTTCCCATGTGATCCAACCCAACGAGGTCGAACTTGATGATTCACTAGCTTACGAGGAGAGACTTGTGTAAATCTTTAACACCAAGCTCCGAAAGACCCATATGAGTGTGATCCCACCTGTGAAGGTTCTTTAGAGCCGCTGTGGGATCGAGGAAGCCACCTAGGAAGCTAAGAAGGACATGAACAAAGCATATCTAAAACTCTTCTACTTAGGTACGATAGTTCCTAGTAAACACCTTTTTCTTTAAAGTGGGTAGTAACATCACGTTTTATGCTTATATTTATTGAAATGCCTTAGAACTACATTTCCCTATTCCCTACTCCTAGAATTTAAGCCAGTGACTTTGGGGATGAAGTCTTTCTTTAAGGAATAGTGATGTAATACCCTCAAATCCTAATTTAGGAATTAAAAATAAAATAAAAATTAATAGGTGGGATTTAATCAAATATACCATTTTTAATAAAATAATGATATTAAAATAAAAATAATTAAAGCTAAAAAGGAGGAAAATAATGCAGGGATCAAATTAGTGGATGGTAGAATAATTTACTAAACTAAAACAAACATTAAGTAAATATTAATAATAATTTCTAAATTAATACAAAAATTAATTATTTATTATTAATAATTTTATTATTCCCAAGAAATTTAAAAAAGAAATCCCAAAACACCCCTAACCACTTCACTTTTTTTTCCTCTTTTTCTCCTTTCTCTTCCTTTTCTTTTTCCTTTTTTCTCTTTTTTTTTCTTTTTTCTTCTTTTTTTCTTTTTCTCCCCTTTTTTCTGATTGGGCCTAGCTAGTATGGCCTCCTCCTCCCCTCCTTTCTTTCTTTCCTAGCCTATGAAGGTATAAGATGATTTCATGCTTATGATGGCTTAGGTGGGACAAAGTGATAACATTTTGTACCTGATGTGGGGTTCGAGAGGGTATTCTCCAGACTTATCATTATCTATAAACTTATCATTATCTATTTTCCTATCATTTCCCCCATAGTGGGCATTGTTTTTATTTAATTTTCGTTATGTATTAACTCCGATATTTGTGTACTCCAGTATTATCTAATGAAATGTTGACCTATTAAGGTTCTTATTGATTATTTTTGTTAATAATTTTAGTCCCTTTAGCCTTGTGGTTAATCTAAGATTGACCAGGTGTCACTCTTGCACTTATCACGGCGGTAGAACCCTTATTTTTATTATATGGTTTTCTATAAGAAACGAAAATTTTCAACTCTAAATTTTTGTGGTGTTACAAGTTGGTATCAGAGCATTGGTTTTGATTTGTTTTTCAAAATGTTTTTGATTAATAAGTTCTTCCCCGATTAATTCTAATGCAAAAAAGCTACATAGCCTCTCAAAATGACATAAAGCATCTTATTAGCATGATGAGGAACATTGAACTTTTGTCACTCAAGCGATACTCTAATTTCGCGATGTTGCAAGTCTAATAATGAGTGGGTTTATAATAAACTGGCATTGAAGCAGCCTATAGATGTCTCCAAGAATTACCTCAAAGATCCTTGAGCACCTTCAACCCTTTATGTAGTAGAAAAACTAACTTAATGTGAATATCATAGTATGTACAAAGTTTCATAAGTAATAAGTTCATGGAAGAATAAATTATATTCCATATCTGTATGTTATACCCCGACGAAATGTAAGACTTGATCAACCCAAGGTAAAACCATTTTTTGTTTATATGGAAGTAGCCAAACCATCTATAGCTAATAATCTGGGCATATTTCTATAATCAGTCTCTAATGACAAGAGACAATCTTCATACATTTCCTCATTTTTGGCATTTATTAAGTGTTTCCATTGTAGCATAAAACTACATGTGAAATCCATCAACATCTTCAACTTCTCAAGTACGTACCTATGTATAATTTTCTTCCTTTTGAGATGACATATAAACAAATACAATATTAAACTTTAATTGTGTTGGTGCTAATATAAAAGCCTCAAGTAAGGGCATCTCACATCCATTTTGTTTATATTTTCAATCCATTACTAGCACAAAAGGAAATTCTCATAAAATATTAATAGATATAGTATGTGTAAATAAAATCTCACTTAGATTATCTGAATTCAGCTCACTTTCGTGCCCCTGAAAATAATGATTCTCTACCAATATATTCATGACATATTATAAGGTTGTTTGGCCATCAATTTCATTCAATGTAATCTTTTTTCCAGCATAATATATATGCCTTTTCATGCTTATATTTCATACAAACTCTTTTTGAAGAAGTAATTAGATGTGTTTTGGCTTGACACGATTTTTAATAAGATCATCAACAAACTTTACCTCTTCTTCTTTCAATTTCCTTATAAAAAGCTATTATGTATATTAATTGTGTGTTCCTACAAATCATCAGATCAACCATTATAATTATTAAAATCCCTTTAAAATTATTTGCCAAATCATAATTGTTCATTCCATTATTGATAAGTACTTCCCATCCTCCACATATATTATCAACACTTGTAACCTCGAAAGGATAATTAATTTTTTTTGAAGATGTTTTTCTTACATTATCACCATCCATAGATCTAGTACACACATATGTACTACCTTTTTTGCACCTAACTAATACCTTGCCAACTCATCTAATATTTCCTTTTTTAGAACCTTTTATAGTTAAGACCATCATACAACTTTGACCAATATCATGCGCCCATGTAACAAGATCATCATGATTAGAAAATATTTGTTATGTCATGAAAAATCTTTGATAATTATAACCCATAAATTAACCCTACAAGTATGGTAATAGGTAATACATTAATATAACAAGATCATCATAATTAGAAAATATCTGTTATATCTTGAAAAATATTTGATAATTATTAATTGTAAATTGACCCTACAAATATGGTAATAGGTAATAAATTAATGATTATATAACTATCATAATGCTAGGATAGGGTTAAATGCTAGGGTGAGGTATTAGAGAGATCACCTCACTCTGGATGGAGGGATTTGAAATACCCCAAAACTATTTATTTTAAGATATATTATTAAATAAGGATTTATTGGCTAATTAATTTATTATTTTTATTTGGAATAAGAGGAATTTATTTAGGGAAAATTAATAGGAACTTATGAATATTTTTATAAAGGAAAAACTGGGCTTTTTGTTAATTAAAAAGGAATTTAGGAAAAATACTTTAAAAACCCTAAATTAGCCTAAAAAGAAAATTTAATATTATTTTAAATAAATGTTTTATTTTAGATACCTAAATTATTCAAATTAATTTATTTAAACCCAAAACCTTAAATTTTCCTTTCCCTTTTTCTTTTCTCCTTTTTCTTTCTTTTCTTTCTTTCTTCTTCTTTTCTCCCTCCGGTTGGGCTTGATGCGGCCCAACCCACCTCTCCTTCTCCTTCCTCTGCAGCCCAGCGCCGTTGCCTCCTTCATGGGGCATCCCAACGCCGCGTTTTGACTCGTTTCCGCTTGAGATGCTGCGTCTCATTTAATGACTACATTAACTGGCGATGACTGACCGGGTTCTCTCCCTTTTCTTTTCTATCCCGACCGATCGGTTCACCCTCCTCCTTCCTTCTTCCTCCCTTCTCCTCCGTTGACGCAGCCTGCAACTTCCGCCCCCGAAAATGGCGGCGCTGGCCACGAGGACTTTGACCGGCCGATTCACCACTCTTTTTCTCCCTCTTGACTCACACATTAGCTTGGCTTGATTGATTATCCTCAACTCTTGCTCATTCCCTCTCTTTTGCTTCGTGAAATTTCATCCCCCGCCCCAAACACAAAGCTATTAATGTAAACAAACACAAACAAAACTAGGTAATGTGCTTCAGAATGTTCGCAGTTTCTACATTTGTCTCTTAAATCCTCTTCATACTTAGGATGCATTTTGTAAGTTAGGGTAATGGTGAAAAGAGAGCAATACAAACGGAGGAGAGAGCAATACAGATGGGGAAGAATGAAAATTAGAAAAGAGAGAGGAGAGAGGGATGGTGATAGGTTTTAAATGGGTGAGGGTAAAATAGTCAAATGCTTACCATTTATTTTCTATTTAGTAAGTTACTAATTTCCATATAAAAAGACCTATCCCTAATTGTTTGAAGAAATCAAACACAGTGGAGTAACGATGTAACAACTTAAGGGCTTGTAGGGAAGCCTCGGGGGTGGGGGTGGGTGGACTTTGGTAGTGTTGACATGTTCCAATGACCCAATTCATCATTTAATTTGGAATTAAAAAATTTCTCAATTTCAACCAAAAGCAATCTTAGTTGGTATGGAATATGACATGAATTTAACTAACATGATAAATCTTATGCATAAACTAAAATCATTTAATTTGAAAAAAATTTGATTGGAATCTAACTTATTTTTGGATAAAAATCGAACAAAAATCCCACTTGAATATGATCTAAATTCATATATAATTTAAATTTAAAATATACTCGAATATAATTTTAAAATTAATTTAAATTAAAGTCTAAATCAATCCACAAAAGTAATATTTTATCGTATATAAATTTTAACATAAACATCAATAAATTATCTTATTAATAAAAAACTTAATACGCAACCTATATCAAAATAAATAAAACAAAACTAATTAAAATGTGTCCCTACTTTTATTTTAATATCATATTAGAATTAATGGGATTAGATCATAGGAATTTTTTATTATTTAACAAATATTATAATTATAATTGTATACATAACAATTATAAATATAATATATATTATTATAATAAAAATAATAAAATTTTTAATTGTATTTCTAATAATAATAATGATTAATATATTTATAAATAATAAAAAATAACAATTATTATAATAATTTAAATAATTATAATTATTTTAATAGCAATAACAATAGTTATATATTTATAATTGTATTTATAAAAATAACTATAATAATTTATAATTATTTTGACATATTTTATGATAATAATTTGTTATAACATTACATATATTTAGATAATAATCTTATCTTAATTTGTTGTAACATTACATATATTTAGATAATAATCTTATCTTAGTGTACTATACATAAAAGTTTAATACATACAACCGGAGATAGAAGTTCCTAGCAAAGGCCAGCATGGTCAATCAAGTTGAAAATTGGACTCATTATTTTACTATTTGACAACAAATATTCTCATTATTTTTCAATAGTAATAAAAAAAAATCAAGGAAATCTTTCAATTTTTTTTATCTTATTATACATAAAAGTATAATACATACATCAACTTTTTTTAGAAGGAAAAAGCTTTCAACAGAGAGAGAGAGAGAGAGAGAGAGAGAGAGAGAGAGAGAGAGAGAGAGAGAGAGAGAGAGAGAGAGAGAGAGAGAGAGAGAGAGAGAGAGAGAGAGAGAGTTTTGTGTAAAAATATCACATTACTATTTTTTTTAAATTGACGAAACAAGCATGTGAGAAGAGTCAAGAAATGTATAATCAAATAAATCTTTCAAAAAAATAATTATCTTACTACACATAAAAGTATAATACATAAATAGGGAAGGCCAAGGTCGGGTCCGCCCAGATTTAGACTTGGACCCATTTATATTACCTAAATTCAGATTCGATCCTGACTATCGGATCTTAAAAGTTTAGATTTAGACTCAGACTCACCCGATAACTAGGTACTAAAATGATCCTAAATGGGTCCAACTATTTTTAAATATTTTTAATAATCTATATAAATAAAACTACATTTATATTTTATATATATTAATATGTATTTATTACTAAAGAAACTTCAAGTAAAAAGATAAATATTTAAAAATAATTACTTTAACTTTTTAAATGGTGTTTTAATGCTTTTAGAATATAATCTTATAAATAATGTCTATAAAATAAATCTATAGAAAAAAATAATAATAAGGATCTCAAATACGATTACAACAAATATAATATATATATATATATATATATATATTTATTAGGTCGGGTCAATGTTTGCGACTAGTGATCCCACACCTAGACCCGACCTATATCCGTCGGGTCTAAAAATTATGGATCTAGATTGGCTAAAAATAAGGTAGATCTAGAGGCTCTAGGTTGAGTTCATGACCCTCTACCATCCCTATACATACATCAACGTTTTCTACTAAAAGCTTTAGTTTTAAGGAGGGTAAAAGCTTCTGCGCATGCAAGAGAGAGAGAAAGAGAGAGAGAGAGAGAGAGAGAGAGAGAGAGAGAGAGAGAGAGAATTTCACCTAAAAATATCACATTGCAAAAAAAAAATTATCCTTAACTCATATATGACTCATTTTACACCTCTAGCATAATACCCCAAAATTTTTTAATCCTTATTTCTAGGTGATTAGTCTCCTAATCACTTCTCTAACCCTTAAACATTGTGTGGATACTTTATCTATACCTATCAAACTCTCATTTTACCTTCCTATCCTTCAAAATCTAAGTTTTCAATTCAATAGATCAATGGTTGAATGGTATCAACCCTCTAAACCTTATCATTGAGGGCCTTAAGCAATTGACCATCAGCCTATTTCAATCGATCGGAGATGGAAAATTTTTACCATTCTTAATTAAAAAAATTTATTTTGATCTCAAATCAATTCTTATGTCTATTTTTTTTATGTATTTTGGTTCCTATATTAATTCCTCACATATCTCAAATTTTAGAACCATTTTTTTTAAGACAACGTAGAAGCATAAGAATACAAAACCAAGGATATCACAACCACATTAAATATGGGCAAGTTATGATCATCACCTACCACATGTTCTATGTAAAGTAAAATGGGATAAAAAAAATAAAGATTACATGCAATAATGTGATAGTAATAATGAGTATGAGAAAAATATAGAAGGGAGAGATAGAGATTTACATAATCTAAATAAAGGAATCAAAGCTAAGAGTTTAAATAACAAGAAAGAAGAAAAAATATCTCAACACAATGGGAAACATAATCTAATTTAATTAGCCAAACTCTTAATTAAATAAGAAAATAAATCTCAATCCCCAAGAAATGGCCATTAATTGACCCATGCCATTATCCTTAACAAACCCTAGCTAAGGATAGTAACCCTACAAACCATCCTTTACTGACCAAAATAAAATTTAGGTTATCACAGTAACTACACAGGTGTAGTATTAGTACTATAAAATACTAGTAACTTAAAATATGGTAAGGGTTCATGTTGTACATTGAGGTCACACAAAAGCATGGAATAATACAGACATAGAAAATATATCTTCTAGGCTCATTCTTATCATATTATAAAGCATGCTCACACAAGAATCATAACAGAAATAAAAATATAGATCATTCATTAAACTCATATAGAATAAACCATATTATTATCCTACATTTATTAGCTAGCTAATTTTCAACAATTAAAATGTTTGATCGACCACACCCATTTCTTCACTATAAACAAAAGGCATTGTAGCATAATACACATAATGGGATACCACACCAACTATAAATGAACACAATACATTGAGGGGTTTTCTTAAGAGATACCACATCCATTGCACCTTGAATATATTTGTCATGAGGTAACATAAAATTTTGGGTACCACACCCTCCTAAGCTATGGACATATGATGTAATGGGAAAATTGTACAAGGATACTAAACCACCTTATATTAACACTAATATCATGTCGTCCTCTTATAGTATTTATCTTATACCTTATAAATATGTATATACTACTACCGACTGCACTTTGGTAGAGACGGAAAATTGATACTAAGTGAAAAGATAAAACTACAAGGGTGACCAGCCCACTAACTCCTGGTTAACTACCCCAAGAGTTAGATAAAAAGGCTTGAATGAAATATTGATTCCATTATTAACAATTATTAGGTGATTTAAAAAATCATGGTCAACTAGGGTTACTTTGGGACGTAGGGAAGGTAATGGAAAGTTTGTTTGGGAGTTTGGAGGCTCGAGGTGAAAAATAGTACTTTGGATAATATAAGGGTACATAGGGACCAACTAGGGTTTGGGAAGGAAACCCTAATCTGAGAAGGTGGAAAAAGAAAAAGAAAATAATAAAAATAAATGAGGAGGAGTGAGGTATGAGGGAGAGTTGAGTCTGAGGGTCATGATTTGGGTTTTCAATGCGAGAAATGTGTTAAGTATGAGAGTTACAAAGGGTGTTTAGTGGCCTAATATAAGCGCGGGAGATAGCTCGGTAACCTAAACCGAGTAGGGATATAGCTAAGGCTGAATGTGTGACATGTGTCCTACGTGCCATGGATGTTCTATATGATTTATGTGCCGTGGTCTTAAAAGCCATTATTCTAACTGTTTCATGTGTGGCGTGGCTTGGAATCGGGTTGTGTGCATGTGCCCTCATTAGTATGTGATAGTACGCATATACCTTCAGTTTTGATGTGATGTGTTGAGATCTCTGGCCATGCATGACAAAGGTGAAATGCCCTCAAATAAGATACATTAAAACACTAACGACTTACAGAGAAAGATGTTGAGCCAAACCCAGACCGTTCCACCGGCTATAATAGTGGCAGGGTATCTTACCCTCGTGACCGTTCCACCGGCTATAATAGTGGCAGGGCATGTGCCCTCGCGACCATTCCACCGGCTATAATAGTGGGGGATTTCGTGCTAAAAAAACCAAACGTAAAAGTGATAAGACATGGAAAAATACTAATATTTACAATGGAATACCTTGTGAGTCGGGGCCAGACCAGTCCACCGGCGAATAATAGTGGCAGGGTATATTACCCTCGCGACCGTTCTACCGGTTATAATAGTGGCAGGGCATGACCCTCGTGACCGTTCCACCGGCTATAATAGTGGGGCTCCCGCACTCACATGGATTGATAAAGACTATGATGTGAATCGTTTATAATTATCAGAGATCTAATGAGAAAGTTATCTGATTCGTGACAAGCATTGTTCATCTGGGTTATTGTTTATCATTCACGTGCTATGTCTGCTTTGTCATGTATTTCTGTCTAGCATTGTTCAGCTGTGTTATTGTTTATTATTCACGTGCTTTGTCTGCTATGTCACATATTTATGCGTATGTGGGCCTTAGTGCGTCTGTTCCCTTACTCAGTACGTAGCGTACTGATCACCCGTTTCATGGGTGCTGTTCATTCCCACGAGCAGAAGTCCCGTCTGAGTTTTGCAGGTAGGGGACGGTGTATGTGGCATTTTCAGGGCTAAGAGTTGAGTCTGGATCTAGCTTGGGGGCCGAGAGTGATGTGGCTGGAGAACTTCCCCTATCTTGTTTCTTTGCATTATCGTACTTTGTTATTCCATTATTTTAAGTCCTCTGACATTTGGAATTTTTAAATTGTACTTTGGAATGTAACTTTTGACTTTTGCACTCTAATTTCGTAAAACTTATGCTTTACGAATGATTTGTTTTGGTTCTATTCTTTTTAGCCTTAGCACTTAGTATCGGGTCGGTAAGCATGAATCGATCTAGTACTAAGTGTGGCGGTAATATCCCCGGATTTACAGTTTTATTTGCTTGCTTCCGCTAAACTCCTTTAAAAGTAAACGAAATTTTTCAGTAGTAAATTTGGGGGTGTTACAACCTTGGTTTGAAAACTAGGAAGTAGTAGCTAATGGATTCAATTATGGTAGATAAGGTAAAAATACAAGCATGGGGGATTTTCGTAAAAAAAAGAAGAAGAAAAAGAAATTTTTTCATATATTTCCATTTGTATCTTCTGATTCTTCTTCAAAAAAAAAAGGAAAAAAACAAAAGGAGGGGCCTTGGTGTGTAAATAAGAGTGATTAGAGAGTTTCTAATTCTAATATGGATTTTTAGTTACCGCTCTTTTAGTTTTCAAACCCATTGCTACAATTCCAGATCTATCCTACCTCTCACCTTTGCCCCGTTACAACCCTTTTAAGACTTCATGATTTTTTTAATGCATAATGTCTTTAAGCGGTAAAAAAGGAGAGTTTTTGCAAGCATATTCTCTTTATCATCAGATAAGAGAGTATTAAGTGACATTGTTATCCCTACAAATACACGTGAGAGCATAGTGTCCACACTTCATTAAAGAGAGTAAGTCTACGACCTTGTTTAACCTTCATTTTGTTGGGATGTCATTTACATGACCCTAAACCGCCTTAGAGGGTCATAATAATTCTGATTTGTGTGTATGTGTTAAAGGATGGTCTCGCTTTATTTTCTATAATACTATTACCGCTCATAGTATGGGTCAAACTAGACATTGTATGCCTTGTTATGTCATTGGTCCTAAGGATTTGTTATCATTCCACTCCTTCCTTTGTTCACTGTTTGCTTAGGGACAAGCAAAGAATAGGCATGGGGAAGTTGATAAAGTAAATATTTCCCATAATTTTGCATCTCTCTACCTTCCTTTTGGACTTCATTTAATCTCTTTTACATATTTTGCTATGGTTCCAGTCTATTATTTGCACTACCACTTTCTTGAGCTTTGTATTGCAGGAATTCCTGCAAAAACACTAAATCCGAAAAAGAATTGCTTATTTTTAGAGTAAAGGACCTAGCATGAACAGCTTGGGAGGAGATTACATCGACCCAACATGTTTATGGAAGTATATTGAAGCTAAGAGAACAAAAGATGTGCCAAGATATCCCTAAGAATCATGGAAAGTAGGCTACAGGGTTAGCTACACACTCAACAATACAACTGTGTAGCACCCCCTGTTATTATGGAAGAAAACATAATCACACGGCTGTGTGGAATTCTGAGTTGAAATATCGAGGCTAAAAACATTGCATGGTCAGGCCATGCTAGACTTGCACAACCATGCAAGATTAGAAAATCCAAAACAGTGAGAGTTGAGAAACTACACGGCCAGGCTGTGTAGTGATGGTCTTCCCTATGATTTATGTGTATGACATGGTCCACATGATGGGGATTTTCATGGTATGCCTTATGGACTTCTTAAGGAGAGAGATGAGGTTTTAGGGCATCATTTAGACCATGTATTATCAAGCTTTAGATTCATGTAATTTGTTGTTCCTTTAGTTTTGATTTTTTTGGAGATTCAAGTGTGTAATTCGTGTACGGTCGACTAAGAATCAACATTATTTTATTCCAGATTAAGGTTAATTCAATCTAATTCTTTTTCTCATTTCTTTGTATTGTTATTATGATTATCATGCTATTTATTTCGTTGATTATATTTGAAAATATGAATGCATATTCTCCTTTCTAGGATTGAACTAGGAACCATTTTAGTAATCAACATGATGAATTGAAGTATTATGTCGTATTTTTGTTTTGTTTATATTGTTGCATATGCTAGATTTAATTGTTGTAAAGTAGATTTGACGAAATTCAAACTCTTTAGATGTAATCTACATCTAAAAGGCTGAGATTATTATAAAAAATTATCATATGTATGGGAATTTACGCAATCACGAAAGTAGATATTTAATTCTTAAGGACTTTTGAATTGGTGACGCTTAATGGGTTTAGTTTAATTTGTGAGTCATGATAGTAGCTAAAAAATTAGATTAAATATGTTCTTAGACCTTAGAAGAGGCTAACGAATATAATACGAGCAATTGTCCACAATTAGCAAATTAATCTATGACATAAATATTATTTCATTATTGATTATTACTTTGGAGACTAAAGTTTAATCCAAGGTTTCACTCTTATTGTTTAATATTTGCAGTTCAGAAAGCTTTTCATAATTATTCTTTTTATCCAAAAACATACCTCGGTTTTATATAGATTTAGATAGTTAAAATAGAAAAGATGTGTACTTAATTACGAAGTCCCTGTGGGATATGACCTTGAAATGCTATCATGAATCCGTGCCCTTGCGGAAATAGCACAATAGTAAATGAATGATTTCTTATGCAACATTAGATTATAACTTTCTACCTTGAAGATCTTAATCAAAATACTTGTTCTTTCTTTCTTTCTTCTCCTTGATTAAACTCTTCCTATAATTTAGTTGCATATTCATTTAATATGTTCTTTTTTCCTAATCATATGTGAATAGATTCCTTATATGTGATTAGGAAAGAACCCAATTTTTTTTATAATTGGTGATGAATTAGTATACATTCTTTTTAAAAGTTTAAATCTTTAAACTTAATTTCTTATGATTGAACTTTTTTAACTCGCTTGATTATCAAATTAGTAATCATAGGTAATTAATTGAAGACCAAAAGGTGATAATTAATACCAGACCTCTGGAAATTAAGCAAGAGATTTGAACCATTAAATAATCTAGATTCTCTGGGAATTCTATTAGATTAGTAAGAATTTTAGTGGATTTAATTTAATCTTAATTCCACAAAAGTAGGTAACTGAGCTTAGTTAGGCATGATCTTTAGACCTCAAAGAGTCTTTTGTTAATTTAGACCAATTCACCCTTTTTAGTTTAAACTATCACTAAGAGCTAAAATAATTTTTCATTGATCACCAATGTTATGGTGAAAACCCATTCATGGCCTTTCATTATATTAAATCCCACCCAATTAAGTATTTATTTTATTTTATTATTTAATCTTATAATTTTATTCTCTTTTACTTTAATCATTGGTTTAGCTAGTCGAAAACATAAATTTTGTTAATTAACCTCTAGTCATCGTGGGATCAACCTTAATAGCTACACCTAATCCTTGCACTTGTGGATTTCCTTATTAAGTTTTTGGTGCCGTTGTTGGGGACTATGGTGTTAATATTGATTATTTACATGATTAGGCTAGGCTTAACTTTCTAGTTTATTTTTATTTTTATTTTTATTTTATTTGCTACTACCTTTCTTTTACGTAAGGGTATCAACTGGAAGTATATGAATAGAACGATCCTAAACTATTGTTGGGTGTTATAGACATAAGAAGGTATATAAGGGAGAAAAAGAAGATAGAATCAGCTATGATTGGTGATCAAAATTAGCTTATTAAGGATTTCATTTCCCCAAATGGTAAATTCATGCACTTGACAAATACAGGGCTCACTATTGAAGCTAATAACTTTGAGGTGAAACCATCATTACTCTCGATAATATAGTAGAATCAGCTTGGTAGAGGTCCTACAAAAGACGCAAATCTTCACCTGTCAATTTTCGTGAAGTATTACAGCACCTTAAAGCTTAATAGAGTGAGTAATGATTCTATTTGACTCATACTATTTCTGTTCTCTCTAAAAGACAAGGCTTGGGCGTGTTTGCATTCATTACCAACTAGGTCTATCACCACATGGAATCGGTTTTCTTAGGTTTTCCTAGCAAAATACTTTCCTTTGAGTAAAATAACACAAATATAGAATCAAATCACGAGCCTTGCACAAAAGGAAGGAGAATCACTATATGAATCTTATGATTGATATAAATAATTATTGAGCATGTGCCCTCACCATGGATTAGAGAAGTGTCTTATCACCTTCTATAACAAATATACTTACAACACTCGGATGAATGTTGATGCTGCTATAGGTTGAGCTTTGATGAACAAAATAATAGATAAGGCACATATTCTCATTGAAGACATGGCTCAAAATCACTATCAATGGGCTAGCGAGTGTGTTCAAACATAAAAAAATTGAAGTCTTGATATAGATACCTTAGATCATTTATCGTGTAAAGTTGATGCTTTTCTTATAAAGGTTGAAAGCTTGATTATAAATTCTATGGAATCCACTTCAACCATTGCATGTGAAATTTGTGGTTATGTGGGCCACTCTTCTCTAGAATGTCAATTAGAAAACCCCTTATGGCTTAATATTATGGTTAATGAATAGGTCAACTATGTTAATAATTTTAATCCGGAAGGAGATCCATTCTCCAGGAGCTATAATCTGGGTAGATGAGTCATCCAAATTTGTCTGATAGAAACCCATCTCTAAATACCATGCCTGCATCTATTTTTTCCCCACTTACTTTTCATGCCCCTAAAAAAATCCCCCTCCTCAAAGGTCTCATTTGGAAAATATAATGGAAATTTTTTTGGTTACTCAATCAAAATTGAATAAATAGTTTAAACAATAGCAAACTATGAATGAGTGAGTAAAATAATTGACCTCTAAGATGGATTTCGTAGTTACACACCCAAGATGTTAGATACACAAATCACTCAATTAGCACAAAATTTTAGCTCTTTCGCTAGGCCTTTGGGTATTCTATCTGGACAACATGAGACAAATCCCAAAGGTTATGTGAATGTATAACCCTTGAGTGGAAAATAATATGAGGGACCTAAGATGAAGGAAAACCATAGGTTACATGGTAATCATGAATAAAAAGGTGAAGAGATGGTAGATGAGGATAATAATACCTAAATTTAAGAAGAATAAAAATTTCAGAAGAATAAAAATTTATGAAATATATGCTCTCACTCCTTACAAGCATCATCAACTTTTCGCAAAGGTTTACTAAGGCTAAGTTAGAAAATCAGTTTGGGATTTTTTTTGATATTTTGAAAAAAAATGCCACATTAATATCCCATTCACTAAGGCTATTTCTCAAATGTATTCTTATGCCAATTTCTTGAAAAAGATCCTCTCTAATGAAAGGAAGTTGGAGGAATATGAGATTATGACCCTTACTGAAGAGTGTAGTGCTATAATTCAAAATAAGTTTCCTCCTAAACTGAAGTATCCTTGTTCATTTTCAATTCCTTATGGTGTCGGTAATGGCTCTATTAACCTTACTTTGTGTGATTTGGATGCAAGAGTAATCTTAATGCCAATGTCTATTTGCAAGAAGCTTGGTATAGGTGATTTGAAGCCAATTAAAAAATCATTTAATTGGTAGATTGATCGGTAAAACATCTAATATGTATACTTGAATGTGTGCCTATATTGGATATCAAGTTCTTTATTTGGGTTGATTTTGTTATTTTTAAAATAGTTAAGGACTCTAACATTCCAATTATATTAGTAAGATCTTTCCTTTTTGCTGAAGGTTCTATAATCAATGTTAAAAATGGAACACTCTCCCTAAATATTGAAGGGGAGAAGGTAGAATTTGATTTAAGATAATTTATCAAACTCTCTCAAACTGATAAAGTTTTTTTACAAGGTTCATATGATTTGCAAGTGCACACATGAGCAATTTGTAAAACATTACTGATGTGATCTACTTGAGAAGTGTTTGGTAAGTGACGACTCCATAAATGATGAAGACCCTAAGGTACCTACATGTACTCAATCTTTGGAATCAACCTTAACTGTTCCACTTCGAAATGAAAATCCTTAAAGTCTAAAGTTAGAACCAAATATTTCTACTTATGAATAAGATAGAGCACTAAAGGTAGAATTGAAACCCCTCCCATCCTCTTTAAGGTATGAATTTCTTGGCTGTAACTCTAATTATCTTGTTATTATGAGTTCATGTGTGAATGAAAATGATAATGATAAGTTGTGTATAAAACTTAGGAATCATTACAAGGTCATAGGATATACCATGGAGGGCATTCAAGAAATCAACCCATTGATTTGTATGCACAGAATTCTCATGGAAGATAGTCATAAACCTTCTAGAAAACACCAATGTAGATTAAATCCTAACATGAAGGAAGTGGTTAAAAAATAGGATATACCATGGAGGGCATTCAAGAAATCAACCCATTGATTTGTATGCACAGAATTCTCATGGAAGATAGTCATAAACCTTCTAGAAAACACCAATGTAGATTAAATCCTAACATGAAGGAAGTGGTTAAAAAATAGGTTCTTAAGCAACTAGATGTTGGGATATTTTATCATATTTTAGATAGTGAATGGGTTAGCCAAATCCATATGGTTCCCAAAAAAGGGGGTGTAAGCGTAGTCAAGAATGAGAATAATTAACTTATTCATACTATGATGGTTATGGGTTAGAGGATGATCATTGACTATAAAAGGTTGAATAAGGTAACCAAAAAAAGATCATTTTCCCTTCCTTTTAGAGGCTAAATGTTGGAAACGTTTTCTAGACACTCTTATTTTATTATTTGGATGGCTATTCAGTATTCTTCCAAATCCCTATTCATGCTATTGACTAGGAAAATACCACTTTTACTTGTCACTATAGGACCTTTGCATATAGATGCATGGCTTTTGGTTTTTCCAATGCCCCTAACACTTTTCAAAGATCTATGATGGCTATCTTATTAGATTTTATAGAGGACATTATGGATGTGTTTATGGATGACTTCTCTATGTATGAGACTACTTCTGATGGTTGTTTAGCTAACTTTTCTCGAGTTGTGCAGCATTGCAAAGAGGTTAATTTAGTCCTTAATTGGGAGAAATGCCACTTTATGGAAAGTGATGGAATAGTTTTAGGATATAAGGTGTCCAAGAATGGCATTAAGGTTGATTGAACAAAACTGGAAGTCATTAAAAAATTACCTCCACCAACATCAGTTAGGGGAGTAAGATTTTTCTTGGGACATGCCAGTTGCTATTAGTGTTTCATTAAATACTTTTCAAAAATCACAAAACCCTTAAATAACCTCTTTCTTGGATTGGAATCTTCCATTTGAATTTATGACTGATGCATATGGTTATGTGATTTGTGTTGTGTTGTGGTAAAGGAAAAATAAGATAGTTCATGAAATTTATTATGCTAGTCGTACACTTGTAGAGGCCCAAGTTAACTATACTACCATCGAAAAGGAGTTGTTCAACATTATTTTTACCTTTTACAAGTTTTGGTCTTACTTAGTGGGGTATAACATCATCGTTTATATAAGCCACTCCACCATAAAATATATTTTAAGCAATCAAGATGCTAGTCTAGGTTGATTAAAGAGATACTACTTCTACAAGAGTTTAACCTAGAGATAAAGGATAAGAAAGTGACATAAACTCTAGTAGCGAACCATTTGTCGATGATGAAACAAGAGTCATGTGATAGGGAGGAGGATGAAATACCAATTGATAACTCCTTCCTAGATGATCAATTATTATCCATATAAAGATTGAATGAAACATGGTATGTAGACTTTATCAACTACATCATGTGTAGAGTCATGCCCTCATATTTTAGCTATCGAAAGAAGAATAATTTCTTTGTGAACTTGAAGTATTATTTTTGGGATGAACCATTTTTATACACACACGATGTTGATGAGACATTAATAAGGTGTGTTTGATGTAAGATCATCCATGCATGATCCTCAAAATGATAATGATTTAGCTTACATGATTATAGAACCGATCACATTATATGTCTTTGATAAAAATACTTTGACTAATTTTGATGATATTACTCTAAGTCATTCTTATAGGTATGTAAGATATTTTTAGGAAGAAGATGAATTCATTTAAGAAGTCAAGATACTTTTATTTTCACATGTTACAAGCTATTACAAAGGAAAATATAGTGTATGAAAGTCAAGTCAAGAAGGCCTACTCAACCTTTCAAGTCAACATCATTATTTTGATTAGGATTCTTGTTAGTTGTTTTCATGTAATAATTATCCTATTTTTTTGTTAATTCATGCTTTATATAAGATATAAATACATTGTCCATACTAGTTTATATTTTAGTTAGCTAATTGTATGTCAGGTGGATAAATTAATGTGCTAGTTAGCAATGTCCAACTCCTATATAAGACATGATATGTCGACACTTGTTGCATGTTGATGGATGATAGATATTAAAATCTAATACAAGTAATTCCCTTGGTTAATTCTTTCTTTGTGATTGAATAATCCTTTTTAAGACTACTTTGAGCAATCTTAGGTAGGAAATACTCAAATTTGAGGTCTTTTAATCTTGTTGAGTTCTTTGAATTCTTGTTGAATTCTATTAATTTATTACTTGAATCTTCCAAAATCTTTTTCCTAATACGGTAGCTAAACTGTCCACTTCAACCTACATTCACACTAATCTTCATCAATCCTTGAATAACTATGTCAATTTTGGTATCAAAGCTAGGTTTTTGGCTTTATTCATGTTTAAACATTTCCTTCTTGTCCTTCTTTCATGTGTGAAACCAAACAAAATTATCCCTTCCATGAACGCCCATGCATGTAGGCATTCTCCAACTTTAAATATGAAGTCAAGTAGAGTATCATTATTCAAAATGTAGTACATCTTCAAATCCAATGTTTGAAGGTGCTTGAGTAGTTTAGCATATCTTCAACTTCAAAATTTGAAGGTGTTTGAATAGCTTAGTATATCTTCAACTCATCAATTAGGATATCTTCAACCTACTTTTCACATATTCAATGTTGAAGATTGAGGATTGTTTTCTCCTAATCCATACCCTCAAATATTGAAGGTACATGTTCGAATAACTTTCTTCTTCTTTTGATCTTCTAACCTTTTTCTTTAATTATCCTTAGTTGTCTATGAAGCCCTTTGAATCTTCAAATTGATCGAGTATTATTGTAAGTCTCTCCCATGTGATAGTTACCTCTTTCTCTATCATGAGGTCTTGATTTCTCTCGACATGTTAGACTCGAATAATCTTGGTAAACTCAACATCAATCTTGTTACATTAGATTAAAGCAAGAGCTTTACATTTTCGTATAGTCTAGTCGAGTATCATCTAGATATTCATATTATATAATCTTATTTAGCATGTGATCACAATTAGAGAAGAATATTTCTTCACTTGTATTTGATGATCATCCGTCATTTCACTATTTCCTTTGTGTTATTTTCTTTAAGGAAGAACATATCTTGTTCGCCATATAAATTATCTTGAAGATTATCAAGAATACTTAATAATTCATTCCAACATTTATCTTTCATATCTATCACCTTTTTGATTTCAAGAAGTATTCAAGATACTTGACACAACATCAAGACGACATCAATAAGTGATTTCTAGCATTAGGTGAAGTTGTGTCGAGGAACTATTTAGAAAATAATTCACTATGGGTGAAGAGGTATCAATGAAGACTATATATGATACTATTCAACAAATTGCATCAAGTGTATATGCAACAAATGCACAATTGTAGTAGCTTGCTCCCATTCAAAGCCAACTACAAAGGATTAGAATCAAGGGTAGCCAACTAAGAGATCATTCAACACATGCATAATATAATAGAGGCTACAAATGATCGAGTAGAGGGGGATAGTTGAAGAGCTATTAAAGCTTAAGGCAATCATCTTAATACTATAATGGAGCATGAAGAGAGAGAACAAGATAATGGGTCAAATTACTTTAGCCACAACCAATATTCAAATCGTCAACCAAGGTACAACCATTTTGAAGATGAAGTTATAAAGCTTGAACTTCCTAATTTTTATGATGAATTGGATGTTGAGTTATTTTTTAAAAGGTTTCATGAAATTGAAGTAATATTTGAGTTTATAGATTATTATGATGAGAATAAGTGTAAGTTATTAACTCTCAAATTCAAAAAGTTTGCTAGAATTTGGTATGACACGATTAAGAAAACACATGATAGGCAAGATTAAACTAAAATAAAGTCTTGGGAAAAGTTAAAGATATACCTAAGAAAAAATTTATACCTAAAAAGTATAAGCATGAGACGCATATGAAATTGAACACTCTAAGGCTAGAGCTTCGAAGTGTGGAGGATTAAACTATAAAATTTGAAAGACTAGCACTCTTATGTGATATAAAAGAGAGAAAAGAACAAAAGTGTGCTAGATACTTAGGTGGCCTTAACAACATGATTAAGGAAAAAGTTGAAATGTTTAGCTATGATTCTCTTGAGGAATTGACAAAGTTGGTGTCAAAGTGTGAAAGACAAACTATATCTACCAAGTGTTATCATAAGACAAGTGCTTCAACTTCTACATCTTACAAAAATAATTCTAATGCATTTACATCAAAATTTAGGACAAATAACTATTCAAATAATGATTAAAAAAATTAGGCTTAATTGAGATGATAAAGGAAAAAATAAATTTAGTGAAATTTCCACTTATAAATGTTTTAAATGTAAAGGATATGTTCATTTTGCTTGGGAATTTTCTAATTCAAGAGTTTTGACCTTGAGTAAAATTGAGAACATGGTACCATATATTGATGATGATGATGACCTAGAAACAAAATCTAATGATGATGTCTTAAGTATGTATGAATAGGATGGAAATCTTTGTTTTATACTTCAAAGGGCATTACAAATACAACCTAATGATCAATGTACACAAAAGGATACAATTTTTAAAACTAAGTGTAGAATTGGTGTTAAGGTTTGTAGGTTCCTAATAGATAGTGATTCATGCACTAATGTTGCTACTGAAAAAGTGGTTAAACAAATAGGACTAGTGACTACTATCCATCCTAAACCATATTCCTTGCAATGTATTAATAAGAACAAACGAGATTGACTAAAAAACACTCACTTTTTTTTTTGCATCAGTGATTATCATAAAAGGGTAGTATGTGATGTTTTGCGAATGGAGGCCTTTGGTATTTTACTTTGATAAAAAGAAATAACTTGAAACCATCTTAATGTGATTATGTAAAATTACCTAAAGTTAAAAAGAATTTATTTTTACATGAATGGGAAATGATTAATTTCATTAAGGAGTCGGTTGTTTGTTATGCCTTAGTAGCTAAATCATCTTAGTTTAGGGAGAAAAAAATTTGACAATTCAAATCTTACTAGCTTGCTTGATAAATATAGCGTTGTATTTCCAAATGATCTACCTCCTAAACTACTACCTATTAGGGGTATAGAGCATACTATCGATTTAATCTCAGAAATGCCTTTACCTAATAGACTATCATATAGATGTAATCTAGAGAAAGCTAAGGAATAAAAAGGAAAATTCAAGAGCTAGTAAATAAGGATTTCATGAAAGAGACCATGAGTTCTTGTTGTGTACCTACCTTACTAGTTCCTAAATAGGATGGTAGCTAGCGTATGTGCATAAATTCGAGAGTAGTGAATAATATAGCTATCAAATATCATTTTCCTATCCCTAGATTGAATGACATGCTTGCTGTGATATGTTGTGTAAATATATTCTCTACAAAAAACTTACAAAGTGGTTACCATCAAATGAGAATCAAGGAAGGGGATGAATGGGAAAAAACATTTACAACTAAATATGGTCTCTATGAATAGGTTGTTACGCCAACTTACCATACATGAATGTAAATTACAACATGCATCATGATAAGACTATATAAAGGTAAATGTGCATACAAACATGCTATCATATACGATTCCAACAAAACAGAATACATCATGCTTAGATTAATAACGTTTTCACATAAACACTTACATAAGTAGTAACAAAAGCATCTAAGTAACCTCTAGGGTTTATTTTCAATTATCCAATTCCTTATGTTATACCATTTACTTATCCAAATATGATATCAGTTAATCAATTAAGCAATATTCCAGTCCATAACTAATTTTTCATTTGAACCACTAGTCAAGTACATAAACTACCTTTATTCATTTCAATTAATCATATCATTACTTACATTTCTTAACCAATCGTTAAACATTCACTTGGTCATGGATCATAAGTTTAAACCAATGTTTACCATCCATATTTTATTATCATTGAGTGGTGAATTATGCACCACCCCATGGTCTTAAATATAATATAAGTCTATCTAAATAAAGGATATAAATTCTAGGCCGAAGCTAATCACTGGAATGAATATAAGTCCAGGCTAAAGCCAAGTGATATGGATATAAGTCTAGGCCAAATCCAAACATCTAGGTAACTAGACCCTTCAATATCAATACCTTATAGTACACCATTAGTGTTTAGAGTAGGTAACGCACTGAGATATCTCAGGATCCTGCCCGAAGACAAAATAACCTCCGGTAGCTAATTAAGGATTAGTATTTTATTCATTAATAGGGGTGATAATACAAGACCTATATAAAATAAGCAACACAACTTTTGATATTAATCCATATCAACTATTTTATTCCTATTTTAGAAACCATGTGGGTTTTCCATTTGTCCTTGGCCAATGTTATTCATACCCACCATCTTATTTAGTTTAAGCCCATACCAATTTTCATTATTCTCTCCTCATTATCATTACTTATCATAAGTAAAATACTATTTTATCCCTTACATTACCCATAGAGTACACTATAAATTATGATCTATTTAATTCTTTCATTAGGCCAATAACCCATGATAAAATCTATTTTTTATCTTATTAATAATTATGGTATAGTCCCAAACATAACCTCAAAGCATGAATGAACAAAAAAGAAGCAAATCAAGCAAACCGGTAGAACTAGTTGGCTGGTGTAACCCAACTATTCAATTAATTTGGGTCAACCAGTCAATCAGTTTGACCTATGATTTCCTCAAACTAATTTTTTGGTTTGGGAAAACTAGTCGACTGTTCATAGATCAGTTAATCAAATTTTCTCAAATAGTCGATGGGTTTAAGTAAAAAGTAAGACTAAGGTCTCTATAGGCATACTAGCTGATGGGTTGGATCAACTAGTTAACTATTTTAGAAACTAGTTGATCTATTTGACCTAACTGGTATATCAGTTTGTCCTAACACATCACTATAGAATAACTTTCATGTAGATTCTTGCATGTAAATTTCATGTATCAAAATTAACTAACATATTTCTAACCATATTAACAAGAGTTTCTCAACATGGAATCATTATAGCCTATTTTTACCCATTTTCATGCTTTTTACTCAAATCATGTCATCTAATTACCCAAATAATGGAAAATACATTTTTTCATGCCAAAATGCAGGAATCGATAAAAGGTAACATTTAACATGTAGGAATAATTATTAATCATTTTAGAAGAAGGAGTCACTTATTTGATGTAGGAAAAATCCCCTTAAAAATAGAAATTCCAATTGTGGGAAATCTTAGCTTTGAAAATCTTAAACCACATTTTTAAACTCAAATATTGTACCAAAATCTTATCAAAATTTGAACTTAAAAATAGAATATAAAAAGGACATACCAACTTAAGGCTAAAAACAGGAAAAGAGGTAAGCCAAACTACTTAACCTTTTTCTAGAATCTAACTCTACCTTACTTAAAAATTGAAACAAGAGAGAGCTAGAAATAGAATTAGAAGAGTGTGCAAAAATATATTGAAGAAGCTTAAATTGTGTAAAGAAGAGAGGGAATGCAAGACTTAGAAAAATTTGGTGGTTGAAAGAAAGGTGCATAGTAGGGATGATTAGGGCTATTTATAACAAACCAATCAAAGGGAATTACTAAGGGTTCGGAAATTGACTCAAACCTTACCATTAACTGTTTGAATTCAATAAAAATAGTCACATTTTGTCTAGGATTTGTTGATCTCTTCTCTAGAGCTCAAATGGTGTCTCTAGAGAATTCAGGTCAATTAAGCTAGAGTTAGCATTCACAAATGGAGTAATAGAAGTTTAGTATAGAAGGAATCTTTCAAATACTTAGAAACGTGCCTAAGTTCGAAGCATTCGATCTTAGAATCATGTAGAGGAAAGAGGAGGAAGAAGAAAATACTGAAGTCATCTCTCCCCCTCAACTATCCTAATCGATGTCCAAATCAATTTGAGGCAATATTTTAGGTTAAATGCATCATGAAAATAGTTACCAATCTCTTAGGGATAACTGGAACGAGTTGGTGAGGTTCCATTTTAGTATAAGGGATTTTTTAGAAAAAATTAAGCTTGAAAATACTACTAGCTTGAAAAACTAATAAATGAGTTGAGGTCTATCAGTCGACTATTCTAGCACTAGTCAATCGGTTTCCCACAACTAGTTGATCAGTTTTGTAACACCCCCAAAATTCATTACTAAAAAATTTTGTTTTATTATAAAGGATTAGCGAATGTAAAATAATAAAACTGTGAATTCTAGGGATATTACCGCCACACTTAGTACCAGACCGGTTCACTCATACAGTTCAAGTACCAAGTGCTAAGGCTAAAAGAAAAAAGTACAACTTACAAAAACTCAAACCAATGATTAAATCAGAGTAGCGCATGTAATGTTTGAAAAAAATACAATCCACCAGTGGTGGTTACAAATGAACAAATACATTGAAACCATAAATTTTAAAGGTGAAAGAGTACAACCCTAGGATTTATCGGATGGTACGTTACGCTTTTTCCCGAGAGCCCACTTGAGTAGCAATTGAAAACGACCTGCAAGGGACACTGCCCATTGAATAGGCAAGGGCCCCATGTATAGAACCCTTCATTATTACGGTAGTGAGTAACCTTTTAAATCACACTTAACAGTAAGCCTGCAATGGAACACATGATACTACATACATACATAATGAAAGGTAAATACTTAATATCCACAGTCACACAACCACATTCTTAACAAATCAATCAAATATTAATAGGACATATTGAACAATCGATACTTCTGGGCCTTAAGCCCTCAGTCCATCCTTATCAATCATATCCGATTATAATTATCCGTGTGAGTGTGGGAACCTCACTATTATTCACTGGTGGACCAGTCATGTACGGCAAAACCCTCTTGGCCACTATTATATCCGGTGGATCGGTACTCATAAACATCATCCAGGGCAAAACTACCCGGGCCCGGCTCATTAATCTTTCACTTTAACGATTAGTGTTTTCCCTTTTTAATTTGCACATCAATTCCATTTATTTGCCTCGATAGGGAGATCAAGATCCCAAAACACAAAGATACATCGGTCGCATTGGTGCATAAATGCTACTCAATACCCTTCAGCTATCAACCCAGGGACGCAAAGGTACCCTGATCATACTAGTGCATAAAGCTAACTCGGTACCATACTGACAAGGATATCTAATCCATAAGTATGCATACTTCCTAACTAGGTCTGTAGAGCTAGATAGAGTAAGATATAGGGCCTAGCTGGAGCACAAAGGCACACCAGCAAATACCAGAATAATCGTGGGCTAGACCACGTCTTTAGGGTAGCGATCCCTAAAGAACCATAATTCCCGATCTCGAGGTCTTTCACTTTAAGTATTAGTGTCTTAATTAAGGTGATCGCAAAAGCACACTAATCAGATAATTATTCATTTTCAATCATTCGGATATCGTTAGATATTTCTTATTCAAATGGTTGTCCAAGGTAACATAGAAGAATCATTAAGGTCATCCTAATCTCATCAAATTCTGAATTAGAATTCGTTCTCGTGATACTTACTAATTATCAAATACTTTTATCTTGCTATTCAGCGTTATATTACGAAATTCCACAATCACAACAACATGTTAGGTTTAAATTACTCATTTACCCCTTACTTATATAATTGCTAAGTCATCCCTTCCTTACTTAACAAATTTCCATATTACCCTCCTTGTTACATAATTACTAAGTTACCCCTTATTCGATTTAGGTTACCAAGTTATCTCCCATACTTATTAGGTTGTTAATCCCCCTTCATAACTATTACACTTAATATATTTTCCATTTGGTTGGTTAGATTACCACTTTACCCTTTTTCCTTTATTATAATTAATAAATTGCCCATGAGTTAGTCTAATTACGAAATTACCCTTCCTCATTATCTTAATTACCAAATTATCCCTTTATTGGTTAATTACCAAACTACCATTCTATATTATCATAATTACCAAACTACCCTTCTCCATTATCAAAATTACCAAATTACCCTCTAGTTGGTTAAATTACCAAATTACCCTTTTATATGATCACAATTACCAAACTACCCTTCTCCATTATCAAATTTACCAAATTACCCTTTAGTTGTTTAAACAACCGAATTGCCCTTCTCTATTATTATAATTACCAAGTTACTCCTTTCCAATTTTCACTTTACCCCTTTTATTTACAAAATTACCATTTTTCCCTTCTACTTTTAAAATCACCATTTACCCCTTAACTTAAAAAATTTACCATAACACCCTTTATTCACAAAATTACCATTTTTCCCTTTTAATTACAAAATTACCATTTTGACCTTTAATTATGAAATTACCTTTTTACCCTTTAATTACAAAATTACTAATTTACTCTTTAATTACTCTTTTACCCTTTATTCACAAAATTACCATTTTTCCCCTTTACTTCCAGAATTACCAATTTACCCCTTACTTCCAAAATTACCATCTTACCCTTTACTTCCAAAATTACCAATTTACCCCTTACTTCAAAAATTGCCAATTTACCCCTTTTATTTACAAATTACCATCTTACCATTTTTACTTCCAAAATTATCATTTTATCCCTTACCTCCAAAATTACTAATTTATCCTTTTACTTACAAATTCACCATTTTACCATTGCCTCCAAAATTACTATAAGACCCCTTTTAATTATAAATTACCATTTTGCCCCTTATCACACCACTTATATTAAATTATCATCACTACATAAAATATTAATATCAATACCTCATCCACAACTATTATATTTAATATAATACTTATTAGCACCCCCACATATTAGGCCATATTCTTACACAATATATATTACTAAAATACCCCTAGGGCTCACAAAGATAATAACCATGCATTAAAGATCATAATAGCATAATACAATATGGATAATACTTAACATTTCCATTAATAACCAACTCTTACCTTAAACAATATTTTCATACATAGCATATAATCTATCATGCTTCCTTTTTATCAATCAACACAAGAAACTACATATATCATATTAAACAACATATATCAAACATAGTAATGTATTAAAAATCCTAATGTGCTAATATATGTTAATTCATGCGTTTAAGTGGGATTTAACGGTTACCTTAATTCCTGCAAAAATGAACCTCACTGGTAATCTAGTTAAAGATTCAAGCTTTGATTATCAAAACCAATACCTAAAAATAATATCAAGATTTATTATATTAGAAGTAATAAAAATCAAAGTATAAAACTTTATAACACTTAATTAATCAAATACTTGAATTAAATATTATTATACCTTAAAATTATTACACAAATAATTCAAGACATGCAGCAACTTGTACTGCTCATGCAGCATGAGCTACATGCAAAGAAATGGGGAGGAGGGGCTCGAAGGTGGGTGATAGGAGGAGAAATAGGCTATTTTCGGGTTAGGGATTTGGGGCTAAGAATAAGGGTAGATGGGGAAGGAATTGGGGCAAGGGAAGGGTGTATGAGTGAAGAGGGGGGTGTAGGTGGTGGTTGGGGATAGGTTGTTGGCAGCCAAGGGTGGTGGAGGCGGCGGCAGCGAGGCCGCGAAAGGAGGCTGCCAAGGTGCAGGAAAAGAGGGATAACTTGGGTCGAGATGGAGGGGTTGAGGAGGAAGGAAAAGGGAGAGGAAAAATGAAGGCCTGCAGGTGGTGGTTTTGGCCAAAGGAGGTTTGGGGGTGGTAGAGGTGGTTGCAAAGACTGGTTTGGTGGCTTAGGTGGCAGTAGAAGCGGTGGGACGACGACAGATTGAGGCTGTACAGGGTGGTTGCTGAGAAGGGAGGGAAAGAAGAGAAAAAGAAGAGAGGAGGAAGAAGGAGGTTGCGGGGTGGCTCGAGGGGTATTGTGATCGTTTCGGGGTGAGGTAGAGGATGGTAGGGGGTGGTGTAGGTGGTTGTTGAGGCGGTGGCAGCGGCAAAGAAAAACAGGGAGGATGAGGGAAATAGGAGAAAGGAAGAAAAAGAGGGTCGGGGAGGCATATGGAGTTAGATAAAAAATGCAGAACAAGGTAGGGAAGGAGGAAGAAAATAGTAGGAAGAGAAGGGAGGGGATAGGGAGCTCGAGGGTGGCGGTAGGGTAGTAAGGAAATGGGAGTTGTAGCGAGAGGGAGAAGAGAGGTATGGTAGGGAATAAGGGAAGGAAGAGAGGATGGTGGGGCTGGGATGGTGTAGAGAAATGGAGGGAGAGAGAGAGATAGCTAAGGAGATCAATAGGGGGAATGGGGTTGCAGGTAGGGTGGCAGTGATGGCAGGGTGGTCGGGATTTTCGTCGAGGAAATAGGAAAAAGAAGAAACATAGAAGAAGGGAAGGGAGGCCTAACAGAAAGAAGAAGCGGGCCGACCCAGTCGAGGAAGAAAGGAATGAAAGAAAGGAGGGAGGTGGTTGGGCTCGTGCAATGGAGAAAAGAAAAATGGGCCAGCGGCCCAGGCACCAGGGAGAAGGAGAGGGAGGAGAGGAGTGGGCCTGCGGCCCAAGCATAGGGGGAAAGGGGCAAGCCAACCGGCAGCCCAAGAAATGAAAAGGAGAAAGAAAGAAAAGAGAAAAAGGAGAAAAAAAGAGAAGGAAAAAGGGAAAATGAAAAAGAAAAGGAAAAATGGGATTAAATAAAATAATTTAATTTATAAAATAATAAGATATAATATATTTGGGTAATAAATTTATCTGATAATTTAATTTAATGTAATTAAAATATAAGGGTTTGAAAAGGATAATTTGAGTAAAATAATGGTTTGAAAAATTATTTAAATAAAACGGTATGATAAAATAACAAAATATTTATTTTAATTTATTAAATATTTATACCCAATTTTATATACTAAAAAATCCATAAAATAATTAAATTAAATAGATTTAAAGGCTAATTTATCCCAAACAAAATTTATTTATTGAATTATATGCTTTTTAAAATTTTGAGGGATTACAGGTTTAGTAAAAAAATCCAAATTTGTTGAATCGACAAACTAGTTAATCAATTTATGGAACCAATCGATGGGTTTTCTTGCAAAACTAAAAAAAATTATTTTTAAAAATTATTTTAAATCAAATTTATCCCAAACCTAATCATAAAATTCAATCAAAATCAAAGGCCCAAAATTTTGTAAAAAATCTCATTGAACCATTATACAAAAATGTGAGGAATTACTAATATAGTTAGGAAAGTGGAAATCTACAAATATTACTCCTTAGATGAGTTATTTCATTTAGCCATCAAGGTAGAGAAGAATAGGAAGGAGAAGAGGAATTCAAGGGTTGGATGTTTAACGTCGAATGCATGCCCACACAAGGAAGCTCCAAAGTTGACCCCTAATCTCAAGGCATTTTATTTTAAGGGTAAAGGAAGGCTAGAAGTGGGTGAGCTTAGTAGGAATAAGGGTGTTTAGCTCTATAAGTGTAAATGATTTGAGAACTATCAAAATGAGTGTCCAAATAAGAGGGTGATGACCATGATAGACCTATAAGTGGAGGCATTAGAGGGAGATGACGTCAAAGACCATTTGGCCATGGAGGGAGGATCTTAGATTGAGGAATTACCACCAGATGTAGGGGAATCTTTGATGTTAAGGAGGCTTTTGCAAGTAAGGGAGGCCATGGAAGAAGATTCCAAAAGGGAGAACATATTTCATATCAAATGTAACATACTTGGTAAAATATGCTCCCTCATTGTCGAAGGGGGTGGTTATGCAAGTGTGGCTTTAAACACTTTGATGGAGAAGCTTAAATTTCCTACCATGACACATGTTAAGCCTTATAATATTCAATGGATTAATAATGGCTTAATGGTTGAAGTTACTAAGAAAATGGTTGTACCATTTTACATAGGAAAAACTTATCAAGATAACTTTATTTGTGATGTCATCCCCATGGATGCTTATCACTTATTATTAGAGAGGTCATGTCAATTTGATAGGTATTTCAAGCATGATGGGAGGAAAAATACATATAGCTTGAACTATGCTAACAAAGACATTGCACTCACACCCCTTAGTATTTGGTCCTCACTTTTTATGGAGGATACCAAATGTAAGAATGCTTTGTTTGTTGATGGGAAGAGTTGGAAAGGGCTATAGGGAATGAAAGGCATTGTACTTATTATCAATGCTTGAATCTAATGAGAAGGCACACACTCTCGACCCTCAGGTCAAAAAATTGTTAGAAGAGTTTGGGGATGCCTTTGAAAACAAGTTACCTAGTAGGTTAGCTCCCATAAGAGGCATAGAGCACTAAATTGATTTTGTTACCCATGCTACCCTCCCAAACAAACCGTCTTATAGGTGCAATCCTAAGGAATCCATCAAGTTGCAAAGGCAAGTTGAGGAGTTATTGCAAAAGGGTTTTATAAGGGAATTCCTTAGCCCATGCACGACTATGACACTCTTGGTACCCAAGAAGGATGGTTTATTGATATTATATCTATCAATAACATAACTATCAAGTATAGGTATCCCATACCTAGAACCAATGAAATGTTGGATTGTTTGCATGGGGTAAATGTGTCTTCTAAGATTAAATTGAGGAGTGGATACAATCAAATCAGGATAAAGGTAGGGGATGAGTGGAATACCAATTTGAAGACTTAAGGAGGATTATACAAGTGGTTGGTCATGACTTTTGGACTTTACAAGGCACCAAGCACCTTCATGAGGCTCATGGATGAAGTTTCTTTGATCCTTCATCTTTAAATTTGTATTTGTTTATTTTGATGATATTCTTATATACTCTTCTAGTCAAGATGACCACGTAAGGCCTTTAGGACTTGTATTTCTAGCCTTTAAGAACAACAAGTTGTATGGTAAACTAGAGAAGTGTGACTTCTTTGTGCCAAAGTTCACCTTTTTAGGGTTTTTTTTTGTATCCAAAAATGGAATCTCCATGGATGAGTCAAAGGTGGAGGCAATGAGAACATGACCTACGCCCACATCCATCATCGACATTAGATTCTTTCATGGGCTTGCCTATTTTATAGGAGGTTCCTAAAAGGATTAGTACACTTTTAGCACCCATGATAAAATGCCTCAAAAAAGGGGACTATTAATGGACCAAGTCTACATAGGAAGCCTTCGAGCTAATCAAGAGTAGGTTAAGTGAGGCCCCCTTATTTCACCTACCTAAATTTGAAAAAGTGTTCGAGATTGAGTGTGATGCAAGTGGAAGTGGAGTTGGTTTTGTATTGATATAAGAAGGTAGGACCATAGCCTTATTTAGTGAGAAACTTAATAGTTTGAAGTCTAACAACACCACCTATGATAAAGAGTTTTATGCTACTATTAGAGTTGTAGATCATTGGCCACATGAACTTTAACGATCATAATTTGTATTGCATATTAACCATGAGTCCCTAAAGTATATAAATAGGCATCATAAACTTAACCCTAGGCATATGTGATGGGTGGATTTTTTATAGTCTTTTTCATTTATAGCTAAGCACAAGAGTGGTAAGACTAATATTGTAGCAGATGCACTCTCTAGGAGATATTGTATGATGTCATTGTTAGAAGCAAGAGTCATAGGATTTGTGTGTTTAAAGGACCTTTAGAAGAAAAATGAAGACTTTACAAACTACATGGAAGAATAATACAAGCCTTAAGGTCCATACCTAATGTAAGAAGGGTTCCTCTTCAAAGGTAGAAAGTTGTGCATATGAAAGTGCTTCATCAAGGAACTACTCATTTGAGAGCTACATAGGGGAGTTTTAGTAGGATTTTTTTTGTCATAAACAAGACTTTTGATATACCCTAGGAACATTTCTTTGGGGAGGGGGGCGTACAATCCCTAGTGGCCAAATGTTATACTTGTCAAAGTTCTAAGAGTCACTACAATTAAGGATTCTACACACCTTTACCTATTCCACACCATCCTTAGGACCATGTGAACATAGATTTCATAGTGGCATTTCCTAAAACACAAAGAAAAAATGATGTCATTTTGGTAGTCGTTGATCGGTTTTCTAAGATGACTCATTTCGTCCCATGTCATAAGATAGATGATGATTCTTATATTTCTAATCTCTACTTTAAATAAATAATTTGGTTGCATGGCATCCTAAAATTTATCGTTTGTGATCAGGATACAAAATTCCTTAGCCATTTCTGAAGAACCTTATAGAGGTTTCTTGGTACTAAAATTCTCATTAATATCCCTTATCACCCATAGACCCATGGCTAAATTGAAGTTAGAAGCTTTACCATCACGATGCTAAATTTACATACAACCATTCCCTCACCTATTCCACAAATTACTCACCTTTTGAAGTGGTGCATGTGGTTAACCTCACCACTCCCATCGATCTCATTCCTTTACTAATTGAGGGTTAAATTAGTTTTGAAGCAAAACATAGGGCTACTGAGTTCATAAAGTTATATGAACAAGTAAGGGCCAGGATAAAAAAATTAATAGAGGTGAATTGCAAAAAAGGCAAAAAAGTATAGAAAATAACATGTTTTTAAACCAATATACCTAGTATGGATTCAACTTCATAAAAAAAAAAAAGGTTTATCTTTAAGATAAAGAACAAACTCATGCCAAGGAGTGACAAACCTTCTAAAATTCTAGAAAATATTGGCAACAATGCATATGGCCTTGAGCTTCTAAAAGAAATGGAGAATATATCCAATACATTTAATATGGGAGACTTATAGCCTTATTTACATGACACATCCTATGAAGATGAGGAGTTTCCATTTCAAGGGAGGGATGATGATGTACGAGCATCCCAAAATAAAGATAATCTACTTATGAATATTTTCAAAGTTGAAGACTTGAAAACTCTTCTCACTTAGGTTAAATATTAAAACGATTATCAAGAAGCCATTTAAAGACATGGAAACACCAAATAAAGCTATCAAACCCATGTGCGGATGACTCCACTTTGGATATATTACGACTTCTCATAACCGACTCCATTATGGCTCACCAAAGGTCATATTTTATTCACCCCTAAACTCCACCATTTCCTATAGATTAAGACCACCATGTGTAGCCGATTTTATGTGTAGAATTAAGGGACCTTGGAAATCTAATTTTGGGGAGGTGAAGACCTTCAAAGTAGGCTTAAATATAGGAAGCAACCTCAAAGAATTAGCCAAAATCTCTAGCCTACTTTAGAAGACTACCTCTTTTTCAATCAACTAAAGTTTCCTTTCTTATTTAAACTTTATTAAAGCATGTTTTTAGTGATGTAGGAGAAAAAACTCAAGAATTTGCTTTCATAATAACAAAACCAATAATTCTTCATTCAGAAAGTGTCTCCTACAATTTTGATGACCAATAGATGGTTACGTAACAAACAAACAATTAAAAGTCTATGTGCATGTGAATGGAATGGATGGAATGCAAGGAGGGAGTAAACATGTGCATGGGGAGGATGTTGGCAAGATTTTGAAGCATTATTAATTTATTTAGATAATTTATTAATTAAGTAGTGAAGTAGGAGAATAAAGTTAGCATAAAGTAGCATAAAGGTAGCATTATATCTTTTAGCTTGGAATCTATTAAATTATGCTTTAGCTAGTGGTAGAAAGGTTATAATATGCATGAATGTAAAGCATATTGAAGATAGAATGAAGAATTAAATTGAATTTAAAGATCAATATTGAATAAATTCTGTGCGAGTTCAAGCCCAAGCAAACCGAATATGTGTGAACGGTTTGGCTTGAAAGTTTTAATCCCTTCATCTGTGTAAATTAGAGATTAATCCATATCTTTTTTAATATTCTTAATCCATACTTTTATACCCTAATTAACATCAAAATCCTACTCTAATTTGTGGTTAAATCAAACCCTGGATTGGTATACCAAAACCCAAACCTTAAAACATTCATTTAAAACCTTAACTAACCATACCAACAAAACACCGCCTTATTTCCTCTCTTTCAAATCAAAACCTAACCCTAACCCTAAACCATTATTCCAACCTGCATCCAAACCCTAAATTTTGACACTAAGCACCATCATCAATCCATCATCAAATGTATAGATTAATTAGCACACACCATTTGAACCATCATCATTAATAAACCATCATCACCAATTTATTATCATCATTCTTCTACCATAATTTAAACCACCATCATCCTATCTACATCACTTTTGAATCTTTAGTTTTTTAACTCAACATCACCAAGACTTTATCATATTATCCAAACTCCATACGAATCATTAGTTCCATGTAATTGAAGATTACATCCTCTCACACACATCAATTATACTTTCCTAATGTGTAATTTATGTTTTCTAAGAAAGTATAATATGTTGTAATAACATCCATCATGTGATGGGAGGCTAGGGGGTTATGACTATCAACACTATTTTATTGTATAGTTTGCAACCATACATAAGTTTTATTGGTATAAACTATGGTTGAGGGTGGAAACAAACCTAGTCATAATGAGTTAAATTTATTTTGTACTCTCTAAAGGCTAATTGCACTCTATAAAGTTTTGGAAGGGCAGAAGGGAGAGGAAAATTTTGATGAAAAAAAAACCCTAATTTTTAAATAATCTTCTAATCTTGAGGCTAATGTTTGGTCTTGTGAATGTTTCAAAATCTTTCACCATTAAAGCTAAGAGTTGAAACCTTACTTTGTTGATGTAAGTACTTAATATTGAAGTTTATCAAGAATAATTCCATCTCCTATCTTCTTACCTTCTCTACATTTTTCAAAATTGTTTTGGAATCTAGGCAACTATAACACTAATATTTGGTTTAATCCCATATGTTTAGCCATATGCATCATAAAAGACCTCGTGACTTTTTGCATGCATTAGTTTTCAAAGTGGTGGAGAATTGAGATAAGATGTAAGCCTATGGATTGAATATATCCATTTGGAAGAAATTTGATTGAAACAATTATACCCTTAAAAACATGAGAGACTAAGAGTCCACATGCCCTAAAGCAAGGTCCAATTTAACTACATAAATGTCTCAATTTTACAATAATCCCTTAAAATTTTAAAAACCTATAGTTTAATAAATGACATTTATTTGGGATAAATTAGCTTTTAATTTAATTTAATTTAATTATTTTATGGAATTTTGAGCATATAAATTTGGATAGGAATATTTTATAAATTAGAATAAATATTTTATTATTTTATCATACTCATTTTATTTGAATAAATTCCCAAACCAATATTCTTCCTAAAATTAACCTTTTTAAACCCATATATTAAATTATATTATTAAATTTATTTATCAACCAACAATATTACATTATATTATTTTATATATTCCCTATTTTTCCTTTTCTTTTTCCCTTTTTCCTTTTCTTTCTCTTTTTTCCTTTTTCTCCTTTCTTTCTTTTTCCTTTTTTCCTTCCTTTCTGCCGCCAGACCCCGGCTTGCTTCTCCTGCCCTGCGTGTTGGGTTGCCAGCCCACTTCCCTCCTCTTCTTCTTCGCCAGCGCATGCAGCCTAGTTATTCCCCTCCTCTCCTTCTTCACCCATGTGACCTTCCTAACCTTTCTTTCCTTCCTCCCCCGCACGACGTCTCCCGACCCAATCTTCCTTCCTTTCCTTTCTCTCCCCCAACTGGGCCGGCCCACTTTCCCTTTTCTTTTCCCTTCGAATGGCCTGCCCCTCTTTCTCCCTTCTTCTTCTTCTTCCTCGACACCATGTCTGACCCCGAATGCCTAGAACTACAACTCTTCCCTCCCACCACCTGCCACCACTACAACTCTTCCTCTCTCTCCCCTATCCCTTTCTTCCCTATTTTGGACATAACCGACCCTGCACCCTCAGCTTGCATGCCTCTTACTTCCTCTTCTTCCCTTCCCTCTCCCTTCCACCCGACCACCTCCTTGCAATTGCCCCGACTGGCCATACCTACCCCTCTTTCTTCTCCCTCCTCCTTTTCTTCCCTTTAGTAGCTCTTTCCTACCCCATTTTCGAGCCTCCTTCCCTCTCCTGACCTCACCTTCTCTCATTTTCTCCTCCTTTATTCTTTCCCCTTATTTTGCACCACAGCCTTTACCACCGCCACACCAACCACCCGCAACTCCTTCTGTCACCTTCTACTTCCGCCCTACACCACCATACCACCCCTCGAGCCACCCTGCACCTCCTTCTTTGGCCGCCTCTATTGTTACTGGGATTGCCAAACCCCTCCCTGCAATGTCCCCTACCACCCCCACACCTCCCTTGGCTGAGACGAACACCCTCACCCCCTCACTTTCCCCCTCCCTTTTCCTTCCTTCTTAGCCACCTCCACCTCGGCAACTACCTTCGTAGCCTCGCTACAGTCGCCACCACCGCCCTTTGCCATCAAAAACCCATCCCCGACCACCACCTACACTCCCTCTCTACCCCTACACCCTTCCTTTGACCTAAATCCTCCCCTACATACCCTCTTTCCTCGCCCCAAAACCCTAACTCAAGATTAACTCCCCCCTCCTTCCTTTCATGCCATTTATAAGCCTTTACTCCCTTACATTGCATACAACTCATGCTATATGAGTAGGATGAGTTGCTGCATTTCTTGGTCTAATTTAGTTAACAAATTTTAAGGTATAATAATATTTAAGTTAAATGTTTTATTAATTAAGTTTTATAAAGTCTTATGCTTGGGTTTTCTCATTTCTAATATGATAAGTATTGGTATAGTTTTTAGGTATTGGTTTTGCTAATCAAAGATTGAATCTCTAATGGGAATACCGATAAGATTTGATTTTTGTGAGAATCAAAATGATCGTTAAACCCCACTTAAACGCATGGATAAACGTATGCTAGCACGTTAGGGTTTTAATATGTTATTATGCATGATATCTGTTGTTTAATATAATATATGTAGTTGATTGTATTAATTGATAAAAAGGAAAGTGTACTAGTTTATGTTCCATGTATGAAAATAATGCTTAAGAAAGGAGTTTGGTTATGAATGAAAATGTTAAGTACTTATCTATGATGTGTTATGTTGTTATGACCATTAATGCATGAATAATATTATTTTTGTAATATTTATTGTGCAAGAATGTGGCATAATATGTGTGGGTGTTGATGAGTGTTATGTTGAAATATAATAGTTGGTGGAATTGGATAATGAGAATGGAGTATTAATATTAATATTAATATAGATGTAGTGATGGTAATTTAACAAGAGTGGTGTAATAAAAGGGTAAAAAGGTAATTTTGGAAGTAAAGGGTAAAATGGTAATTTTGTAAGTAAAATGATAAAATGGTAATTATGGACGTAAAGGGAATAATGGTAATTTTACAAGTAAAATAATATTATGGTAACATTAGAAGTAAAGGGAAAAATGGTAATTTTGTAAGTAAAAGGATAAAATGGTAATTTTGTAAGTAAAAGGGTAAAATGGTAATTATAATAATGGAGAAGGATAAAATGGTAATTATAATAATGGAGAATGTAACACCCCAAAATTCACTAATTTTTTTTTTCTTAAAAGCGGAAGCAATTAAATTAGAAGTACTTAAAACCCGTGAATTCTGGAAATGTTACCGCCACACTTAGTACTAGACCAGTTCTCTCCGACCGTTCTAGTACCAAGTGCTAAGGCTAAGGAAAAGATTTATATTAAATTCAAATCAAAAGTTCATAAAAGAACTCGAAAGATCATACCTTAAAATCAGAGTACGCATAAACGTTTATAAACGTAATAAAATAGAAATCAGAGTGCGAAATCAAAGAGAATAATTACTCCAATACAAAGAAATAATAGCAGGAAATAAAATTACATAAAGACTGAAATACGGCCACAACTCTCTCGAACTTGAGCCAAACATGCTCAACACTCAGCCCCGACTGATGTCTCGCCCACCTGCACAAACCAGAAGGGCATACTACTCGTGGGAATGAGCAGCACCCATAAAAAGGGTGATCAGTACGCTACATACTGAGTAAGGTAACCGAGCACTAAGGCCAACACGTAAGCTCATAAACCATGCATAAGAATAAAAGATCATAACCATGATAACATAATTCATGTGATCATCCAAGTAAAAGTATAAAGGCCCATGAATAATTTGGATTAATCACTTAATTAATCTCTTATCAGAAAGAGATTCACACCATGCCTTTTATCAATCCATGTAAGTACAGGAACACCCCACTATTATTGCCGGTGGGCCGGTCACTTGCGGGACAAAGTCCACACCACTATTATTCGCCGATGGACCGGTCACTTGCGGGACAAAGTCCACACCACTATTCCTGACCGGGGGATCGGTTTGGTTCCTGCTCACATGGTGTTCCACTTTAAGTAATTAGTATCTTTTAAATGTCTTAGCAAACTCTGGTTTGTATTTATTGAGCTCGAGTCACCCCACTATTATTATCGGTGGGCCGGAAACACACAGGTACAAAGCCTGACCACTATTATTACCGGTGGATCGGTTACACATAGGACATCATGTCCTAACCACTATTTCTGACCGGTGGATCGGTTTGGACCCGGCTCAATAATCTTCCACTTTAAATGATTAGTGTCTTAAGTATATTATTCAAAGGCTTTCACCCTAAACATGCATAAGCCATCACACATCACAAATCACAATTACACTTTAATCACCAAATATACTTGATACGACAAAAACCCTAAGCAGTTGCACCAAACCCTAATTATCTACACGAACCCTAGTTCGGTTTCCTATGTACCCATATAATGCTCCACGCACTATTTTCCCTTAAAATGTTCAATCACCCAATCAACACTTACATTACTTTCCTCAAATCCCAAATCAGCGTTCCATACGTAAACTTCACTCTCATACAAACTTTACACATCCCATGCAATTATTAACTTCCATGCAAACCCTAATACCACCATACAACCATTAACCATTATGCAAAACCCAAAATCTCATCATACAAAACCCTACATTTAATCCACATAACCCAAAGATTCATTCATACCAAACCCTAGATTCAAACCATATAAAACCCAAAGATTCATCCATACCAAACTAAGTATCCATCCTTACCAAACCCTAAGTTCAAACCATATACAACCCAAAGATTCATTCACACAAAACCCTAAATTCAATCCATACCAACACAAAGATTCAAATCATATAAAACCCAAAGATTTTTCCACATAATACAATTGATTAGATTCTCCCCTTTCATAACCACAAATTAAATTCTCCCATACAAGACCATAAGTTAGATTCTTCCCCATAAAATCATAAATTAGAATCTCCCAAGCAAAACCATAAATTAGATTCTCCCAAACAAATCATAAATTATATTCTCCCAATCAAATCATAAACTAGATTCTCCCAAACAAATAATAATTCGGTTCTCCCATATAACATCATAAATTACATTCTTCCAAACAAAACCATGCATTAGATTATTCCTTATAAATTCATAAAATTAGGTCAACTCACTTCCCTTAGTCAACTTCTTTCCCCATCCTCCTTTTTCATCCTTTCTCCCACATAAAATCATATCAACATCCTTACATGCATGTCTTACAAGTTCATACACAAATAATACACATGCCATACGAAAACATAATTCAACTCCACGTCATATCATATACGGCATAATTAATAATCATAAACATAGAATGCATAGCATATGAGGCACACAATGCACATTAGCACATAAAAGGCCTTAACACCCCTTACCTGAAACGACACTGGTCATGGAGTACGTTCCTACATCTCCTTAGGGCTTTGACCAAATAATAGCATACTAATAAAATAACCTTAATAAAATTCTAACTTTGCTAAAGACATAAAAATAATAGAGATATTATAAACCTTGATAGAATAGGGTTAAAGACTTTACCCTAATAATAATAATGATACTAATATAATAATATCAAGGATAATAAAACTAATATCAATGAGAATATAAATAGTAATAATAATAATAATAATAATAATAATAATAATAATAATAATAATAATAATAAGCTTTAAAATAAATAAAGACTTACCACTTATTTAATATTAATAATAAAATTAATAACATATATAATAATATTGAAATAATAAAGATAATGATAATATTATTATTAATGGTTATAAGAACAGTAGAAATAATAATACTCAAATAAATAAGTGCAAATGTTAATACAAAATTAGGGCCTAATATTTTCCAGAATAAATAATAAAATGTTAATAATAATTATTCTAATAATTATAATATTAATAATAATAATAATAAGAATGATAATAATCCTATAATAATTCAATTAATAACTTAAAATTCTAAACTAACAATAAAATTATTTTATTATCACTCTCCACCCTGCAAGTACAATTCAGCATAAATTTTACATCAAATAATAATAAAACATATTAAGAATATAAATATTAAGAATAATAATAATGGTACTTATATGAAAATAATTGAAATAAATTAAATCAAGGATTATAATAATATGGAAAATGGTTGAGAGGGTCTAGGGTTAAACCTTAAGCTAGTGGGGATAGGCGGCACCGGCGGTGGTTCACGGCGGCGGCGGCGGTGGCCGGAAAAATAGAAGAACAAAGAGAAAGATGGATGTTGGGAAAAAGATAGGGAGAATTGAGGTGGTATAAGAGGTGTTTATTGTTGCCCAGGAGGAGAGGGAAAAATGATGGTGGTGGTGCAGCCAAAGGTGGCGGCGCACGGCGGCGGAAGAGGCGTCTGAAGTTGGGGTGGCGGCAGCTCGGGCCGAGGGTTTCGGGGAAGAAAAATCTTCCACAACTCCTACAATCAGGCTATATATAGATTTTGGAATGGATAATGAGGAGCTGGATGTCGACATGAAAGTTTTAAATGCAAGAATTTGGGCAGCCGGCGGCGGAAAACGGTCGGGTATTGTTTGGGTTGGTTCGACGGTTTGCGACGTTGGGGAGAAGAAACGGGCGAGATTTAACGCATGAAAATTATGCCAATTTATTCCTGGAGTTAAGAGGAAGACAATGAGACAAGAAACGACAGGTTTTATTCATCGTAACCGGGGATGCCATTGACGGGGTCGAAGCTTGCGTCGCAGCGACGGAGGAGGAAGGAAGAAGAAAGAAGGAAGGGAGGCGGTCCGGTCGGCCGGGAAAGAAAAGAAAAAGGGAAGAACCGGGCGGTTCGGGCGCGAGTCGAGGGCGTCATTAAACCGAACGACGCGTTTCGGTGTAAACGGAGCCAAAATGCGGCGCGGCGGAGTCGGACGAAGGATGCCGCGCGGGCGCGGGCTGGGCTGAGGGAAAGAGGAGAAAGGAGAAGAAGAACTGGGCTGCGGCTGGCCCAGTCGACGAAAAGAAGAGGAAAAAGAAAAAGAAGAAAAAGAAAGAAAAAGGAAAGGAAAAAGGAAGAAAGAAAAAGAAAAAGGGAAAAAGGAAAGGAGAAAAATAATTAGATTAGGGCCAATTAAATTAATCTGAATATTTAGGATATTTAGAAATAATAATATTTAAATAAAATAATATTTAAATCCCTTTTTAGGCTAAATTAGGATTTTTAAAAGATTTTACATAAATTCCATTTTAATTAGCAAAACACCCAAATTTTCTTCCATTAAATTATTTATAAAACTAATATTAATTTGTAACCATTTTCTCCTCCTTATTTTAAATAAAATAATTTATTTAAATAAATTCCCAAATTTAAATCCTTAATTAGCTCAAATACCCAAATTCCTCCTAATTAAAATACTTATAAATTTATTCTTGATCTGCCCTAATTAATTTTCTTTTTTTTAATTAAAATAATTTACTTAACTAATCTTTATGATAAAACCTCATTTAAATATAATATTTAGAATTAGATATTTTTGGGGCATTTCAGAGAAGGGTAAAATGGTAATTAAGATAATGGAGAAGGGTAATTTGGTAATTATGGTAATGAAGAAGGGTAAAATGGTAATTATAATAGTGGAGAATGGTAGATTAGTAATTATAATAACGGAGAAAGGTAAGTTGGTAATTATAATAATGGAGAAAGGTAAGTTGATAATTATAGTAATGGAGAAGGGTAAATTGGTAATTATAGTAATGTAGAAGGGTAAAATGGTAATTATAATAATTGGAAGGGTAAATTGGTAATTATAATAATGTAGAGGGGTAAATTGGTAATTATAATAATAGGAGCGCAATATGGTAATTATGATAATGGAGAAGTATAATTTGGTAATTTAACCAATTAAAGGGTAATTTGGTAATTATAATAGAGAAGGGTAATTTGATAATTTAACCAACTAAAGGGTAATTTGGTAATTATGATAATGGAGAAGGGTAATTTAGTAATTTAACCAACCAAAGTGCAATTTGGTAGTTATAATAAAGGAGAAGGGTAATTTGGTAATATAACCAACCAAATGGGAAATATGACAAGTGTAACAATTATGAAGGGTGATTAATGACTTAATAATTGTGGAAGATAACTTGGTAACATAAACCAAGTAAGGGGTAATTTGGAAATTATGCAAAATGGAGGGTAATATGGTAAATTGGTAAGTAAAGAAGGGATGACTTAACAATTATACAAGCAAGGGGTAAATCAGTAATTCGTATCTAATATATTGATGGGATAACAGAGTTTCATAATAAGACTTAAGTAATACTGAATAGCAAGATAAGGGTATTTTGACAATCAATACGTATCACGAGAACGAACCCTAAATTAGAATTGGATGAGATAATTATGGCCTTAATGATTTCTCTAAGTTATCTTGGATAATTGTATGAATAAGGAGTACCTAATGATATCAGAACAATCAAAAGTGAATAAGTATATGGTTATTATGCTTTTTCATGATCACCTTAATTAAGGTGAAATACCTCGAGATCAAGAATGGTGGCTCTTTAGGGGTTGCTACACTAATGACATAGTTTAGCCCATGGTTATTTTGGTATTTGCTAGTGTGCCTTTATGCCTCAGCTAGGCCCTATATCTTACTCTATCTAGCTGTACAGACCTATTTAGGAGGTATACATACTTATAGATTAGGTGTCCTTGCCCGTAGGTATTGAGTAGCTGTATGCACTAGTACGACCATAATACATTTGCATCCTTGAGTTGATAGTTGAAGGGTACTGAGGAGCTTGTATATACCAGTGCGAGTGGTGTACCTTTGTGTCTCGGGATCTTGATCTCCCCTCCGAGGCAAATAAATGGAATTATTGTGATGATCAAAAGGGAAAACACTAATCATGAAAGTGAAAGATTAATGAGCTGGGCCCAGTTGAATTATATTATGAGTACCGGTCCACTAGATATAATAGTGGCCTAGGAGTGTGTTGTCTTGGAAGATGTTTATGAGTACTAGTCCATTGGATATAATAGTGGCCTAGGAGCGTTTTGCCCTAGATGATGTTTATATGTATTCCGGTCCATCAGCTATAATAGTGGGGGTCCTGAGCTTAATAAACTAAATCTTGGATGTGAATAAATTATGGAAAATACTAATCACTTGTAGTGGAATACCATGTGAGTCGGGGCTAGATTGGTCCACTGGCGAATAAAAGTAGGTAAGAGTATTCTGCCCTGGAGACTGATCCACTAGTGAATAATAGTAGTCAAGAGTGTTTTGCTCTATATGTTTCCGGTCCACTGACTATAATAGTGGGGTTCCCACACTCACACAGATATACCTCGAGAAATGATTGAGTAATGGGTTTTTATTGGCTTAAGGCCCAAAAGTATTGACTTCACGTTATGACCTATTAATATGTGATGGACTTGTTAAGTATGTGGAGTTGTATATACATCTCTTATTATATATGTATATAGTTTTGTATCATGTGTTGCATTGCGAGCCTGCTTTTTAGTGTGGTCTAAAGGGTTACTTAGTACTATAGTACTAAAGGGTTCCATTCGTGGGGCCCCTGCCTATTTAATGGGCAGTGTCCGTTGCAAGTCCTTTTCAGGTGCTATTCAAGTGGGCAACAGGAAAGAGCATAAGGAATTATCCGGACTTTTAGGGTTTCATCTCTCTTTTTAACCCCTAGTTTAAATGTGGTCCTTATTCTTGAAACCACCATTGGTGGATTCTATTATTGTAAATTTTTATTTACGCTTCTCTAATTTAAATATGGTTTGAGTTTCTCGTAAATTGTATTTTACTCTTTCAGCCTTAGCACTTAGTATTGGAACGGTAGAAGTGAACCAGTCTGGTACTATATGTAGCGGTAATATCCCTAGAATTCATAGTTTTGTTATTTAACTTCCGCTAATTCTTTTAATAAAAATAAATTTTTTAGTAGTGAATTTTGGGGGTGTTACATTTACTACTTCCAATTTGAAGCTAGTTACATAGATTGATTTCTTTAATTTAGCTTGAGCGTTGGATGGAAAGGTTATCCATGACTTGTGACACTTGTTGATGCATGTACGGTTAGAGTTTCATAATTGGATGGAGTTTATAGGGAGTATTCAATGAGTATGGAGTATGGAGGTTGATGATGGGGATTCAAAGGGGTTGGTGACGATGGAACACGAGGTAGTTCGAGAGGAGGAAATCTTAGATTTTGGGATACTCACAAATAGGAGGTGATGATTGAGTCAGTTTTGAGTTAAGGCATGGATGGTGGTGAGAGGCTGCAATGAGAAGAACAAGGAGGCTTCGGTGGAGGGGACGGAGCTATAGACTGGATAGTTGTAAGGTTTGAGGATGGCGACGGCGCTGCTGGATGGATGGTGGTGGAAGGCATTGTAGGAGGTGCTGTTGGTGGGGAAGGGAGTGAGCCGATTAGTTGTTGCTGGCTAGGAGATGTCAAGGTTGCTGGCATTATTTAAGGTTAAGCTCGGCGACTATGGGAGTTGTTTAGGTTAGTGGTATTGGGTGGTGTAACCAGTTTAGGGCTCGATGGATGGTGGTTTAGGGCTAGGGAAAAGATAGAGGGTGGTGGTGGTGCTGTGATCGGATGGAGAGATGATTTGGAGGAGGATTTTTGGTGGGAGGAGGTGGGAAAAGATAAAGCGGAAATAGAAGGATAAACTAATCTTTAAACCACACAGAAATAAAGATTAAGGTTTTGAGAACAAAACTGTTCACACAGATTCGATTTTTGTTTCGAGACGAATCCACACAAAATTTAGGTTTTAAGCAATGCTTAAGGTTGTTCTTCTTATTCAAGTTGTATTTTTCTACTCGGTTTCCTATGGTTTATATAGCCAACGAACCGAGCATCTTCTCAAAAGATTACAAGCATATTCCCTCCCAAAATCATTGATTCCGTTAAGACTAGCTAGTTAATATTTAGTTACTAACCGACTAAAAGTAAATAACAATAACTAGTACTTAAAAATAAACGTTACGCTAGCTAACAAACGTTGATTAAAAGTAAATAACAATAACTAGTACTTAAAAATAAACATTACGCTAGCTAACAAACGTTGCATGAAGCCATGCATACCCCATGTTCATGCACCCACTTTGAGTAGCGTAATCGTCTTCCTTGGTGTTATGTTCTGTGACTCTGCTCCCGCATCATTCTCCCCGGGTTGGTTTGAATTTTTCCTCAAATTCGAGTCGTCGTGATAGGGGATGATGTCTCCAATGTTGAACGTTCTCGATACTTCTCCGTAGGAGTCAGGTAGCTCTAGCTCGTAGGCACTCTCTCCAAATCTACAAAGGACCTTGAAGGGACCGTTCGCTTGAGGCATGGGCTTGTTTTCCCTTAAGTTGGGAAACCTTTCCTTCCAAAGGTGTAACCATACGAGGTCTCCTAGCTGGAAATCTGGTTGAGTGCAGTGTTTATCTGCCTTGGCCTTATATCTCTTGTTGGACTTTTTACTATTGACCTTAACCTGTTGTTGTAGCTTCTGGAAGAATTCTACCCTTTCTTCTACATCATAGTTCCACATTTCCCCTTTCTTCAATGCTATCATCTCGATGGGAATATATGGGTTGACGCCATATACGATCTCAAAAGGGTACACTTTGTGGTTGTAGAAGGACATCGATTGTAAGCAAATTCAGCATGTGCAAGCTTGACATCCCAGTCCTTGGTACTTTTACTAACCAGCCCTCTCAGTAGAATTCCCAATGTTCGGTTAGTGACTTCTGTTTACCCATCGGTTTGGGGGTGGTGTGAAGTACTGAATAGAAGTTTTATGCCCAGCATGTGCCACAAAGTCTTCCAAAAATAACTAAGGAACTTGACATCCCTATCTGAGACTATCATCCTCTGTACCCCATGCAGTTTCACAACCTCCTAAAAATATAGATCTGCAACATAGGTTGCGTCATCGGTTTTATGACATGGTATAAAATGTGCCATCTTGGAGAACCGATCTACGACTACCATGATAGAATCTTTACCACATTAGGTTTGGGGCAACCCTAGTATAATTTCCATAATAACTCATTCCCATGGTTGGGTAGGTACGGGCGGTGACACATAGACTCCCTTGTGAAAGAAACTTTTTCTCTTCTGACACGTGGAATATCTGGTGACTGTGTCTAGGACTCCCTTTTTCATCCTTGGCAAGTAGAAGTGTTCCTGCAGTAGTTCCAGAGTCTTGTTGATCCCAAAATGTCTGGCTATCCCCCCTTCATGTACCTCCTTGATGAGTAATTACCAAACTGATGTTCTAGGGACACACAATTTGATGTTCTTGAATAAGAACCCATCTTGAAGAGCATAGGCCCCATGAACCCCTTGTTTCTCACACTCCTCAACTATCACAGAGAAATCCTCATCTACGGAGTACTACCCTTTGAGCATCTCGAACCCTAGTAGCTTAGCTTCCATCATGGTGAGCACTATACTCCACCGGGATAGGACATCTACTACCACATTCTCTTTTCCATCCACATGATGGGTAGAGAAGACAAAAGTCTAAAGTAGGCTGGTCCACTTGGCATGCCTTGTGCTTATCTTCTTCTGGCCATGCAAATACTTCAAACTCTGATGATCAGAGTGAAGTACGAAAGGTTTAGGTCTCAGATAGTGGCTCCATGTCTCCAAGCTTTCACAATAGCATAAAACTCCTTGTCATACGTCGAGTAGTTGAGTCTGGCCCCATTTAACTTCTCACTAAAGAATGCTACTGGCCTCTTCTCCTAATAAAGCACTCCCCTGATACCCACACCACTTGCGTCACAAGTTACTTCAAACAACTTGTCGAAACATGGTAGGGTTAGCACCGGTGCATTGGAGAGCCTCTTCTTCAATTCTTCAAATGCCTTGGTTGCCCAGTCATCCCAGTGGAATTCCCCCTTTTTCATTAGTTGTGTCATGGGTGCCACAATAGTGAAGAAATCCTTGATGAACCTCCTGTAGAAGGATGCTAGTCCGTGAAAACTTCGAACTTCATGCACATTAGTAGGGGTTGGCCATGTCTGGATTGATTCCACATTGGACGGATCTACTCAAATACCGTCTCCTCTTACTATGTAACTGAGAAAGATTACACTTGCTATCATGAAGTCACATTTTTCCCTTTTTCCGTAGAGCTTCACCTCTCTGAGCTTATTGAACAATTACCTCAGATGTTGTCGGTGTTCGACCTGCATCTTGCTATACACCAGGATATCATCCAGATATACAACAACAAAGACTCCAAGAAAGGGTCGTATCACCTCGGTCATCAACTGCATAAAAGATCTCGGTGCGTTGCATAATCTAAAGGGCATTACCAACCACTCATATAGCCCAGAATTGGTCTTAAAAGCAGTCTTCCACTTGTCTCCCTCTCAAATCCTCATCTGATGATAGCCACTTCTAATATCAAGCTTTGAGAAGACTTTAGCTCCGTGCAACTCATCTAGCATGTCATCCAACCTCGGCATTGGAAATATGTACTTGATCACGATGTTGTTGACTACTAGAGTTGATGCATATCCTTCATGTGTCATCTTTCTTTGGCACCAATAAGGCTGGAACCCCGCTTGGACTCATGCTCTCTCGTATAAAACCCTGATCCAACAACTCTTGTGCTTATCTTTGCAACTCCTTAGCTTCTTCTCTGTTGCATCTATAAGCTAGCGGTTCGGCAGTGGGGCTCCTGGCATGAGATCTATAGCATGTTCAATTCCTCTCAAAGGAGGCAACCCGGTCGGTAGCTCATCTGGGAACACATCTGCATATTCTTTCAATATTTGTTGTAGCTTTGGATCTTGGTTGACGACCTCCTTTTTTGAGATCTCCCTTGCTACTAGGATGTAGCACCTTTCTTCCCTCTTTAGAGCTTCCAACATTTCACGCTCTTTCAAAATCAGTAATTCTTTACCCTTCCGGCTTGAATTCTCCTCTTTCTCACTAACCAAACTCTCCTCATCCTCGTTCAGTTTCAAATTGTACTTCTTCTGATCCTTACACACGATGTATTCGTTGAGGACCCCATCATGGGTAACCTTTCTATCATACTGCCACAGTCTCCCCAATAGAATATGACAAGCATCCATAGGTAGGACATCGCATAGAATAGCATCCATAGACCTTTAAAAGGACTGTTCATGCACTTCATATCCATCTACATCTCCACAAATCTGCATAATTCGTTTATCAATCTTAGGTAACTTTCATCCAATATCAAATAAGTTTAATTTGCCTAAAAGTGTCCTCTACCATCTTAGTTCCCAAAACAATCATCTCTCTAGAGTCGCTCCAACATAGTGGGCTAGGATACTTTCATCTATAGAGTGCCTCAAGTGGTGACATACCTATGCTTTCATGATGATTGTTGTTGTATAAAAATTCACTCTGATATAAGTGGTCCTCCACACTACCCCTAAAACTCAAGTACACACACTCAAAGCATTTACTTTAAGATCTAAATAGTGTGCTCAATTTGATCATCTAGAGCTAGGTAGAAAGTGGAACTCATCTTCAACTATTTCCTAAAAGTCATATGCAACTTTGCTAAAAGTGTGATAGGAATCTGGAGTTACAATTTGACACAATAGCCTTGGGTATCTCATGGTATCGTACCACATACTTCCTATAAGCATTGACCATGTACTACATACTACATGTCTACTTCATTGGTATGGATACTAATGAATTGATTGACCATTCAATTATAAGGTACATTGATTTTGAACTACTACGAGTCCTCGGTAACCCAATCATAAAATCTATTGATACATTATCCTACTTCCATTTGGAAACCTCAAATAGAAAAACTAATTTTGTTGGGTGCTTATGATCGAACTTGAGATTCGGACTAGTCGAGCATCTAGCAAAATATGCAACCTCTCGCTTTATATGAAACCACCAATAAATCTTCTTCATGCCTTTGTACGACTTATCTCCTCTATGATAGATGGAATAACGTGCATTATGAACCTCCTTAAGGATATTTCTCTGAACCACTCCACAACTTTGAGGAATACATCACCTTCCTTGGAATAAAATGTCACAATCTTCATAAATCTAAAACCCCATGAATCTACCCTCTATGATAGCTTAATTGATTCTTTTAAGCATAACATCACCTAATTGACTAGCTCATATCCTGTCAAAGATGGTTGGTGTGATAGAGAATGCGCTCATCCTTATCACAAGATCCCCAACCCGATGATCTATATAACTATGTTTTGTAGCTCATACTGGATCTAATATGAAACTACTAATAAAATTAAAGAGTGCAAGGTCTTCCAACAAAGAGAATATGATATAAAATTGACCTTACTCTTATGGTTGGTCAAGTTCAAATTGTAGTCTTTGACCAACTCTAGCCATATTCATTGTTTCATGTCCAACTCTTACCAAATGAAGATGTACGTGAAGCTCTTATAGCCTATGAAGAACTTACATTATACTCTATAAATATAATGTCACCAGATCTCCTAAGATAAGACCACTACAACAAGCTTAAGATCATGAGTCAAACAAATTTTTCTAATGCTCCTTCATCTAATGAGAAGCATATGCCACTTTTCTCCTATAATGTATCAATACACATCCCACATCATGCTTTAATACATCATTGTATACCTCAAATGCCACTATACTCGATGGTTAGCTAAGTACTAGAGATGAATTCAATCTCCTATTCAACTCCTCAAAAGCTTAATTACACTAATCATCCCACTGAAAGCATGTTAACTTCTTCAATAGGGTAGTAACATGATGAGTGATCCTAGAAAAGTCTTAGAAGAAACACCTCTAGTAGTTTGATAATCCCAAAAATTTGTACGCCTCCCTAACATTCTTTAGTTTTAACCATTCCAACACTACACAAATATTAAAAAGGTTCACTAATACTGTGTCCTTTGAGATGACATATTCAAGGAAGTATACTTCATCTAGCTAAACCAAACAATTCGAGAGCTTGACATACAATTAACTTGTCCATAAAAAAATCAATGTCTGCTTCAAATACTGATTGTGCTCCTCACGAGTCATAAATTAAATATAAATATCATTAATGAATACCACAACCAACTAATCTAGGAATTGTAGGAATATGTGGTTCATTAAGGCCATGAACACCGTTGGTGAATTAGTGAGTTTGAAGGGCATCTCATTGAACTCATAATGGCCATAACTTATCCTAAAACTTTTCTTCACAATGTCCCACTTAGAATCATCAACCAATGTTGCCCAAACCTAAGGTTGATCTTTAAGAACATTATAACCCCATGTAGCTAATCAAAGGGGCCATCAATCTGAGAAAGAGTATAATGATGCATCACCATAACTTGGATCAATCTCTAATAATTAATGCAAAGCCTTAATCCACCATCCTTCTTCTTAAAAACAAGTATTAGGGGTCCTCAAGGAGATACACTTTGTCATATATACCCCTTCTCCAACAAATCATTTAACTAAGTGTGTAACTATGTTATATCAGTCGATGCCATGTAATAGGGTACTTTTGGCACAAGCTCTATCCTTGGTAGAAAATATATTGTAAAGTCTATCTCACACACTGGTGGCATGCTTGGAATCTCATCAAGAAACATATTTGGAAACTCTTATAATACTAAAATATCCTCAATCAATGGCATACTAACCTACAAGTCCCTAACACTACACAAGTAGAGTGGGTAATCATTTTGTATTAGTGTACCAATCACCATCATGAACACTATCCTCATCGAGGGTCTAGGTTTGCATCTCTAATAAGAGATCATAGAACCCTTTGTTCCTTTAAGAACCACGTTGTAACACCCAAAATTTTTATAACCTTTGTTCCCAAATGTTTTTCATTTTATTTGAAACCTAACCCTAAAACCTCAGCTTAATAATTTTTGTTAACCCTTGATATATGACCCAAATAAATTCTTAAATAAATTACACTAATTATTTTATCTCTTTCCCTTGTATTAAACCCACCCTAAATCTATTTATTTTCCTAAATGGGTACCCTAACCTAACGGAACTAAACCTAAAAAAATGTAATAATTCTAAACCACTATTCTACTCTTACCCTAACCACTCTAACATTTTAACCTAACCCTTCTA